>OZ018333.1:111257978-111857978 GCA_963969495.1 Ceratothoa steindachneri
CCTACAGAGATATCCTCAACGATATCATCCTCAGAGGTGAAGACCAAGTCGAGGATATTGTCTCCTCTCGTCGGTTCTCTGACCCATTGAGTGAGGAACTCGTTGTTGGCGAGCTCCAGGAGTAGCGCGCTCTCGCCACAGGCTGCTCTGGTTTCCCAGTCAACTTGGCTGTTGAAATCGCCCATAACGATGCACACTCTGCCTTAAACCAGCTCACCCAGCAGCTGGTACAGTTCCCTGTCCTTCTCAACAGGTTGGGAAGGGGGTCTGTAAAGCAGCAGGGTCCTGTATTTAGCAGGACCGATCTCTAGGTCAACGCCTAGGAGCTCGTGGTCGCATATAACGTTGGAGTTCGTAGATTTGATTGTATCCTTGACATACAACATTACACCGCCACCCTCTCTGTCTGGCCTATCTTTGTGGAAGAGTTGGTAGCCAGAAACCGTGAATTCGCCTTCAAAGTCTCGGTTTGAGGTTTTTATCCACGATTCTGTTATGGCTACCATTTCGGGTTCTACCGTCGCTACGAGGCCACGGAGCTCAGGAAACTTGTTCCTGATTGACCTCGCATTGAACAGAAGAACTTTCAGGGAGTCCCCTAATGTAGGACCCCCTATACTCTTCCGTTTCCCGGCTTCTTTTTTGTCGTGGTGGCACCTTTTTAACAACCTCCGAGAAGGTTGTTTGGGAAGTTACTCGGGTGTACTGGCGTACGTCCGCCTTCCCAATGGGCCGGAGAGAGAGAGAGTAACAACAAGTGGTAACAACAAGGAAAGAAGGTACCCTAGGAGACCTTACGGTCCATTCAAAGAGGGTACCTTTGGACTAGCAATCGAGTGGGCACAAGGCTGCTCAATTGTTTTGCGTCCCTAAACGACCGCTTTTCAAGACTTTGTCTAGTCTTGACTTGAACTGGTCAACAGATTCACTGTTGACAACTTCCACTGGAAGTGCGTTCCACTTACCGCAGATACTGTAGGTGAAAAAATTTCCACACAGATTGCGGTTGTAACGCTTCAGTTCAAGTTTGAAGCCGTGATTGCGCGTTCTGTTCTCACTCAGTGTGAAAATATCCCGGTAGTCAACATTGTCGAACCCTCGAAGTATTTTGAAAACTTCGATGAGCTGACCACGCTGTCTACGGGTTTCCAGCGAGAACAGATCTAATTCCCTTAGTCTATCCTCATAACTTTTATGTCGGATAGAGGGAATCAGCTTGGTTGCCCTGGCTTGTACGCGTTCCAATCTCGCGATGTCCTTTCGCAATGAAGGACTCCAAAATTTACGGCATACTCCAGGTGCGGTCGGACAAGTGAGTTGTACAGGCACAGTACAATCTCCTGGTTCCGATAACCAAACTGGCGCTTAATATAGCCTAGCATCCTTTGGGCCTTTTTCTCCGCCTCAATGCACTGTTTCGAGAACTTGAGGTCACTAGTGATTGTTACACCCAAGTCCTTCTCAGTGTCGGTGGATTCAATAGCAGTGCCCTTAAGGATATACTGAGATTGGGGGTTTCTGTGGCCGACATGCATCACTTTGCATTTGCCCACGTTAAAAGGCATTTGCCACGTGTCCGACCACTCACCAATCTTCCCAAGATCTTTCTGCAGGCGGGCAGTATTTCCATCCTTTGCAACGTTCATACCAAGGTTGGTATCGTCGGCAAATTTGGAAATCTTGGCAACCATGTCACCGTTTGTGTCGTTGACGTAGATGATGAATAGTAGTGGTCCCAGGACAGAACCTTGAGGCACCCCGCTAGTAACGGGCACCCACTCAGAAGACTGTCCATTTACCACCACCCGTTGCCGTCTGCCACTTAGCCAGTTCTCGATCCAGCCGGCTACCTTTCCGTCTATGCCAAGCGCTCTCACTTTCCGGAGAAGGTGGCGGTGTGGTACTTTTATCAAAGGCTTTCTGAAAGTCTAGGTAGACCACATCCACCGCCTTGTCCCGATCGTGCTCACTGAAAACGAAGTGGAAGAATTCCACAAGGTTCGTCAGGCATGACCGTTGCCTTTGGAACCCGTGCTGGGAACTCCTCAGTAGCAGGTTTGACTCTAAATACGACGTCACTTTGTCCACCATGATGCTTTCCATGAGTTTACCGACTATCGAAGTCAGACTGATAGGTCGGTAGTTCGACGGTTGGTTACGGTCTCCTTTCTTGAAGATAGGAGTCACCTCCGCCTCACGCCAGTCTCTAGGAACGCATTTGGTCCGGATTGACATGTTAAAGATAGCGCACAGATGTCGTGATACTTCATCGCACACTTCCTTCAACACTTTAGGTAGAAACCCGTCCGGTCCAGGGGACTTATTCGTCTTTAGGTCAGCGATCTTTTTCTTTATTTCTCCTTCGGTGAAGTCCATTGCCTCCAGCTTTTCCCCCGAGTAGGAATCCGTCGGCTGGGAAATGGGACCACACTCTTCAGTAAATACTGAAGAGAAGTAGTCGTTGAGGAGGTTGGCATTTTCTGCATCTGAATGCTTTAATGTCCCCTCCTCATTCCTCAAAGGGCCAATCGTTCGACAGATTGGTTTACGGCTGTTCACATATCCAAAAAACTCCTTGGGATTCTCTTTACAGAGTCTCGCCACTCGGAGTTCCTCAGACCGCTTAGCCGCCCTTATGCTGGACTTCACTCTCCTGGCTAGCCTCCGGTATTCGTCAAAGTCACTCGAGATCTTCGATTGCCGGTACACATTTCTCTTCTCCCTAAGCAGTTGCCCGATTTCTCGATTAAACCACTTTGGTTGAACAGAAGACCGACGGAGGCATTTCAGAGGGATAAAACGCGATTGAAGACTCATGAATGTGGTTTTGAAACTGTTCCAAGAGTCTTCAACAGCATCGCACTCCTCTAGCCTCGCGTCAGTCAGTCCCACGCGTAGACCTGCAAAGTCTGCTCTTCTCAAATCCAGTTTCCTTGATTTACTAGTTGCAGGCTCTGCCTTGGGGACTTTGACTACAAATCTAATTAGTCGGTGGTCACTGCCACCGAGCTCTTCGCCAACAGAGAGGTCCTCAACGATGTCATCCTCAGAGGTGAAAACTAAGTCGAGGATATTGTCTCCTCTCGTTGGCTCTCTCACCCATTGAGTGAGAAACTCGTTGTTCGTGAACTCCAGGAGTAGTGCGTTCTCGCCAAAGCGTTCTCTGGTTTCCCAGTCAACTTGTGTGTTGAAATCACCCATGACGATACACACTCTGTCTTTCACAAGTTCTCCTAGTAGCTGGTACAGATCTCTGTCCTTTTCAACGAGTTGGGCAGGAGGTCTATAGGCACCAGGGTCCGGTATTTGGCAGGACCTATCTCTAGGTCAACACCTAGTAGTTCATGGTCGGATACGATGTTGCAATCCGTCGAGTTGAGAGTATCCTTGACATACAACATCACACCGCCACCCTCTCTGTCTGGCCTATCTTTCAAGAAGAGCTGGTAACCGGGAATCGTGAATTCACCTTCAAAATCTCGGCTTGAGGTTTTTATCCACGACTCCGTTATGGCCACCATCTCTGGTTCTTCTGTTGCTACGAGGCCACGAAGTTCTAGAAACTTGTTTCTGATAGACCTCGCATTAAACAGAAGAACTTTTAGGGAGTCCCCGACTGTAGGACTCCCTACGCTCTTCCGTTTCCTACTTTCTTTCTCTGTGGCGGGATCACTCCACTCTTTGTGACTTCAGAAAAGGTCGTTCCTGGAGTAACACGGGTGTACTGGCGTACGTCCTCCTTTACTCGGGGTCTGAACTTCTTTGAGTCCGCTCCACAACATCCTGGATCATGTTTGCGAGTGCAGCTTTCCCTTTAAAGGAAAGATGCACTCCGTCCCTTTTGTACAGGTCATTTCTCCCGTAAAAGGTGCGGTAGGGGTCTACAAAAAAGACTCCTTCCGCCATACAAAGATCTCCCAGGCGTTGGTTTATGGAGATGTTCCTCGCGTGAGCATTGCGGGATGGACCTCGTCTTGGGAGTATCCCGACCACGACACGTCTGCGGGTTTTTAGCCCACAGTCGTCAACTCCTCCCATAACCGTGGTCAGGATCTTCCCACTGGTGCCTACATTGCCTCCTCGTAGGTAGAGATCGTTGCCACTTGCCATAAGGGCAACTACTGAGTTCTCAGAGATCTGAGATTTCTCAGCCTCCACCCTTATTTCTCCGTTCCCCTTTCCTGGAAGGCAGCTTACCTTCACACTGGTGAGAAGGCGGGCCGCTAGCAAGGGTTGTAGATCCCGCGCTTGGGAGTCACCGATCACGATGACCCTCGCGCATTTGGGTTCAGAGGACAGAGGCTTCCCTTTCAGTATGGGCTCTTTCGATTCCTCTTTCTTCCCCACTTTTTTGGGTTTTTTCTTCTTTTTCTTCTTCGTTTTTTCTTCCGTTTCTACTTTCTCTTCTGTTTTTCCTTTCTTACTCTTCCTTTTCTTCTTTTTGACGCCCTGAGTAACCCCAGCAGCTGCTGGCTCTGGGACGTCGGATGGTTGGCCAATCTCTATCGACGCGGTGCACGAGGGCCCAAGAGAGGAGCCATCCGCGTCGTTGGGAGTTTCTTGTTGCTGTTGCTGTCCATTGGTGGCTTTAATCTCTGAAATGATGGCTTCGAGATGACGGATTTGAGTCACATGCTCAGACTCGAGGATTTTCACCTTTTCTTCCAGCCGTCGTGTTTTTTCCTCAGAAGATTTAAAAAGTTCCTTAAGCTCCTGAAGTTCTGCCCTAAGGACGCAGTCCGTGCAGATACTTCCAGGGTGGCATTTTGAGAAACACCCCTCTCGAAAATCTACGCACCACTTGTCCTTTTGGCATGTCGAGCAGGTATACTTTAACGCACCAGGTCCTTTCTTTCCAGTCATGCTGAACACTTTATATCTCTGAATACTTTGTGATCACTCAATAAAATAGAAAGGGGGTGGTGAGTTCGCCCCGCGTGAGTCGCTCCCGCCTATCGATCAGAGAGGTTTCGGATCTTTCAGAAGGCACGCTCCTTGTGCTGCTGTCGTCAAACCTCGGCGTGCCGTGGCTCCCAACCAAGCAGCACTGACGGTCCCCGAAGGGGCCATCCATTTCTCACCAGGTGAACAACGGAGCACACCCCGTACTAAACTCCTACTAGTTCCCTTCACGACGGCCAAGATCTCGGAGCAGCGTTCAGTGGATATCCCGCCACACCAAGAGACTCGACCAAAGGCTTTTTATTGGCCTGGCAACCAACCTGGGAACAAAGGGCCGTCACCACGAACCAATGCTACCAGAGGCACCCGTCAACGGTCACTGGGAATGGTCAATAATTATGCGCCAGGAAATGGGTTACCGGGGCACTACCCTCATCCCATTCATCGTGCCCCAACGCCTAAGACCCCTCAAGTCCTAGTCTCTCGCAACCAGTGAACGTCGATTGGCGTTGTTTATAGAGGTTCCAAAGCCTCTCTTCTGACGCGTGAGGTAGCTGCCAGGTCCTTATATGTAGATAGATGAAAAAAGGGGTAAGAGTGACATGATAGCATAGGGGTTGTTTTTTTGTTGTTTTTTTTCTTTTTGTATAAGTAGAAGAAATAGGATTAATTTTTAAAGAAAGATGAAGATAGAGTAGGATAACAAAAGAAAAGACGCACTTAGTCTGGAACCTAATTTCCGACCAAATCGACAAGGTAAACCCTGCCAGGGGTGCCAGAAGATAGGTACCACCGCCGAGATAGCTCGAAAAGTCAAGGGTACGCACAAGCTCTCTTCCCGCGACAAGGGGGCGTCACCTCTCTCTACTTTCTTTATGAGAGAGAGAGAGAAGAGAGAGAGAGAGAGATAGAGAGAGAGAGAGAGAGATAGAGAAAGATAGAGAGAGAGAGAGAGAGAGAGAGAGAGGGGGGGGGGGGGCTTGGCGTAGCTAAATTGAACAGTGTTCATCTTTCTTAAGTTTTGGCTAGGTAAAATTTCACATCGTTCACTTTTCTTGAAGTTTGTCACGGCTAAATTGAACATTGTTCACTTTTAAGGTTTCACGAGGCCTAATTGAACATTGTTCAACTTTATTGAGGCTTGGGGTGGTTAAATGGAACACTGTTCACTTTTCTTGAGGTTTATCAGGGCTAAATTGAACATTGTTCATGTTACTTGAG
This sequence comes from Ceratothoa steindachneri, assembly GCA_963969495.1. Lineage (NCBI taxonomy): Eukaryota > Metazoa > Arthropoda > Malacostraca > Isopoda > Cymothoidae > Ceratothoa > Ceratothoa steindachneri. Next base: position 111,264,102 of record OZ018333.1, read on the forward strand.
GATTGTCACGGCTAAATGGAACATTTTTCACTTTTCTTAACGTTTGGCGTGGCTAAATTGAACATTTTAAGCTCTATTGAGGTTTAGCGTGGCTAAATTGAACACTGTTCACTTTTATTGAGGTTAGTCGTGGCTCAATTGAACATCGTTCTCTTTTCTTGAGGTTTGTCGGGGATAAATCGAACATTGTTCACATTTATTGAAGTTTGGAGCGGCTAAATTGAACATTAGTCAACTGTCTTGATGTTTGGCGGTGCTCAATTGAACATTGTTTACTTTTTTGAGGGGTATCTTGGCTAAATTGAACATTGTTCACCTTTCTTGAGGGTTTTGTGTACGATTGGACATAAAACAGGTAAAGGGCACAGTATTTATTTTTAATTGGGTTGAGGCGAGTTTAGGATGTAAAAAAAGGGGGCAAAGGCTAAAGAACCCCGCCATTTTGTAGTGACATGATTAGTTGGTGTCAGAGGGTATTTCAGCCCGTCTCTCTAGAAGATGTTTCTGGTGGGGTCCCCTAACATTATCCGGGAGTTGGGTGAGGGATTCAGATAGGGTCCCGGACTACCCTGGGATCCGACCATCGTGTGTTAACTCCTCGAACCCTACTTTCCCCAGCAGACGATCAGCCCATCTCCGGTGGCAGCCGTGAATGGCCCATCAACGGACCCGACAGACGAAGCCTTGATGGCCCTGGCTGCCCCCGAGCCGATGGCTACTATCGGTTCCGCTGCCCCCTTGCCTCCGGGGTTGTCGGCAGCCGGGGCTGCGTCGCCCCCGACGAACCTGAAGCGACCAACGGATTCGCCTCATGGGGAGGGTCTGCCCGCCCCGGCCCTTGTGTCGTCGCCTGGCGCCCTGCCGACCAGCCACCCGCCGCCCCCGACCGCCGTTGAGCTACTGTCGGGGTCGGCCCCGCTGGCCTCGCCCGCCCACGCCGCCTTCGTGGGAAGCGGTGCTGCTGCTGCTGCCGCCGCAGCAGCAGCAGCAGCGGCTGCCCGCCTGCAGCTGGACATCCACGACCTGGTCTCGGCAAGCAGCTTCAACTTCCTGCAAGAGTCTCAGGTGGGGCCAGATCTGAGCGCCCCCGCGGCCGTCTACGTGGACCCCGCGGTCGTGTCCTTCGGGAGCGTGAAACCGCCCACGGAGTCGGCGTTGGTCCGCCCGTGCCTGGCGCCGCCGGGCCTGGCCCCGGCTGTAGACCCCATCCAGTCGGAGACGTTTGTGAATTCGTCCTTTTCGCCAGCTCCGCCCCCGGCGGCGTCCATTGCCATGCACACGGTCGCCGCCCGCGTGCCTGAGGAGAAAAAGACGACCACGCCCGCGCCCCGCCCCCTACGACCTCGTGGGCTGCGCAGGAGGAGGTGGACGGGTGGGGGAGCGTCTCTGAGGGGGCAGGAGCCCTCAACGGCGGAGATTCGTGGGTCGACGCGGACCCCGCCGACTGGGAGGGTTGGGAGGACCCCGAGGAAGGAGCGAAGGCGGCCCAGCGGGATGATGGCTCGATGGGCAGGGGTGGCTCTTATCGGGGGGGTCTCCGGTCTCGGGGACGGGTCATGGGGATGTTCCACGGAGGGCGGGGGGGCTACGGGAGTTATCAGGGTGGAGGGGGAGGGTACGTACCCAGGGGTGGTCGTCCGGGGCTCGCTTCAAACGGGGATTTCGGGGAGGGGGGCAGGGGGGGGTACTTTCTCCCGAGGTAGGTCAGTCGAACCCCGTGGTCGGGGTAGGGTTGGAGGTTACCAGGGTAACTAAATTGGGGTTGGCCCTCGGGGAGGTCAGTATTGAAGTTGAGAACCCCCCCCCTTCAACTGTGTGGCCGTCTTTCGGGGGGATAATGACCCCCCTGAGGGATCAGGGCACCCAAGGGGGCTATGTCCCTCCCCCCCCGCCTTTCCTAATGGCAGTCGCCTGCCAACTGAATGATGATTACTTTGTCTGCATTATTATTCCATTAGATGGGTTCCGCCCCCCCGCCCTCATTAATGGGCGGCTCGGTCACGCCCGCACCCTCGCGTTATTTTTTTTCTTAATTTTATATATCTGGATTTTTCGTTTTTTGCCACTGGGTGGGCTACTTCCCACCCCAAGGGCCTTCCCCTTGTCCAGCTCTACTTTTGTCGTAGTAGATCCGCCGAGGAGCTTTTGTAAATAAATATTTGAAATACACGCCTGCCTTTTATTAGCCCCCCCCCCTCCTTCTCTGTGGGCTCGAGGGGGTTGGTTTAAGGATGCTGATTTAGGTGGGTACCTAGAGGTTAGCAGGATGGGTCCTGTATACCCCCTTTACAGCCTTCAGCATTTCCCTCGCAAGGCTGCCATACCAGAGTACTACTGGTTTTTGAGGTTGTCTCTCGGTTCTCATGTTTCTCTTTGCCCATATGAGGCCTTTGAAGTTGTCTATGTCGGTTTTCATGTCCGTCTTTCCTTATGAGGCTTTTGAAGTTTTCTATTTCGGTTTTCATGTCGGTCTTTCCTCATATGAGGCCTTTAAAGTTGTCGGGTCCATCTTCTCTCGTATGTGGCTTTTGAGGTCTGTCGGTTCTCATGTCCGTCTTTTCTAATAGGCTTTTGGAGTTGTCTATGTCGGTTCTCATGTCCGTCTTCCCTCATATTAGCCACGTTTAGAAGGATTTATAGGGATCAAAAAGATCTCTCGCTGCCCAATCCAGCGGATTTTCACAAAGGCTGAAACACTTTGAAAGATTATAGCACAGAAGAGGGTAAAACAGTAAATTAAGGTGGTTGGAGCAATAAATGTCATCTGCAACACAAGCAGATAAGATGACAAGAATTATAGTAGGCTAATAAGAAGCAGGCCAGATGAGCCTATAGGGCAAAACCCTTAAAAATTAAATAACGCAGCAGGGTGATGGACCAGAGACTAATTTCTGATTAGTGGCAATTATGGTGGGGCTGATGGCGCGTTTATGCTAGAGGGGCGTTTCGGTAAACGACCAGACCGTCGGGGAGTCCCAGACGAAGACCAGAACTGTTAAGAGGGGATTCTCGATTACGTAGAGGCTACCTGGCGTTTTCGAGCCCGCTGGCGTCAAACGTTTCCTCGTTATTCGCTCCGCCAATAGCAGAATGTTGGCCAAGGACAACATGATCCATCAGAGGAGAACTTTAGCTAGTGTGATTGGTAGAGAGCCGAAGGAGACCAGTTTCTCGTACGGGAGCTTTTTGGCGAATTCGTCGAATCCCTCCGAGGCGGCAGTGATTAGTGCCCTTCGGATACTTTATGGAACACCTGTGAGTGTGACGCCGCACTCAACCATGAACTTCGTGAAAGGAGTAGTTTATGTGAGGGAATTCGTGGACATCACCAAAGGGCTGGCCGACCATGCGGCTGTCAAGGTCGAACGTGTGATGAGAAAAAAGGGAGGTTCCTCGAGACCCACCCATACACAATTCGTCACGTTCGACTGTGACAAGCTCCCTAAGTCTGCGTGCCGGTTGGTATAGATACCGCATGAAGGCATTCGTGCCACTACCGCGGAGGTGCTACTTCTGTCACTGCTTCGGCCATACTAATCGCTCCTTTCTACGTGCAAAGGCGGGGTTACCCGAAGTCTGTAAGTTGCTCCAAGTCAGCAAACGAGTCTAAATCGTGTGTGGTGGCCAATTGCAGAGAGCAGCCCACGCCCGCTTCTTCGAAGCCTATGGTTTCGAGGTGGAGGTAGGAAAGACTAGCATGACGAACCCAACCTCCCCCGATATGTCCTCGAAGGCGACAGCGCTCGGAGTTCTGCCTGCGGGAAGTGTACGGCCATTCCCGTGAGGGTCTTCTCTTCGAAAAGGGGCCCCGCATCTCAGAGCTATCTTTTTGCAGGAGACCATGCTGGGTGCGTGCCCTCTGCGCACCCTCCCTGGGTATAAATGTTTTACAACCCCGCCAGGCGGGAGGATGTGCGATTTACATATCGCATGATGTCTCTGTTCCTCTCTTCGCTTCAGGCAGTGGCTGTGCAGCTGTACCTGGATAGGAGGTATACTCTTATTTCCGCGTACATTCCACCATCAGCCTAGAACTAGGTATAGTTCTCTGGCCGTGGTGCCACCATTTGTCGGCACGCTTCTGCTCCCAAAGCTTCTAGAGTACCGGGAGTATTGCGTTTGACAAGCTGGAACCCTACCATTCTATAGGCATGGCTTCAAGTCCCAAGATGGGTTCGGTTTCCACGCTGAATCCCATCTGTTTGAAGTTAGCGGTCATTTGCCAGACGCTACATCCGTCTTCAAGGCCGAGCTAGTTGCAATACATCGCTCGGTACGGGGGATACTACTACTTCCCCAGTTTGGAGACCGGTTTGTGATTTAAGCGACTCGCACAACGACATAAGTGCTCTCATGACCTTAGCACCTCATTATCCCCTGGTTTGCGATATCCGTGACGCCACCGTTTTAGCGAGCCGGAAGGATATAGAGATTAGCTTCTGCTTGGTTCCTGGACATGTAGGAACAGCGCCAATGAGAGCGCCAGAGTCCACGTAGCGAGAACATCTTCCGGCAGCACTGAGGTCATGGCGGGCAAAGAATGTGATACTGAGGACGCTTCACAGCAGGACACCCTCTTTCTACTCCACTGGGCCGGAGAGGGCTCCCCCAAGCGTACGCGGAATCGACGATCTTCCAAAAATTCAGATATAAAGATTAGAAAGCGTCCCCTCGCTCCATCGTGTGGAGTCTCCATGATACCTTGTCGCATTGCGGCATCATGGGCCTTCTCCAGATCGAAATCTTGCGGAAACCACACAGTGCAGAAGACATATGATCTCCGCTGTCTATAAAAAAGGCTAATCTAACATTTACCAATTTCTCCATTAACTTGCACACGCTGATCATCACGGGAGTTGGCGGCTTGCAAAACATCCAGAAGTTCTACGAATAGTAAGTAGTTAGACCCACGGCGATGATGCTGATGGAGAACTCAACGACCTCACCAACCGACCTAAACTCCTCGACTGAGATAGAGAAATCAGTCATTTCCTGAAATGCAGATCACCGCGCTCCCGCCAAGCACCACGGGGGCGGGTCTCAGGCGGCAGCGGCCCAGAAAATGACATTTGAATTGAAAAGTGATTACTACCATGGAGGCCATCGACTACCTCCCCACCCAAAATCAGTCTGTGAATCTGGAAAGAACAGGGATAGATCAAGGCACGAAAATGAATTGGTTCTCGGAGACCTATCTCCCGCTCGCGAAAGACTTTACCTCTGGGATTAATAAACTAGTCTCCCCAGAGGGGGTGTCTACCCTTCAGATCTCCCCGCAAGAGAAGGTCCTCGGCTGACGCTGGAATGCACACGGAAATAATAGTAAACATCCTATCTAGGTGCAGCTGCACACCTGCCTGAAAGCAGGTATATAACCTAAATAGAAGAACGGAGAAATCATGGTGGGTGAAAAATCACATCTTCCTGCCTAGTCCCCATCCCGTAGTGGTTGAGTCGCAAGACCCTTATACCTCGGGACGGTGGGCAGCCGGCAAGCGCCCAGCATTTTATTGTCCCAAAAGATAGCTAACGGGGAACGGGAGGAGACGAGCCTCCCCAGCTCCCCCCAGGTGGCTCGGAGTCGGCGGCAATTCCATGAAGGAATATGCTCTCTAGGTCTAGTTCGGAGGAGATGCGGGTGCCTTCTTCGAAGAGAAGACTCTCACGGGAGGCAGAACTCTGGGCACTGTTGGCCGGGCAATGTGCTGTCGCCTTCGAGGACTTATAGAAACCTTAGGTGAGCGGGGCCCTTAGAGCGCCCTCTTTTGGAGGATCCAACCTCTATAAGCATCCCAGTTTACCACTAGCTGTGGGCGAAAGAGCCAAAGCTCCTTTGGTGCTGTCCTTCTGGCAGCAGCTTCATTTACCTCGGAAGATGGCTTCACGACTATTTTCAGGGTGTTTCCTCCTTGATTCTAATAACTCGTTGGAGACGCGCGGCCCTTTCGCCTTACGGAAAACAGTCACGATGGGGGAAGGGAGGGAAGCCGTGGTTTTAGCCGTGGCTGAGTGTGAACCGTTTGTGCCGCCAGCTTTACCAGGTGAGCGCACAGGGTGGGTAGAACCATCAGAAGGTTTCCCTATTGGTTTGGAAACGACCGTGCTCGTAGGCCTGGCTGGGCCAGTAGCATAGGGTGTCTTTCTTAACATTGAGGCACGAGTCCACTAGTTCCCTCGCCTAAACTACTCCTTTCACGAAGTTCATGGTAGAGTGCGGCGTCACACTCACAGGCGTGCAATCTAATTCGAATGGCATTAACCATGGCTGCCTCGGAGGGATTCGACGCATTCGCCAAAAGCTCACTTCCGAGAAATGGGCTACCTTCTGCTCTCTGTCAATCTGACTAGTTAGAGCTCTCCTATGATGGATCATGTTGCCCTTAGTCAACATGCTGCCACCAGTCGAGCAGGGAAGGCGACGCCAGAAAGGGTAGGGAAGCAAGAACTTCGAAGAGAAGCAAGGCGGGGACAAACTACTAAAATGTGAGCCACAGACCATTCGCCACCGCAAAAGGGAAAACCAGGGGCAACTCGGCCTCCACCCGAAACTAAATAGCCATGGGTGAGTCACGTGTGCCCAATTCGCAAACAAGACCGGAGTCGCTGAGAGCTAGAGGACCAGGAACGGACATAACGTTTAATAAGGGACAACTTAGAAGAGGGAAACGAATCACATTCTCTCTGCCATAAACAAAAGAAATACGCCCTGATTACGGGGTAGTAATCCCTAAAAGGCAGACGGGATGCATCTGGCACCTCCAGGGCGGCCGAGCGGGCCAGTCGATCAGCCCCCTCGTTGCTCGGAACCCCAACAGAACGCCACCCTGTAACGCGAGGCATTTCTGACCAGCCAGGAGCGAATCTGTAACACCAAAGGGTGTGTGGACATCAAGGAACGAACTGCCCCAAAGCAGGCCGGGAATCGCTAAAAACAATAAAATCTGAAGAATTGAGGGTTAAAATCAAATTAAAAGCCAAAAGAATGGCCGTCAACTCTGCGGTAAAAACGGATGCTACAGGAGGGAGGGCGGACCGAAGAGACTCCGTAGAGGACACCGCGGCTATCCCAGCACCGAGGTCCGACTTCGAGCCGTCAGTATAGTTGGGACGCTGGTGAGCATGAGAACACGCATGTTCAAGAAACAGGCACTTTAATAGACGAGGGCCAGTAGACCCTTTCTCGAAAGGCCAAAAAGCAGTACAGACCTCAGGAGGGCGGACGCCCCAACACGGAGCCGGCGAGAATGGGGGGGCCAACACCCCGGGAGATGGTCCCCAACGCGGAGCCCCAGAGGCCGGGGTAGAGATGGCCGCGGATCAAAAGATTGCGAAGAGGACGAGGCAAAAAGGCACTCATGGGCTGGGGATAAAGGAATCGTAGGCACACCAGAAACCGGTGATAGCGCAAAGAAAGCACGCACCCTCAACAAAGAGGCTAGGGATATGCGAGGTGCGAAAGGCTCCACTACAAAGACGGGCCCCAAGCGAACGAAGAGGGTTAAGTATATTCAAGGCTGAAGGAGACTCTGAAGAATACACCTGGCAACCGGAGTTCAGCCGGGATTGGGCCAGTACCGAATAAAGTGACCACAAGGTGCGTCTATCACCACCCTAAGTGGTATGGGATAAAACCCTAAGCAAATCATAGCCTTCGAACAGGACGCCCTCAAGCGACGCAAATGTGGTACCCAAGTGAGCTTGTTATCAAGTGTTAAACACAAGAACTTAAAAACGGGGACATATTCAATCGCCGTGCCATCCAAGAAGAGGGAAGGGGGACCAAGGACACCACGACCCCGTTAAAAGTGCATGGCCTTCGTTTTAGTGACCGAAAAACGGAAACCCTTTGAGACAGCACGACCCGACACGGCATCAATTGCCAGCTGTAATCGACGTGCAGCAGAAGGCAAGCGGGGAGATTAACAAAACAACGCCCTGTCATCCACGAAGAGGGAAGCCAAAACCCCCTCCGGAAGAGTGGACACCAGACTATTAATGGCAACGGCGAAACATGTCACATTCAAAACACACCCTTGGGGAACACCCTCTTGAATCTGCAAGCCTGAGAAAGCATCCCCAATACGGACTTTAAAATTACGGGACTATAAAAATTCTTGAATAAATACCGGTAAAAAGTCCCTCATACTCCAATCATATAACTGACGTAAAACACCATATCTCCAGGTCGAAGAACACGGCTAACACCTGATGCCTGGAGGAAAGGCCCGTAAAACGAAGTCTTCCAAACGACTGAGGTGGTTAAAAGTACTACGACCGCTGCAAAATCCGCATTGAAATGGAGAGGAGCGAGTTAGACTCCAAAAATCAAGTGAGGCGAACTTGGTCCATCTTCTTGAACAACTTACTGAGGCAGCTCGTAAGAGCAATCGGGCGATAGTGACTGGGGTCCAAACCGTCCATACAGGGTTTGAGAAAGGGTAGAACAACCCACACATGCCAGGAGGACGGATAAATTCCTTTGACCAAAATCAAGTTGTAGAGGTCAACCAAAAATAATTCCCCGAGTAGGGATGGAGACGACGGAGAGTCGTAGTGGATGCAATCATCACCGGGAGAGGTGGAGCCACAGTGAGACAAAGCATCCCGCCGCTCATATACGGAAAAGAGAGCATTATAAGAGTGGGTGGCGCACGTGGTAAAATCTAAAAGGCGAGATTCTATGGCGACCTTATGATCGAGAAGCCGTCGAGGATAGCTACCAGCGCCACTCACCGAAATAGCGCTGACCAACCGGCCATCGGACACAAGCGAACCTCCGATATCCAGAGTGGGGATGGCATGACCAGCGTAGCGACAACGGATCTTATTGACCCGCTTCCAAACCCGAGTCAGTGGCGTGGACGAAGAAATGGAAGATACGTACCGGCGCCAAGACTCACGGCTGGCACGAGCTCGGTTCCGATCGATAACGGGTATGGGACAACTGATAGACAGAAATAGCCGACGGACAGTCCTTCGACCACCAGGGGACGGTGGAGCGCCCCACAACAGGGGACCTCCGCGGAAGGAAGCGCTCAGCAGTCTCTAAAATATGAGTATTAAAATATGAGACCGTTGAATCTACGGTATCAAAGTTTTTTTTTTTTTTTTTTAGAACACATCTGGCAACTGCCCACTTAGGCATAAGTCGCCGGAAACACGATGGGCTAGAACTAGGCTACTTTAAAATAAAAGTATGAAAATATAACAATGATAAAAATGTGAAAAACTTAACAATTAAGAAGCAATTACCGGCATCGGGGGGAGGTCTCCATCACCCCGGTGCAGGAGCGTGCAACCTACAGAAAAAACAATAACAAAAAAAATAGAACGTTCTTAAATAGAGGAGGGAAGCACAGACTCCCCCCAAAAGTCAACGTGCACGAACTCGTCCCGAGTAAAAGGGACAGGCAGTAGCGACCCCGCCCATCCCGGTACCGGGACAGGTATCGTGCGCGAAGATCACCCAGAGTAGGACATTCGACAAGAATGTGCCGAACAGTCTGGGGAAAGACGCAGTCGTCACAATAGTGCGCTGGCGAGCGCTCCATCAGATAGCGATGCATCACACGAGTGTGCCCGATTCGGAGACGACAGAAAGCGACCTAAAGCCATCGCGGCATTGGGGGATAGGTCCATGGTAACAGTCGTGGCGCAATGAAACGCAACTTTAAGTTCCCTTCGACCGTCTCCCATCATCTAAGCCAGGCAGCACGTATTCCTACAATGTAGTCGGTGTGAGAAAGAGCGAAACGCTGGTCCGGTCGCAGAGAGCTCGCGGACTCTTTGGCGCCCTCATCAGCGCGCTCATTCCCCGCAATTCCTACATGTCCAGGAACCCAGCAGAAGATAATCTCGACATCTGCTCGGATCGCCATAACCGTGGCGTCACGGATATCGCGAAACAGGGGATGCGGAGATTCCAATGCCCCGAGAGCACTCAGGGCGCTTTGTGAGTCGCTATAGATCACAATCCGGTCTTCGAACCGGGCACGTCACATAATCTCCCTTACCGAGTGGTGTATTGCCAGCTCGGCCGTGAAGACAGACGCAGCGCCTCGCAGAGCACCACTGACTTCAAACAGAGGGGATAAGGCGTGGGAGCCAACCCCCTCTTGGGACTTGGAGCCATCCATATACACTGGCACGGTTCCAGCGTGACACGAGGTGTGCTCCAAAAAGGTAGAACGCAATACTCCCGGCGCCGTACAAGCTTTGGGAGCAGAGGCGTGGCGACAAATAGCCAAATATGTTACCCTCCAGGGTGGCGTCCTGGGCAGAACCAGGGGCGCCACCGGCCCGAGAGCTATATCTACCTCTCGAAGGAGTTTCCTGGCCCTAAACCCAAATGGCTTAGGGTATGACTGGCGTCTCTCGGCGGCATAGGCACCATCGAGATCAGCTGCGGATGCAGTGGAAGATGTTTGCGACTGAGGGAGGCGCCGGGCTCACGCGTACAGGCGAGTAATGCACTGCACGCGGCGTAGAGCGAGTGGCATCTCACCAGCATCGACCAACAGGCTCTCAATGGGTGAAGTGCGGAAGGCACCGGTCGCAAGGCGAAGGCCCGTGTGGTGGATCGAATCCACCTTCCGCAATAAACGCTCGGCTGCGGATGCATAAAACTCGCATCCGTAGTCGAGCTTCGAACGAACAAAGGATCGATAAAAAAGTAGGGCAGTAGCCCTATCAGCGCCCCAAGCGCTGAACGTCACGGAACGGAGAATGTCCATGGCGCGGGTACAAGAGACCCTAAGGCTGCGAATATGAGCCTCCCAGGTGAGGCGTCGGTCAAATACAAGGCTAAGGAAACGGTGCGATTCAACCACATCCAAGCGCACCCCATTAAGAAACAAATCTGGGTCGGGGTGAAGCCGTGGGTGGCGGCAGAAGTGCACCACCTTAGTCTTGGCCAAAGAAAACCGAAACCTGTGCGCTTCGGCATAGCGAGAGACGCGGTTCAATGCCTGTTGGAGACGACGCTACAAAATTGGCATCTGTGCCGCGCCAAAAGAGATCGAAAGGTCGTCCACGTAGAGCGTAGCGAGAACATTTTCCGGCAGCCTCGAAGTGATGCCGTTGATGATCAGGGCAAAGAGTGTGACACTGAGGACACTTCCCTGCGGGACACCCTCTTCCTACTCCTCTGGGCCGGAGAGAGCTCCCCCCACCCGTACGCGGAATCGACGATCTCGCAAAAATTCAGATATAAACATTGGGAGGCGTCCCCTCGCCATCGTGTGGAGAGTCTCCATGATACCGTATCGCCATGCGGTATCATAGGCCTTCTCCAGATCGAAAAACACCGTGGCGTAGTGCTGTCTACGAAGGAAAGCCTCGCAGACGGCATTTTCCAGTCGGAGCACAGCATCCGACGTGGAGTAGAACTTGCGGAAGCCGCACTGTGCAGAAGACAGATGGCCTCCGCTGTCCAGGAAAAAGGCTAATCTAACATTTACCAATTTCTCCATCAACTTGCACACGCAAAAGGTTAAGAGAGATTGGGCGGAAACCGGCCGGGGTAGAGTGATCTCTCTCCGGTTTGGGAAAGGCGAGCACAGAAGCGATTCGCGAGGAATCTGGGAGGAGACCCTCCACCCAGATTCTGTTGAACAAATCTAAGAGAAAGGCCATGCCTCGCTCACCCAGGTGTCGAAGCATGGCGTATGGGACATCGTCCGGACCATGGGCGGTAACCGCGCACGAAGCGAGAGCGGAGCGCAACTCACTCACAGTAATCCTGTCGTTGAAGGGTTCTCCGCCTCTTGAGGTAAAGTCCAGCCGGCGGCCTTCAGCGAAATCAGAAAGTGCATTGAATGCTATCGGAGAAAGCGGTCGCGAAGGATTCCGCCACGGACGCGGGGTCCAAGATTGCGGTCCCATTCTCCTGTAGAACGGGAGGGGGGTCCTGCGAAAACTTGCCCCGAATCCTTTTGACTCGCTTCCACACCTCTGCTAAAGATGTCTTTCTCGTTAAGTGAAGACACGTATGCCCGCCAAGAAGAGCGGCGGGCGTGCTTCGAAATATACCGGAACCTAGCCTGACGAAATTCAGCGACAGTAGAATCGTTCGGGCGGCGCTTATATCGCATGTAGGCATAACGCTTCTGTTTGAGGGCCGTCTCACACTCAACCGACCACCATGGGAGTGGTCGGCGTGAAAAACGGCCAGACGTTCTAGGAATAGTAGGCAGGCCCGCGGCGATGAGGTTGCCGGAGAAGAACTCAACGGCCTCATCTACCGACCTAAACTCCTCGACTGAGATAGAGAATTCAGTCATTTCCTGAAATGCAGGCCACCGCGCCCGCGCCAAGCACCACCGAGGTGGTCTCTCAGGCGGCAGTTGCCCTGAAAATGATATTTGAATGGGAAAGTGATCACTACCATGGAGGTCATCGACCACCCCCCAATCAAAATTAGGCTGTGCATCCGAAGAGCACAAAGATAGGTCAAGGCAAGAAAATGAAGCGGTTCTCGGACAGTGATCCGTAAACTCATCCACGTTTAGGACACTCATCTCAAGCTCTTCGATCAGATCGGCCAGGACTTGTCCCCTGGGATTTATTGAGTAATCTAAAGAGAAAGGAAGAACGCAGACATAATGCCGGGTGTAAACGGCGCATCCCCCAGCCCGGCCATCCCGTGGGGAGGGCAGTGGGCACGCGCCTAGCATAGTCTCCTGCAAAAAGATAGCTAACGGGGAACGGGAGGAGACGATCCTCCGCAGCTCCTCCCAGTTGGCCCGGAGTCCGCGGCAATTCCATTGAAGGAATATGCCCTCCAGGCCTAGCTAGAAGGAAACGCGGGGGCCCTCCTCGAACAAAAGACCCTCACGAGAATGGCCGCACGCTTCATGGAGGCAGAACCCCAGGCGCTGTCGCCTTCGAGGACTTATTGGGGGAGGTTGGGCTCGCCATGCGAGTATTTTCCTCCCTCCGCCTCGAAACCTTAGGCGGGCGTTGCGGCTTCGGAGGCGGGGGGTACTCTTTTCGAGGAACCACCGTCGCCGAGCCACTCGCTCCACCTCTAGGCGTGGGCGAAGCTCCTTTGTTGCTGTCCTCCTTTCGGTGGACAGCTTTAGGAACCCCGGGAGATGGTCTGGCGACCAACTTCAGGTGGTGTTGCTCCCTGAGTCTAACGACTCGGTGGAGGCTCGTGGCCGTTTCGCCTTACGTTCATGGTAGAGTGCGGCGTCACTCACCGCGGTGACATCAAGTGTCCGAAGAGCACTTACCTTGGCCGCCTCGGCGGGATTCGCCAGAAGGCTCCCGTCCGAGAAACGGGTCACCTTCGGCTCTCTACCAATTGCACTAGCTAATCATCTCCTCTGATTGATCATGTTGCTCTTGGCCAACATAGTGCCATCAGTAGATCGAATAACGAGGAAGCGTTTGAAGCCAGCGGGCTCGAAAACGCCATGTAACCTCTGAATGATGGGCCCCGATGTCATCGAGGCTCCGCCATGTGCACTTTTAGTCTTAGTCAGGGGCTCCGCAAACGGGCGTGCAGAGGGGCCGGTTATGCCGATCTTGGCTTGGTCGATTGCCAAAGTGGCAGCAGACCCATCCGTCCACAAAGCCCCCGCGGATGGAGAGGAGCTCCGAGTCTTCTTAGTGTTTTTCTTGTTTGGAGAGGAGGGCGGGGAATGAACCCGCTTCTCACCTCCCCCGGCAGAAGCCCCTAGGCCAGATGGACCGGCCTCAGCCAGGTCCTTCTCCGAAATGGAGAAGGTCCTGGTGGTCGCAGGGGCACCATCCGGAGGAGATCCCTCCCCTCCTTGTACTGCCTCAGAAACCATAGCAGTTTGAGGAGGACCTTGCATAGGGGCAGATTCAGGTTCGGTGTTTGGCGCCGAGCCCGGATTCCCCCCCCATGGAAGGCCCTACCGTCTGAAGCTGGGTTTCCTCAAGTTCCATGTCTATCACAGGAGGGGCCTCCAGTTGGTCATCCCCTCCCAGGACATGGCAGGTCCCATTAGCAGTGTCGCCAGTCTTGAGGGAAGCGACCGATGGGTCCTGGCTTCCCTCTTCCCCCTAAGGGGGTTTGACCTACCAAGCCGCTTACACGAGGGGCTGCCGCAGGAAATAGGGAGGTGCCCGAAAGCACTTCCAGAGAAGGGGGTGAGTCCCCTGCACCCGTAGGCGAAGGAGAGGAGTAAGCCTCCTCTCCGCTTAGAGAAATATGGAGGGTTCCCTGCGCAAGCACAGGGAGGGGGACCTCCATTTTTTCTGTGCAGCTGCCCGAGGGCGGCTCCGTTGATAATACAGGGGAAGTTTAGGGTTGTTTTTTTTTTTTTGCTTGGGCATCATTGGGCATGGTGACCCTAAATTTTCTGTGGGACGCAATAGCTCATTAACTCTCAGTTATCCGCACTGCAAGAGGTGCTTACAGGCCTGGCAGAGCCAGGCGCCTCCATTTGGGACCACCACTTCCGCCTGGTGGCCTGGCGGCTCCACCTTGAACATGGCGTAAAAAAGATAGATTGTGAAGAGGAGAGGAAAAGGGGATGTGAGGAAGGTATGGGTGGGGATGAAGCAGGTTGGTAAAAAAAACCCATCCCGAACCGGAGCTCAAGGGTTAGGGAACGTTGTCCCCTTCCCCCTCAGCCCCGATCCGGGACGGTTGGTTTGAAAAGAAGGTCAGCATCTACCCTGTGAAATTAGAGGCTGACCAGAGAAAGTTGTGGGGACAGGTTGTATGAAAAGCGACGAGGTAGGGGAGAAATACAGGCTATCTGAAGGAAGGAAGAGAGGCTAAGCTTGGGCCAGACGGAGCGCTGGATCCCGTCAGCACGGCGGTCAGGATGGCAAATCGCCGCGCCCCTTACGGGGCTGGGGAGCTCGACATAACAGGACACTGTGAGACGTAGATAACCAGCACGAACAAACTGGGGCAGATCCTGACGCTCAAAGGTAACGATGAGCGTACTCGTGGGAACCTTAGCGGGACCAACAGACCTTGAAACCCTATAAACGTCCGTAGCCCTCTGGGACGAAAGTTTATCTTTTAGTCTCGAAACATCATATTACAATAGTTCGTTGGAGCGAATCACTCCCTTAACAAAATTAAGGCGAGGGTGGAGCACAACCGAAACCGGGACCTCCGAAAGGGAGGACAAATCCCGCACGGCGCCACACTGCTCTCGCGAAGATACCTCAACTGTAGATAGAGGGAAGTAGGAAAAGGGGCAAAGAAAAAATAATAGCGTAGGCGAGTTGCGAACAGCTTCCCGCGTCGCTGGACCACTGTTAGCCAGCGGCGAATCCACTCCGCCATCCTGAGTCTCAAAAAAGACTCATTCAAACGAAGCTTTTAAGCCGCTCGCCTGCACTTCTCGTACTCTATGCAACCACTAAATCACCACTACCACGGGCCCACATACGGCGGGGCGCACCACAGCGGGACTCAAACTTCTCATTCAAATCAAACACGTCCAATTTAGAAAGCGGAGACCCGGAACTGGAATTCAGCATCAGGAAACGAGGATAATCGAAATCGGGATTTATCTCTTCTGCAAAGGGATCTAACAAGCGCGGAAAAGAGGACTTATTGACAGGCGTAGTACGAGAACCAGAAGTCGAGAAGTTTTTAATACTACCCATATAAAGTAGAGTATAAAAGGGGGTGCGAACTCGCGCAGCGCAGTCACTGTCTACCGTCGAGACACCTACTCGGAGCGCCGGCCGAACCAGGAGGGTAAGCCCGTCGACCCCTGACCCAACCATCGCTTTACCGGTTGGTGAAGCAGAGATCCCCCAAGAGCACCACGGCCGCTCAGGCACCCATCTACCAACACAGGCAGGACCAGTTAAAGGGTCGCGCCCCCTGACGGACAGCTCTGATACACCGAGATCGACAAACAAACGTAGATGGAAGGACGATGCAGGGTGAGAGAGAGAGATGGTACAGAAGACGAAGTAGAGGTTGGCAGAAGGAGAAAAAGGATGGCAAGCTGGGGCAGGACGGGGCGCTGAGTCCCGTCAGCACGGCGGCCAGGAGAGCAAATCGCTATGCCCCTTACGGGGTCGGTGACCGATGACACAAAACTTCAAAGTCTGGCCTCCGATTGGGGGTCAGATGGGCCCATGCCGGGATGGGGGCTAGAAAACTCCCAAAACATGTAGATAACCAATCACAACACCGTTATCATTCTTCCAGTCTTCACAGCTTAAAGCCACTATCTCCATTCCACATAGCCCTTAAGCAGAATGAAAGAACCTCCCCCCCCCATCCACCAATGGGCAAGCACTAAAGGCTTTGCGAACGCTGCACAGTGTAAAATGAAATCCCTCCCACCACCGCAAGGAACGACTCACCAGCGATTGTCATTCTGATCTTAATGTGAATTTCATTATCCGGTCGGAAACTAAATTCGATGGCGTCCAGGAACAGGCATGAACGGCCGGGAATAAATGACACACACGACCACAAAATTTATTCTCAAATGGACAACACCCCCTTTCTGTGGTGGGCCCTCGCCCGCAAGGACCCTGTTTCCCGGGGCCAGAGCTCGTGCTCCCCCTGGGTAAAATGCTCGCTGTGTCGTCGCACCGTCGCCTTGAGAATGCGCCTCAGCGGGGTCAGCGGCGGGTGCCGGGGCCACCCCAGCATGGCCAGGACGGCGCGGGTGAACACCGCCCGGCAGAAATGAGACCCGAAGCCGAGCGACTTGGAGGACCGTCGCCAGAGGCGCTCGAGTCGATGCCACAGTTTGCCAGCGGCGCCAGCGACGCCTCCGCCGAGGAAGCTGGGGTTGTACTTGCGTTCGGGAAGGAGGAGTGCAGGGATGAGGGCGGCGAGGCGGGCCCCCACCGACAGCCCGACCCGCCACACATTCGCCACCACCGCCCGGGCGGAGGCGTAGGCCGGGTGGAAGAGGACAGCCGGAGTTCTCGCTCGTACGATCTGGGGACGAAATGAGCGGGGGGGTGTTATGAGTTACCCAACCAGGGCTCAGCCCCGATGGTACAATGAAAAACATACCTACAAGAGAAGATAAAAAAAAATAAAGGAGAAAATAAGAGTGGTGATGAGATGACGAGGGGCCCCGAGGGAGAAAACCGAGTAACGGACAATTCACCCGCCTCTAAAATCTCCTCCGAGGAAGCAGATGCGAAGGAGACCAGCAAAATTGACCAAACTAGCGCAGGGAGCACGGATGGAGGCCATCCACACTATGCCATTAAACCAAATTCCTCACAGTGTTCATGGGGGCGCTGCATCCGGTTACTCCGTCAGTGCACACAGCCAGGCCCCTCCAACGGCGCGCTCGTTACTGGGAACCCCAACACGTGCAGGAAAACAGCAGAGGATAATCTCGACTCAGATCATTTTTAACGCCCATTTTAAACTACATTAAAAAAAAGGACCAAATAAATAAACAAAAATAAGATCGGGAAGTACGAGGCACTTGCCAGCGCCCGAGCAACACTAAAGAGTAAAGCAAAATGGAGGCCAGCCTCCTCCCAAAAGTCGTAAAGTCCACAAGTCTGTGTAAACAAACCCATCATGAGTACAAGGGACAAGCGGTAGCGACTCCGCTCGTCCCGGTACCGGGACAGGTAACGTGCACGGAGATCGCCCAGACTGGGACATTGAACAAGAATGTGCCGAACAGTCTCGGGGACAACGCAGTCTTCACAGTAGGGCGCAGACGAGCGCTCCATCAAATGGCGGTGCGTCCCGCGAGTGTGTCCAATTCGGAGACGACAGAAAGCGACCTGAAGCCGTCGCGGCATTGGGGAAAAGGTCCATGGGAACAGTCGCGGCGCAATGGCACGCAAATTTAAGTTCCCCTCGACCGTCTCCCATCTTTGCCAAGGCACCCGTAGTCCTGCCATGTAATCGGTGTGAGGAAGAGCGAAACGCTGTTATGGTCGTCCAGTATCATGGACTCTGGCGCGCTCATTCCATGCAATCCTCAAATGTACAGGAACCCAGCAGAGCACTCGAGGAGAGGTGCGGATGAGCTTCGAATGAACAAAGTATCGATAAAAAAGTAATGCAGTAGCACTATCAGCGCCCCAAGCGCTGAACACGTCACGGAACGAAGAGTCCACCACTACCAGGCGCACCTCATTAAGAAACAAGTCTGGGTCAGGGTGGAGCCGTGGATAACGGCAGAAGTGCACCACCTTAGTCTTGGACAAAGGAAGACCGAAGTCTTGGCTTAACGAGACGCGGTTCAATGCCTGTTGGAGTCGACACTCCAGTTGGCATCTGGGCCGCGCCAAAAGAGATCGAAAGGTCATCCACGTAGAGGGTAGCGAGAACATCTTCCGGCAGCACCGAGGTGATGCCGTTGTTTCTCAGGGCAAAGAGTGTGACACTGAGGATATTTCCCCGCGGGACACCCTCTTCCTGCTCCATTGGGCCAGAGAGGGCCCCCTCACCAGTGTGGGAGATCGACAATGAGGGATTTCCCTCGCAGCAATCACGTGGAGAGTCTGTATGATTTCGAATCGCCATGCGGTATCATAGGCCTTCTCCAGGTGGAAAATAACCGTGGCGTAGTGCTGCAGTCTACGAAGGAAGGCCTCGCAGACGGCATTTTCCAGTCGGAGCAGAGCATCCGACTGGAGTGGAACTTGCGGAAGCCGCACTGTGCAGAAGACAGATGGCCTCCGCTGTCCAGGATAAAGGCTAATCTAACATTTACCAATTTCTCCATCAACTTGCACACGCAAGAGGTTAGAGAGATTGGGCGGAAACTGGCCGAAGTAGTGATCTCTCCCGGGTTTGCGAAAGGCGAGCATAGTAGCGATTCGCCAGGAATCCGGAAGGAGACCCTCCACCCAAAACCTGTTGAACAAATATAACAGAAAAGCCATGCCTCGCTCACCCAGGTGTCAAATCATAGCGTACGGGACATCGTCTGGACTATGGGCGATGTCTGCGCACGAAGCAAGAGCGGAACGCAACTCACTCAGAGAAAACCTGTCGTTAAAGGGTTCTCCGCCTCTGGAGGTAAGGTCCAGTTGGCGGCCTTCCGCGACATCACGACGTGCATTGAAGGCTGGCGGAGCAGCATCACGGCTAGAGAATGCGGAAAAAGCGGTCGCTAATGATTCCGCCACGGACGCGGGGTCCGAGATTGCGGTCCCATTCTCCTGTAGAACGGGAGGAGGGTCCTGCGAGAACTTGCCCCGAATCCTTTTGACTCGCTTCCACACCTCAGCTAAAGGGGTCTTCCCGTTAAGTGAAGACACGTATGCCCGCCAAGAAGAGCGGCGGGCGTGCTTCGAAATATACCGGAACCTAGCCCTAGCCCGACGAAATTCAGCGACAGTGAAATCGTTCGGGCGGCGCTTATAGCGCATGTAGGCATAACGCTTCTGTTTGAGGGCCGCCTCACACTCGGCCGACCACCACGGGAGTGGTCGGCGTGCAAAACGGCCAGGCCTTCTAGGAATAGTAGATAGGCCCGCGGCGATGAGGTTGCAGGAGAAGAACTCAACGGCCTCATCTACCGACCTAAACTCCTCGACTGAGATACAGAATTCAGTCATTTCCTGAAATGCAGACCATCGCGCTCGCGCCAAGAACCACCGGGGCGGGTTCTCGGGCGGCAGCGGCTCAGAAAATATTTGAATGGGAAAGTGATCACTACCATGGAGGTCATCAACCACCCCCCAATCAAAATTAGACTGTGTATCCGGAGAGCACAAAGATAGATCGAGGCACGAAAATGAAGCGGTTCTCGGTCAGTGATGCGTAAACTCATCCACATTTAGGACCCCCCATCTCAAGCTCGTCGATCAGGTCAGCAAATACTTGACCCCGGGGATTGATAGAGTAGTCTCCCCAGAGGGGGTGTCTACCGTTTACATCTCCGAGCAAGAGAAAGGGCATCGGCAATTCTCCCACGACGCGGCGGAAGTCCCCAAAGACGAAGTTGGCTGACGGTGGAATGTAGGCAGAAATAACTATACCTCCTATCCAGGTGCAGCTGCACAGCCACTGCCTGAAAGGAGGTATCTAAAGAGAAAGGAAGAACGGAGACATCATGCAGGGTGTAAATCGTGCATCCTCCTGCCCGGCCCCCATCCCGTGGTGGTGGGATCGCAAAACATTTATACCCCGGGAGGGTGAGCAGGGGGCACGCGCCTAGCATGGTCTCCTGCAAAAAGATAGTTAACGGGGAACGGGACGAGACGAGCCTCCGAAGCTCCTCCCAGTTAGCCCGGAGTCCGCGGCAATTCCATTGAAGGAATATACCCCCCCAGGCCTAGCTCGGAGGAGACGCGGGGGCCCTCTTGGAACAGAAGACCCTCACGGGAATGGCCGTACGCTTCCCGGAGGCAGAACTCTGGGCGCTGTTAGTTGGACGATGCGCTGAAGGCGCTGTCGCCTTCGAGGACTTATTGGGGAAGGTTGGGCTCGCCATGCGAGTCTTTTCCTCCCTCCGCCTCGAAACCTTAGGGAGGCGGGGAGCCCTCTTTTCGAGGATCCACCGTCTCCAAGCTACCCAGCCCACCACTGGGCGTGGGCGAAGAAGCCGAAGCTCCTTTGTTGCTGTCTTCCTTTCGTGGGGCAGCTTTAGGAAACCCGGATGATGGCCTGGCTACCAACTTGAGCGGTGTTGCCTTCTGTGAGTCTAACAACTCAGTGGAGGCGCGTGGCCGTTTCGAATTACGGGAAACCGTCGCGCTGAGGGAAGGGGAGGGGGGCTCCCTGGTTTTAGCCGGGGATGGGTGTAGACCCTTTGTGCCGCCAGCTTTACCAGGGGAGCGCCCGGGGTGTGTAGAACCTGCAGAAGGGTTCCGAATGTGCGCGGAAACGACCGTACTCGTAGGCCTGGAGGGGCCAGGAGTAGAGGGTGTCCTTTTTCAACATTGAGGCCTAGGGCGTCCCTGGTAGCGCCGGGCACGCCAGGACCAAGTCTTAGCCTCATGAAATGAGAGACGATCCTGGGCCTGAACGGCCAGGATTTCCTTCTGATGGAGATAAGCACCACATGGCTTAGAAGAAGCGGGGTGCGGCTCTCCGCAATTGACACACTTGGCCACACACGATTCGGACTTATCGTGTGTGGCCTTGGAGCAACTTACACATGTTTGGGGTAACCGCGACTTTGCACGTCGACAGGAGCGATTCGTATGGCCGAAGCGGTGGCAGTAATAGCACCTCTACGGCAGTGGCACGAATGCTTTCACGCGTCAGCGATACCAACCGGCACGCACCGACTCAGAGAGCTTGTCACAGTCGAACGTGACGAAGAGTGTAGGGGTGGGTCTCGAGGCGCCTCCCTGTTTACTCATCCACTCCATGGTCGGCTAGCTGCAAGGTGATGTCTTATATGGAGTAATCCACAAGCTTCCTCGCGTAGACCACTCCTTTCACGAAGTTCATGGGAGAGTGCGGCGTCACACTCACCAGCCTGCCATCAAGTGTCCCAAGGGCTTCTAAGCATGGCCGCCTCGGAAGGATCTGACGCATTCGCCAGAAGGCTCCAGTCTGAGAAACGCGTCACTTTCGGCTCTCTACCAATCACACTAGCTAGAGCTCTCCTCTGATGGATCATGTTGCCCTTAGCCAACATGCTGCGATCAGTATAGCAAATAACCAGAAAGTGTTTGAAGCCAACAGGCTCGGAAATGTCAGGTACTCTCTCAATAAGAGGCCCCACTCAGCGCACTTTGGACTTTGGTCTGTGCCTCCTCACCCAAGGCGCCTTGGAGACAGACGTGCCGAATATTGCATGGTCGCTTGCCGAAACACTAGTGGACCCCTGCATCCATGGATCTCTCAGGGAGGGAAAGGAACTCTTAGTTCTCTGTGTTGTTCTTAGTTCTTTTCATTTTACGAGAGAGGGTTGGGAATGAACCCATTCTCTCCACCATCACATACACTTAACTACACTCTTATCACCCTCAAAGACCATACCATTTAAAACCTGATGGTTGCAATCTGCTTAATCTGTACCACCAGACCATATTCCCCCCAAATACTATTACCTTACTCTTTTCTGCATCCAATTTTAGACCCATTCTCACACACACCCTGTTCTAAAGCTTTAATAATAAAAATTTCTAAATTCCTCTCTTTCTTAGCCTTCCTACACCAGGTCATCAGCATATACCAACATGGTAAGACCGATCCCTCATACCTCTTTCCCTCATCACACACATCCTTCTTTCAGTACTGCATCAATAAAGATATTAAACAGCTAGGGCAAAATCACACCTTGTTTTGTACCCCTACATATCTCATACCACTCACTCACACTTTCATCCTAACTTACTTCCAACACAAATACTCTTCACACCAACCAATAGTTTGCAATCACTCGACACATTCTCAGCACTTGCCATAACACTTCCCTCTCTTCACAATTATAACCTTTCTCCAGATCTGCATCCCCCCACCGCTCTGTGACCATCCCCTATTAATGCTCCACTTATCCTTCTTACACACATCAGAACTTTTCCTACAGCACAAGAGAAACCCATTTTGTAGTTCTTGCATTCACCTCTCTCTCTCTCATTTACCCTTATACAATGCCACTACTACTGCATTCTTCCAAGCCTCGACACTCTTTTGCTTTCAAATCCTTTACACCTGTGGTTCAGATGTCGCATTATTCAGTAGGTCCCCTAAATAGAAATAAAGGTCTCTTAATTGAGGGTAGATTGGTAGTTGCCTTCTGAGTGGCCACTCTACACCGTTGATACCCATGGTTCAGATCACATATTAATCAGTAGGTCCCTTAAATAGAAATAAAAGGCACCTTAATGAGTGCAGATTGTTGGTAAAAACCCCTATGAATTTCTTCTTTCCTTGCAACACAGCCACCACACCTATTTCATGACACAATCAACACCACTTTTTAACATCTGGGCAATCATATCATCTATACTCCGGCTGCTTTCCTATTTTTGAGAGATCTCAGAGCATAAAAACCCTCTTGCATGCTTATTTCTTCCATACTCCAAATAGAACACCCCATTTCAAGACCACAAATTCAATCATATTTACATTTGTCTCATCATACACACCAACATA
Organism: Ceratothoa steindachneri; assembly: GCA_963969495.1. Lineage (NCBI taxonomy): Eukaryota > Metazoa > Arthropoda > Malacostraca > Isopoda > Cymothoidae > Ceratothoa > Ceratothoa steindachneri. Next base: position 111,287,107 of record OZ018333.1, read on the forward strand.
ATGCAATTCACCTCCTCATAGGTCACAATTACTCTTGCCCTTCATGTTCACACAAGTATTCTTCACCTGGTTCCTCCATCACCCTTCACACTTCATTCTAGGATAGTTTCCTGTTCCCATCAGGATCCTCATTCATCTTCCTGTTCAGCTCAGGATCCTCAATCAGCTTTCTGTTCCCCCATTGATACTCATTCATCTTCCTGCTTCCATAAGGATCCTGATTCATCTGCCTGTTCCCCTCAGGATACTCATTCATCTTCCTGTTTCCATAAGGATCCCGATTCATCTACCTGTTCCCATCAGGATACTCATTCATCTTCCTGTTTCCATAAGGATCCCGATTCATCTGCCTGTTTCCCTCAGGATACTCATTCATCTTCCTGTTTCCATAAGGATCCCATTTCATCTGCCTGTTCCCCTCAGAATACTCATTTATCTTCCTGTTTCCATAAGGATCCCGATTCATCTGCCTGTTCCCCTCAGGATACTCATTCATCTTCCTGTTTCCATAAGGATCCCAATTCATCTGCCTGTTCCCCTAGGATACTCATTCATCTTCCAGTATCTATAATGATCCCCATTATACATCATTTTCCCCTCAGGATACCCATTCATCTTCCTATTTCCATAAGGATGCACATTCATCTTCCTCTTAGGATCATCAGTCATCTTCCTATTTCCATAAGGATCCCAATTAATCTTGTTTCATAATGATCCTCATTCATCTTCCTGTTTCACTCACGATCACCATTCATTTTCCTGTTCCCCTCAGGATCACCATTCACCTTCCTGTTGCTCTCAGGATCCTCAGTCATCTTCCTCTTTTGATGAGGATCCCCATTCATCTTCCTGTTCCCCTCAGGATCCTCATTCAGCTTCCTGTTTCCATAAGGATCTCCATTCATCTTCCTGTTTCCATAAGGATCCTCATTCAGCTTCTTGTTCCCCTCAGGATCCTCATTCAACTTTGTTTCCATAAGGATCTCCATTCATCTTCCTGTTTCCATAAGGATCCTCATTCAGCTTCCTGTTTCCATAAGGATCTCCATTCATCTTCCTGTTTCCATAAGGATCCTCATTGAGCTTCTTGTTCCCCTCAGGATCCTCATTCAACTTTGTTTCCATAAGGATCTCCATTCATCTTCCTGTTTCCATAAGGATCCTCATTCAGCTTCCTGTTTCCATAAGGATCTCCATTCATCTTCCTGTTTCCATAAGGATCCTCATTCAGCTTCTTGTTCCCCTCAGGATCCTCATTCAACTTTGTTTCCATAAGGATCTCCATTCATCTTCCTGTTTCCATAAGGATCCTCATTCAGCTTCCTGTTTCCATAAGGATCTCCATTCATCTTCCTGTTTCCATAAGGATCCTCATTCAGCTTCCTGTTTCCATAAGGATCTCCATTCATCTTCCTGTTTCCATAAGGATCCTCATTGAGCTTCTTGTTCCCCTCAGGATCCTCATTCAACTTTGTTTCCATAAGGATCTCCATTCATCTTCCTGTTTCCATAAGGATCCTCATTCAGCTTCCTGTTTCCATAAGGATCTCCATTCATCTTCCTGTTTCCATAAGGATCCTCATTCAGCTTCCTGTTCCCACTCAGATCTTCATTAATCTTTGTTCCTCTCAAGATCCTCATTCATCTTCCTGTTCCCACCTGGATCTTCATTCATCTTTTGTCCAACTGCTTCATTTGTTCTTTTCTACTTTGTTAAATCACTCAATCATTTCCTTTTCATCTCATTTTATGCAATGAAGTACATACTCCTGTCATTCTGATATGACCGATTAAGCATTTTCATTTCTGCCTCCTTTTTGCTTTCCATTCACATCATTGCATCAACACTTTGCTTCTTCTTTCCACTTATGGCTCATCTACAAACAGTCCTACCTACTTCAAATTTCTTCCATGCTTGCACTTATTTCCACTAGTCTTTTCCCAAACATTTTCACATACTCTCCCCTCTCTGATTCACTTTTTTAAAAATTTTTCTCACCCATGCTCTGAACAGTTTCTCCTTACACAGCACAATCATGTGTAAATTCTCCCATACTCACCTCTTACACCTTTCAATTCAAATATTCTTTCTTACTAGACATATTTTGACTCTCGAGTACTTCATCTCTCACATGCGCGCCCAACCCGTGTGTGTTTATGCCCATCCTTATACTGAATGTTTCTTTCAGCACAGAACACTACCCACCTCCCTCTCTCTCTCCGGGTGTACCAGTACTTTTTTTCTGGCAGCCACCAGCAAGGGTGCAACCTTTTAAGGAGGGGGGTGCAAAGATGGGTTCCAGTAGGAAGCAACAAGAAAGAAACGGGTTAAAGTGCCCCAACAGGACCCTAGCAGAATGGGAAGACTTACCTGGTTGATCTTGAGGAGGAGGAACCGCCCCGGGTGAGTGGCACAGTTCAGCTGCATCGTGTACCTGGGTGGGGAGGGGGCGAGGGGGGCTATGGGCACCAGAAGTTGCTTCGAGGCCGTGCAAAGCAGGAGACCTCGGAAGGCGAGGCGCCTCTGCCGCCCATCCAAGTTGTGGTCGGTTTTGCGGGCGTTGACCCCGCACCCAAACTCTCCCACCCTCCCCTGCATTGCCTCCAGGAAGGCGACCGCCTCCTCGCGGTCGCCGCTCGCGAATAGGAAGTCATCCACAAAGCGCACCAGGAGCCGCCCGGGGGGGCAGAACCCCCGCAAGTGCTCCTTCATCATCGCCCCCAGGTACAGGTCGCAGAGAAGAGAAGACAGCGTGCCCCCCTGGGCCACTCCCCGCACTTTGAGCAGCCACCGGCTCCCCACCTTGGCCACTTGTCCGAGGACGACCTTCTTGACACTCCTGAGGGCCTGGCGCACATCCACTCGAACCTCGGCCGTGGCCCAATTCGCGGGGGTTGGCTCGAGCGGGATGTATCGGTGTCTCCCGCCGGGTTTCAGGGGGTCTGGGGGGCGCCTGACAAACAGAAGTTGTGGCGGGAGGGCTGCGCATGTGTCACTCAAGAGGGAGAGCAGGAGCTTGACCTTGATGGACCCGTACGCATCCTGGAGGTCCACCTTGACCGCGAACAGCTCCTGGCGCTCGCTCAGGCCTTCGATGAAGTGGCACCAGCGCTCCTGGAACTGCGGCAGCGTGGCACCACGCGCCTCCGGAACCATTTTGGGTGCGAGGTAGTGAAGCAACAGCCGCGCTTTTGAGTGGTCAGAGGGGGTCAGACCCCCTCCTCTGAGGCTGTGAATGGGGCGCAGCCCCTTCGCCTTCGGGATGAACCTGAGTGTCGGAGGCCAAGGCTGACTAGGATTCCTGGAGTTCTTCAAGACATCCGCCTCACTGGGGCGGAGCTCGTAGAAGGATCCCTTCTTCAGTAATATCTGGAGGGCGGCGTCGTGAGGGCCTTGGAAGTCTCTCTTCCTGAAGAAGAGCAACTGGTAGCTACTGCAGGCGGTGTCCGTGATGTAGAAGAAGGAAGTGAGAACAGGGACCATCAGGTCCTTCAGAATCCACAGCCAAACTTTCGCCACTAGTTTGGACTTGAGAGCAAAAGACCCCAATGACTTGGCCCATCTGCGGGAGGAACAACCACAATGACTTGAACCATCTGCAGGAGGAACAACCACAATGACTTGGACTATCTGCGGGAGGAATGACCCCAATGAATTTGCCCATATGCAGCAAGAATGCCCCCAATGACTTGGCCCATCCATAGAAGTAACGACCACAATGACTTGGCCCATCTGCGTGATGAACAACCTCAATGTCTTGACCCATCTGCGGAAGGAACGACCCTAATGACTTTGTCCATATGAGGGACGAGCGCAACGACTCATGGAGCCTGTCACAGTCAAACATGATGAAGTGTGTAGGGGTGGGTCTCGAGGCCCCTGCCTGTTTTCTCATTGCAAGTTTAACCTTGACCGCTCCATGGTGATGTCATCTATGGAGTAGTCCACAAGTTCCCTCGCATAAACTACTCCTTTCACTTAGTTCATAGTAGAGTGTGGCGTCACACTCACCGGCGTGCCATCAAGTGTCTGAAAGGCGCTAATCATGGCCGGCCGCCGTACAGGGATCAGATGCATTAGCCAGAAGGCTCCCAACCATTTGAAGCGTGAGCTCGAAAATACCAGATAGTCTCTAAATGAAGGGCCCCACATAATCGAGGCTACAGCTCAGTGCACTTACGAGTTTGGTTTTGGTCTGTGCCCCCCCACCCCCCACACCTGAGGACCGGATGTGCTGATCTTGGCTTGGTTAATTACCAAAGCAGCAATGGACCCATCCATTCGAGGAGCTCCCACCAGCCAGGGGATAGGGGTGTTCCCTCCTCTCCTTGCGATTCCTTTGGGGCCTGAGCATCGTGGAGGGAAGCTTGCACAAAGGCAAATTCAGTTTCGGTGTTTGACACCAAACCCAAGTTTGCCCCCATGTAAGATTCTGCCATCTGTGACTGGGTAACCTCCGAGATTATGTCTAGCTCAGGGGGTGGTGGCTCCATCATGTGGTCCCCCCCAAGCCATCACAGATCCTATTCAAGGTACCTTCAGTCGGAGTAGAGTCTCTGTCTGGGGAACCGACTTCCATTGGGGAAGAGGGAGGGGCAGGCAGGTCGCAAGGTCAAATGACATGAATGCTGGACTGTAAGTGGCATGTCCCAGTGAGACCCCTTTCCTCGCTCACCAAAGGGGGTTGATCCTAATGAGTCACCCCCACTGGGAGGAGTCAATTTTGGGCCTCTGCGATAGAAAAGTGGGGGAGAGGACTGCAATTCATTGAAAGATGGGGTGGGGTCATCAATGGCGACTCCATAGAAGGGTATGAGGGCAAACCCTGCACCAGTAGGCCTATGAGAGGAGTAGGTCTCCCTCTCCTCTAGAAGAGGGTTGGAGGTTGCGCCTGCGAAAGCATAGGAAGGGGGGGGGGTTACACCTTTTCAGAGGTGGGAAGCCCCTTTGCTGCATGCAGATGATGGTTTTTTTTACAAAATTTTAAGAGCTCACCTGGCGACCTCCTACTTGGGCAATAGTCGCGGTAGTCAACACTGCCTAATACTAGGCATCTTTAAAATAAGATGTAAAAAAACATTAAAAAAAACAGCGCTAGAAATTTTAAAAAGGAAAAAGGCAATAAGTAGGAGGCAAGCTCTGGTGTCGGGGGGGGGGGGGGGGTCCCCCGGCGCAGGAACAGGTGACCTACTAAAATAACAAAAAAAACACTAGTTAAATAAAGGGGAGAAGGCCGGCCTCCCCCAAAAGTAAATAAGTCCACCAGTCAATGTGCACGAACTCGTCCCGAGTACAAGGGACAGGCGGTAGCGACCCCGACCATCCCGGTACCGGGACAGGTAACGTGCGCGGAGATCGCCTAGACTGGAACATTCAACAAGAATGTGCTGAACAGTCTGGGGGAGAACGCAGTCGTTACAATAAGGCGCAGGCGAGCGCTCCATCACATGGCGGTGCGTCCCGCGAGTGTGTCCAATTCGGAGACGACAGAAAGCAACCTTAAGCCTTCGCGGCATTGGGGGATAGGTCCATGGGAACAGTCACGGCGCAATGGCACGAAACCTTAAGTCCCCCTCGTGGGACTTGGAGCAATCCGTATACACTGGCGCGGTTCCAGCGTGACACGGGGTGTGCTCCAAAAAGGTCGAACGCAATACTCCCGACGCTGTACAAGCTTTGGGAGCAGAGGCGTGGCGACAAATAGCCAAATGTGGTACCCTCCAGGGTGGCGTCCTAGGCAGAACCAGGGGCGCCACCGGCCCGAGAGCTATACCTAGCTCTAGAAGGAGTTTCCTGGACCTAAACCCAAAGGGCTTAGGGTATGACTGGCGTCTCTCGGCGGCATAGGCACCATCGAGATCAGCTGCGGATGCAGTGAGAGCTGTTGGTGACTGAGGGAGGCGCCGGGCTCGCGCGTACAGGATAATAATGCACTGTACACGGCGTAAAGCGAGTGGCATCTCCCCAGCATCGACTAGTAGGCTCTCAATGGGGGAAGAGCAGAAAGCACCGGTCGCCAGGCGAAGGCCGGTGTGGTGGATCATCGAGTCCACCTTCCGCAATATACGCTCGGCTGCGGATGCATAAAACTCGCATCCGTAGTCGAGCTTCGAACGAATCAAGGATCGATAAAAAAGTAAGGCAGTAGCCCTAAGGCTGCGAGTATGAGCCTCCCAAGTGAGGCGTCGGTCGAATACAAGACCAAGGAAACGGTGCGATTCAACCACTTCCAGGCGCCCATTAAGAAACAAGTCTGGGTCGGGGTGGAGCCGTGGATGGCGGCAGAAGTGCACCACCTTAGTCTTGGCCAAGGAAAACCTAAACCTGTGCGCTTCGGCATAGCGAGAGACGCGGTTCAATGCCTGTTGGAGTCGACGCTCCAGAGTTGGCATCTGGGCCGCGCCAAAAGAGATCGAAAGGTCGTCCACGTAGAGTGTAGCGAGAACATCTTCCGGCAGCACCGAGGTGATGCCGTTGATGCTCAGTGCAAAGAGTGTGACACTGAGGACACTTCCCTGCGGGACACTCTCTTCCTGCTCCATTGGGCCGGAGAGGACTCCCCCCACCCGTAAACGGAATCGACAATCTCGCAAAAATTCAGATATAAACATTGGGAGGCGTCCCCTCGCCCCCATCGTGTGAAGAGTCTCCATGATACCGTATTGTCATGCGGTATCATAGGCCTTCTCCAGATCGAAAAACACCGTGGCGTAGTGCTGTCTACGAAGGAAAGCCTCGCAGACGGCATTTTTCAGTCGGAGCAGAGCATCCGACGTGGAGTGGAACTTGCGGAAGCTGCACTGTGCAGAAGACAGATGGCCTCCGCTAACATTTACCAATTTCTCCATCAACTTGCACACGCAAGAGGTTAGAGAGATTGGGCGGAAACCGGCCGGTGTAGAGTGATATCTCTCTCTCCGGTTTGCGAAAGGCGAGCACAGTAGCGATTCGCTAGGAATCTGGGAGGAGACCCTCCACCCAAATCTTGTTGAACAAATCTAAGAGAAAGGCCATGCCTCGCACACCCAGGTGTCGAAGCATGGCGTACGGGGCATCGTTCGTCTATGGGCGGTGTCCGCGTATGAAGCAAGAGTGGAAAGCAACACACTTAAAGTAAATCTGTCGTTGGTTGAAGGGTTCCCCGCCTCTGGAGGTAAAGTCCAGCTGGCGGCCTTCCGCAAAATCAGAAAGTGCAATGAATGCTGGCGGATCAGCATCCCGGCTAGAGAATGCGGAGAAAGCGGTCGCGAAGGATTCCACCACGGACACGGGGTCCGAGATTGCGGTCCCATTCTCCTGGAGAACGGGAGGGGGGTACTGCGAGAACTTGCCCCGAATCCTTTTGACTCGCTTCCACACCTCTGCTAGAGGGGTCTTTCTCGTTAAGTGAAGACACGTATGCCCGCCAAGAAGTGCGGCGGGCGTACTGCGAAATATACCGTAACCTAGCCCTAGCCCGACGAAATTCAGCGACAGTGAAATTGTTCGCGCGGCGCTTATAGTGCATGTAGGCATAACGCTTCTGTTTGAAGGCTGTCTCACACTCGGCCGACCACCACGGGAGTGGTCGGCGTGCAAAACGGCCAGACGTTCTGGGAATAGTAGCCGGGCCCGCGGCGATGAGGTTGCCGGAGAGGAATTCAACGCCTTCATCTACCGACCTAAACTCCTTGATTTATTGGGAGAGTTTGGGCTCGCCATGCGAGTCTTTTCCTCTTTCTGCCTCGAAACCTTACGCGGGCGGGGCCCTCTTTTCGAGGATCCACCGTCTCCGAGCCACCCAGCCTACCACTGGGCGTGGGCGAAGGAGCCGAAGCTCCTTTGTTGCTGTCCTCCTTTCGTGGGGCGGCTTTAGGAACCCCGGAAGATGACCTGGCCACCAACTTTAGAGGTGTTGCTTCCTGTGAGTCTAACGACCATGTGGAGGCGCGTGGCCGTTTCGAATTACGGGAAACGGTCACGCTGGGGGAAAGGGGGTGGTTTTAACCGGGGGTGGTTGTGAACCCTTTGTGCCGCCAGCTTTACGAGGGGAGCGCCCGGGGTAGGTAGAACCTGCAGAAGGGTTCCGAATGGGCGCGGAAATGACCGTACTTGTAGGCCTTAAAGGGCCAGGAGCAGAGGGTGTCTTTTGCAGCATTGAGGCATAGGACGTCCCGGGTAGTGCCGGGCGCGCCAGGACCAAGTCCTTAGCCTCGCGGAATGAGAGTCAATCCTGGGCCTGAACGGCCAGGATTTCTTTCTCAAGGATATGCACCACATTGCTTCGAAGAAGCTGGGTGCGGCTCTCCGTAATTGACACACTTGGCCACACACGATTTAGACTTATTGTGTGCGGCCTTGGAGCAACTTACACAGGTTTTGGGTATCCCACCTTTGCACATCGACAGGAGTGATTAGTATGGCCGAAGCGGTGGCAGTAATAGCACCTCCGCGGCAGTGGCACGAATGCCTTCACGCAGTAGCGATACCAACCGGCACACACCGACTCAGGGAGCTTGTCACAGTCAAATGTGACGAAGAGTGTAGGTGTGGGTCTCGAGGGCCCTCCCTGTTTTCTCATCACTCGTTCGACCTTGACCGCCCCATGGTCGGCCAGCTCTAAGGTGATCTCCTCTATGGAGTAGTCCATGAGTTCCCTCGCATAAACTACTACTTTCAAAAAGTTCATGGTTGAGTGTGGCGTCACACTCACAGGTGTTCCATAAAGCAACCGAAGGGCACTAATCATGGCCGCCACCGAGGGAATCGACGAATTCGCCAAAAAGCTCCCGTACGAGAAACTGGTCACCTTCGGCTCTCTACCAATCATATTAGCTAAAGTTCTCTTCTGATGGATCATGTTGTCCTTGGCCAACATTCTGCCATTGGTTGAGCGAATAATGAGTAAACATTTGAAGTTAGCGGGCTCAAAAATGCCAGGTAGCCTCTAAATGAAGGGCCTCGACATAATCAAGGATCTGCTTTGCACAGTTCTGGTCTTCGTCTGGGACTCCCTGCCCGGGGAAGCACCGGGGGTCAGACGTGCCAAACTTGGCCTGGTCGTATACTGAAACAGCAGCAGACACATCCGTCCTAGTCTTTTTTTTCTATTTTTAGCGAAGGAGGGTGGGGAATTAACCCGCCCCTCTAGCATAAACGCGCCATCAGCCCCACCACCCTGGCATAAGTGTGGCATCACACTCACAGGCGTGCCATCAAGTGTCTGAAGGGCACTAATCATGGCCGCCACCGAGGGATTCGACGAATTCGCCAAAAAGCTCCCGTACGAGAAACTGGTCTCCTTCGGCTCTCTACCAATCACACTAGCTAAAGTTCTCCCCTGATGGATCATGTTATCCTTAGCCAACATTCTGCCATTGGTAGAGCGAATAACCATAAAGTATTTGAAGCCGCGGGCTCGAAAATACCAGGTAGTCTCTGAATGAGGGGCCCTGATGTAATCGAGGGTCCACTCCGTGCACTAGCACTTTTGGTCTTAGTCAGGAGCTCCACACCCAGAGGGCCAGAGGGGTCGGATGTGCCGATCTTGGCTTAAGCGCTTACCAAAGTGGCAGCAGACCCATCCATCCCTGCAGCCCCCGCGGATGGAGAAGAGCCCCCGAGTCTTCTTAGTCTTTTTCTTGTTTTTCTTTTTTTTAGGAGAGGAGGGCAGGAAATGAACCCGCTTCTCCCCCACGCCGGTAGGAGCGCGCAGGCCGGATGGACCTCCCTCAGCAAGGTCCTTCTCCGAGATGGATAAGGTCTTGGCATTCCTAGGGGCACCAGCCGGAGGAAGAGATCCCTCCCCTCCTCGAATTGCCTTGGAGACCCGAGCTGTTTGAGGAGGACCTTGCATAGGGACAGATTCGAGTTCGTTGCTTGGCACCAAGCCCCGATTCGCCCCCATGGAAGGCCCTACCGTCTGAGGCTGGATTGCCTCAAGGACCATGTCTCTTCTCGGGGGGGCCCAGTTGCCCCTCCCCCCAGGTCCTCTTGGCAGCGGTGTCATGAGGGAAGCGACCGATGGAGCCTGGCTTCCCTCTCCCCCCTAAGGGAGTTTGCCCTACCGAGTTGCTTCAATGGGGATAGTCATCTATGGGCTGCCTGCTGACTTTCTTGGCAGTCCCCTTGGAAAGTAATGGGGGACCGCTGCTGAAAAGAGAGACAAGGGGGTGAGAGGGAGTCCCCTAAACCCATAGGTTAAGGAGAGGAGTAAGCTTCCTCTCTGGTTAAAGAGATTTGGAGGGTCCCCTGCGAGAGGACTTGGGGTGGGGGAACCTCCATTTTTTTCTGTGGAGCTGCCCGAAAGCGGCTCCATTAATCATGAGGGGGAAAGGGGAAGATGTTTTTTTGTTGAATTTTCATCATGGGGCATGGGGACCCTATTCTTTCTGCGGGAAGGAAACGCTAATCACCCCTCACAGTGGCCCGCTCTTAGAGGGGTGTGTATGGGGCTGGTAGAGCCGGGTGCCACCATCTAAGGCCACCCCTCCTACCTGGTGGCTCTACCTTAGGCATGGCATAAAAAAATAGATAGTGAAGTGAGAAGGAAAAGGGATGTGAGGAAGGTATGGGTGGGGATGAAGCAGGTTGTTAAACACTCCCATCCCAAACCAGAGCTCAGGGGTTAGGGAACATTGTCCCCTCCCCCCTCAGCCCCGATCCGGGATAGTTGGCTGAGAAGAAGGTCAGCATCTACCCTGTGAAATTAGAGGCCGACCAGACAAAGTTGTGGGAGAGGTTGGAGGGGAAGTGGGGAAGTAGGGGAGAAATACAGGCTGTCTGAAAGGAGAAGAGGCTAAGCTGGGGCCGGATGGGGTGTGGAGTCCTGTCAGAACAATAGCCAGGAAGGCAAATCGCCGCACCCCTTACGGGGCATGCGGATAGTGGTGAGAGGGGAACCACACCACTGGTTGAAGGGAAATCTCATTCCCCAACACCCTAGGGAGGGTGAGGTTGCGCTTGAAGGCAGATTGCCATGCGCAGTCCCATTATTTTCTTCCATTTTCACTATACATTTGTATAAAAAGAAAAAGATACAAAGTATGTAGATATTATGACACCCAATGACTTGAGAGGTTAAGAGAAGAGTCTCCATAGGATCACATAATTAGCCCTGGTCCAGCAATGATGGGCTGTGCCAACCGGGCCCACCATTTAGGTGGAATTGTCCTGGAACTTTGACCATAAAGGATGACACTGGTGTAGCCACCTTATATGTGTACTGGAGGAAGATGAGCAGAGTTGACGGTCTAGCACACCCAGTACCTAATACTTGCCATAGCCAGTAGGCTTTTGGCGCTCGGGGCAGGTAGGGACCTCACGGTATACACTGCCACTCGACTAGGAAGAGGAGAAAGTATACCGGGCAACCAGAACCTCTGTGGGTAGAAGAGCAAGTGTGGAAATGGGTAAGAGGGTATGTAATAAAGAGAAGTAGAGATAGGCGGGTCCACTAACCAGTAGGGTGGGTGATCACCTAGTACTATACCCTGGTACTAGGTGATCCCAGAATGGCATACAGTCCACCAAGGTACCATGGCTACCTGAGTCAACCCCCTATCTAGGTAGGAACAGTCCTCCTGGTACAAAGTGCTAGTAGAAAAGGTTGAGGGGATAGCCAGAATAATAATAATAAATAATATTAAATAATAATAATAATAATACTAATAATTATAATTCTTAATGATAATATACAATAACAATACACAATGATAATAATACTCAATAGTAGTAACACAATAATTATAATAATAATAATTACAAAAAATACTACTAATAAAAATAAATAATGATAATAATAATAAAGCTAATAATAGTAACTAATAATAATAAAAAGGTAAAGTAGTTGGGGCTGAATGAAGGAAAGGGGAAAGTGCACCAACAACTTTCCCGAGCCACATCTAAGAGTTCAAGTCAACCCGCTGACAGGGCTGCCCTAATTTGCACTCAGGCCGAGAGGATATGCGCCCCCCCCCCCAGGTACCAAGTGTAACAGGCGATACAGGGCAGAACCCTGTGAGGCTACTAGCTCATGGTCAAGGAGATGGTTTTATACTGCGAAGCTTATTTTCAAACCAGTCACCCCACTCTGATGGCCATAGATACCAAACAATCACTAATGTAGAGGTAGAAATATCTACAGGGAAGGAAAAGCGCGGTGGGTTTCTCCAGCAGCGTGCTCTATTCGGACACCAACAAAAGTCTATCCGGTAATGGGAAAAGTTCTTGGCCAGATAAGACTGAATTTTTAAAACAAAGGGATGGTCCGAGTTACAAATGTGAAGTAAAGAGATGGACACTCCTCAAATCCCTAAAAATGGTAAAATAGGCGAAGGGCAGAGTAGATAAAAGGTGGAAAGTGAGTAAACTAGAGAAGAATTTGGCAGTAAAAAATGATGCCACCCATGGTAATGACTCAGAATAAACTATGTGAGGGCAACTGTCGCTCCCATGATGAGATCAGTTTTGGAGCCACCCGTGAACAGATGGCATTGGTTAGTGAGCTGAAATATGACCATGCTCAAGAAACATATCACATGTTGCTTGAGGGCAAGAGAGGGCTTTTCCATAGCCCACAGAGAGGTGCAGATAACTGGGGAAGGGGAAACCTACCTTGGTGGATCCAAGTATGTAGAAGGACAAGACAAGGTTGGGTAAATTCATGTCTGTGATGTGGTAAGTCATTATAACAACCAGATGCCTGAGCATATTCAGAGACTTATCAAAATCGACCACTGATCCAGTTGTAAGGACACTTGTAAATTTCCAAAGTACGAAGTTGTTGAATGCAGTAAATGTACCGAAGACATCTTAAGGTGATGGAAAGTAAACCACTCTCAGCATGGAGACCATGTACAGGGGAGGTGCGAAAAGCAACCACTGATTAACTCAAACCAAGATCACCAGAGAGTTCAACATGCATAGATATGAAAACAGCCAAAAAGTATACCTTGCACCCATAGACGAGTTTAGACTAGATGAAAGACGAGGGTTTGCTTATCTCTAACCCCAAGAGTTGTGTGTGAATGCTTTAAAAAGGTGAATTGCCTATAAACATCTTCGCTTTTGTCTTGGTTGTGGACACCAAGAGTGGGAGTCTAATATAAGGCCTAAGAAACAGACCTTGGATGTATAATCTATAGAAACATTATGTAGTAATAAGGGGGAGGTTCCTGAGCACCTCCTAGTCATCAGAAGTTCACAGCTTTGGTATTGATGAGGAAAAATATAAATCCCTTTTGTAGTGCCCAGTTGTGTATGTGGTCAACCAATATCTGAAGGCAGTGAGTGACGGAAGGTAAGTGGGAAGATGAAGAGCCAGATCATCAACAAACAAGGTCGCTGACAGTCTTTCAGGAATTGAGGAAACTAAGCTATTAATAGTGATGGCAAAGCAGGTGACACTTCAGACACTACCCTGAGAATCCTTCCTCTTGGACATGAAGTGCAGAAGTAAAGCAAATAAAATAACACAAAGGTTACGACCAGATAAGAAACAAAATAAAGCTGGGTAAAAATTCTTCAAAGCCCCAATCATACAACTGACCAAGAATGCCATACACCCATAGTGTCAAAGCCTTCTTACTATCGAAGAATAGAGCTAGGACATGTTTCCTCCAAATGAGGCTTCTTGTACAGTGTCCTCAGCCTAACCAAAAGGTCAGCAGCACTTTGTTACGCTTTGTGACTCCAAATGAGCATGAATCATCTTTTCCCTGAGTTTGCTGGTAAGTGCACTGGGTATAGACCATCCTTTCCGGGATTAGGGAAAGGCAGAATGATAGCCATCTCCCAGTATGAGGGATACGACTCCTGCCCCCAAATCCAGTTGAAGACCTCTATCAATACTACTCTGCATGCGGGTGAGGGTGCTGGAGGAAATCATAAGGGATATCATTAGGTTCAGGTATTTTATTTTATTTGTTAAAGAGGGCCTCCCTTGGCAAATGCTTACTGGGGTATGAGGTGCCATAAAAAAAGGCCCGCAAGACAACCCCACCCCCCAAAAAATCAAACCAGAAAGAGGCATATTCCAGGGCCAGTAGGAGGCCTGCCTCCCTCCTTAGCACTGTAGCATGCGAACAACACAAAGTAGTCAAATAAAAGAGAGGCCAGCTCAGCCCCCCCCACCCCACCAAAGCTCTCTTTTCCCCTTCTAAGAATCTGAGTGCTACCTTTGATAATCAACTCTCTCTCATCTTATCCATATCTGCTCAATTTGACCAAAATAGATTCAAGCTTGCCCCCCCCGTCCCACACACTTTCATTAACTGTAGATTTGAATAGTGTAGATTTGCTGACTAGATTATAAGCGCACGGTCTTCAATCCCTTCAAATTGACCAAACATTGCAGTTTCCATTCTTCTCCATTAACCCTAAAAAGCACCACCCTAAGAAAATAGAGGACCCTGCAAGTGCCGGAGAAAAAATCAAACATCTCAAAAGACACATGAGTAAATGATTTGTAAAAGGCAATATAAATAAACTAAATGGTAGCTACAGTAGCGACCATAATATAAGGGTCAGTAAGAAGAAGCATATTTAAATATTTATTATAGAAGTTTAACAAAATGTTGAGACTATATTATATACATATTTAAAGATATCTAATATATATCTTTCATGAAAATTAAAAGTGAATGGAATAAATACTTCGTAAATTATGAGGAAATAAACAAACTATCTTCCAAATTGCAGCAGCAGCCAAAAGTTGAGGATCGCTTAGAAAAACAATGTAAAATGGAACAGAACAAAAAAGAAACCCTTACTATTAACATTTTGTGAACATCCCTTTATTAGCAATGGCCTCCCGACATCTGTTACCACAGGACTGATTTAATTTCTAGCAAAATGATGGGGTAATATTGTTCCATTCATTTTTTTTAATAATTCCCTGAATTCATCTTGGTTCTTTGGATTTCTCCTTCGTGCCCCATCTCCAATAATCTTCCAAACATTTTCTAAAAGGTTGAGATCGGGACTTTGAGGTGGCCAGTCCATGATATTAACCCCTTCATCCCTCAAAAAATCTTTGACTCTCTTTGCAGTGTGGCAGGGAGTGTTGTCCTGCACGAAGATAGGAGGTTGAACTGACGAGGATCGGAGATATGGAAGCGCATGCTGTCTAAGAATCTGCTTGTAGATTTCAGCATTGACAGTCCCTTGTAGGCAAATAAATGGACCAAGACCAGCAGCAGAGATCACTCTCCATACCATTACACTGCCTGCTACATATTTTACTTTCTTCTTCACACATTCACAAGCTAACCTTTCGCCACATCTTTGTTGGATGCACATCCTGCCATCAGAAGCAGTCACATTAAACTTCAATTCATTGCTAAAATGAACCTGCAAACACTGTTCTTGTGTCCAAATGACATGTTCATGAGCCTAACAAAGACAGGCTCTTTGAATCTTCTCGGAGATCAGAGGTTTCTTTGCTGGTGCCTGAGCAAGCAACCCAGAAACTCATAACCTCTGAGAAACTGTTTTGCGTAATACATTGATATTGGAGATGGAGCTGAACTTTCAGGATATCTCAGCAGCACTCTCTTGGAGACATTTTACGAGGTCTACCAGTTTGGGGTTTAGCATCTGAAAATTCTGATGACTTAAAATGAGCTACAATTTGTTGCACAACACTTCTAGAACTTTCTACAGTAGTTGCTATTACAGAATTTGACTTGCCCTCTTGGTGAAGGCACACAATCCTTTGTTTTTCATCACAGGATACTGGTTGTCTCTCACAAGCCACCATATTGACAGTTGAAAGTTCCAATAATGTATGATCATAAGAAGTAACTGTTAGCCAATCAACAGTCTCCTAAACACAAATACCTCGGTTGGTGGTTCATTTTTTTCTAAGTGACCCTTAACTTTTGGCCGCTGCAATTTGGATGATAGTTTGTTTATTTCCTTATAACTTATGAAATATTTATTCCATTCAGTTGAAATTTTCACGAAAGATAGATATTAGATACAGTAATACCCTGCCTTATGTCATTTTGGCTTATGTCAAATCCGCACTTACGCCACTTTTCAAGAGTAAAATTAAGTTCACATAATGCCATTAAATCTAACCTTATATCACAAACAAAATAAATAATTTATTATCTCCTAAAAACTGTTAAAACCATATAAAAGTATTTTATATTGTAAAATAATAATTTACATTGGTAAATTAAATTTAAATGTATCACCACATTTGTGATTCAATGGGAGGCCACATAGCGTTGGTGGCGTGGCTGTGATACTATATTCCGTTTCAGCTCAAGCATGTGGTTTAACATGTGTACTTCCTTGGCTTTATGCTTTTATTTCTGTGATTTATTAGTGATCTGCGCATAAAATAACCATGAGTCAAAAGAAAGGGAAAGTGAGGGTAACTAAGCGTAATGTTCTTACGATGTGTGATAAAGTTAAGCTGATAAAATGCAAACACAATAGACACAAGGATTAATGTAAGTCAAATAAAAAGTATTAATCGAGTCAAATTTTTTTTTAACCCTTAAAGCACCGATCTTATTTTCTAGAAATCGCGTTGGCGAAATTAGCCTTGGTACAGCATTATGGAAAATAATAAAATATTTAAATCCTTTATTATAAATCAAAAAATATATATTTTAATTGCAGAGAATTATTCTATTAATCTAACTTAAAAATTATTAATAGCCTTCTACATATTTAGAATTATGATTGGAAATATTTGCTTGTTGCTCAAAGTTATTTCTTGTTAAGTGAAATCAATTGGTATATTTTAGTTACTGCTTCTAAGCCAATGCCATTTTATAGAAAACATTGTTATATCTTATGGATAACATTTTTATATGAAAGAATTTTTAAAATCCGGCGAAAAAAATAAATAAATAAATCAATCACCTATTTCGGGCTGAATAGGCTTTCTCCCCTTAGTCCACTTTGAATAACATGCTGATTTTAATTGAATGATTTTTAAATGATTTTAATTGGATGAAAAATAAAAAAGAGGAAGTACTCAAAAACCAGCTGTTTAGATGTGCATGAACCATAAATCAGCCCTTTTTTTGCCGTTCCTTTATGGTGTGGCCTTGAACGGAGTCAAGTTACTCTCATTCATAAATCTCTGTTTACAAACAAAGAAGGACTGACCAAAGCCATTTATGTATTTTAATTAGATGTTTAATCACTAACATAAGAGATTGACAAAAAAAAAGAAGAAAAAGAATTATCATAATAATCAGGGTGAATACGAGTCTAAAAGTGAAGGCTACAAAAGGCCCTTGGGCACAATTACGTAGCACTGAATCGATGTCATATAAAGGCCATCAGGTGACTAATGGGTTAAACTAAATTAATTTTTAGAAAGAAGTTTTACTTTATATATGTTTAAAAATCTGTGTGTTATTCTTATGCTAGTGTGAGAGTGTTTACCATAATTTTTTGTCATTCTAAGGCATTTTTTATCCATGATGTTTGATTTATGTCAAAGTTCAGGTTATGTCATGGCCTTAAGAACCAATTAATGACTAGGGTAAGGTATTACTGTATATATAAATATGGGTATAATATATAGTCTCAATGCCTTGTTAAACTTCTATAATATTTAAATATACTTGTTATTACTGAACCTGATATTATGGCCGCTACTGTATGTGATGAGAGAAAATTCCTAACTACCATTAGGAATTTAATAGAATTCTCCATACGCCTAAAACCATAAGAGGACCAATTGGTCGAAGTGGTGGTTATATGCTTGTGACCTCTTGGTCTGCATGGCACTTTAAGGGTTAAGAACAGTTCTCTCATCTTGTCTCTCTGCCTCCATGAACTACAATGAATACCAAATATGTTCCTGCATCAGCATAAAATCTTTAAAATCTTGCCTAAAAAATCTTAAATGTTACCCCTTCTGAACCTACCCAGACTTCTGAGATCCGTAAAAAAGACTATATGACGATCTCTGAACCTACTCACAGCCCAGAGATCCATGAAACAGGCTCTGTGTAACCCTCTCCTAACCTACTCATAGCTTTATTTTTAGCACTTATGTACTGCTTTCTAGGCCAGAGGTCAAAACTTACAAGGACACCTGTCTCATTCGCATTTTAACCTTCCTAAAACTCCCCCCCCTATACTTACAAGGTAAAAGTATAGGTAAAAACAAAAAATCATAACCTAGAAATGAAAAAAAAACCCCAACAACTTCCTATTAAATGGTTAAGATGATCTACAGTATGAAAATGTGATGTGGTTTAACTACATTCACCTGAGTAAAAGGAAAATATGACTCATATAAGTGTACTTACTTGCAATGTGAGGTCTTAACTTCAAACATAATTCGACCGAGACATATGACATCATTCTTTCCAACTGATAACAATGCCTTGATGGAGTTCTGTAAACATCGCCTATTATGCAAAGAGCCAAACAATTCTAATGGTAGGATATACTTGACAATAGCCAGCAAGAATCTATACACCATTTTCCAATGTAAAGCCCTGTTGATATAATTATCCTTCATTAAAGTAGGACTCTCCTCAAACTCACTTCTGATTAACTCCTCCTCTTCAGACTTTTTCTGAAGAATGGGAGCGGCACTTAATAGCGATTGCAACACGTGTGGATCAAAGTAGCATTTGGTTGGCGTTAAGTGATTGAGGCTCTTAGGGACTGACGCCCCACACTGACTAGGACACTCTTTAGAGAGGAAATACTTAATCTTGTGCTTTGGCCACTTTTGGGCCATTTCTTTTAAAATTGGGGGTAATTTTGTGGTTTTCACTTGTGTTAAACTTAATGGTGGAAATACAACTCCGATGCCTTGGTTTAGAATTTGCGTCACAAGCTCATTTTCATCTATGAAGGAGAAGGAATAAAGTGGCATGATATGAAATGCTTGCACTCAAAATCCTTAAATTCTATGACAGTCAGCACCTCTACATAGGTGGCCTACCTATTGTTGTATATGTAATATTTTGTATATTAAATGAACAATATTAAGTACTAACCTACTTTAATATGTTGCAATATGGGTTTAGCATCCATTTTCTCATAAAATCCATTCTTATATAGCATATCAGAAAAGTTTATTTCAAGTTTCTTGTCATAACCAAGTTTTTTATCTGAGAGTGAACTAACAAGATGAAATAATTACCTTCTAAATCATGGTTATAAAAATTGATTAACAAAATTAAACAAGCTTCCTGCTGGCTGTCATGCACTGTAAATATCTGTGGTTTGGAACAAACGCTAATCAGTAGGTCCAGTAAATAGAAATAAAGGCATCTAAATTAAGTGCAGATCAGTGTTAAAACCTTTACCTTTATACCATTAAATAAATATATATATATATATATATATATATATATATATATATATATATATATATATATATATATATAAATATATTAGCTAGGGTTTTTAGAAAATGGGTCCAAAAGGTTCCACCCAACTTTCAAAGCTTCGTTCCTCTTTCATGCCAAACCTATTACTACAAAATCAATAGGAACGAGGGTTCTGGAAAATGTAACAAATGCAAAAACTGGATATATGCACAATGCTCAAACCTCCCCTCCGTATATCACTACACCTCAAACTCGACTTGCACTGGATGCTCCCGCTCCTCCACAAAATATCCACAGATAAGCCTCCAGAACAATATACTCCTAACCTCCAACTCAACATTTGCACTATCTCCCACAAATACGGTACACTGAATTACAAGATTCCCTACATAAACACAACATCCATAAGATACTTATCCAAGAAACAAACCTGAAACCATAACAACTTCACCTTAAACGATTACCCCTCGCTAGAAAAAGCACACTCCCACAGTTTAATCCCACATGGGAGCAGTAAATTCAACCCCCCCAGCCACAGACAAACATACAACTCCAATTTTACCAAGGAAATAACAGCCTGCATAAAGTAGAGTAACATTCTAAAACAAAACCTTCACAAAAAGAAACAACACCTCCAATTACTCAACACCCACATCACCAACCTAACACTAAATTCAAACTAGAACCAATATATCAAAGAAAGAGACCACAAAACAAGCTCAACCCAACTCTGGAGAACCATAAAGAAAAGTCACATATCACATACTACTCCAGGTCTCATCTCACACAAGACATTAGTTACCAGAACAACCAAAGTGCAACTCCTAGACAACACTAACCATTCTCGTGAAACACTACTGGAATGTTAGGTTCCTCCCAATGCACAGACAAATCCACAAAAAAAATCAAGATCACACATATCCAAAGATCAAATACCCCCCCTTTGACACAGTAAACCAGTCTAAGTCCCTGGTTCAGACAACATAACCAACCTCCATCTCAACCAACTAGGCAACACAGCAATCTCAGCCATTACATAAATCTTCAACCACTCCTGTCTCACCAACACCATCCCTTTATTCTGGAAACTAACCCACATCATACCCATAATCAAACCAAACTTGCCACTAGGGGTGGCAACCAGCCCAACTCAGCACTGGTCCAAAGCCCTGATAAATAGAGAGGGTTTGAGGCAGGAAGGGCATCCATCTGTAAAGTCTGCCAAAACCTTAATGGAGGAGTCATTTACCAAATGAGAGTAAAGCTAAGATGTCGCCCATAAGTGACTAACAGACACATCACCTTAACTCTTGGACCAGAAAAGGCTACCACATCAAGAGTGGGTGCAACCAAAGAAGAACACTCAAACAATTAATAGAAGTGCAACTAAAGAGTGGGTGCAGCCAAAGAAGAGCGTTTAAACAATTAATAGAAGTGCACTAAAAAGCTGGTGCAGCAAAAGAAAAGCACTCAAACAATTAATAAAAGTGCATAAAGAGCTGGTGCGGCCAATTTTTTTTTTTTTTCAAAGGGGCTATCTAGCGACTGCCCACTTGGGCATAAGTCACCGCAAACAAACAGCCCAGTTCTAGGCTACTTTAAAATAAAAATTTTACAGAAACAACAATAAAAAGGGATAACAATCAGGGAGCAGGCTCCGGCGTCGGGGGGGAGGTCCCCATCCCCCCAGCGCAGGAGCCTGTGAACTACAAAAAAACAACAAGTTAAATACAAGGGAGAAGGCCGGCCTCCCCCCAAAAGTCTAACAGTCCACCAGTCATAGTGCACGCACTCGTCCCGAGTACAAGGGCACTCGTCCCGAGTACCAGGGCACCCATCCCGAGTAAAAGGGACAGGCGGTAGTGACCCCGCCCATCCCGGTACCGGGACAGGCAACGTGCGCGAAGATCACCCAGACTAGGACATTCAACCAGAATGTGCCGAACAGTCTGGGGGACGACGCAGTCGTCGCAATAGGGCGCAGGCGAGTGCAACATCAAATAGCGATGCGTCACACGAGTGTGTCCGATTCGGAGACGACAGAAAGCAACCTGAAGGCGCCGCGGCATTGAGGGATAGGTCCATGGGAACAGTCGCGGCGCAATGGCACGCAACTTTAAGTTCCCTTCGACCGTCTCCCATCTTCTTTGCCAAGCAGTCCTAAGAGCTGCCCGTATTCCTGCCATGTAGTCGATGTGAGGAAGAGCGAAACGCTGGTCCGGTCGCAGAGTCCTCGCGGACTCTTTGGCGCCCTCATCGGCGTGCTCATTCCCCGCAATTCCTATATGTCCAGGAACCCAGCAGAAGATAATCTCGACATCTGCCCGGCTCGCCAAAACCGTGGCGTCACGGATATCGCGAACCACGGGATGCGGAGATTCCAATGCCCCGAGAGCACTCAGGGCGCTTTGTCAGTCGCTATAGATCACAATCCGGTCTCCGAACCGGGCACGTCGCGCAATCTCCCGTACCGAGTGGTGTATTGCCACCAGCTCGGCCGTGAAGACAGACGCAGCGCCTGGTAGAGCCCCGCTGACTTCAAACAGGGGATATGGCGTGGAAGCCGACCCCCTCTTTGGACTTGGAGCCATCCGTATACACTGGCGCAGTTGGAGCGTGAAACGATGTGTGCTCCAAAAAGGTCGAACACAATACTCCCGGCGCTGTACAAGCTTTGAGAGCAGAGGCGTGGCGACAAATAGCCAAATGTGGTACCCTCCAGGGTAGCGTCCTGGGCAGAACCAGGGGCGCCACGGGCCCGAGAGCTATATCTACCTCTCGAAGGAGTTTCCTGGCCCTAAACCCAAAGGGCTTAGGGTATGACTGGCGTCTCTCGGCGGCATAGGCACCATCGAGATCAGCTGCGGATGCAGTGAGAGCTGCTGGCGACTGAGGCAGGTGCCGGGCTCGCGCGTACAGGCGAGTGATGCACTGCACGCGGCGCAGAGCGAGTGGCATCTCCCCAGCATGGACCAACAGGCTCTCAATGGGGGAAGTGCGGAAGGCACCGGTCGACAGGGGAAGGCCGGTGTGGTGGATCGAATCCATCTTCCGCAATAAACGCTCGGCTGCGGATGCATAAAACTCGCATCCGTAGTCGAGCTTCAAACGAACAAAGGATCGATAAAAAAGTAGGGCAGTAGCCCTATCAGCGCCCCAAGCGCTGAACGTCACGGAACGGAGAATGTCCATGGCGCGGGTACAATAGACCCTAAGGCTGCGAATATGAGTCTCCCAGGTGAGGCCTCGGTCGAATACAAGCCCAAGGAAACGGTGCGACTTAACCACATCCAGGCGCACCCCATTAAGAAACAAATCTGGGTCGGGGTGAAGCCGTGGATGGCGGCAGAAGTGCACCACCTTAGTCTTGGCCAAAGAAAACCGAAACCTGTGCGCTTCGGCATAATGAGAGACGCGGTTCAATGCCTGTTGGAGTCGACGCTCCAGAGTTGGCATCTGGGCAGCGCCAAAAGAGATCGAAAGGTCGTCCACGTAGAGCGTAGCGAGAACATCTTCCGGCAGCACCGAGGTGATGCCGTTGATGCTCAGGGCAAAGAGTGTGACACTGAGGAGACCTCCCTACGGGATACCCTATTCCTGCTCCTTTGGGCCGGAGAGGGCTCCCCCCACCCGTACGCGGAATCGACGATCTCGCAAAAATTCAGATATAAACATTGGGAGGCGTCCCCTCGCACCCATCGTGTGGAGAGTCTCCATGATACCGCATCACCATGCGGTATCATAGGCCTTCTCCAGATCGAAAAACACCGTGGCGTAGTGCTGTCTATGAAGGAAAGCCTCGCAGACATTTTCCAGTCGGAGCAGAGCATCCGACGTGGAGTGGAACTTGCGGAAGCCGAACTGTGCGGAAGACAGATGGCCTCCGCTGTCCAGGAAATAGGCTAATCTAACATTTACCAATTTCTCCATCAACTTGCACACGCAAGAGGTTAGAGAGATTGGTCGGAGTAGAGTGATCTCTCCCCGGTTTGCCAAAGGCGAGCACAGTAGCGATTCGCCAGGAGTCTGGGAGAAGACCTTCCACCCAGATCCTGTTGAACAAATCTAAGAGAAAGGCCATGCCTCGCTCACCCAGGTGTCGAAGCATGGCGTATGGGACATCGTCCGGACCATGGGCGGTGTCCGCCACGAAGCGAGAGCGGAACGCAACTCACTCACAGTAAACTTGTCGTTGAAGGGTTCTCCGCCTCTGGAGGTAAAGTCCAGCCGGCGGCCTTCCGCGACATCACGACGTGCATTGAATGCTGGCGGAGCAGCATCACGGCTAAAGAATGCAGAAAAAGCGGTCGCTAAGGATTCCGCCACGGACGCGGGGTCCGAGATTGCGGTCCCATTCTCCTGGAGAACGGGAGGGGGGTCCTGCGAGAACTTGCCCCGAATCCTTTTGACTCGCTTCCACACCTCAGCTAAAGGGGTCTTCCCGTTAAGTGAAGACACGTATGCCCGCCAAGAAGAGCAGCGGGCGTGCTTCCAAATATACCGGAACCTAGCCCTAGCCCGACGAAATTCAGCGAGTGAAATCGTTCGGGCGGCGCTTATAGCGCATGTAGGCATAACGCTTCTGTTTGAGGGCCGCCTCACACTCGGCCGACCACCACGGGAGTGGTCGGCCAGACCTTCTAGGAATAGTAGCTAGGCCCGCGGCGATGAGGTTGCCGGAGAAGAACTCAACGGCCTCATCTACCGACCTAAACTCCTCGATTGAGGTAGAAAATTCAGTCATTTCCTGAAATCCAGGCTACCGCGCCAAGCACCAGCGAGGTGGGCTCTCAGGCCGCAGTTGCCCTGAAAATGATATTTGAATGGGAAAGTGATCACTAACATGGAGGTCATCGACCACCCCCCAACCAAAATCAGGCTGTGCATCCGAAGAGCACAAAGATAGGTCAAGGCAAGAAAATGAATGATTCTCGGACAGTGGTGCGTTAACTCATCCACGTTTAGGACACCGATCTCAAGCTCTTCAATCAGATCGGGAAGGACTTGTCCCCTGGGATTTATGGAGTAAACTCCCCAGAGAGGATGCCTGCCGTTCAGATCTCCAAGCAAGAGATAGGGCCTCGGCAACCGTGCCACGACGCGGCGGAAGTACCCCGCGTCAAGGTCAGCTGACGGTGGAATGTACACAGAAATGATAGTATACCTCCTATCCAGGTGCAGCTGCACAGCCACTGCCTGAAAGGAGGTATCTAAAGAGAAAGGAAGAACGGAGACATCATGCCGGGTGTAAACCGCGCATCCCCCAGCCCGGCCATCCCGCGGTGGAGGGGTCGCAAGACCCTTATACCCCGGGATGGCGGGCAGGGTGCACGCGCCTAGCATGGTCTCCTGCAAAAGATAGCTAACGGGAAACGGGACGAGACGAGCCTCCGCAGCTCCTCCCAGCTGGCCCGGAGACCACGGCAATTCCATTGAAGGAATATGCCCTCCAGGCCTAGCTCGGAGGAGACGCGGGGTCCTCCTCGAACAGAAGACCCTCACGGGAATGGCCGTACGCTTCCCGGGGGCAGAACCCCGGGCGCTGTTGGCCGGACAAAGCGCTGAAGGCGCTGTCGCCTTCGAGGACTTATTGGGGGAAGTTGGGCTCGCCATGCAAGTCTTTTCCTCCCTCCGCCTCAAAACCTTAGGCGAGCGCTGTGGCTTCGGAGGCGGGGGGCCCTCTTTTCGAGGAACCACCGTCTCCGAGCCACTCGCTCCACCTCGGGGCGTGGGCGAAGGAGCCGAAGCTACCTTGTTGCTGTCCTCCTTTCGGGCGACAGCTTTAGGAACCCAGGAAGATGGCCTAGCGACCATCTTCAGGGGTGTTGCCTCCTGTGAGTCTAACGACTCGGTGGAGGCGCGTGGCCGTTTCGCCTTACGGGAAACGGTCACGCTGGGGGAAGAGGGGGAAGCCCTGGTTTTAGCCGGGGCTACGTGTGAACCCTTTTTGCCGCCAGCTTTACCAGGAGAGCGCCCGGGTTGAGTAGAGCCCGCAGAAGGGCTCCGAATGGCCGCGGAAACAACCGTGCTCGTTGGCAGGGATGGGCCAGGAGCAGAGGGTGTCTTTCTAACTATTGAGGCATATGACGTCCCAGGCAGAGCCGGGCGCACCAGGACCAAGTCCTTAGCCTCGCGGAATGAGAGTCGATCCTGGGCCTGAACGGCCAGGAAATATGCACCACATTGCTTCGAAGAAGCGGGGTGCGGCTCTCCGCAATTGACACACTTAGCCACACACAATTTGGACTTATCGTGTGCGGCCTTGGAGCAATTTACACAAACTTCGGGTGACCCCGACTTTGCACGTCTACAAAAACGATTTGTATGCCGAAGCGGTGACAGTAATAGCACCGCCGCGGCAGTGGCACGAATGCCTTCACGCGGTAGCGGTACCAACCGGCACGCACCGACTCAGGGAGCTTGTCACAGTCGAACGTGATGAAGAGTGTAGGGGTGGGTTCGAGGCCTCTCCCTGTTTTCTCATCACACGTTCGACCTTGACGGCCCCATAGTCAGCCAGCTCTAAGGTTATGTCCTCAATGGAGTAGTCAACGAGTTCCCTCGCATAAACTACTCCTTTCACAAAGTTCATGGTAGAGTGCCCTTGGCCAACATGCTGCCATCATTGGAGCGAATAACAAGGAAGCGTTTGAAGCAGGCAGGCTCGAAAATGCCAGTTAACCTCTGAATCAGGGTCCCCGATGTCATAGAGGCTCCGCCCTGTGCACTCTTGGTCTTAGTCTTAGTCAGGGGCTCCGCACACAGGTGGGTAGAGGGGCCGGATGTGCCGATCTTGGCTTGGTCGCCTACCAAATGAGCAGCAGACCCATCCGTCCCCGTAGCCCCCGCGGGTGGAGAGGAGCCCCGAGTCTTCCTAGTCTTTGTCCTTTTCTTTTTAGGAGAGGAAGGCGGGGAATGAACCCGCTTCTCACCTCCACCGGCAGAAGCCCCCATGCCAGATGGACCAGCCTCAGCCAGGTCCCTCTCTGAAATGGAGAAGGTCCTGGTAGTTGTAGGGGCACCTGTCGGAGTAGATCCCTTCCCTCCTTGTACTGCCTCAGAACCCCTAGCCGTTTGAGGAGGACCTTGCATAGGGGCGGATTGGGGTTCGGTGCTTGGCGCCGAGCCCGGATTCCCCCCCATGGAAGACCCTACCGTCTGAGGCTGGGCTTCCTCAAGGACCATGTCTATCACAGGAGGGGCCTCCAGTTGGCCATCCCCTCCCAGGACATCGCAGGTCCCCTTGGCAGTGTCACCAGTCTTGTGTGGGGAGGCACAGGCCTCGACCCCCGCAAGGGTTAATATTCTTGCCAGCAGGTCTTTTGAGGGAAGCGACCGAAGGGGCCTGGCTTCCCTCTCCACCCTTGCACGAGGGGCGGTCGGCAATGGGCTGCCTGCTGGCTTTCTTGGCAGTCCCCTTAGAAAGAAAAGGAGGGACTGCCGCTGGAAATAGGGAGGTGCCCGAAAGCACCTCCAGAGAAGGGGGTGAGGGGGAGTCCCCTTCACCGGTAGGGGTAGGAGAGGACTAAGCCTCCTCTCCTGTTGAAGAAATATGGAGGGTCCCCTGTGCAAGCACAGGAGGGGGAACCTCCATTTTTTCTGTGGAGCTGCCCGAGAGTGGCTCCCTCGTTTGTACAGGGGGAGTTAAAGGGGGGTTTTTTGTTAGACTCATCATTGGGCATGGTGACCCTCTTTTTATTACGGGATACAACCGCTCATCACCTCTCGCAGTTGCCCGCACTGCAAGAGGTGCCACCATTTGGGACCACCCCTCCCACCTGGTGGCCTGGCAGTCCATCGGCATGGCGGCTCCACCTTAGACACGGCGTAAAATCAAGGATAGACAGTGAATTGAGGATGAAAGGGATATGAGGAAGGTATGGGTGGAGATGAAGCGGGTTGTTAAAAAAAAAAACATCCCGAACCGGAGCTCAGGGGTTAGGGAACATTGTCCCCTCCCCCCCCTAGCCCCGATCCGGGACGGTTGGCTTGAGAAGAAGGTCAGCATCTACCCTGTGAAATTAGAGGCTGACCAGAGAGTTGTGGGACAGGTTGTATGAAAAGCAACGAGGAAGGGGAGAAATACAGGCTATCTGAAGGAAGGAATGACAGGCTAAGCTGGGGCCGGACGGAGCACTGGATCCCGTCAGTACGGTGGCCAGGATGGCAAATCGCCACGCCTCTTACAGGGGCCTCTGAAGGATCATGTTGCCCTTGGCCCACATGGTGCCATCAGTGGAGCGAATAACGAGGAAGCCTTTGAAGCCAGCGGGCTCGAAAATGCCAGGTAACCTCTGAATCAGGGGCCCCAATGTCATAGAGGCTCCGCCCTGTGCACTTTTCGTCTTTGTCATAGTCAGGGGCTCCGCACCCGTGGGGGCAGAGGGGCCGGATGTGCCGATCTTGGCTTGGTCGCCTACCAAAGTGGCAGCAGATCCATCCGTCCCCGCAGCCCCTGCGGATGGAGAGGAGCCCCGAGTCTTTTTAGTCTTTCTTGTCTTTTTCTTCTTCTTTTTAGGAGAGGAGGGCGGGGAATGAACCCGCTTCTCACCTACGCCGGCAGAAGCCCCTAGGCCAGATGGACCGACCTCAGCCAGGTCCTTCTCCGAAATGGAGGTCCTGGTGGGCGCAGGGGCACCGGTCAGAGGAGATCCCTCCCCTCCTTGTACTTCCTCGGAGGCCCCATCCATTTGAGGAGGACCTTGCATAGGGGCGGATTCGGGTTCGGTGCTTGGCCCTGAGCCCGGATTACCCCCTAAGGAAGGCCCTACCATCTGAGGCTGGGTTTCCTCAAAGACCATGTCTATCATGGGAGGGGCCTCCAGTTGGCCATCCCCTCCCAGGACACCGCAGGTCCCCTTGGCAGCGTCACCAGTCTTGTTTGGGAAGGCTCAGGCCTTGACCCCGGCAAGGTTCAAAATTCTTGCCAGCAGGTCTTTTGAGGGAAGCGACCGAAGTGGGGGAAAGGGATGTGAGGAGGGTATAGGTGGGGATATAGCAGGTTGTTAAAAAAAACCCATCCCAAAACGGAGCTCAGGGGTTAGGGAATGTTGTCCCCTCCCCCTTCAGCCCCGATCCGGGACGGTTGGCTGAGAAGAAGGTCAGCATCTACCCTGTGAAATTAGAGGCCGGCCAGAGAAAGTTGTGGGAGAGGTTGTATGAAAAGCAAGGAAATAAGTGTTTTGAAGGAAGGAGAAGAAGCTAAGCTGGGGTCGGACGGGGTGCTGAGTCCCGTCAGCACGGCGGCCAGGATGGCAAATCGCCGCGCCCCTTACGGGTGGTGCAGCCAAAGAAGAGCGCTCAAACAATTAATAGAAGTGTACTAAAGTGTGGGTACGGCCAAAGAAAAGCACTCAAACAATTAATACAAGTGCACTAAAGAGCTGGTGCAACCAAAGAAGAGTGCTCAAACAATCAAAAGAAGTGCACTAAAGAGCTGGTGCGGCTAAAGAAGAGTGCTCAAACAATTAATAGAAGTGCACTAAAGAGCAGGTGCGGCCAAAGAAGAGCGCTCAAACAATTAATAAAAGTGCACTAAACAGAAATCTTTGAAATAGACTCCTCAAGAACAGCGACCTCGGGTAGGGAAAAGCTGAAAAGAATACCTCTACTCAAACCAGAGAAACCCCAACACAACTCTTACCCGTTAATCTTACTTCTGTGCACTATCAAAAACAATAAGAAAAATAAAACAGCTCAAATATACCTCTTTCAAGAAAGCACACTCAACCATGACCCTCCTCACCAACCTCTCGCACAAAATCCTGAACCCCACCCTCTGCAAAAATGACAAAAAATGGATAATAAATATCTTTGTCAGACAGGCCAAAGTCACCCACTAAACCCTTAAATCATATACCCGACCACACTAGAATAGCATCTCACCAGGGGTCATTCTCTTACCATTACCATTCAACCTATTCACACATGACATCACAGAATCACAAACCCCATTAATCAACACTTACACATATGCAGATGACATCTCACTTATAGTACAACACCCTTCAATCATAACCACAAGCAGGACACTCCAAGGATGCATTAGAACACACACGCACAAAATGACCTCATCCACCAAAGCAACAGTATCGCTTTTCCCACTGGACTACCCCCAAGCACTATCATTTGTACAACAGAAAGAGCCTCTCACCACTCTATACAAACAATTCATCCTCACCACCAGCATGGCACCCAACCACAGCCAAATCCCACAGAACAATCATGAGATGTATACACAGGAGCCACACCCTACACCTACACCCTGAAACAAAAATACTCCCAATCAAAATACACTGGGAGTAGACATGATTGAAACCCAACAAGAGCAAAGCACTGATCCCTCCCAACCCCAACGACCACTTGACAGCAAAGCTCCCACCACCCAGACATAAGAAAGAAACCCCAACACCACTACAATAACCTCCCTCCTTCCCCACCAAACCCCAAACACATCAACACTACCTTGGCCAAAAGATACTTGAACACACTTCCACCAAACATCCTAAATGAAACTTCGCCTAAATAAACCAAATAGTGAAATCAATACATAGAACAAACAGAGTAATCCTATCTCAACCCAGGTCAGGCTACTCCACTATATTCCAACAATATATAAATAGAATAAACTTTGCCTGGACACTAATATGAGCCAGATGCAACCAGAACACACCGAGTAATCCAATCTCAACTCTGGTCAACCAATCCACTCAACTCCTCTGGTCACTCCACTATACTCCAACAATACCAACATAGCATAAAACCTTGCCAGATACCAACATGTACCAGATGCAACCAAAGCCCAGGCAACATCAAGCACCTACTCATAAGCGGCCCAAACCACATACAATCTCACTTCTCTTTGTGAGACCTATGGATCCAACCAGGGAGCATGGTGCCTTTCCTACAGGCTGTCCAACTCGCACAAGAGGTAGGGAGGGGTTGGCAAGTAAATACATCTTTTCCACTTCCATCTACATATTACCTAATTACTAATAATTTCATGTTTCTCTTTTAGACTATCTACAAACCATGAGGGAAGATCATGTTAGAAAGTTTGTAAGGGGTGAAAATGTGTAGAAGACGTATAAGTGCAGATCTTTTTGCAGGTATTGGGACCAGGAGGGTGCACAATACTCTAGATCTCAGATGCAAAAGGACAGATCAGGAAGAAAAAAAAAGATGGCATCAGTAGAAAGCGGTAAAGGTGGCAAGGATGCAGGTAAGTTAAAAACCAAAAGGCAAGGGGGTTGAGCACCCCTTCTCCCATTCCAACAATGGACAAGAACTGGACAGTGACCACCTTGAGAAATCTACCACCAACCAAGAGAAATAGTTGAAATGTGGCTTGTAAAGAGTGGCGAAAAAGGGGGTAAAATGGAAATATAAAGCCCAGGTAGTTTCAATCTAGTTTCAGACTGTTGGGGAAGAACTAGGGCCAGGAGGGTGTGCTGCTCCTCCAGTTATGACAGCCACATGGGACACCCCCTTACAGGTATTATTTACATGCATAGCAATGACTTTCCCCACACCCTAATCTCTGCGGGTCTATCTTCCACACATTTTCACTTCAATTTATCTACAAGTCTCTCCTTTCTAGCAGAGTGGTGCCACTGTTGTGTTTGGGTTTTAAGTAATAATAACCACAATAGAAGTTGCTTTCATCAAATATGGATCAAACTTTTAGAATGATGAGTAAAAAACAACAATAAAGCTAGTTATTTCAAACAAAAAAAACAATACAGCTATTCATTCACAACAAAACAAATAATATAGTTATTTATTCCTAATAAAAACAATACAACTATTTATTCCTAACAAAAAAAACACGTATAATACAGCTATTTTTTTATAGAAAAAACAATACTGCTATTTATTCACCGAAAAAAATATAACTATTTATTCAAAGCAATATAAACAATATATATGTATAGCCATTTATTTATAGCAAATATATTTAGCTATTTATCTTAGCAAAACCACAATACAGCTATTTATCCATAGCCAAAACACAATACAGCTATTTATCTATAGCCAAACCACAATACAGCTATTTATCCATAGCTAAAACACAATACCACTATTTATCCATAGCAAAAACACAATACAGCTATTTATCCATAGCCAAAACACAATACAGCTATTTATCCATAGCAAAAACATAATACTGCTATTTATCCATAGCAAAACAGATAATATAGCTATTTATTCATAGCAAATAAACGATACAGATATATATTGATAGCAACAAAGCATTACAGCTATTGATTCATAGCAAAGAATAATGAGTAGTATAATGATTTGGACAAGCTGACTCTGGTTGATATCAGAAAGCAAACATTTCAAGAATCATTCTAGTTATTCTAGACAATAGATTACCTTGGGAAAAACTACCTTTAATGAGAAACGGTACTTGTACCACAAAGACTAGCAATCTCAGTACGTATAGGGTAAGAAGCTCCCATCAATTATGCAAAACAAAGTTTGTAAATCATCCACAGGAGAACGTAAACAAGATTCTGCGTGCCTTTGCATTTATTAAACAAGCCTCAATCGGGGAATGAACAGATGGAAGGATACATCTTATAAGAGAAAAAGGGGTGGGCAAAGCAGAGCATTACAAGAACAATGGGGACTGCGGCAGATCATTAGAAGATAAAGGGTTCTGAAGCAAATAATTACAAGATTTTTCCCAGTTGGCGGAAGTGATAAGTTGCTAATAAAAAGAGCAAACTTGGATTAATATTGAAATTTGGGAGTGATGCTACACATTCAAGATTGTTTTAAAGGGAGGGTTTCCTTTTTAAATAAAATGGGAACCATATTTAAACAAAACAATAATGTTTAATTGTTTAAGAAGGCAGGAGAGTGCTACAAATGACATTAAATGGTAAGATTAGGAGCTTGCAGAGTTACAAGGGTCTCTCAAAGAATATTGTAATCATAAAATGACTTTTCAACTGATCTTTTACAATTTTCCTATGGGTAATTTCCATTATTATACATAGTATGAAGTTTTAATATCCCCCTAAATAAAAACAGCATAGAAAAGCCTACCGAGGAAACTGTCGCATTTTTTTCCTTTTTCTTCGCCGTGAAGAGACTCTAGGATGCTCATCCATCTGGTCTAAAGGGTCCATTTGCCGATGTACATCATTAGACATTTTGATCATTAAGAATTATAGAGAAGTGAAATTTTTTAGTATTCTTATATAAATTCTTTGAAAAAATTTAATGTAACTTGAACAAGATCTAGTAAAAAAAAAAAAAAATGATGAAATAACAAACAGGATACTAAGAAATTTCTGCACTTTAATTAGTGAATGTTATTAGTGCATTGCTCCCTGGGACCAGATAACGGATAAAGCCTGCTAGCCATGTCTAAATACACTATATAAAATTTTGCACAATGGTTCAAAATCAAATCATTTACTACAGCTTTGATTGCATTGTTAATCTGTAGAATAACTGCAAATTTTGCATTAGGACAAAGGTGCTTTAAGTGACTGTTTGAGATCAAGTTTGGGTTGGTTAGGAGGTGCCGTAGTGCACACTGCACAGTGATTGCACTGGATAAGGTCTGGGCCTGTGCATTGTTTCAGGGGTTTGATGATATCAGTTGTAATTGCTGGTTAGAAAAGATTGGGGGGCAGGAGGTATGTCAATGTGTATTTTTCAGAAATTTTGAACAATAATTCTATTTGATGATTGTTGTTGTTTTTGGATTGACGTCTGCTCTCTCTGACTGCTTAGGAGTTTACAGTAGAAAGCCTTTGATCTTAAACCTTATGCTGTAGACCCCATAATATCACTGCAATTAAGTAGGGTTGCGCCATCGTGACCAGGTTAGAGTACAGGGAGGCTGTTGCATACTGCAGGAATTTTCTAGTAGTTTCCTGCATTAGTGGCTCATGCAACAGCTAGGAAGTGAGAGCTCAATTGCGACTTAACCCCCAAATGGATTGCATCCGAGCAAGGTGGTCATGTGATATCCACCTGACCACTCTACAACTGTATTTATTCTTGACCTACAGGGT
Organism: Ceratothoa steindachneri; assembly: GCA_963969495.1. Lineage (NCBI taxonomy): Eukaryota > Metazoa > Arthropoda > Malacostraca > Isopoda > Cymothoidae > Ceratothoa > Ceratothoa steindachneri. The sequence goes on from OZ018333.1 coordinate 111,320,448, forward strand.
GGATAGAGTTAAAAAGTCAGCCCTGAGATATCCCAGGAGGACATGAAATCCAACAAAGTACCATGAGTAGTGAACTAGGCAGAGTTCTGAACTAGAAGGGCACCGTTCTTTAGCGGAAGGAATCTAGTTTTTTGGTAGAACTTTATGGATTGGGGAATGGTTCTTTTAGTCATTGTGGAATTATTTGATTGTTTTCCTATTTTGTGTTGATTTTGCCACACACAGCTTATTGCAATTGGTGTATGTTTGATTGTGAATGTGATTAATAAGGATGGGGATAAAAAAAGATTAGGATGAGGTTGTACACGACTTCCTAAATATTGCACATTTGTAGAATGGAGGTGCAGAATGTGTTCCGGTGGTTTGTTGTTCTGATATAGGTATAGACCAACCAAGGTCACTAATATTTGGCCAGGGTAGAAAAAAACAAAAACAGCCGGAGTCATAATTTTGCCAGGGCCAGGGTCACTAATATTTGGCCAGAGCTTAAAAAAAAATGTCCAGAGTAAGCCAGAGCCCTGGGCGCTCTATAGATATGGGGTGCAAGTGGCTTTATTCCTGTAGTTTACTATGTTTAATGAGTGCTTCACCTCATTGGTCATTTGGTTGGGTATATTTGTGGTGAGCATTGAAATCCCTTCCTAAGAAGGGGTTAGGGGGGGAGGGATTCTAAGCTGTTCTATGTGGGAAATGTAATTTTGTGGGTTCCTTCTTGAGATGAACTGTGAAGTATATGGGTGTATGTGGGCAACATTGTTAATTAAGTCCTGTTTGTAGAATGGTGTTTGTGTAGGGGATAGCTTTGTTAATTGTTATATGGCCATGGATGGTAGATTGAGTGTTACGAAAGTGAAGTAGTTCCTGGTGTTTGGGGTCTATCTGGCGCAAGGAATGTTTTTTTTCTTGTAATTGGGTGATGCGGATAGTGGTTAATTAATAGTTTGAGTTCTCATGTTTGGTAATAAAAACTATGTTTGTATGAGGATGGGTAATATGTAAGGCAGGAGAGGCAGTTTACATACCATTGCATAGAGTATTCATTTGTATGGTTTAGAAAGGTGCAGTGCAGGTGTGTCAGATTTTCATATTGATGTTGCAGTGGACAGATGAATGCCATGTGAGGGTTTGACTATGTCCTCAGCTAGTGTTGCGATGGCAGGTTACGGGGTCCTAGAGTCACACCACCTGCCACACAAGTAAAGCCCCCCCCCCCCCGTTTCTAATGGAGTAGAGACTGTACCTCCACCAAATTCACTGTGTTCTCTCATTCATTATCCTCAGCAGTTTCTCCTCCATTCGTACCTCAGATATCCCTAAGTCTTTCTTCCATTTTTCTCTCTTAATTGTGCATTTTCTCTATTCTTTTGCCGTAACAACTCTTTCAACCTTCTCATTTCCACTTCCATGGTTCATTCTGCTACTCCTCCATGGGAGAAAAAAGATGTCACATTTTCCTTACTCAAACCACCAGACAGTCACCATTCGGGCGCAAATAGTGCAAGCTTAAGCATGATGGCTCGGGGGTGAAAAAGGTAGTGCAAAGAGGAAAGGGTTGAGGTAGACACTTCCGACCAAGATAACTGGCATCCATCTTTGCCATCTATGAGGTTGCTTCAGAGTTATTTCCTGTCAGTCAGTCTGGATGGGCTGGCACACATCGTGCAAGTGGCTATACACCACCAAGCAAAGTAAGAGAACGATTTTCCTCTATTAAAATATCTTCAAATATATGAGTAGATAAATGAAATTCCCATGGTACATGAAGGTATGCATTTAATATATTTCATCAAGATTTCATAGGATACAATCGTATATTCACAAAATAAAAGTGACACATGCAAAAGAGAATCTTTTCAGGAACATTCTAGAAGTTTCTTGAAATCATCTGACAACAGTAAGAACTGTGCAACCACCATTGTTATCTTTCTCACTCTTTACAGATGCCACTACACATTAAAGTGACTCCTGAGCCCCGTCCTAGAAATGTTCACTTGATAACTTAGAGGAGGACTCTGTGATTTCAAGAGAGGTGGGAAGGTCCAAGAGTGTGATTTTGTATGTTCTGAAGTTATACAATGAAAACAAAACCTATCATTCAAAATTAGGTAGACCCCATATAACCACCATCCAAGAAGACAGAGCTATTAAGTGCTTCTCTATGAAGGATACCTTACGAGACTGCAGGAGCAATTTTTTGAAAAATTAAGATCATTAGTGACAAAGAAGCGAGACATTTTACAGTGTTTCATCACCTTAATTAAATGTATCTGGTTTAAAAGTTAGTTCTCCTGCAACCAAACCAATCCTCAGTAAGAAGAACCAGAAGGCGAGACTCAAATATTCTGAAGCTCAAGTTGTTTGGAGGAGTGAAGATTGGGAGAGAATTCATTTCAACAAAAGTAAATTTAATTTAGTTGAAGCTGAAGACAGATGCTTTGTTAGAGGCGCTGCAGGTAACAAAATTAACCCTGTGTTAAAATGCCTGCAAAGCATGGATGAGGTAGCATCAGGGTATGGAGGATGTTTTTGTTTGAAAGAGTTGGTCCGCTAGTGCGAATACTAGGAAGAGCAAATGCGAATATGTACCTAAACCACATACAACATATTATACCTAAACTCCTCGCATCTCTGTACCAGCCAGCAGTATTTATGCAGGACAACACGCCATGCCATACTGCAAAGCGAGTAAAATACTATTTCAAACAAGAAGATATCAAAGTAATGAAGTGGCCGGCTCAGAGACTGGAGTATAGACCTGAACCCAATTGAGCTTTTAAAAAATTTTAAGGAGCCCATCTGACGACTGCTTACTAGGGAATAAGTCGCCGTAATCACTCTACAGCCTAATACTAGGTAGTAGATTAACAAACAAAACCAATTAACAGACACAAAACAAAACAAAAAAGCAAGAAGGAAACACACTCCCACATCAGGGGTAGGGCCACCTCCTCCCTGGCAAAGGAACATGGACCTACAACAAAGAATGAATGAATAGTGCCGAAAATAAATGCTGCAGCAAAGCGCAAATGGATGAGCCAGCAGCTAAATTCAAGGATGGGTAATTTGCATGAAAATTCTCAATAAAAATATAGAGAATATACAAAAATATAGCTATGAAATTAAAATCAATAAAATGGAAGTACAGGAATTTAAAACCATCAAGAGGTGTAAAAAGATACAAAAAATAAATTATTGAGAACTCGACAAAGGATAAAAACATAGACTATAGATGGATCAACAATAGATACAAGAACAGAGAATATACAATCATGAAACAATATATTAAATTTTGGCTAAAAGATTAGATTCTTCTAAAAATTTAAAAATTCTATTCGCACCAGAGACATGAATCTCAGACAAGATGCCCGGCAGAACCTACTGGGGAGGCCATCTACCCAGTAATGAAAGGGAAGATCCTCCTCCTAAGATTTCTCAAAAGGGGACACTCAGCAAAGATGTGAAGGATGGACAGCTGCACCCTGCGCATAGCATGCACAAAGGTGGGGGCTGCCCATTCATCAGGTGCCTATGAGTGAGACGGCAATGGCCTATCCTCAGTCGGCACAAAATAACCTCCAGTCTATGTGGCCATGGGAGGACTGAAGGTTTTATGGAATGGAGCTTGGTGGGAGGAAGCTCATCCCACATTTTTTGCCATAAGCCGACTACATATTCAGTGATGAGAGGATAGACATCACGAAGTGGGACTGGAGCTGATGGGGGTATCCCCAATGATACTGCCTCTTTGGCCGCAGTATCCGCCCTTTCATTACCTGGGATGCCCACGTCATTGGGCACGCAGCAAAAAGAAATTTTGCGAATAGAAAAAAGATAAAAAAGCCACTGCTGGATCTTAGAAACCAGCGAATGGTTAGAACCAAAAGCACCCAGTACCTCCAGAGAACTAAGGGAGTCAGCGAAAATCGTAAGACAAACAGATGGCATAGGAGCAATAACAAAAGAGTGCAGCAAGGATGGCAACAAGTTCTGCTGTGAAAACAGAAGCTGCACTTGGTAGGCAAACCAATGCAGTGTGAGATGGGAAGACAGCAGCAGCTCCAACTCCATCTAATAACTTGGATCCATCGGTGAACACAAAGATGCTAGGCCGATGGTGGGAGGAGTGTTGATCATATATGGTTAAGGCTACAGGCAAGAACTGATCCTTGGACCTACCAGTAAGCCCCTTGCATACTACTACAGGTGGTATGAGCCATGGGGGAATCTTTGGTAATGAAAATGGAATAATAGAAAACTCACTCAGACGTCCTGTGTGCTCGGCCATGCGCAGAGTAAATGGGCGAGCCAGGGATGGAAAATCTATCATATGAGGCCACTGTTCGCAAATTGAATGTGCGCTCATATACTGGCGACCATGGTTATTGCTCAAGTCTAAAAAGATATTTGAGGTTAGACTTGAGCCTATGAAAAGGAAGAGGAAGAGCCCCATTCTCTGCATAGAGACTCCACACAGGGGAGGACTTGAAGGCTCCAGAAGCCAGGCGCACACCCTGGTTACGCACAGTATTTAATTTTTCAAGGATGGATGGCCAGGGAGAGGAGTACACCTGTGACCCATAGTCCAGCTTTGACTGGCCCAATGCTGAATACAAAAGCCACAGGGTACATCGATCACTTCCCCAAGAAGTGTGTGACAGTAATTTCATTAAGTCCATTCTCTTCAGACAAGACCTTTTCAAGGCGTCCAAATGAGGCGTCCAAGAAAGCCTTGAATCAAAGATCACTCCTAAAAATCTGAAATAGGGCTCAAAGGTGACAGGGACACCATAGAGTGACAAATAGGGGGGGTCCCATGTCACCAGTCTATGGTTGTAAAAGTGGACAGCCTTGGTCTTTACTGCGGAAAAGCAGAAACCCTTGGAAGAAGCATTATCAGCTATGGTATTTATAACCCGCTGTAGCTTACAGATGACAAATGGAAGTTTAGGCGATGACAGATAAGCGCTAAGTCATCCACATATAGAGTTGAGGAAATCTCAGCTGGGAGATTTGCAATAATGCTATTGATGGCCACAGAGAAGCAGGTGACACTGATAGGGCACTTCCAACTTTTACACGTAGTGTGCGCCACATGAGGAATTTGCTCGACAAACCTGGGGAGAAAGCCGTGCAGGCCCGAATCATGGAGTTGCTTAAGGATACCACGCCTCCAAGTGGTATCATATGCTTTCTCAATATCAAAGAAAACAGCAACAGAATGCTGCCTCTTTGAAAAAGCATCTCTTATATAAGACTCCATTCTAACAAACAGGTCGATGGAACTGTTTTTTTCTGAACTCTGATTGAGAGGGAGATATAAAATGGTTTGTCTCTAAAAACCAGACGAGTCTTGTATTTATCATCCTCTCAAACAATTTACATGGACAACTAGTAAAGGCAATGGGGCGGTAATGGGTGGGTTCCGTCCCATCATTTCCTGGTTTTCGGAAAGGTAAAACCACAGCCTCCCTCCACATAGAAGGGAAGCAGCCCCTAATCCAGATGAAGTTATAGATGTCCAGCAAATGTGAGAGGAGGGATGGATGCATATTCCTAATCATATCATAGGAAATGCCATCCGATCCGGGTGCAGAGGATCCACAGTGCTTCATGCATTATGGAGCTCATGGATAGGAAAGAGCTGGTTATAAGGCTCATTATCCATGTTAGGCTCCATAACGTTGATAGGATGTTTCTCCTGTGGATCCTAAAGCGCTGGAATTGGATGGAATAGTTGTCTGGGCTTGAAATATTAGCAAAAGATCTGGCCAAGACATCGGAAATATGGGACAAGTCTCCCAACAGTTTTCCAGCCTGAACAATGTTGGGAACTGTAAAACCATTGGATTTCCCCAATACCTTTTTGACCCTCTTCCAGATTTTGTCTACATGGGTCTGCCAACATATTGATGCGATGTAACCATCCAACGAGGTCTTTCGAGATCGTCAAAGGGTGCGTCCACGTGCTGCCCTTGCTCGATTATGAGCAAGCTTGTGTACCATCGTGGGGCACCAATGGTAACGTCGCCAAGCCTGTTTACATTCAGTGATAACTCTCGAGCATTCAGCAGACCACCAGGGCAATTGTGGTCCACGAGCAGTTGAGCCAGAGAGCGGGATGGAGGAATTAACTGCATGATTGACGTGGGCTAGAAGATCATCAATAGCCACTTCAATATCTTCATGAGGGAAGGATCCATCATGGCTCAAGAGGTGCCTGAACTTAGGCGTTTGCTTTTTTAATATTCCATCTTTTGCTAGGGGGTGGAGGAGGACCACCTGTACATGGTGTTATTACAATGGGAAAGTGATCACTGCCCAGTCAAAATCAGCTCTACAGCTTGGTGAACAGAGAGACAAGTCCACACATGTAAAGCTGTTCATCTGGATGTGAAATGATGTGTGGCTGCCATTGTTAAGAAAGCAGACATCATTAGTGCCCAGAAATCTCTCAATCATATTTCCTCTAGGGTTGTTATCATGGTCCCCCAAAGGAGGGGGCGAGCATTAAAGTTGCCAATAAATAAAAGGGAGGACGGAGCTGAGAAATTAAATTAGCTAACTTTGTAGCTAAAACAGCTGTATCTCTTTCCTCGCCAGGAGGAAGATACAGTGAACAGGCTGAATAATGACGACTGGAAAACAGGCAGACAGCAACCGCCTGCAGGTCTGTATTAAGAGAGAACTGGTTGTGGGGAACCCTGTTGTTAACAAAAACAGCAGAACCATGAATTGGTTCTCCGGGGTTCTTATGATATCCCACAAAACCCAAAATGTTTGGTACTCTGTGAGTACCCAAGCAAGTCTCCTGTAAAGGAATACAATCGTGATTGTAATCCTTAAGCAGGAGCTTGAACTCTTCCCATTTAGGAAAGAGACTTTGGAGGTTCCAATGAATAATTGGAAACATTGTTACCGTTTAAGCATAATGCTAGAATTGTTCCTACCCTTAGGAGTAGGAGATTTTGGATTTGAACTACCAGTGGATGTAGTTTGTGTCATACTAGCCTTAGGCTTGGAGTATGACAAAGGAGGCATTGGAAACTTGAGTTTTGCCTTTGGTTTTTCTTTAAGAGGTGGCGCATCAGATTTTGATAAGTGGCTGTAAGAGAGAACTGTCTTCACTGGAGAAGCAGAGATTGAAGCAACTCCAGGGGTCAGTTCAGGTGTCAAGGGAACAGACGATGTTGACAGATGGTGGTATTGGATGGTTTTGTTTTTTTTAATTAAGGGGGCTATGTGGCGACTGCCGACTTAGGCATAAGTTGCCGTAAACAAACAGCCCAGTTATAAGCTACTTTAAAAAATTGAACAGGAAACAACAATAAAAAGAAATAACAAAACAATAACAAAAACAGCAATTAAACCTGGTTAAATGAAAGGGAGAAGGCCGGCCTCCCCCAAAACGTCAACAAGTCCACCAGTCAATGTGCACGCACTCGTCCCAAGCACAAGGGACAGGCGGTAGCGACCCCGCCCATCCCGGTACCGGGACAGGTATCGAAGATCACCCAGACTGGGACATTCGACAAGAATGTGCCGAATAGTCTGGAGGACGACGCAATCGTTGCAATAGGGCGCAGGCGAGCGCTCCATTAAATAGCGAGATGCGTCACACGAGTGTGTCCGATTCGGAGACGACAGAAATAAACCTGAAGCCGCCGCGGCATTGGGAGATAGGTCCATGGGAACAGTCGCGGCGCAATGGCACGCAACTTTAAGTTCCTTTCGACCGTCTCCCATCTTCTTTGCCAAGCAGTCCGAAGAGCTGCCCGTATTCCTGCCATATAGTCGGTGTGAGGAAGAGCGAAACGCTGGTCCGGTCGCAGAGTCCTCGCGGACTCTTTGGCGCCCTCATTCCCCGCAATTCCTACATGTCCAGGAACCCAGCAGAAGATAATCTCGACATCTGCCCGGCTCGCCAAAAACGTGGCGTCACGGATATCGCGAACCAGGGGATGCGGAGATTCCAATGCCCCGAGAGAAATCAGGGCGCTTTGTGAGTCGCTATAGATCACAATCCGGTCTCCTATCAGCGCCCCAAGCGCTGAACGTCACGGAACGGAGAATGTCCATGGCGCGGTTACAGGAGACCCTAAGGCTGCGAATATGAGCCTCCCAGGTGAGGCGTCGGTCGAATACAAGACCAAGGAAACGGTGCGACTCAACCACATCCAGGCGCACCCCATTAAGAAACAAATCTGGGTCGGGGTGAAGCCGTGGATGGCGGCACAAGTGCACCACCTTAGTCTTGGCCAAAAAAAACCGAAACCTGTGCGCCTCGGCATAGCGAGAGACGCGGTTCAATGCCTGTTGGAGTCGACGCTCCAGAGTTGGCATCTGGGCCGCGCCAAAAGAGATCGAAAGGTCGTCCACGTAGAGCGTAGCGAGAACATCTTCCGGCAGCACCGAGGTGATGCCGTTGATGCTCAGGGCAAAGAGTGTGACACTGAGGACACTTCCCTGCGGGACACCCTATTCCTGCTCCTTTGGGTCGGAGAGGGATCCCCCCACCCGTACGCGGAATCGACGATCTCGCAAAAATTCAGATATAAACATTGGGAAGCGTCCCCTCGCCCCCATCGTGTGGAGAGTCTCCATGATACCGTATCGCCATGCGGTATCATAGGCCTTCTCCAGATCGAAAAACACCGTGGCGTAGTGCTGTCTACGAAGGAAAGCCTCGCAGACGGCATTTTCCAGTCGGAGCAGAGCATCCGACGTGGAGTAGTGATCTCTCCCCGGTTTGCGAAAGGCGAGCACAGTAGCGATTCACCAGGAGTCTGGGAGAAGACCTTCCACCCAGATCCTGTTGAACAAATCTAAGAGAAAGGCCATGCCTCGCTCACCCAGGTGTCGAAGCATGGCGTACGGGACATCGTCCGGACCATGGGCGGTGTCCGCCACGAAGCGAGAGCGGAACGCAACTCACTCACAGTAAACTTGTCGTTGAAGGGTTCTCCGCCTCTGGAGGTAAAGTCCAGCCGGCAGCCTTCGGCGACATCACGGCGTGCATTGAATGCTGGCTGAGCAGCATCACGGCTAGAGAATGCGGAAAAAGCGGTCGCTAAGGATTCCGCCACGGACGCGGGGTCTGAGATTGCGGTCCCATTCTCCTGGAGAACGGGAGGGGGGTCCTGCGAGAACTTGCCCCGAATCCTTTTGACTCGCTTCCACACCTCAGCTAAAGGGGTCTTCCCGTTAAGTAAGGACACGTATGCCCGCCAAGAAGAGCGGCGGGCGTGCTTCCAAATATACCGGAACCTAGCCCTAGCCCGACGAAATTCAGCGACAGTGAAATCGTTCGGGCGGCGCTTATAGCGCATGTAGGCATAACGCTTCTGTTTGAGGGCCGTCTCACACTCGGCCGACCACCATGGGAGTGGTCGGCGTGCAGAACGGCCAGACGTCCTAGAAATAGTAGTCAGGCCCACGGCGATGAGGTTGCCAGAGAAAAACTCAACGGCCTCATCTACCGACCTAAACTCCTCGACTGAGATAGAGAATTCAGTCATTTCCTGAAATGCAGGCCACCACGCCCGCGCCAAGCACCACCGAGGTGGTCTCTCAGGCGGCAGTTGCCCTGAAAATGATATTAGAATGGGAAAGTGATCACTACCATGAAGGTCATCGACCACCCCCCAATCAAAATCAAGCTGTGCATCCGAAGAGCACAAAGATAGGTCAAGGCAAGAAAATGAAGCGGTTCTCAGACAGTGATGCGTAAACTCATCCACGTTTAGGACACCCATCTCAAGCTCTTCGATCAGATCGGCAAGGACTTGTCCCCTGGGATTTATGGAGTAATCTCCCCAGAGAGGATGCCTGCCGTTCAGATCTCCAAGCAAGAGATAGGGCCTCGGCAACCGTGCCACGACGCGGCGGAAGTCCCCCGCGTCGAAGTCAGCTGACGGTGGAATGTACGCAGAAATGATAGTATACCTCCTATCCAGGTGCAGCTGCACACCCACTGTCTAAAAGGAGGTATCTAAAGAGAAAGGAAGAACAGAGACATCATGCCGGGTGTAAACCGCGCATCCCCCAGCCCGGCCATCCCGCGGTGGTGGGGTCGCAAGACCCTTGTACCCTGGGAGGGCGGGCAGGGGGCACGCGCCTAGCATGGTCTCCTGCAAAAAGATAGCTAACGGGGAGCGGGACGAGACGAGCCTCCGCAGCTCGTCCCAGTTGGCCCGGAGTCCACGACAATTCCATTGAAGGAATATGCCCTCCAGGCCTAGCTGGGAGGAGGCGCGGGGGCCCTCCTCGAACTGAAGAACCTCACGGGAATGGCTGTACGCTTCCCGGGGGCAGAACCCCGGGCGCTGTTGGCCGGACAAAGCGCTGTCGCCTTCGAGGACTTATTGGGGAAGGTTGGGCTCGCCATGCGAGTCTTTTCCTCCCTCCGCCTCGAAACCTTAGGCCGGGCGTTGCGGCTTCGGAGGCGGGGGGCCCTCTTTTCGAGGAACCACCGTCTCCGAGCCACTCGCTCCACCTCGGGGCTTGGGCGAAGGAGCCGAAGCTCCTTTGTTGCTGTCCTCCTTTCGGGGGACAGCTTTAGGAACCCCCGAAGATGGCCTAGCGACCATCCTCAGGGGTGTTGCCTCCTGTTAGTCTAACGACTCGGTGGTTTCGCCTTACGGGAAACGGTCACGCTGGGGGAAGAGGGGGGAGCCCTGGTTTTAGCCGAGGCTGGGTATGAACCCTTTTTGCCGCCAGTTTTACCAGGGGAGCGCCCGGGTTGGGTAGAGCCCGCAGAAGGGCTCTGAATGGGCGCGGAAACAACCGTTCTCGTTGGCCTGGATGGGTCAGGAGCAGAGGGTGTCTTTCTAACTATTGAGGCATATGACGTCCCCGGCAGAGCCGGGCGCGCCAGGACCAAGTCCTTAGCCTCGCGGAATGAGAGTCGATCCTGGGCCTGAACGGCCAGGATTTCTTTCTCCAGGAGATATGCACCACATTGCTTCGAAGAAGCAGGGTGCGACTCTCCGCAATTGACACACTTGGCCACACACGATTTGGACTTATCGTGTGCGACCTTGGAGCAATTTACACAGACTTCGGGTGACCCCGATATGAGACGCGTACGAAAGACCAAAACTAAACACGTATTATACCTACTTTATACTTGTAAAATATAACCTTTTTATTATATATGATTTAGTAATTAATCATGATATTTTACGCATTATATTATAGAGGAAATACGAAAGTGTGATTAAAATAGAATGAAACGAAAAAAAATATTTACTTGAGAAAAATATAGAAAAATTTACTAAGAAACTGCTATTGCGAAAAAACAAAGACGACGTCGACCTGGATTAATCGCAAATCGCTTTAAATTTTCGGCAGTCCGATAGCGATTATCCGATTCGTTTGGCGGGGATTAGTCCGATTCGATTATCCGATTGGAAAATGCGACTCCGAACTTCCGAATCGGATCGCCCACCTCTGCAAATGAGAAACCCGATGCAGAATATAAGAAAAATATATTCATAGGAAAAAAACAAACAAACCCCACCACACTGCAAACAAGCGAAATAATCTTAAAAAAACAATACTACAAACAAAAACAAATAATAAAAAAGAAAAAAAAGAGATGCTCAATTGAGCAGAATGAAAACAAAGGCTCGAATGCTAATACATCATAACACACATCGCATCAGAAAGCAAAGTAAAAAACCAAAAGGAAAGAATTAGCCAGGCAACCTGGCACAAATCATTATCATCCTCACAACATCACCTTCATGTCTCATCCTACATTCACTAGCATCCCATCAACACACACACGTTTTACACAATGTTTTCTATCTATACATTCTAACTTTATGCTATCCTATCCTATCCTTAGGTGACGGCAGTTCTGCGATGAAAGAACCGCAGCAGGGAGACGATCGACTGTCTCGGGATGTAAAGTCGCCAGGATGTGATAAATTTTGTGTCTTCCTGACTTATCTTCGAAATGTGGAATTGTGCTTCCACTATTTTGAACCATCGCGTTACAGCTGCTTCATTGAAGACGGAGGCTGGTGATTGAAGTGGCAAGTTCCACTTCTCGGTGTGTAAAGTGAGCAGCTTTTAGCTCGCTTCGTGAATCCATTTATGTTTGATAACTATTATTGTTCCACGTAAGAAGGTCACCAGTTATAGGGATATTTCATGTTGCTTAGTGGCGGATACAGGATTAAAATGGAGGGGGCGGGGGTTAACCTGAATTCCTCCCTCTGAGTAGTCTGAGAAAAGGGCAGTGATGATTAATAATAGTTATCTTACACAGTATTGATAATTAATTAGAGTCTCTCAGATCCGATTTTCCCCCACACATCAGAAAATTATGAATTGTTGTTTTGGGACGTCGGCTGAGGTAGAATACTGAATTTAATCATTATTTTTTAGATTTGTCTCCATTTTAGACATGTATCATATAAGATACATTCGATCGCAACGGTTTAAAAAAATGTTTTTTTCATATTCTATATTATTACATAACTTTCTAAATAACAAAATACAATTACGGCTTAAAAATTCAATTTAAACATAAACGGATCTGAAATTAGGGAGAGGGGGGCTTCACCCCTCACCCCCCCGCCTGGATTCGCACTTGCAGCCATTTTTGTAATTGATAGCTTGTTTTGCGAACTAGACGTGGCATAGCCTAAAGCCTTAGGCTTCAGTTCAAAATGGCTGATCTTTGTAGGGTTGTTTTTTTCCCCTTTATAACCCTCTTTCACCCTTTGCTTGGTTTAAACAGGCGCGGAAAACATAGGGGGGGGGGGTTTAAAAGAGATGGAAAAGATGACCCGAAAGAGGGCACCACTTTCTCTGGGAAGGGAGGGTGTGTCAGCTGGAGAAGGGGTATTGCCCCCCCCCCCCTCGAAGCTTATGACGTCATACCGATTAGCAGCGGAAAAATAATTATAGCTCGATGACTCAGAAAATGCTATTTTTTATGTGCTAAAATAACTCGGAAAATAGTATTTTACTCGCGTAATAAATACAGGGTGCCCTCCCCCCCCCCGAAAAAAAATCTGGGCTCCAACTTTAGATAGGCTTCATTTCTTAACTTGACAAAACATTGAGAAAGAAATGAAGCATTTCGAAAGTTTGGACCAGTATTTGTTGGGCGGGGGGGGGGGATCATCCTGTAGCAACAGATAATTCAGATAGGCCTATAGAATAGAATGAAAGTAATTTCTGCAAAACAGTAGAATCCTTTATCTGTAGTGACGCTCGAATTGCAAGGTGAAGTAGGCTCAACGAGGAACTTGACAAATGAGCACCCTATTGGACATATGAAATCTTGAAATTGGGCACATATATTAACTCCTACAATAATATGTCATGGGAAAAGATAATAGAGAATTTAACTATGAAATGGATGGGCATTGGCTGAGCTCAGTAGAGGATGAGAAAGATCTAGGAGTAGTAATAGATAAGTCATTAAGGTTTTCTAAGCAGTGTATTGAAGCAAGAAATAGGGCAAATAGAGTGCTGGGTTTTATTAAGAGAAATGTCAGTTACAAAAGTAAGGAGGTTATTCTTAAACTCTATAACTCTTATGTTAGGCCACATCTAGAGTACTGTATACAGGCATGGTCCCCACATTTTAGACACGATATTAACCTTCTTGAGTCAGTGCAACGGAGGGCAACAAAGATTATTCCTTCCCTGAGGCACCTTGAATATGAAGATAGACTGAGGGTATTAAATATGTTCTCGTTCGAAAGGAGGTGTGTGAGAGGGGATATGATTGAGCTGTTTAAAATTTTTTCCGGGATAGATAAATTGGATGTTAGCAAGTTTTTTGAGTTAGATGATGGAAATCGGACTAGAGGTCACCACTTGAAAATTAAAAAGCAAGGGTGTAGGTTGGATTTAAGAAAATATTTTTTCACCAATAGAGTGGTAGACTTCTGGAACAAATTGCCGCAGAGGGTAGTAGGTAGTCCAAATCTAAATGTATTTAAGAGTAGGTTGGATGAGTTTATGGGAAGGGAAGGTTGTGATGGTTCCTAAGTTTTGTATATATTAATATTGTTTGTATATATCTATAGCTGCATGATTTAGTTCTTGACAAGCCTTGATTGGTGATACCCTTGTTTCTGGATGCAATCCTCTGGATGTAGTTTTCCTGGGAGTTTGGGTGCCTTGAAAAAGAGGCCGCTTGACTCGGATGACCTATGATGAGCCCTTGTGGCTTTTGTCATCCGTTATATTATATTGTGGGGGACTTTGATTTTGTCTTCCCCTGGTGATGGTGCTTTTTGTGGGCGGGTTTTGACGGAGGCGGATGACCTTTGATAGGCCCTTGTGGCTTTTGTCATCCGTGTAATTATGTTATGTTATGTTTTAACCCATGTGGAATAAAGCGAAATACCAATATATAATGTTAAATTACAATTGTACATGTATTAAGAAAAACATGAGTGTAAGAAGGCAAGCGAATAGTAGGAGTTTCCCACGCGACGAAACAGCTGCGAGCCGAAAGGTCTCGATACAAGATAACGAGGCAGCGGGAACGGAGTCGGGTTTGACTAACTAAAGTTGACGTGGACCTGCGAAACGACAAAATCAACTTTGCTATCACCTTGCTATCAATCCCAGCTCTGATGCTGCCAAATGTGTCTACATTGAAACACGCACACTCTTTGACTCCGCCCAGTAGTCTCAACAAAGGAACAAACGAACATAACCTGTGAGACTCCTCCTCGCGCTCTGATTAAGGATATCTAAGTCACGCCCTCTTAATCGGGGTTCGTCTAAATAAGACAGACAAAGAATTCCCAAGAGGAGTAACGTCATTATTATTAGTAGGATACATTCATCCGTCCTGAGTCCGGATTCACATATTAATCTTATTGGAGTCACGAGTCCGTTCCTCGTCCTTAAATCCAGTCGTACTTAGCCCCAATTATCTAACGTAGAGGGAAACTTACAGCAAAGCCGCGTAGGACTCGACTATCTCGGTCGTCCCAATTAAGGTAGACCTAAGCCTAGAATAAAGCCTACAAAACACCAGTTTCCTTTCGAGTCCTCCCTTTAACCCAGTGATAACCGAGTTACCTTTCAAACCCAGCCTATGAACGGATTCCTAGTAAGAACTTTGGGAGTCAGAGCAAACTCGACGGTGAGGCCTCAAACGCCTTCGTCCGACACCCCTTTACGGGTAACCCAGGCTTACCCAAAGTTATTCCTCCTTTAAACTGGTACTCGCCCGGTATCTCATTAATTAAGCTAACCATTATAAACTTAGTGACCACTATTAATTGGTAACCCTCTCTCACGAATAAAACCCGCCATAAATCTGTAGACTCCCCTTCCCCCCCCCTTTTTTTTTTTACAAATTTAATCGAATTCTTTAATTCTTACCTTTTGAGTGTCATTAATTTTGGGGGTAAATCTGTAGATTAGCGACTCGAACGATGGGATGTACTATTTCGTCCGTGTTCCAAAATGTTTCACGTTTTTGGAGTACATTTAACGGGACGGCTCGTGTGGGGGTAAGCACAAGGGGGGGACCACACTACGATGATCCCGAGTTTCATTAAATTGAGGAAGGGTCTCCCCCCAATATATAATCCTAATTGTTTATAGACTAATGTCCTAACGTTTACAAAGGTGAATCATTTAACCAAATCATGTCCAGCGCCTTTAATCGTCTTGCGAACTATAATGGGGGTGGGGTCTGACGTCAGACGACTCAAACGCGCATGAATATTCGGGTAAGGGTGAAGGAAAATATTTACCATAAAACCCCACTTTTTCGGCCGAGTCCCTAATCTGCATATTTACCTCTTTTTTTTATTCGGGATAATTTTTTCTTAATATTTTTCCTTATTTATAATTTTTCAAGGAGAGCATCGCACGATATTTTAGCCGTTTTGGGTAGCTTGATTTTAAAAGTTTTGTTTTTTTAAGTTTAACGTAACTATATTAAACTTATATAAACTAACAACCCTAAGAATAGATAACCAAACACATGACTTATGGCAATTGACTTTAAATTGTTAACCGCTCTTGCGCAAGCGAACTTCAAGCAGAGCCTTATGGGTATTGATATTATACTTAAAAGAATGTTTGTTTCTTTTATTTTCCAGCCTTAAACACACCAATTAAATAGAAAAAAAAACTTTAAAAACTCATTCGAGGATAAAGAGACTAAAACATGTTTAACTCGATTTCTTAAACCAGAAAAATCTATAATTCTTTTTTATATTTTTAATTAATTTATTTTCTACTGCACTTGTATTATAACAAAATCATAATTAAATATAATTAATGACTCCCAAAATATGAAACATAAGAATAGTTGTACCTTATAGCGAAGCTTATGCACACTTCATTGGTTTGGCTCATGATAGTGCAGAAATGGGAACTGAATTATAACTCTAAACCTCACTTCATCACTTGTATCTTTTGTTTCAAGTGTACTAGAAGGGTTTTACTAGTCTCCTTTGCTCTTTTACTTTTTTTTGCTTTCTTTTTCCTTTATTTGATGGGAACTCGAAGAAAAGGATTCATTCTTGCGTTAACCTTTTTCTTGCAGCAAGAACTTATCTTTGTGGATCTGTTTCTTGCTTAACTTTTCTTCTTGATCTTATCGGTCAAGTTCAAACTTAGAATTCCATTGACTGATGAGGTAGAAGCCCTTTTTACAGCCGCATAAATAAATAATAAAAATTAATAAAAACAGCAACAAAATGATAACTGGACAGCACCCGCTGCAAATTCCACCAAAGAACTATTTCTGAATAAATATCAAACTATGATTTGGAGCTAATTGCGACGGGGCGGAATCTGTCTGATAAATGGACTAATTTGGTGGTAAATTTGTTAACTTTAGACTTTCATTCAAAGCTGTAGTAGACAAACTCTCCGGAATGTGCTACATGGCTGCTTTCGTACCTGTTTGTATTCTCCGTACGATCTTCTGCACTCTCTTCACCACAACGACGAGGGATATTTTGTATGGAATCGCCGTAAACCCATATGTTAAGCAGAACAACACGTTACGCCGACTTGACCTCAATCCTAGAGATGACCCAGACATGCCCTCGTTCTGGTCTAACTTGTAATATAAATCCGGAGTCAGTGACAGCTGCCTTTGCGAGTGGGTGTTGCTCTGGCAAGTTTTAGGGCAAGTTGCTTTCTTAGAGGAGGTTTGCGTCGTACTGATTAATCGCACACTTCCTAATCCCCTGGCAAAATTAGCTGTATGGATGGCGGAATCACTACGTACACCTAAATCTCGTTGGATGTAATGGTTGACATTATCTATTTTTACATATTATATCCAGCCACTGAATCCTCTCCGAGATACCACAAAGTCCTTATTGTGTGGTATCCCTCCCACCCAAAGAATCGGCAACAGTCGTCTATGTTCCATCAACCCCATTCGGAGCAATGAGCCTTACTTCGTTTCGACGCTTATGCTTTAGTTGGCCATTTTGATCCAAACTTTTATATCAAACTATAATTTGGTTTTGTCCCCTGCAATGCATCGGGTAATATCAGAATCTATGGAACACAGATGCAGTTAACATTTTTTTAACATTATATAGATCGCTTATTTTAAATTTTGGTTCATCATAACTAAAATTAGGCCGTTACAGGCGTCCATTCGTAGTTTAAATTGGAGAGAAAATGGATTTCCTTTGGCAATTAATGGACTGAACACTTCAGCGAAATCATGTCCGTTAAAATAAACTGGCGTTGTCGGATAATCGTCATAATTTGAGGCATTCGTAATTAGATCTTTATACATAACTCCTTGTCTACTAGGGAAATGTTTAAAGTCTCGTAAATGGTTGGAACCAAGTTTATATTTTTCCACGTTGGTTATGGTTGGTTCACCATTATTTACCTTAACCACAGCACTCTCGGGTGAAACAGTGATCAAAGCAGTGAACGGTCCGGGGGACGAGAGAATAGGGCTTAGAACCTTCGTGGAATGGAATAAACCACATGAAAATACCAGCTATTATTCCATTATTGATACGGAATAATCGTGATGGCGAGATTAACCATTCAAAATGACACCATTTTTAACATTGGGGCTATCGAGATACAAGACCAGAAGTTAACCAACTACCAGTGGTTTAAATAGTAGTTCAAAGACAATGGTTAATGGAAGCACGGAACTTAGGAGCATTATCATTCATCGACGGAGTCTTTGAGGCTCCGTCTCGAAAGAAGAATTTGGAGTGAACAAAAAGTCTTTCCAATGTCATGACTTTACGGTCAATTCCACATAAATCCTCGAGCATTTGAAGTCATCCTTGGGCATTAAGAAAGTGCGGACAATTGAAGGACCTTTTGGTAGTCGAGGCAAACCTCGATAATGTATTTTATCGGTCATTTTTGACCATCATTAAAAAGCTAATTTCCTTTATGTTGCTCCTCTTGGAAATCGGCTTAACCGAGACATTTTTGAGGAGTTTCGCCACAAAATAGAACTTTTTTCCCGAACTAATTTTACTTAAGGGAAGAAAGTCACCAATATGAAGCCTTTTGGGGTATATCTAAACAGGATCAGTAATTTTCTTTTAAGCATTGGGGCACCTTTTTCCTCCATTGGGGGACCTTCAATCCCCCATTTCGCCTGATCCTGAATCAATGGGGAGGGGGGGAGATTATAACCCCCATGATGAATAATTCAATGAAAATGAATCGGGAATTAATATCATTGCCATTGCACGCCATTATTGGGCCTTGGTGGGTCGAACCCGGCCGGGAAGAGAGAGTGAGAGGTTCAAAGACGACCCGAGAGAGGGCCACAGTTTATCTTGGGGGCCTTGGAGGTTACAGTGGTGGCAGAGGCACCGACCCACACTTGCAGGAAAAATGCTCCCCAGTAAGTCTTCTTCTTCTTCTTCTTCTTCTTCTTCTTCTTCTTCTTCTTCTTCTTCTTCTTCTTCTTCTTCTTCTTCTTCTTCTTCTCATTCTTCTTCTTCTCGTGATAATAATATCCTCGATTTAATCATGGCGACTGACGAGTCATTGGTAGAAAATGTTTGTGTAGGAGAGCATTTAGCCTCGAGTGACCATAATGCGATTAGATTCGAAGTAAACACGTGTGTGGAAGTAAAGATTCGTCCCAATTAGGATCGTTAGTTGAAGAAGTAGATAATAGTGATATTTGCATATCCGATATAACGGTTAATGAAGTGGAAATTCTTAAATATATTAACCTGATGAAAAAGTCGAAATCACCCGGGCCCGATGGCGTTTACCCCACTCATTTAAAGGAACTTAAGAATGAGCTTGCGAAGCCGTTGCGTGCAATTTTCAATCGCTCATTATAAGATGGCGTAGTCCCTTTAGACTTCAAGCGTGCAAACGTTACACCAATATTTAAGAATGGGAATAGATACGAAGCAACGAATTTTCGTCCTATTAGTCTAACTTCGGTAGTTGGAAAGCTTTTAGAATCGGTAATTAGAGATAGAATAGTGAGCCACCTCGAGCTAAATAATCTGATTAAAGATTCCCAACATGGGTTTAGGCGGGCGAGATCGTGCTTGACAAATTTGCTCGAATTCTTCCATAAAATGATTTGCGTTTACGACGAAAGCAAAGCTGTAGATGTAATCTATCTAGACTTTAAAAGGGCGTTTGACACCGTTCCACACGAGAGATTATTAATGACAGTTAAAGCAATCGGTGTGAAGGGTAAGATATTAAATTGGATTAGAAATTGGCTGAAGGATCGTTCGCAGCGAGTAGTTATAAATGGTGAATGTTCTGATTGGGTCAACGTCAGTAGTGGAGTGCCACAAGGCTCCGTTCTTGGCCCATTATTGTTTCTAATATATATAAACGATTTGGATAATGGCGTATTTAGTACGATTTCTAAATTTGCTGACGACACGAAGCTGGGCAACCGTGCCTATGTAAGATCGGATGTAGAAAAATTACAAAAGGACCTAAACTTGATTGTCAGATGGGCGGATAAGTGGCAAATGCAGTTTAATTTAAGTAAATGTAAGGTGATGCATTTGGGTTGCCATAATTTGAGGGTAGAGTATACCATGAAAGGCCAGGTCTTCGACGTAGTTAAATTGGAAAAAGACCTGGGAGTTTTAGTCTTGGATGACTTCAAAGTCACGAAACAATGCGCGGATGCATGTAAAAAAGCAAATCGTGTGCTGGGTTATATCGCGCGTAATTTCACGTTCAAATCCAAAGAGATAATTTTACCATTGTATAAATCACTTGTGCGTCCACTGCTCGAATATGCGGTTCAATTTTGGGCTCCATACTTAAACAAAGATATCGCGCAATTAGCGTAGGGCTACAAAATTAATTCCCGAGCTGAGAAACAGGCCGTACGAGGAAAGACTCAGGGCATTAGATTTGCCATCTCTCGAAGGCAGAAGATTACGTGGCCAGCTAATAGAAGTATTTAAAATATTGAAAGGATTTTCAAACGTTGATTATAGGAATTTGTTCGAATTGGATCATAGGGGAAACACTCGCCAACACGGATTAAAATTAGTGAACAAGCGATTTAACACTAGTATAGCTCAAAACTATTTTACGTTTAAAATTACTCAAATTTGGAATAGGCTACCCACCCACGTAGTGGATAGT
The DNA here is from genome assembly GCA_963969495.1 of Ceratothoa steindachneri. Taxonomy (NCBI): domain Eukaryota; kingdom Metazoa; phylum Arthropoda; class Malacostraca; order Isopoda; family Cymothoidae; genus Ceratothoa; species Ceratothoa steindachneri. The sequence continues at coordinate 111,341,037 of OZ018333.1, forward strand.
AGGTCGGTAAATATGTTTAAAAACCGTCTCGACGCGCACTTAAATAGTATAAATATAACGTAGTCTGAGCACAGTAAATAATAACGTCTTTGCAAAAGGAGTTTGGAGCGGAGGAACAACGAGTAAAAATGATGACTAAAAATGATGCCAGCGATTTCTCTTGCATGTGTAGTTTAGATATCCATTTTCTTTTCCGCCTATCCTATAAATAGTCTTACTATCCTAAAATTAGATTTTCACCACTAGCAGTCGAGGGCTGCGGAAGTTGAGAAGAAAAACTTTCTATCACCCCCCCTAGGTTGAAGTAGTTAATATGCATGGCAATGTACACATGTAGATAAGTGTGTACAGTAGATTATATATTTAAAAAAAAAATAATAAAAAATAAAAAAAATATAGCATGTTAGAGATACACTCGTAGATAAGTGTGTATCGTAGTTTCGGATGTAGTGTAGCGGACTAGCCTCGAGCGGACCTTAGGGTCTTTGCTGGTCCTAGATTCTGTAGTTCTGTAGTAGTTCATCCTTCTTCTCTTTTTTGTGTCCTTCTTCTTTTTGCTACCTTTTTTTCGTCATCTAATTTTCTTCTTCTTTTGTTGTTCTTCTTTTTTCTTCTTTGCTTCTTCTTCTTATTATTATTATAAATATGATCATTTTGATAATGATTCTTAGTATAATTTTGATGGTTATGATAATAATAATGATTAATCTTATTTATTATTATTGGATGTGAAGTTGTTGCGAAGGCGACGGAGGTCGTCAGCGGATCGGCGGCGCCATTGTATATAAACAAGGGCGTTGGGCAACGCCAATTCCTCGAACTCTTCCGCGCAATAAATAGACCGTAAACTGCGTCGCTTCTCACTTTCCTCCCGGGTCTTTTTAACTTCATTCGGGTCTCGCACACACAAGGGAGATATTCACATAGTGGTCATTTTGAGCATACATACCACAGGGACATGTTCCACCCCACCATTATATCCACTTGCCGGATACATGAAGGGGGTCTTGGGAATACTGGGGTCCTCAGAACGCCCCCTTTCTTCTAATTCAGAGATCAGTGTAGTGACTTTGTCCCCAATTAATTCAGTGCCCCTCTCCCCCCCGTGTGTGTCCCGTAAGCCGCTAATTTAAACATTGTTCACCTTTTCTGATATTTGGCTTGCTAAATTGAACATTGTTTTATTTTCTTGGTGTTAGGGTCGGCTAAGTTGAACATTGTTCCCCTTTCTTGAGGTTTGGCGTGGCTAAATTGAACATTGTTTCCCTTTCTTGAGGTTTGGCGTGTCTAAATTGAACATTGTTTCCCTTTCTTGAGGTTTGGCGTGGCTAAATTGAACATTGTTTCCCTTTCTTCAGGTTCAGCGTGGCTAAAGTCAACATTCTTTACTTTTCTTGGGGTTTGGCGCGGCTAAATTGAATATTGTTTACTTTTCTTGGGGTTTGGCGCTGCTAAATTGAACAGTTTAGTTTTCTTGGGCTTTGGGGCGCCTAAATTGAACATTGTTCCTCTTTGTTGAGGTTTGGCGTGGCTAAATTGAACATTATGCAGGGTGTCTCAAAAGTTACCTTTCCATGCCAAAAATCTAGAGGTCCTTCCCAGCATGGCCTAATTGATCTCGCGGCGTAGCCACAGTTTGAAGCCGTAGTGACAAATAAACCAACCAGGAAAACGATGCTTCTTCCCCAGAGGGGAAAATCATTAAAACTTTTCGATTAAAAAAAAATATATATATTGAATTTTCCCTATGTCTGGACCTTGGGGGACACCCCGTTTATTACCTTCCCCCGAAAAAGGTGAACCCCACTTGTGGGGTGTCACAACCACGGAACTACCAACCTGTCTTAGGATTAAAAGATGTTACTTTTCATTTTCTCGCTTGCAGATTCCTACAATCCCTTTTTTTAAGGTTCCTCTTTTCATTATCCTGTCCTACTCCACTTCCTTCGTTGACCTGAGGGAAATCTTAAGGTCTCCCCTAGTCCCTAAGTCTGTAGCCCCCTTTGCCCGTGGACTTGAAGAGGCCTCGGAGGTGGAGGTGAAAGGTCGCAACCTCGATCACGTTCCCTCGATATTGGTCTGACCGGATGAGGCGGACGCGAGTCGTGGTCGGGTGCTTCGCCCTCCTATTTTGGAGCCCCGCCCCCAAGGGCCAGGCGGCCAAATCCCAAGAAGGGGGACCCCGGACAAGATTCTTCCCCCCATCGCCGTTCGGCAATATTTTATTCCCCAGGTAAGGCGTTTGTTTCGGTATCTCCCCCCTTCCCTCCCCTCTCTTGCCTCACTCACTTATCTATCTATCTATCTATCTATATATATATCTTCTACCCTCTTTCTCTTTATTTCTCTGTTATATTATTTCTTTCTATGCCTCTCCTCTCTTTCTTTATTATAAAAATCGCCCTTTTATCTCTCGAATCGCTCTCTTTCACTTGTTTATATACATTCTCTCCCATCTCTCTTTCTTTACTCTATCAATTCTTTCTGTCCGTCTCTTTGTCTCTCTCTCGTTATTATCTATATATATTATCGTTCTTTTATTTCACTCGAATCTCCTATCTCACTACTCTCTCTTCCCTCTTTCTCGTTTTCCCTCTTATCTTCCACGTTTCTCTACTTTCTCATCGATCTCTCTCCTTTCTCATCTCTCATCACTTTTTTCTCTCACCTCCCTCTTTCTTTCTCTTCACTTAACATTAAGAAGCAAAATTAGTAATAGCCTTAATGGCTTAGAATACACACAATAAACCTCAAATATTTCCCGCCCCTAAACCAAATTCCCTCCGGCCCGGGACAAGACGCGATCCTATCTCTCTGGTGACCTACACGCTATGACGTCACTCGCTCCCCAGTCTGTTGGTGGTAGGGAATGTATTGACAACCTAGATTAAGCCTGAGTGTTAGGGCAGGAAGGGAAGGTGTATTTCTCCAGGAAATGGGAGTAGAAAGAGTACACATAGTCGAAGGTACGGACTCCCTAGCGGGTGTACATGTGTGTGTCTAATTTTTTTAAATACACAAACCAACGAGGGAATTTTTTTTACCAAAAGGGTCTTAGAAAGTTTCGAAATTAAGGGAGGGGGAAATATTGTAAGGTTTAAGGTCGGTAGGGCACGCAACTCTCCCAATTTTTGGTTGGAAATCCCGTCTATGACCCTCTTAACTCATTTTATCAGGTGGAATTCTCCAAGCGAAGAAGATGAGCGCCCCCTAGCGTGGAGACAGGTTACTTTTGTACCTGTATCAGTCCGTTGGTCTGGGGAGGCTTTGAAGGCGAATTCATTTGTCCCCGGGGGTCACCGAGAAACGCCGCAGCCCCCAGGGGAGGACCGAGACCCTTGGAAACACTTGTCAAATGGTCTCCCCCACTCTGGCCTCGTGGACCTTGATTCGGTCCTTCGTGTGTCCCAGGATGTGTTGACGGAAGCTCTAAATCTAGCAAAGAGTACTTCAAAGAAGTACGCTAAAGACTTTGGTGAAGGAGTGACTTCAAAAAAAGACTTTGATGTGTTGGATCAATTGATAGATCGGATCCAAGTATCTTCAGAGATTCTGAACAGTTCTACTACATCTCTACGCGACTTTCCACGCCAATTGAAACAGTTGTCCACTGAACTTCATAACATATTCGAAAAATTTTATGGGTTAGTAAGTTTAACTAATGATTCAAAGGCCTTTTCAGGGGTCTGTCATAAAGTTGTGACCAGCGTTTATATCATCGATCGCTGCTATGAAGAACTGAGGCAGATCTCACTCAAAATTTCGATTTTGGCTAAAAAAATGAGTAAGGAGTCCAATTTGGCGCAGTTTTTGATGAAAAGTTATGCCAAGAAGGACCTTGAGGAAGTGTTTCTCTTTGGTCAATTGCGGGAAATTTTGTTTGAGTTGGGTCGGATTCAAAAGGACGTCATCAAATTGTTGAGGAAGCAATCGCGTGTTTCTCGATTACTGAATCAAGAAGCTGAGCTACTGCGGGAAAATTATGGACAACTCCGACATATTTTGAATGGATCAAGAAGTCAGATTAATCGGAGAATAACCCTTATATCGAATCTGATGGACAAGATTGAAAATATTTCAGTACTCTCATTAGATTTGCTTGATATAAAAAAGTATCATTTTTACAACAAATCTAAAAAGGAATTTCCACACTTAAAAAACAAACCTTTCTTCCAAAACAAGATCAATCGTTCACTTTGCGGTCTTTCTTTCCTCAAAAATACGATTTGCGCAAAACCAAATCGTTGGAAATGCAAGGAAAAGGACTGTTTGACGTACTCTTCGGTAAAAGAATATGACATCACTCTGCCAACATACGATTTAGACCACGTCAAACACTTGCCAGATTCAACTCTCTCCCCATTTGTAAATCAAGAAGACGAAAGTACGCCACTGACGACATTGGATTTGAACACAGAATTAAGCCCTCCAAAAGTGGTTGATCAAATGGGTCTTCCTCATTTAACGACAGCCACGAATCCAACTTTTTCCATTATTCCTCCGTCAAATGTTTATCTCTACTTTTCCACCCGATACAACCAGTATCCCAGAATGACGCAAGTAACCTCTATAACTCCCCAATCCAATTTAAACGAACATCCTTACCAGGAACTTCATTACGACCAAATTCACAAGAATATAATGCAAGATTCTACTCTTGTTTATAGTGGAAATATGCCACAATCAAACAATTCAACAAGTTATCTCGAAACAACAAATATAACACTGAATATTGGAGAATCAATCAATCAAATTTCCACTCAATCAAAGAATACGTCCCCTATTTTTAATTACTCCTCACCGGGTGATAAAAATTTTGAGTTCATTTCAACCACAGAGGCAACCGTCATCCAGACAAGTGGTTTTGGCGTTTCTAAAGAAAATGACACAATCTCTGAACAAAGTGGTACGCACACTCTCACCAGTGTAAAGGACATCTCACTCACTTCCCTTGGTCCGAGCGTTATCCAGTCAAATGATATCTTGCAAACAAATTTACCACCAGATCTACATCATAAATTAGATAGCTTCATACAATCTAATTCAAACTATGACTCCAGTGATTGGCTGATGGATGATTATGGCCCAAAACAGCCATTGTCAGGAAATTTGTCCAGTCTTCAAATCAGAGGGCGTGGATTTATGAATGCCATAACAAATGCTTCGTCAGCTAGAGAGATCCAGTCTTTACTCTCCAATGTATCAACGGTTGATGCTTATTTTACAACTAATATCTCCACCATTGATACCCCTAATTCCCCAAAGGAAATGAAAGACGGATCTCTTCCAAATTTCAAGAAAAGTTACACTGAACTTATGATTGATTCCACACCGCAAAACGGATCGACTTCAAACTTCAATCCTCAATATCAGATGTTACTAACTACAGATTCATCCCCGGTCGGAAATTCATCTAGAGCTGAACCGACTGCTGTAAATAAAACACCTCTGTTCGAATCCCAGTCACAATATGAAATGGAACACACAAATTACAACAAACTGCCTTTAGACTCTATCGCCAATCCTTCTACTCCATCATTTATGCTCAAACCGAACCATAAAGAGTCTGTGCGAATCCAATTTATACCTCCTACTAACAACCATACAACGTCACACTCTAGTGAATTTCTTGAAGCCGCAACTATAACTCCAACAAGTTCCATAATTTACGATTCAGTTAAGTCTAAAGTTTTCATCCCCCTTTTTCAAGGCACCTCAGGTACATCGATAGGAATAAACAACACCGTCTATAAAACACAAATGTTTAATTTATGGAGTAACCAGCAACCTAAAGAAACGATAACAATTAATTCGCCACTTCTTTCCCCTACGCAAACAAAGAGAGATGATGACCATAATAAAACTCTAGAGAAACAAGAACAAAATATGGAAGACATTGAAAACGATTATGAATATTTTGAATCGTATCGAAAGTATGCTAAGGAGTTTTCCTTGGAAGACCTTGAAGACATAGATATTCAGGACATTCTTGGATTAGAGCTAAACTTCACTATGCCTCAGATTTACTCCCCGGATCTGTCTTATCTGGGGCAAGACGCTTCGGAAGAAGAGAAACTCGATAAATTTGATTCAATTTCTTATCAAACGACAATTTCCGAAGACGGAGATTGTGACAAAACCGAGGCCATCATGGGGCCCTGCAAGATCGTAAGTTTTCCATTTTGTTTTTAAGACTTGTTGTTGAAAATAGGGAAGCGGCAAAAGAGGTGAATGTGTCAAATATGAGAATATTTTATTTTTGTGTTTTACCAAACGAAGGGTAATTTTTTTTGGCTTTTTACGGACAAAAACTGAGCTTAAAAAACAACAAAAACAATATGTTGAATAAAGCACACAAGATATGGGTGTTGGAGTCCCCAAATTAATATAAACATTTTGTGATCCTTTTCGCTCTTTGAATAGGACCGTTTTTGTACTATGAAATATTATCATCATTCAGTATACCCAAAATATTGTTTGGGTTGAGTGAAAAAGTGGTGTTATAGAATGAGGAAGATTACATAAGTGAGAAATAAATAAACTAGGAGTGAACAAACAAAAAAATAGAGAATAGGAAGGACATAAATAATATAAACTGACCAAGGAAGATGAGCAGCCAAAGCTGACATTAAATGTCGAGAACGATAGGGACAGTTTCCAAATACTAGAAGCAGGATTATCGAAAGGTTACTGAGGGAATCACAGGGACGAACTCCCTTCTAAGAAGTGAGTTACTCAGAATTTTATCTTAATGGCATCAGTTATATTTGTGGAGAGGGGTATCCTCCATAGGTGGACGCAATAACGAAAAAATGTATCACGATAACCGATAACGATAACCTTATCGGTGTAACCGATAACGCGATAAATTTATCGCCCTATAAGGTGATAACCGATACATCCAAAATTATAATACAATATTGATTATTGACTATATATAGCGTTATTTTATAATACAATAGTAAGGATATTTGAATACTGTTTCTTAGTTTCTTACCTGGCGAGGATCCTCCTCACAGCTCGGACCTACCTATTTCTGCCTCCAAGGCAAGCGCGACTCGCCCCTGTGCTAAACTGGAACCAAAAACTAAAATTATCGATTATCGTTAGTTTGGAATCCAAAGTATCGGCGATACCGATGAATCGATAACGCGGTAAAAAAATATCGGATAACCCGATATCGTTATCGCGATAACGCCCACCTATGGTATCCTCCTCTTCCACCCATATATTGTACTATTCAAACGTGATAAAGTGGGGCGAGGGGTTAGGAATAGAATGATAAAGTGAATACACAAAAGACACGAATGCTAAAAAAAGGGGTAGGAACCTCGACGGCCCCCGCAATAGCAAGCCTAAAGGTAATTTTGTAGTGTGCCGAGAATTGCAAGCGGTCGGTTTAAATGAGTCTTTCTAGACTTAGAATAGCGCAGTCGACACGCCGCTCGCTAACAGTGGGCCGATGACACAAAGATCTGTTCGCAACTCGTCACACCCTACTTTCGTTCTTTATTTTTTTTATCACCACTTTTCCTACACCCCTTTATTTTTTTTACAATTTACTCAGATATTTAGGCTTTAAAAGTTCCAAACATATGAGATAAAACGATGGTCGAAAGATTTTATTCTTTAATTATTCATGAAAATGGGATTTTATGAGCTCATCAATTTCGAAAGTCGGCCACGAGCCTTTTATGGAGAGTAATTGTTAAAGTGTTGGGTCTCAGACGATAATTTTGAAAAGAGAAGAACAAATTTGTAGTCAGATTACTTCTTTAAATTTTCATATTATGGGTAATGTGAGGATGACAATTTAATGTAAAATAGAACATTTTGTTTATACTTCCATTAGACAAAATGGATGTTGAAGGGAAAATTGAAATCCAACACAATTATGCGTAAATTCTTTTCTATATTTATCTTTACTTCGGACTCCTAACGCTGTTTGGCCCTTGTGTAATCCCCATATCGTCGAAAATGAACTTGATCATGATGACATTACCAGAGTTGGGCAGTCCGCTACTTGCGGACTCTCGAAATGGTAGCGGAACCCGTTTCTATAAGCAAAAAGTAGCGGACTAAAAAAACAACCCAAACCGCTACCTATTTTACGTTTATTTGCAAAAAAACCTGCTAATTTTGGATGTAATAAACAGTAGTTTTCCTTGATATTTATTAAAAACCAGTGAAAAGCTGTTTTAGGAAGCAGCGCTTTACAATACAAAGTAGCGGGTAGTGGTTTCACGATTTTGAAAAAGTAGCGGTTTCAACTAGCCAAGGTAACGGATAGCGGTTTCAAAATTTTGTTAGCGGCGCCCACCTCTGGACATTACGTAAGGACTAAAATTGGGAAGCTTGAGAGGGCTTGTGGATCCCCCTACAGCATTTAGGTCGATTCGAACCCTATATCTCAAGAGATAAAAAGAGTGGAGTGTACCTCAAACGAGTTAGTCTGGCGCTGTATCTGTGCCTTGACTCCATATGCAATTTCACCGATGAAAATCAAGCAGCAACAATTAATGAGGAAAATGTTCTATTAAATATTTCGTTTTCAGACTATGCATCATCATAGAAGACTGACAGAAACTGATTGGAACGTCAGTCTAATCTGTCCCTGCACGATGCCGTCATATGAGGGAACCTGTCCTCTCAGAATCCACAAAGGCACTGAGTACATCATCAACATATGTCGGGTTGCAGTTTCTGACTAACTGCCATTACCTTAGGCTCCTCTGTTGTACCTTTTACATAAGTCAGCACCTTCTTGTGCCATTTTGTTATTTATAAAATATATACAGAAAGTTGTCTATTAAAGTGCAGTTCTCCCTCTTCTTCTGGCCAATTCTGAGCTGTAGAAGAGGTCGTTTGGGTGAAGGTGGGGGGGCTGGTAGAGAAGATATAAATTATAAGAAAGGAAAGGGGAGGAAAAGAATCAATCATTATAATAAAACCTCGCAACCTCGACAAACCTGTGTGGGCGAGAGGAGGTAGTCAAAAGCTCCATGGAGACTACGTACAGTGAAGAATAAAAGGCTCTGAAGTACAAAAGCAAAATGACTCGACAAAAAAATGGAATAATTCCTCATCGAACGGTAGTTAGATTTTTCTAGTTATGCAGATGAAGAAAGAAAAGATTCACTAGATCAATTGAGAGCTTAGTCGTAGATAAACTGATCAAGCTATATGAAGGAATGCGCCGCGGCTATGGGCTAGAAAATCAATGTTTGGCGAAAGAGAGGTTTAAGGTAAAGAACCAGTGGGTTGCTGCCCAATCCAAGTGGATTCTATCTGGCAGCTAGGATAAAACGAGGCAAATTGGCTATAAAAGGTGGAGGAGGCCACTTTGTGATAAAAATTTTAAAAAGAGAAGTGTTAAAAGATTCCTCTGCCAATAGGAATCGAAGACGGGTGTGTTGAGGAATAGTTAAAAGGGTCGGGAAACAGGACAACCGGAGAATGGCGAAATGGGTTCAATCCAATAAAAGGTGGGCAACCGATTGGTGCCCACAGCAAAAACGAGAGCAAGGGCTGATATGGGCATCACCCGAAACGAGATGGCCGTAAGTAAGTCTCGTGTGGCTAATGCGAACTCGGCAAAGGGCCACCTCCAACGACCGCATTCTATGACGACTCGAGGGCCAAGAGCGAATAGAATTTTTTATTTTGTATAGTTTGGATGATGAACAGTCATCCCATTCATTCTGCCACAGTTGAAAAATATACTTTCTTATTGAAGGAAAGTAGTCCCTAAAAGGCAGAGCAGAGTTCTCAAGGGACACAGAATGTGCTGAGCGGGCCAGTCGATCAGCCCTCTCGTTGCCCAGGACCCCCACATGCCCAGGGACCCAGCAAAAAATAATTTTATATCGGGACGCATTTTGGATCAGCCAGTTGCAAATGTCTGTGACCAGGGGATGGGACGCATTAAAAGATCTAATTGATTGTAAGACACTCCTTGAGTCGGAAAAAATGACAAAATCACTTAAAGGTAAAATTTGGATGAGTCTAAAGGCTAAAAGGATTGCTGAAAGTTCAGCGGTAAAAATGGATGCTGCTGGCGGCAAAGATAGAGTTAGGAATTCTCCTCCTGGGTAGATGGCTGCGGCCCCCACGCCACCGTCCGACTTAGAGCCATCCGTGTAGAGTGGGCAGCATCGCTTGTGGGAGATCGAATGCTCTGAGAACAGGCTTTAAATGATGCGAGGGTGCATGGGGGACTTCTCCAGGCTCCACATGTTGGTACATACTGTGGGGAGAGGAGCACGCCACCTAGGGTTCAGTAAGGATGGAAGGGTAAGGACCCTTGGAGCACCCAGGTTAGAGAGATGATCTCTTAGTTGGAGAACATTTAGGGATTTGAGATTTGGCCCACCTTGAGGCATCCCAGAGGGTGGACGGGGCTCCCTGGGAAGAAGAGCTCTTATTTTTTTCATCTATTAAACAGGGGTGGGGTGGGGTTGCCCTTTCTCCCCCCTTCCTGAAGGGAAGCCTGCCTCGGCTGGTCCTTCGCCGCGATGAAGGACCCGCCCACGCTCAGAGATCCTCTGGTTGGTGCCTCCGCCCCACCCCTCTGTAGGGTCATGATCGGGGGCCTAACCTCCCAATGCCATGGGAGGTCAGAAACATCGAAAAGAGATTAATGGGTGCGCAACTCTCCCCTAGGTGCATGCTTGGTAACAAATGAGGATCGACTTGTGGTAGATGGGATAGAATACGCCCTCTAAAGCATTCATGGGATTATTTTACCCCTCAGAGTAAAAAAGACGACCCAACAACAGAGAGAGAGAGAGAGAGAGAGAGAGAGAGAGAGAGAGAGAGAGAGTGTACTGATAATTCCACCCTTTTGGTATCATTATTATTATTTTTATGGGCCCCCTCCCCCCTTCGCCAAACTTTTATCTCAGTTCATTGGTCACGTGCGTGAGGAAGAATCTTCATTATTCTTTTCCCTGAGTTTCTTTCTCCCTTAGAGATCCACGCCCTTATGAACTCCCTTCCCCCTATAAAATCTTTCTTTCTCCCTGGAGACGCGCCGTTCACGTGGCCAGCTCCTGGAAACTCCTAAAATTGGACGGGGAGTAGAAAACGGAGACTCCAGGGAGTGGTTTCCTTGAACAAGAATCCCTGGCGCAATCTCGGTTACAAGTTACATTGACCCAAATTTAGGACAAGCGTTTGCGGGTCCTAAATCGAAAAACATTTCATCTATCCTTTCAAAATTCCTAGCTTTACGAAAAAGACACCAACGAGGGCATCTGGAAGAATTAACTCTTCTTATGAGTGTTTGTGTGTGTGTGTAGGGGGACAAAGCGTGTGTGAGATGGATAAAGAAAGGATTGGTAAAAAGAGAAGGAAGCGTAGGAGATTTGTTTGTGTTTGCATTTGTTTTTGTTTGGGATATTCTTTATAACTTTTGCGTTAATTTGTTTGTTATTGTGTGTCGTTTTCATGTTTATTCCTCTTCTTTTCATAGTAAAGTCATAATCAGTAGATTTATGTTGTTGTAGTTGTTTTTTTTACTCTTTCTCTTTCTCTCTCTCTCTCTCTTCTCTCTCTCTCTCTCTCTCTCTCTCTCTCTCTCTCTCTCTTTCGAGTCTCGATCTTGATCGGGTTTGCTTTTCACTTTGGGTCATTTGTCCCGGTCGATGTTTTTCCTGCGTCGATCGGCGGCGGTTCTTCTCTGTCCGCCAATCGGCTGCCGGAGATCGGGAATCTTCCATTTCGGTTCCCCTTAATCATCAATTCTTCTGAGATCTTTTCTTCCATATTCCTTGTGCCTTCTTCATTTATGGGTTTCACCCCCACCCTCCCCTCCAGTTCTTCTTGTTTCTTCCTCCCATGTACCTGTAATTAGGTACACACCTTTGTTCCGCACCGTTTGAAGTCTCCTCTTTTTGACACACGGGACAGTGTGGGAGTGGGGTATAGGAGCGTAGCTCTAAGTCCGGGCATCATTTTTAGGCTGGGGTACAAGCTCGTGCCAATGGCCCCCAAAGGATTCAAGGCTCGAGAACAAGAACAATGAGAACATCAAACATAGTCAGAACGAGAACAAAAAAGAATAACGGAGGGCAATCGCTTCTTTTTCACCATCTTTATCTTCCGCTATCAGTCTCTTCCAGTATTCGCACATCAACAAGGCCATAAACAAAAGGACGGACTCCCAGGGGTGAGTGGCGTTTGGGGGCGGGTAGTTTGTAGGGGCGATATTTTGGGTAGCATTTATGCGGCCTCGCAGCCTCTCCTCCCCCCTCTCCCCCAACACCCACATTCAGTGGGCAGAGGAGGGGGGGGGGGGATTCTACGGCCGCCTCGTTCCTGAAGATTCACACAATTCTTTGTGGTTTTCCGCTCAATGGGAACAGGGAGGGGGGGGGGGGAGAAGAGGGTGGTAATGGAGCCCGGAAGATAAGTGTTCGTATTGTACTCGAGTGTTTGTGGCGACAAATTCGAGAAGTGGAATGAAAGCGGTGCTCACGGGGCATTTGCCATTGACTTAGAATTAATCGGTGATTTTGTTATATATATTTCCCTGGACGGCGGTGGTACTCATTGGTACTCATTTAATACGCACGCTTTGTCCCCCATTACTTTCTCCGAGATGAGAGGAACCCGGTGGATGTCTCTTAAGGCCTACCCGAAGACCCCCAGCCGGACCAGGACCTAACCCGGTTCCCTAAAAGATCCCTGGTGAGTTGAGCGTAGCTCTCCTCAAACTGAGCCCAATTAAAATCGGCCCTGCGGCTCTCCCTTAAGGGGGTGAGCTGCAAACCCCTCGCTAAGAGGGTGAGTTGGGAACCCCTCTTCAAGGGGGTGAGCTGAGAACCCCTCGCCTCCATTGAAGCGACAGAATACCTCCAAAATATAAATCTTAAACCCCATAACTCGCCATTGAGTACTTTTGTTGCCTCCATTTCAAATGTTGTTTTGTCCATTTCTTGCTTGGTTTTAATTCGATCTTGTGTCTCTTTTACTTCCATGTCTTCATTCTACGTTTCTTTTATTCTGTTTTCAGTAGATTATTCTATTATTTGTTATCTCATCTCATTATTTTCATTTTAATATAGTATGGTCTGTTTCTTCTCCTGCTCCTTTTAGTTTGTTTATGTTCGCCTAAATTTTGTTGTCTTTCGCTATGGTTTTTGTTCATTGTTCTTCGTTCTTTGTTACGTATCTTGACTAGGTAGTGACCTTTCTGGTTTTTATTTATTCTTTGATTTCCTCATATAGGTTGGCCTCTTAGGTATCTCTTTTATTCTTTTCGCTTTTTAATTTCTTTTAAGATCCACCCATTTCTTTTGTCTTGTATTATTTCCTTGCTCTATCTTTTGTCCGTACTAAATAACCATCTGTTACTCCTTACATGCGGTATTCTACCTCCTTACTTATCTATTATTTTTCCTCTCACGATTCTTCTTCCAATTTCTCTCTTAAATATTTCCATGAACGTCTCATCTGTTTTGGAGTACTGTACTTTTTTTAGGTCACATTTTTCTATCTTGTTCTGTAGATTAGTGAATGTTGGTGTAGTTAAATTAGGGTCACACACATCTTCTAATCTCTTCCACTCCACGTTGTTGAAGTCTTTCACCCTCTTTTCCAATGGGTTTCTTCCTTTACAATTTGGGTGAGTGTTCGCTATTATTATTTCATGATCCTCTTTTGGATTATTTTTTATTCTTTGATCTCCGAGCTAACCCGAGTGTCCATTAAAATTCCCAATAATATAAATGGCTCATTTCTCTTTCTTTTCTTTTGTCTCTTCGCTTTTCTCCAATTGGAATTATACTCACAAGATATTAAATCAATTTTATTGCATTTATTTTTGATTCTGAATTTAATAAATCCACATTTTTTTGGTTACTTTTATTTATTTTCGTGGTGTTTGATCTTTACTCCACCTCCTCTATGTCTCTTTTACTTCTTATATTTTTGCTATTCGCTCTTCCTTCAATTTGCCTGCCCCTTCTTCATAGTTGTACACGACTGTGACTACCAGGGCTGACCCTCCTCTTGAGACCCTATGATCGTAGCCTCCCTTCCGAACTTGTCTCATATTTAGTACTCTCATACATGGTACTCGGTTACGACGTTTGCAGCTACTAAATACAAGTCTCGCTTGGCCATGTGGACTGTAGAAGGGTGGAGAGTCACAGGTCCCTCTTGGCTACTTTTGGGGTTGTGGGCGTAATTCCGCCTCGTTGCTATTGCGTTTTCATTTCCCCGGTGGACATTACGTTTGTTTAAACATCGAGTTCGGAGCACTGCCACCGATGGAGTACTAGTAGTCCTTATGGAAGTACTCTCATACCAACATACGACTAATGTGGAGTACTTATGTGTCCTATATGGGGCACACATATCCGCATACCCGCGATTCAGAAGGCATGGCTCCCCTATGGTCGCTGGTTGGAGTCGAATACACACACACACAAAAAAAAAATGTACCACCATCTTCAACCCTCCCCCCTCTCCCATTTGAAGTTTCCATCTCCCTCCTCCCCCATCTCTTTATTGTGAGTTAGGTCTCCTTCCATCCTCAACCAACCCTAGAACTTGTTGTCCTTTGCAAAGCCCTTTTATATTCTCTTACCACTTTATGCCCAAGCATTCTACTTGTTTTTGTTGTTGTTGTTTTTTACAAATAGCGGGATATGTGGGGTGCAACCCCTCAGCACTAATGGAAGGGATGGGGTCGGAGCCCCCGAACCGAAAATATTAAGCTTAAGATTCGAATTCAATTGTGTTTCCCCTACGTCGTTAGGCGCTCCAATGCGGTCTTTAGGCAAGTGACTATTTCTTGAAGTAGGTCTAGTGGGGCAGTCGGTCATCCCTTTGAGGTTAGGACTATTTTATTTCTAGCATTTCTCGAATGGGTGGAAGTCAAAACGGAGTCATTAAATTTCCTTGAGGTGATGGAACAGGTGCGATGAGAGTCGCATTTAGATCTCGAAACCTATCATATCCCCAAGGGGTTTTCCTTCCACCCCAACCCCTTTTAATAGGCGTGGTCCATATCTCGTATCTAAGCGCCCTTTTTCCGGGTTTGACCCTTCTCCTCGTTGGGGTCGGAATTGTAATCATTTATTATTGAAAGTGAATTGTGATCTTTAGGTCGTGTTAGTAAATTGTGATCATTAGGTTGTGTTAGTGAATTGTGATCATTTGGTTCTGAAAGTAAATTGACTGGACTCGATTAAATTTAGTGAAGGTGAAAAAGCTCGACTACGCTCTGAAGATTGACGTCTCGTTGTTATTATCGACGCCCGGGAAAGTAAAGGACTTAAACCTCGCCCTTGTTATTATTATTTTTATATCAACCCCCGCTCCGTAGCCTCCTTCTTTCTTATTTGCCACACATTTGTTTCGGTTCACAGGTCGTTTGTTTGTCACGTGTGTGGGCAGACTCCAATTTGGGGGATTCGGCCTATCTACATTCCCTTTTCCACAAACCTTTCGCTACTTTCACCTTCTTCCACTTTTCCGTGTTCATTTATTCTGTCACTCAATAATGTAATAATCCTATTTCAAAATAGGATTTATTTCTTTTCGGTGTCATAAATCTGGGTTTCAAAAGACTCTGGCTGTGTCCCCTTGTCACTAAAGACTAGGCAATTCACCAATTAAAATAAGTGTCTACATTCAATATCCTCATGACCAGTTACAAGTTTATAAACTTCAATCGCCCCCCCCCCCCGCCCCTCCTCTCTCCTCAATTGTAGTTAGTTCGAGCGCAGCAAGACATTCATCGTAGGAGGTCACGTCACGGAGTTGGAGACAAGTTTTGTTGATCTTCTTTCAGGGGGTCGTTGAACACCCTGTTGTAGGGGCCTGGTCGAACACAGCGCTTGCTACGCTCGCGTGAATGAGGCCCGTGAGGATACGCGCATTTAGGTCGCTCGAGAGGTTTGCGTGGGATGCCTTCGTTGGTTGCGTCTCCTAGTTTATTCTTGCTGGTCTTCCTCCTTTATCATTTTTTCTTTATTATCTTTTATGCTGAGAGTGGTTAGGATAAGCGAGGATGTAGAAACTTCGCAAATCGTGTCTCGTTTTCTTTTCTTTTCTCTTTATGTTTTCTCTTTCTTGGCTTAGTTGATGAGAGTCACTTAATAATCACATTTCAATCCATACTATTCACAGATGTTGTTTGCCTTGCCATTTCATCTCTATCTTAGACCCTTTAGTCTAATTCCAGAGTTCGCACATACAACAATTTAAATCACACAAATTAGTACTTCTTGAATAGATTAAAAATCACAGATATTATAAAAGTTACTCCTAAAACAAGTAGATACTACCATTTTCTTCCGAGCCTAAAATATAGATGGAAGGGGGACCTATTTCGGTTGTGAGTTTCAATGGTAACCTGAATATTGGGATGCAGAGTATTAAACAACCTTTACAACTTCTTTTAAGTCATATTTCAACTTCATAATACAACATATCGGCTGAATTATTCACTAATTATTCATATGTAATTTTACATCAATATCATTGATGACGTCACTTTCTGCACCTCGTTTCACCGTTGTCATCTTCTAATTCCACCTTTATTTTAATTGCGCCTCATTCCTTTCCTTCTTCTGATCTGCGACCATAATTCGTTATCTCGTTCTTCGTTCAATTTGTCTACTTCTCCTTCATTTATCAGCATTTATAATTCTTCCTTTACTTCACTTCTGCTACACTAGACTAGGCTATATTATGCTAGACCCTGCTAGGCAAGCCTAGAAGACGCTATTATAGGCTAGGCTAAGATATAATGTACAAGGGTAAGATATACTGTGCTAATTTAGGCTAGAAAATGCTATCGTAGGATAGCATATAGTATGTTAGGCTAGACAATAGAAGCTATGCTTGACCATGGTATAATAGGATAGTATAAGCTATACTTGTCTACGATAGTTAATGCTAGGCTAGGTTAGGCTAACCTATACTGGGCTAGAAAGGGTTATACTATGCTATGCTGAGGTATAATAGGCTAGGGATGGCTATGCTAGGAAATATTATGTTAGGCTAGCTAACCAAGGCTATAAATGGCTAAGGTATGCAAGCTTATTCTAGTCTAGGGTATGCTACACTAGTCTAGGATATACTAGGTTAGACTATAATATGATACGCTTTGTGATATTATTTCATGTGTGGTTATGCTAGGATAGGCTATACCAAGCTAGCCTCTAGTAGGCTAGGCCATCGTATGCAAGGATATATTAGCTAGGCTATAGGAGCCTATTCTAGCTTGACTATACTAGGCGACGCTAGGCTAGGCTCTGGCATGAAATGTAAGCCGTACCGGGTTAGACTAGGCTATAGTAATCTAGGCTACACTAGGCAATGCTATGCTAGGCAAGGCTATACCATAATATTCTAGGTTAGACTAGGGTCTACTAACCTAGGTTAGGCTATACTAAGCTAAGGTAGGATAAAGTAGGCTATACTATACTAGGCTGGCTAGATTATACTAAGCGATGCTAGGTTAGGCCCGGCATAGCTAGGCTATTCTATTATAGGGTAGGCTATCCTATGTTATGCTATACTAAGCAAGTTTAGGCTAGGCTATGCTAGACAACACTACGCTAGGCTCAGCTAAGATATTCTCTATTATGCTATGCTAAAGTATGTGTCTATACTATTCTACTTTATCAGCGTTTAATGCCCTCTATCCATCAAATTTGGGTCTAAGCGTGCTGTGTTCCTTTAAATTCTTTGATAGAAGAACTTTGCTTCTTTCAGGTAGGATCGGAGGAGGTCGCCATTTGTTTTTATGTCTCGATGTTTGGTTGTTTCTTTTCGAAAGGGTTCCCGGACCCCCCACCAACACCCCCCGGGTCACCTTCATCAAATTAATGAAGGGAGCTTTTTCGGATTTTACAATAACCCCCCAAATTATTAGATTGGCTTCGTCTCCTATCGATTACGACTCCCTCCCTCCCCCCTCGACTTGAGTTTGGGGTAAAAGGGGGACGCATTTTGGAGGCGTGGCTCTATTGTTGTCCTCTTTATTCTCATCTATTTGTTCTTCCTCCCCTTTTGTTTGGTTATCCTCCTCTTCGTTTTCTCCCATCCTTCCTCCCTTTTATCTCATTATTGAGTTTAGTTATCTCTCTTAAGTGCGTGGATTCGCCAGGTTGTGCATCTATTATTTCTTACCCATCATTGCTACAGTGGTTGGTGTCTGTAGAAATTTTTTAGCATCTGGTTCTTGATGGTTGTTCATTCTCGCACATGATTATAATCACCGCATCTTCTTGTATTAAATGTACAATTTTGTTCTCGTTCCAATCCTTCATTTCTACTATTTTTAGTTTGTTGTTAGTAATTCTATGCATCTTGGGTGTGGGGCCTTTAATTATGTTAAAGGCTTCGATTTTGACTCCATCCAACTTTTCCTGCGGGTTGTTAATTGTGCCCCTTAAAATCTCGTCCTCGATTACCCCATTCGCAGTGTCCGAGGGGTCGTATTTCCGTGGGAAATGGTTATTTGGGATTCTCCGTTGCTATATTTGAGCCTTTGGGGTTTTTGGCGGGGGCAAAGTGGGATTGTGTTTGTCCTCGGGGATTTATTCAATAGTAGAGCGAGGGCCTCGTTGCTATTGCCATTCAGGGTAGATGTACTAAAAGGTTAAATATAAATCATTTAAAGAAGTCGTTTAAAAAGAGGTCCAAAATAGATCTAATATCTTTGGATTGGAGAAACGTCGTTTGTTAATGATTATTTAAATACTTTGGTTTACAGGTAAATTAGTAAATAGGGTTTTGAGATCAAAATATACAAACCTCGGAATCTGCCTCTTTATAAATCCCCTTCCATTATCCTGTCCATTACGCTGGATAACGGAGGGGGGGGGGTTGTGGTTCCAACCTCCCTCTTTGCTCCTTTTGGGCGTGATTCAGCCTCGTTGTTATTGCGTTTTAAAATAACCAGCGGACATTAATTGTGGTTAAAACTCGAATTCGGAACACTGCCGCCGATGGAGTACTGATATCCCCTATGGAAGTACTCTCATATGAACACACGCCTAATGTGGAGTACTTGTGTGTCCAAAATTGGGTACACACATCCGCATACTCCTGGACTCGGAACGGGTGTTTCCGCTATGGTCACGAAGGTTTTGTGATCCTTGCCCGGCTCACTCACACCCTTCCTGCTACGTGGTGAAGTGAACTTCTTTCAGGGTTTTTCTTCTATCTCACGGTGGAAGTGATGTGCTTGACCTGTAAAAGTGTTAAAAGGGAAGTAAATTTGCAAAAAGTGATACGCTCGTGGTGAACTCACGGAACAGGTAAATTTGAGTGCCATTTTGGAACGGTGGTGAAGGGAGCGGACCGGCTTCCTCGAACCCCCGGGACCGCCCTTCCTCACCGGTCCTTTGAAAAGCTCCTCCTTAAGGTAATGTGCGTGGACAAACTCATTTTATATTGCCTACCATTATTTGGTTTGAAGCTACTGGTTGGTGATACCACATACCCTCCAATAGTATTCTTTGCCCATACCCTGTCTCTGTATTTGCTTCGACTTCCCTGATCCCTATCCCTATGGATAGAGGAGATCCCTAAGGATGTTCTTCTTCCTTACTGACCCCAACCCTCTTTAGAAGCTCAAATAACTATTTAATGAATCCTACGCTTTATCTATCCTCGAATGCCATCTCTTATCCTTCTTCTTATTTCTACTCTCTATTATTTCCTTTATTATGTAAATTCTTTCTGTTCCCTTTCGAAACCCAGCTTGTTCTTTCCCACCTTCCTCCATCCACTCATTTATCGTTCAATTTCCACCACCTTTATCTACCACGCTTTGTTCCCATACCTTTTGGAATAATCCTTTCTCTCCCATATTGCCCATATATCTCATCCCATCCTTTATATTCACTTTCTTCTGCCTTTTCCTATATCTATCCTGTAATATTGTCCCTTTCCTCATTGACTTTCTATTCATGAACAACATTTCGATATTTCCCATGTAATATTTTGGCTCCTCTCTTTTTAACACCCTTCCATCTCTTTTTTTTATTCTTATATGTTGTTCCCCTCCTTCTTGCCTTTTCTTTTCCCTGTTCCTACGGACAGGAGCTTTCTAGTTTTTCTCTACGTCCCATTTTTATTTTCACCATCTCCCCGGCTTTTCTTTTGTGTGCCTTGTATTCGTCAGTTCAGTTCCTTTCGCTACACTTCATTATTCCATTTGTGTCTCCAGTCGCTCTGGATCTTGTTTGCTTCCTTTCTTCTTTCATTTCATTATCCCACCATCCCTTTTGTCTGCGTCCTCTCGCATCTGGTATCTTCCTGAGGTTACATATCCTTGAAGCATCCCTTTACCTATCCTTCTAATCCATCTATTGCTGTATCTTCTATGCATTGCATTTTTTCCATCTCGCACTGCCATACAGTTATCTCAATCCCCTTTCCGAAATCGCCACCTTTCACGCCTTTTCTCGCTTGGGTTTTCTCTCTTTATTGTGAATCTCCAATTCTCTTCCTTTCCACCAGACTTCCCCGTTTCCTACTCCTCTGCTTCCTATAATATAATCAATCACTAATTCTGCCTCCCTATTTTGCCATGAAGCTTTCTTCTGCCAGTTTCTTATAGAGAGGCCACCCTACTTCACAAACTCCAAGAGCATTAGTCGTGACTTTTATTCTTTTCATGCCAAATGTGTCCATTATAGTCTCCTATTACAATTTATTTCTTTCTCTCTCCATTCTCCTCTGTATTTCCTTCACTATCCTATATTTCTCCTCTTATAGATAGCCGTGCCTCTCCCGGCCCTGGTCCTCCTATAACAGGAAACAGTTCACCTAGATGGACCTACATTTTAACGTGGATTTGGGACATGGTTGAGGGTGTTACATAACATAACATAATTTCACAAAAGCCACAAGGGCCTACCAAAGGTCATCCGCATCTGTCAAAACCCACCCACAAAATGCATCCAGTAAATAGATTAGGATTTTTAAAAGAATTAATTGCGAACCTGAGCATATAAATGTTTAATTTAAAAAAAAAGAAGCTGTTGGGCAAAGACCCCCCCCCCCCTCTTCACTATGCATCCTAGGAAAATCGAGGGAGTGTAAGGCTACTACGGTTTTTCCTATTTAAGGGGGATGGACAAACTGGGTTAACCACGAATTGGGCCTCCTCCTTCTCCATCCAGCGAATACCCACCTCCCCCCACTCGCCATCCTTTAGACGCCTAACCAAACCCCAGATGGTGTTTACATGAATGCATGTCCTTAACTATAGAATTTAACTTGGTAATTTTTTTAAAGTGCTGAAATGTTTAGGTTTATTTGAAACTTTTAGTCGCAGGGCTGTTTTTTGTATGTTTCGAGCTTTTATCAAAGTGCTTTCTAAGATTTCAGAAAAAATAAATATAATTAGCGAAGGATTTGGAATGAAAAAAACATACAAATCGTGAAGTTAAAAAAAAGTATTAAAATTAGTGCTTTGGCGCTTTTTTACAATCATTTCGTATATAAAACAAATTTAGATGAAAAAAGAGATCTGACGAAGGTTTATATATATATATATATATATATATATATATATATATATATATATATATATATATATATATATATATATATATATATATATATATATCAAACCGGGTGAAGTAACTTAAACAAAAGGTTTCAGGGTTTCTATGTTGAAAAAAGGGTTGGGAAAATTCTCAACTATATATAAATCTTCAAGGGATAAAGACTATAATAAAAGGTGAAATAACTTTAACAAAATGTTTCAGGGTTAATATGTTGAAAAAGGTGTTCAGGGTGTTAAAATAAAGAGTCTATAAAGGATGGAAAAAAAAGCTGTTTAAAATACCAAAAAGGCCGTAGGCTACACGCCGAAGGAGTGCCTGTGGAACCAAGTTCTTTCTGTAAGAAAGAATACGAAGTATGGCTTGTCTATATATAAAAGAAAAACATCTACAAACAACCACGATTCCCTCAAAATCAAGACACCCTATTTTGGTCTTCTTTTAATTTATAATTTTATTCATTGCGCAACTCGAGCGCGGTGTACTACTAGTCCTCGGCTTTTAAATGATAACTCAGAAGTTGAGCAGTTATTGATTAAACGAGGAAGGTTGACGCGTAACGTAGTTAGTTTAAGGGGGTACGCTGCGAGTTACATAATTCCCTTATAGACTAGAGATGGCGGAAAGAGGTTACGTTATGCTGCAACTTTCCTGGTTTTAATAATAACTGCTCAAATTCTAAGATATTATTAACCTAACGTGGGGCTAGGGGGGGGGGGGTGTTGCAACTTTCAGCGTTTTATAATAACTGCTCAAATCTAAGATATTATTAACCTAACGTGGGGCTAGGGGGTTTGCAACTTTCCTCGTTTTAATAATAACTGCTCAAATTCTAAGATATTATTAACCTAAGGTGGGGCCAAGGGGGTTTGAAACTTTCCTCGTTTTAATAATAACTGCTCAAATTCTAAGATATTATTAACCTAACATGGGGCTAGGGGGTTTTCAACTTTCCTCGTTTTAATAATAACTGCTCAAATTCTTCTAAGATATTATTAACCTAACGTGGGGCCAAGGGGGTTTGCAACTTTCCTCGTTTTAATAATAACTGCTCAAATTCTAAGATATTATTAACCTAACATGGGGCTAGGGGGTTTGCAACTTTCCTCGTTTTAATAATAACTGCTCAAATTCTAAGATATTATTAACCTAAGGTGGGGCCAAGGGGGTTTGCAACTTTCCTCTTTTTAATAATAACTGCTCAAATTCTAAGATATTATTAACCTAACGTGGGGATAGGGGGTTTGGGTGTAACTGTGATTGAGGTGGGGTAAGGCAGTAGGCGTGTTGGGTGCTAAGGAGTGTATGGGGGTAAGTCGGTAGGGTTGTGGGCAGGTGGTAAGGTTTAACTAATTTAAGTTTACCAAACTTAGGTTTGGAAACTTAAGTTTAGCAGTTTTAGGTTTGGGAAACTTAGGTTTAGAAACTTAAGTTTAGCAGTTTTAGGTTTGGGAAACTTAGGTTTAGTTATTTAGGTTTGGGAAACTTAGGCAGAGGTGCCGTGAATCTAGGGTTGGAGGGTGTCAGAGATAGGGGGCTAATAACTTTTTTACTAATTGACCGATTTGAACGAAATAAGTTTCACTGTCCTCCCGCTGTTAGTCAAGAAGACGAACGCGAGACGAATACCGTGAACCATCGTCGAATAATCGCCTATAGATCCCTTATTTATAAACATGCGTTAAAAGTATATCAATATCCTTAGAGTGCATAGGACTTTGCTACTATTTGAATTTATGTAAAAATCAGCTATATCTCATAGAAACAGGTCCATTCTGGTTCGGAACCCAAAATGATGGCGAAAAAACGAGACTAATTTTGGGGTTTTTGCATCACTGTTCAGTCGTAATTCAATCTAGGATACATTTAATTATAATAATAGATGTGAAATCATTAGCTATACAAAATTAATCCCAATAAATCATTTGTAATTTCCAATCTTTTGGCCGCTATGGTCGATTAAGTTTTTTAAAATTTAGTGAAATGGCTCAACACCGCCTAACTTTGGGGCCGCGGTGTGAGATTAATTTTGCGTGAAAACCTATATGTTACGCATTAATTAAAAGCGCGATGAAATTTAATTTATAAATCTATAAGAAAAAGTATAAAAAGGTTATAATAAATAAGTGTTATCGGATTGCCAACAACCGTACGACGTTTAATTTTCGCACGTTTCGTCACTTCCAATCGAGCTGAACCGTTAGTATACGTCGTATCAGGAAGCCACGCATATAGCTAGATAAGGCATTCCATTCCTAATAAGGAACCATTAACGCATTTAAACTGACTTAATTAGTAAAGCTTTTACGGTCGTTTAAATTAAGGCGGGTAGACTAGATTTGGGCCATTTTTAATCGTAAGACCTCTCTTCGAAATGGGGGAGGGTGGGGGGGGGCTAGATGGTACCTAGGAACGCCAAACTCGGTATGGGGGTTGGGGAAGACCTATATTTTCACTCCTCTGGCTCGAAACCCCGGTTCGATTCGGATTTGTAGTTTCGATTGCATTCGATTTTTAAGGCGATGTAAGGTATAGAGTTCACAGAAAGTACACTAGACTATGAAGGATAGTTAAAAACGACAATTTCTATATTCGAACGCTGATTGCGACGTCACTATGGGAGATAGGAATATGAAATTTGGATATTATCTAAAACGAAGGCCGGAAAACACGGAAATGTAACTATCTTTTGAATCGGGATAATATGTTTTGAGTAATTAAAAAAAAACATGATAGTTTGAAAAATAATAATGCCACGATTATGAAACTTAAAAAATTAGAAGGAACAGACAAGTTTACGTGAGAGAAAAAAGGCGAGAGAGTCCTAGTCTTTCTTTCCTCGCCGCTATTAAATTTTAATAGATTTTAATATAGAAAAAATAAATAGAATTTTTTAAAACTTGGGTCAAGGGAAGGTCGACTTAGTCTGCTTATGCTGTATAATTTTCATTATCAGGGCATTCTTTTTAACGACAAAAAACGAGTTTAAGCGTTCCAAGCTAACGGATTTCGGCCAATTTCGGCTAATATCCCGAAAAGTTAGGGGCGTAGAGTTTCGCAAATTGTACCATTCGAAAGGGCGTCCAAAAATTGTAGTTTACATTCGGTTTTCTATTTGTGGAATTTCATTTGTAAAAAAAAAGATCGAATAGAAATGAACGCGGGGCCTATGGCTTAGTGACACGTGGAAATATTAAGAGTCAGGGGAAAGGGAGGGAGGGGGGCTTAGGGTTAGGTTGGTCGGAACTTAGGTTTAGCCGATTTAGGTTTGGGGATCTTAGTTTTACCAGATTTAGGTTAGGTTAGGTTAGGTTTGTGGAACTTACGTTTAGCCGATTTAGGGGGGGCTTTTTCAGTGGAAAGGGGGGGGGGTTGGTATATTTGGGGTGCTTAGGTTTAGGTTAGGTTGGTCGGAACTTAGGTTTAGCCGATTTGGGTTTGGGGGATCTTAGTTTTACCAGATTTAGGTTAGGTTAGGTTTGGGGAACTTACGTTTAGCCGATTTAGGTTTGAGGGTGTTAGTTTTACCCGATTTAGGTTAGGTTAGTTTAGGTCAGGTTTGGGGAAGCTAGGTTTGGCTGATTTAGGGTGGGCCTATTCAGTGGAAGGGGTGGGACGTATGTATGGGGCGCTTAGGTTAGGCTAGGTTTGTGGGAACTTACATGTAGTCGATTTAGGTTTGGCCTATTATCACGTATAAATAAAGAACGTCAGTGGTGTGTGTGTGGAGGGGGGGGGGGTCTCAGCTTTTTACAAATATATAAGTTATTAAGTTATAGCCCTTTGGTGACCGGAAGGGCGAGGGGAAAAAAGTGACCCTCGGCTTATTACAAATATATCCGTTATACCTCTTTGGTGCATTGGAAGGGCGAGGGGATCGAGAGGAGTTTTACCCGATTTATGTTTGTGGAGCTTAGGTGTATATGCTCCCCTCCCCCCCCCTTCCATTGTTTGTTGAGTTTAGTTTAGGTCTATATGCTATCCCCCTTCCCTCATCTCCCCCTCCATAACTGCGTCCGCTTCCTTCGTTTACAGGGCCAATGCTCTAAACATAACACCTAAATCGATTGGGATAGAGTACTACTAATTATTAGCCTCCTATTCTTAATTTTGGTATTGGCGGTTGGGTACCATGAATAATATGATAAAAAAAGAAGAAGACAAAAGTGGGATGTCTCGCTTTTGCGACAATCGGGGGTATTTGTTGATGTTTTTATTTAGTTCGCTATGCAGCTGGAATGCTAAACTAAGTTGGGTAAAGAGCAAATGATTGAATTTAAAAGTTGCCCCCCTCCCCCCCCTACCGCGGTAATTATATTTATTTTACCTTAACGCGCATTAGGTAGTTTCCTCTTTAATAAAAAAAATGATTCAGTTAAATTACGGGTGGGAGGGTAGGTAGGGAAGGGCAGCGGATTAGGAAGATTAGCCGCGGATTATTTCCTGGGTAACGCAGGGGGGCTAATAAACCGTTGAGCGAGCCTAAAGCAAGGTGTGGGCGGTGGGGTATCTAATTAGAAAATGGAGGAGGAAAATAGGGTGGTTTTGGGAATAACTTTTCAAATTTGGAGTTGTTATTAAAAAAAAACACAAATACAAGTATACACGCTAGGCTTCCACCTTCCTTGTTTTCATATCTTAAATTAGAAGTCATTATTAAATAGCCGAGGAATACGAGGAGTATACCGCCCTCGAGTTGCAGAATGAATAAAAAGATAAAGAAAAATGGAGCTGGGTTTCTATGTTCCTGTTTCAGTAGGCAGAGGGAGGGATGGATCAATTTGTCGAATGCGTGGGCCAATTACTCCTACCCCCCCCCCCCCTCCCGTGCGCGTTTTCGAAATATATTTTTAATTGGATTTCTGGGCCCCGTTGTGGAATGTTGTAGTAAGTCTAGAAGCTCCTGCCTACTTCCACCCTCTCGGAATAAATAAGAATTTGTTCTTATTGTGCGACAAGTAGTTTCCTCTTTAATAAAGCAATATCGTCAGTTAAATTACGGGGGAGGGCGGATAGTTTAGGAAAATTACTCGCGCAAGGGACGGGTAAATTTGACTTTGAGTTTATTACCATAACGGAACCTTTTTTTTTTTTTTCATAGTTAATTAATGCACTGTCGGTACGTAGGGATGCGGTCGTCGTTTTATCTAATTGAATTAAGCGCTTAGTATTTCCCCCCCCCATTATAACACCCTATAGTCTCTTTTCTAAAAAAAAATAAAGACTTTATTGTTCATTTTGGGGAGAGAGAGAGAGAGAGAGAGAGAGAGAGAGAGAGAGAGAGAGAGAGAGAGAGAGAGAGAGAGAGAGCAAGAGAGAGCAAGAGAGGGGGGGGGGAAAGTTGCATTTTGAGCAAAATTAATACACTTTATTCTTCTTCTTTTTTTTTAAGGCTCGGAAAATCCCACCATCCCTCCCAACACTTTTATTTTCTTATATACTACATAATTGTATACTCTCTTTCTTAAAATAAATTAGGCCCTAAAAAGGGCCACGTATGGGATGTCGGTAGGTAGGAAATTCAAAGTATCTAAGCACGTTCTCCGCGGATACGTCTTGCCAGCTGGATATCTTTGGGCATGATAGTCACTCTCTTGGCGTGGATAGCGCAAAGGTTGGTATCCTCAAATAGACCAACCAAGTAGGCTTCAGAGGCCTCTTGTAGAGCCATTACAGCGGAAGATTGAAAACGAAGATCAGTTTTAAAATCTTGGGCAATTTCGCTGGAAAGGCAACTTGCGAATCAATAGTTCCGTACTTTTCTGGTAACGACGGATCTCCCGAAGGGCAACGGTTCCGGGACGATATCTGTGGGGTTTCTTCACGCCTCCGGTGGCAGGAGCGGATTTGCGTGCTGCCTTCGTGGCCAATTGTTTACGCGGAGCTTTACCTCTGGTAGACTTGCGAGCTGTCTGCTTAGTACGAGCCATGACGACAAAACAAAAATTTACCAAGCGACAGCTCGCTCCCTTTATAAGAATGCAACGGAGGCTTTACCCGTCACAATTACATCAAGCCGAATTAGAAATTAAGATCCGTTACAATAAGTAACGTTCAATGATAAGGTTATTTCAAAGTTTCAATGAAAATGCTTCCTGTACAAAGATACTTAATTGGAAATCGGAAAAGGTAAAACATATTCACAATTGTCGACACACATAAAACAACCCCCAAAGAACAACAAACGCTATATGTCTCCATACTTTACCGGCCGCGCTCGGCCGTGTATGGTAAACTGGGAATTGCCATGGTGAGACTCCTGGACATTCCGTCGGGCTATATCGCAATATGCGAAACCGAAAAGGATATAGAAGATATTGCCAAGGAGAAGGCAGTCGAAGCCCTTCGGGCCATAGGACTGCAGCCTGCAGTGCCACCCCAGATCCTGGCGCACAGTAGTGTTGTATGCCGCCGGATCGATCCGTGGATTGGGCAGCATACAGCAAGCGAGATGAGAGAGGAGATAGAGCTACGGCAGGCCTGGGCTAAGGTAGCCGAAATTATAAAATTCAAGAATCGGAGGGACGGCAGCGATTACTCGCACGTGTTTAAGGTAGTCTTCACGGAGACTACCATGGCACAGAAGGCGAAGGAGCAGGGTCTCCTCATGTTTAACGCCAAAATTAGCGGTGAGCAGGTGGAAAAGGGTGAGTTCACCCCGGTCCAATAGTGCTTCAAGTGCTATAAGATGGAGACCCACGCCACCAAGGACTGCAAGGAGCCACAGGAGACCTGCTCCAAATGCAGCCAGCTTGGCCACAATTGGCGGAATTGTGTCAGCACAACAGAAAAATGCGTGAGTTGCGGGCAGGGCCAACGAACGATGGCCATGTCTTGTCCCGCCAAGAAAGAAGTTATGAGGAATAAGCAGGAGGCAAAGAGGAATGAGGTCACACGTAGTGCGAACACGTCCTACGCACAAGCGGCAAAGGCAGCCATCTCAGAGGTGGATGCCAGAAGAACATACCTCAAAATTGAAAATGAGGGATCTACGAAAATCATGACGTGCATACTTCATGCGCACGTCATGAATCTGGCTCGCCCAGGCACATTCGCCACCGTGTTGAACCAGATGTTGGCCAAAAACGGGATGGAACAAATGTGGTTCCCGGATAACCCCCCTTCTGGGGACGTACTGCATTTGCAGATGACCCCAAAAGCCCAGCAGACTAAGGTGCAAGCTAACCCAAGTAAACAACAACCCGAAAAAACGAATAACGAAGCAGTCGAGACGAAAACTCCTGCTCCCACCCAATCTATGACAAGCACGGCGAAACAAGCGAGCTCGGAAACGAGCAGCTCATCAGAGTCTTCGGACTCCTCAGACGCGGAAGCATCCAAACCCCTGGAAAAGAAGGGTAAAAAGAAGAAATCCAAGAGATTGCGGGCGAACTACATCAACCTGAGGGTTTACGCCTGCGATCAATTCCCCTTCCCAGAGGAAATGGAGCCTAGTCGTATTTTCCAAGGGATTAAAGCAAAAATCTATAAATGGGAGTACAACTCTGAGATAGACCCTGGTACAATGAAAGAGGCCCTGCTCGCACAGAATGTGATCCTTCATCAGAACACATGCGAGCAACTCTCTAACGCTGAATTCAGGAAGAAGAAGAATGGGAGGAGGAAGAACGTCACCCAAAAACACTAGGTGACTCAAGATGGAAAGAGTAAGCAATAAAATGAGGATTCTGACACTCAATGTGAATGGTTGGGAGGAGAAGGCCACGGCATATGGTAACATATTCCGTGTGCTCGACCCCGACATCATTCTCATCACAGAGCACGGTATCGACACAACAGCTGGTCGTATAAAAATACCGGGCTACAGAGTGCTCATGAAGAATCATTCCCAGGAAAGGTTTGATGGTGCTGCAATAGCTGTCAAGAGGAACATCTCCTTCAAACAACTGCCAGAACTCGATGAGTCCTTTGTGGCAATCGAGGTTCACACCCTGGTCGGAGACCTCGTGATAGCTGCGGCATATCAACCCCCTCGACGAGCATATCTCCCGTTATGTAATTTTTATACACTGTTTGGGCACCGCAGAATGGCATTCTTAGGGGGAGACCTCAATGCCAGATGCCGAACG
Organism: Ceratothoa steindachneri; assembly: GCA_963969495.1. NCBI lineage: Eukaryota > Metazoa > Arthropoda > Malacostraca > Isopoda > Cymothoidae > Ceratothoa > Ceratothoa steindachneri. The sequence goes on from OZ018333.1 coordinate 111,370,669, forward strand.
GCGGGCTATGGTAGCACCAACGATAGAGGCCGAAACTTGGAATTGATTATGGGAAGAAAAAACATCCAAAGGATAGGGCCGGATTTTCCGACCTATATCACTTCCCGGTCAGCCACTAAACCTGACATAATCTTGACAAGTGAAGGCTTCCCCTTCAACTACCATAGCGAGCCAGGCCCAACAGTCCCTAGTGATCACATCGCGATTCTCACAACAATATCTCTCGCACCAATCCAGCTCCCAGCCCCTCTCCGGAAAAACTACGCCATGGCCAACTGTGATCGCTACAAGCAGCGACTCAGCGACTATGCGCTAGCTGACCTCAGCACGGCGTCGTTAGAGGAGATTGACAGGGAGTTGGAAAGGATAACAACGTCCATACTAAACGCGGACCGCGAGAGCATACCCGTAACAGGGTATAAAACACCTCCTCAGCCCAGATGGACCGAGGAGATGAGAGATATCGCTCGTGCTCACAGGGAAGTGTATGAGGATGTAAGACGGGAGGGTCCCAGCCGGGAAAGGAGCTTGCTGCTTCGACGCCTAAGTTCAGAGCTTAGAGAGGCTATCAACCTCCAACAGGAGGACATATGGAACACCTTGATAGCCAAAATCGACAGCGAGCTTAGCCCGGCTAAGTTCTGGCGCCAAGTCAGGAACTTAAAGGGACTTACTCCAAGACCCAAAGCTCGGATAAAGGAGAACGATGACTACATAGAGAACCCGGTGGTTCTCGAGGATAGGTTCAGGAACTTCTGGAAAAGCGTTTTCAGGATTACCCCCGAGGAAAACGCTGAGTTCGACCAGGAATTCGAAGGTCAACTGATTGAACAACTAAATCAGGAAATACATCGCACGCATCCACTACAGCAAGCCAACGAGGGTAGGGAGATGGCGGGTCATGGACGCCCCATAACATCAGAGGACGTCATGGCCACTGTGAAAGCCTTTCGCCAAAAGGCACCAGGCTGGACGGGTATCACCAGAAATAACTTGGTTAACGCCCCACAGCAGATCATTCAGGGTATCGTTAACGTCTACAACGCTTCCCTGAATACGGGCTACTTCCCGGAAGGTTTGAAGATTGCGAAGATGATCTTCATACCCAAGGGAGGTAAACCCCCTGATCAACTGGTAAACTACAGGCCCATCGCCCTGCTGGAATTCGTTGCGAAAATCTACGAGAGACTCCTAGCTAACAGGCTCCAAGAACAACTTGCCGAACTGGGAGTCCACAACCCTCAGCAGCACGGGTTCCGCAAGGGACGAGGAACGGAAACGGCCCTCGCCCTCCTTGCGGAGAAACTCGCCTGCAGTAAAGCTGAGAGGCGGTATGTAGACGTAGTGCTGCGTGATGTAAAGAAGGCCTTCGATAAGGTTTGGCTGAGAGGACTACAATACAAGATCCTTAACCTCCAGCTTAACCCACTCCTGGAAAGGATCCTTTGCAATTATATCTCCGATAGGAGAGCCCGAATTTCAATCGAGGGCTGCAAAGGACCCGAATTCGAACTCGAGGCGGGAGTTCCACAAGGCAGCTGTCTCAGTCCTCTGCTGTACCTAGTGTACACTATAGACCTACCTGCTCCAGTGAGGTTCGATTCGATGTATCTGCAATATGCAGATGACATCAGCCAAATCGTCCTAAGTCCATTTCGGAACTCTGGTAGTCAGGCGAGGGCGACAGCTGTCGAAATTGATAATATCAACAGATATGAAAGAAAGTGGAAGATCAAAACCAACCGCCAGAAGTTCACGATCATTCCGATGAACCGCCGGCAAGTTGATGACGTCATCGTCGACAATGAACACTACCCATACTCCAATGAAGGTAATGTCCTGGGATTGCGACTCTACAAATCTGGATATTCGACTCATATGAAAACCAGAGTCTCCCTAGCCAAACGAGAGCTGAAGAAACTTTACCGTTTCCGAGGCCTCAGCGTGCCTAATATAAAAAAACTGTACATGGCCTTGGTACGCTCAGTCCTGGTGTACCCGGCCGTGATCACGCAGATGGCAAGCTGTACATCTCTCAGAACGTTGCAGAGAGTACAGAATAGTGCCACGCTGCTGATAACAGGCACGCGTAGGATCGACCGTATTCGGCAATCGATTCTACACCAGAGAATCGACCTAAAGCCGATCAACACGGAGATCCAACGGCTAGGGAGAAGAACTTGGGACAAGATAGACCAGACTATACTCCCAAACATAAACCTAAACATCAATATACGTGCCAACCGGAGACGCGCTATAGGTAGAACTGCTCTGTTCCCGAGCAGTAGAACCTGCGCGAGAGAAGCGGTACTACCCATGTTTACATAGGGTTAGTCCACTCCTCTAATAGGTCCACGACTCAAGAACCTAAAAGTTGACAAGCAGTCCAACAGTGGTATCGATTCTTACAATTTTTAACAACCAATTGAAAAAGAGGCGAAGTGCCCACATTAAAGTCCCCTCCCCCCCCCTATAGTTACATAGCAAGTATTAATAAAATAATACCAAAATTAAATATAAAAGAGGCGAAGTGCCCACACCTAAAAGTCAAAAGTAAAGAATTAAAAGAGGCGAAGTGCCCAACTCCCCAACACCCATGTTACAATTAATTAGTTGAAAGTCAAGAATTAAAAGAGGCGAAGTGCCCAACTCCCCAATTCCCATTTGTCAAAAGTCAAGAATTAAAAGAGGCGAAGTGCCCAACTCCCCAATACCCATTGTCAACAAATAACCCAACAAGTCAACGAATACCAAACTAAGACAAGGGCTAAATGCCCACATTAAAAGGAATTGAAGAACAATCAACACTGAGATCATTCAGCTAGAAAAGTCAACCTTGAAAGGCTTGAATGCTTCGAAGGTGGAAATACTTATTACACAGAGATTTATTTATATATATTTATACGGAGGAAACTGACTGTCAATGACAGTCAGCTACTTTTTTGACGGAGGAACTTTTTTTTAGTTAACCACGACATGAAGAATGCTAGTGATGCCCTAACACCAGGGCAAACTAGAAAACTTATTCACACCTTTATATACCTACCACACAATTTTACCACTTTAACCTAAAGTAAAGTAAAAGTAAAGTTTGCAGTTCAACCTGCACAATGACTGGACGAGGAAAGGGTGGTAAAGGCCTAGGCAAGGGAGGCGCTAAGCGCCATCGTAAAGTGCTTCGTGATAACATCCAAGGAATCACCAAACCGGCTATTCGATGCCTCGCTCGCCGTGGTGGCGTCAAGCGCATCTCTGGCCTTATCTACGAAGAGACACGCGGTGTCTTGAAAGTTTTTCTGGAAAACGTTATTCATGATGCCGTTACATACACAGAACATGCCAAGAGGAAGACTGTAACTGCCATGGATGTTGTTTATGCCCTTAAACGTCAAGGCCGTACTTTGTATGGTTTTGGAGGCTAAAGAACACCATCCATCTATCCCCCGAAGATAATAACGCCGACTTATTTAAAAGGACCTATTTAGGTCCACCATCATTTTAAAAAAAACGTATATTGTATGTATGTAACATTTGCATTCCATATGCTCTAAACCAAATTTAATGAACGTGGGATTATCCCCCTATAAAAAAAAGGTCACTTTCAGTGGGCTCTATGGTTAAGAAACCGCTGACCGAGCGGTACATCTAAGTAGAAAATGACTGATGATCCCCCTATAAAAAAAGGTCAACTTTCAGTGGGCTATGCGGTTAATAAACCGCTGACCGAGCAAGGCGTGGGCGGGACATCTAATTAGAAAATGGTTGTCGCGCATTACTGTTTCATCTCACTGCGAAGTCGCGCACATTATTTAAATTAGGCTAAAATGGTTGTACATCCGGTCATAAATTTCATGAACTTTGGATTAGCTCCCCTATAAAAAAAGGTCAACATTCAGTGGGCTAAAGGAAGGGGGAAGGGGGGTACGCGAATAGTAGTATCTACTTCATACAAATTTCACCGCCGCTCACCTATTTTGTTAAAGTCTATCTTTCGTTGCTATCCTAATAAACTCTATCCACTATTAATTCTACCTTCTTCATGGGGTATGGTCGGCTTTTTTTTTTATCAGTCCTGACTTTTATATATGCTTTTCTAAATTCTAAAAACAATTAGTATCTCTCTTTCGTAAATAAATGGGGCTCCTAAAGGAGCCGATAGATATGGGGAAAAGTTCTTCTTACTTGGAAGATGTGTACTTTGTAACAGCCTTAGTACCTTCAGATACAGCGTGTTTGGCTAACTCTTCAGGGAGAAGTAGTCGAACAGCGGAGGGAATTTCGCGAGAAGTGATTGTTGACCGCTTGTTGTAGTGAGCCAAACGGGAGGCTTCAGCAGCGATACGTTCGAAAATGTCATTGACGAAAGAATTCATAATGGACATTGCTTTCGATGAAATACCGGTATCGGGATGGACTTGTTTCAACACCTTGTAGATATAGATGCTGTAACTTTCCTTCCTCCTCCTTTTCTTCTTCTTATCGCCTTTAGCGATAGACTTTTGAGCCTTGCCGGCTTTCTTCGCAGCCTTTCCCGAAGTTTTAGGAGCCATATTGAGGGGTGATGTTTTTTTGAAATTGGACATTGGACATTGGACATAATAAGGGGTGAAAAGATAGAATTAGAGAGAAAAAGTAAGAGAGTAAAGTGGTTAAGAAGTGAGTTTTAAAGAATAGATGTTGTGTAGAAGAAAGAATAAAGGATCCCTGGTGAAAGGGTAGCTCTGTATGTGTTTTTTCTTTGGTTTTCTTTGTGTTTTAAACTATAATATTTATAGTTTATTTAATCAAATCAGCGTTGCTGATTTGATTAAAAGATCTCATCTTGATGATGAATTTTGGTTTTTGGCATTCAAGCCTTTTTTAGAGTCGGGGTTTTTACGTCCCGCTTTGGTATTTGAAAAAATATTAAATTTTCCTAAATTTTAGGTTGATTTGAAATTTACTTTATTTTTGATTATTGTTAAAGAGTTGAGTGAATTTGTTTTATTTTTTGAGGTTGAATTTTAGTTAAAAAAACTTTAACATTACACTGGTTTGTTTAGTCTCGTTTATTGTCGATCGCGTTGTGTGTAATAGGGGGTCACGTCACCGTCAGACTGTATTTTACTGCTCTTAAAGGGTCTTATTTGTCTGTCGGCCTCGATGTCTAAGTGTGTACGAGAGAATTCAGGGGTCAAGCGCGCACCAATGGCTTGCCATATCCTCTTAGCTCTCTCGTGGAGCGCCACGTTGATCGGAGATAATCCAACCGAGGCGTGGAGCTCCCTCTGTTTTTTATGTTCTCTTCTTCGGGTATTTGTAATGAGTAAAACCGCCTTGTTCTGGATGGTTTGTAGTTTCGCAATGTGGGTCTTGGCGCACGCATTCAACGGCACCGGGGGGTACAAGAGTCTCGAGCGAATGCACGCATTGAATATCTTGAGTTTATTTGAGCGGGTTAGGTCCATGAACCTATAAAACTCTCTCAAATCTCTCTTGACATTCGCGACTGTTCGTCCGATATGACACTTGTATCCTCCTGTGGTGATTTTGAGCCCCAGAACCGTCCCTTCCGAGCAGTAGGGGATTCTCTCCCCCTCTACCCGTATATCATCGAAGGTCTTGCGAAACATGGGAATTATTTTGAATTTTGGGGCATTGGTCGAAATCTTCCATTTCCTCTCGAAAGAGTTGATGTTGGAAATCTCCCTAGCCGTATTATTCGCCATAAATTCCCTGTGAACGTAGGCGGCTGTACAAATTTGCGATATATCGTCAGCGAACTGAACGTATATCGTACCTTCGGAAAGAGGTTGTGGTAGGTCACGTGTATATATGTTGTATAAAAGGGGGGAGAGACACCCCCCTTGTGGGACCCCAGATTCGAGATCGAACTCGGGGCCTTTATGCTCTTTGAACTGTATATACGCTCTCCTCTCCATTATGTAGTCGCATAGGATCCTTTCAAGTATGGGGTCGAGGCCCACTTGCAGGATCTTAAATTGCAAGCCTCTTTTCCAAACTTTATCAAAAGCTTTTTTGACATCGCGGAGCACCAGGTCGGCATGCCTTTTACTTGCTTTGATGTTTGCAAGTTTTTCCGTAATAACGGCTAGCGCCGTGTCAGTCCCTCTTTTCTTTCTGAAGCCGTGCTGCTGCTCGTTATGCAGGTTGGCTTCGTCAAGAAAAGAGTTGACCCTGTTTGCCAATATTTTCTCGAAGACTTTGCCAGCAAATTCTAAGAGAGATATCGGCCGGAAATTTGCAGGGCAGTCCGGGGGCTTTCCCGATTTGGGAAGGAAGATCATCTTAGCCACTTTCCACTGATCGGGAAAGTAGCCTGTGTTCAGAGCGGCATTCATGATGTTAAGAAGCCCACTCAGAACATTAGGCGGGGCCTTAATGAAATTCTCCCTGGTCAGCCCCGTGGTACCCGGTGCTCTTTGACGAAAGGATTTTAGTGCGACGGAGAACTCTTGGGCAGTAATTTTACTCCCATAGCCCTCCATCGCCCTTTCTTGCGATACACAATGATGAGGGGAGGTTTTATGTATTTGCGTGTTTAACTGTTGGATAATGTCATTTTCGAATTCGAGGTCATAATTGTCATTTTCTTCGGGGGTAATTTTAAAGATTGAAGACCAGAAAATCCTAAAAATTTCCTCAATCTCTGTAGTCTCTTCAATTTCTTCGTCGTCACGTTTAAATACAATTTTCTTTTGAGGGGGTTGTCCTTTTAATCGTTTGTAAGTCTGCCAAAATGTTCGTGCGTCTCTTTCTATGTCAAGTCCCTCAATTAGTCCGTCCCATACCTGTATTTGTTGGTCTGTTATTAGTGTCTGGAGCTCGTCTTTTATCTGTCTCATTCGTCTATGGGAGTTGTGGTCGGGGCCTATCAGCGCTATTACATCGGACAGGTCCCTATATTCTTGGGCCAGGGCTTTCATGGGGGGGGTCCAAATAGGAGCTGGAAGGGTTTTATATTTAATGCGGGGAATGCTATTTTCATCTGCTTTTATAAGGAGGTCAGTGATTTTATCCAGCTCTTCATCTATCTCTTCTAAATTTGCATCTATTAAAGGGTCTGGGATATAATTTAGAAGGTAATTTCTGTAGCTTTCCCAGTCCGCCCGCTTATAGCTTTTGCGTTCTGGGATTGCAATTTGAATGGGATTTACGCCTATTATGATTCTAACTGCCTGGTGGTCGCTTGGAATAACGGGGCCTGGTTCAATGTAATAGTTGTATGGAAACCTGATACTGGATAAAACAATATCAGGTTTCGTTGCTGCATTACCTGTAATATATGTCGGGAATTCCGGTCCAATTCTAGTCCCGTATTTTCTGTCTAGTAGGAGTTCAATGTTCCTACCCGCATTGTTGCAGGAGGTATACCCTGACGCTGCACACCTTGCGTTCAGATCTCCAGCAAAGATTACATTCTTTTTATGGCTGAGGACCTGTAGAAGGTTATGCAGGGGTACATAGCCGCGTCTTGGGGGTTGGTACCCCGTGGCCACGACTAGACCCCCCAGGGTAGTGCCTACCTCAATGGCAAGGTAGGATTCGTCTAAATCTGGTAGTCTTTTGTATTTTATACCTTTTTTGACGGCTATTGCGCAGCCGTCATACCGTTTCTGACTATGGTTTTTGCTTATGACGTCGTATTCAAAAATTTTAATTTCTTTATGTTCAGTCATTCCGTGTTCATTAATGAGAATTATGTCGGGGTCATTTTGTCGCAAGATGTTGCCATAGATGGAACCTTTTCCGTCCCACCCATTGACATTCATCTGTATTATCGTTAGTCTATTAGTCATTTTGTGTAACGTTTTGGGTTATTTTATGTATGTGGGATTAAAGTGGTCGCTTATTCGCGATCCACTTTAGCCCCATGTGGTGTACTGGGCGGGGTGCGCTCCCTGCCGTTTCGTTTTTTCCTGAATTCTGTATCCGTGATTGTGTGGAAGCAGTCGGTGGTCAGTTTAACCATATTTCTCGAGAGAGCCTCCTCAACTTGCCGTTCCGGCACTTAATCGGAGCATTCCCACTTATATCTTCCGGTTTTTAGGCCATCGGATATTTCGTGAGATTCGATTTCAGTGGGGAAAGGGGCCGATTCGGGAGCATAAAGTTTCAAATTGAAACCTCTCGAGTGGTATTTTAGGGTCTCTCTGCCTCGAGATGAGGAGGTTGACCTGGGGCCACGTGTTTTGGATGTCTTTCTCGACCTCGGAGACCTGGTCTCTTTTGGTCGCACTGCTTCCTTTGTTGGTGTTTGTTCATGTGTATTTGGTGTAATTGTGTCAGTTTTTTGGGGTGTGAGTGGCGCTTGTTTTTCTGTCTGTGTCGTATTTTTGTTCTTATTGAGTCATGGGTCACGTGAGATGGCTGTGTTTTTTGGGGTGGGTACCTTTTGGCACGGTTCTGGGCACTGAGGGGCTACACTTATGCGCATAACCTCCTCTGACGGCGGGTTGTCGGGGAACCACATCTCCTGTAGGCCGTTTTTTACAAGCATACGATTGACTTCGGTTGCGAAAGTTCCTGGGCGTGTAATGTTCGCTATGTGTGCATAATAAATGCAACACATAATTTTTGTGGAATGCTCATTTTCAATGTGGAGGTATGTTCTTTGGCTGTTTGTTTCGGCGATAGCGGCTTTAGCGACTTTGGCGTAAGTGGAATTAACCTTTTTTTCCTCAGACTCGCGTCTTGAGTTGGTTTCCTTAAGGATTTCAGCTTTTCTGATTGGGCACGCCATGGACATAGTCCGGTGGGGGCCCTCACAGTTTAGGCATTTCGGTGTGGTTGTGCTCTTGCAGTCGCGCCAAAAATGGTTGCGACCAGCACATATGGAGCAAAGCGTCAGGTCTTTCTTTTCTGGGCAGTTTGAGGTGGTGTGTTTGCCGTACTTATAGCACCTAAAGCACATTTGTAAGTCGACAAACTCCTCCCTCTCGATCTGTTCCGAGCAAATTCGTACACTGAATAGCAATAATCCTTGTTCTTTTGCCTTTTGTGCCATAGCCGTATCTTCAAACACAACCTTAAAGACGTGCGTGTATGTTTTGAATTTCAAAACCTCAGCAACTTTCGCCCAAGGGTGGTTCCGTTCCAGTTCGTCTTTTATGTCATCCGCAGAGTGGCTCCCAACCCAAGAGTCGAGGCGCCGGCAGATGACACTACGGTGTGTCTTAATTTGTGGTGGGGTGTGTGGTTTTAGGTTGATCGTCTGAAGGCATTCAACTGCCTTGCTTGAGGTTAAGGCCTCACAGTCGGCCTCCCTCGCACAAATGGCAGAGTATCCATTGGGGATGTCAATTAGTCGTACCAGTGCAATCCTAATGTTTGAGTATATGTTTTGAATACCGTTCCTCTGTCTGGCTTCGGGCCCTCCGAGAGGACCCGAAGAGTTATACGAAGGGTCTCTCTCATGTTTTAACCATCCCCACTCTCTCTGGGTGTTTACTCATGTGAAAAAATAATGAAAAGACACTTGTGAGTGAAAAAAGGTGGGGGAGATAGAAAGGGCCAATGTCCAATACAAAAATCATCCGTACAGTGGACCCAGACATCATCCTCATATCGGAGCATGGTATAGACACAACCACAGACAACATAAAAATACACAATTACAATGTTATACAGAAAAATCACACCCAAGAACGATACGATGGCGCAGCCATCGCTATCAGAAAAAACATCAAGTACAGAACATTGCCGGACTTAGATGAATCATTCGTGGCAGTCGAAATCCCGACCCTGGTTGGTGGCCTAACTGTGGTGGCAGCCTACCAGCCACCCAGGCGACAGTACCTACCGATCAACAACTTCTTCACCCTGTTCGGGCACAAAAGGCTAGCGCTGCTAGGCGGGGACCTAAACGCCCGCTGCCGTGCATCTGGCTACAGGTGCGCTGACCAAAGGGGACGAAATCTGGAACTACTATTCGACAGAAATAGAGTCCAGAGAGTAGGACCTGACTTCCCAACTTATATAACAGACTGTTCGGCGACAAAACCGGACATTGTGTTAGTGAGCCCGGAATTCCCCTTTAACATCGCCAACGAACCTGGCCCAGTAGTCCCGAGCGACCACGTCCCAATTATCACCAACATTTCGCTTGCGCCGATGCTCAGGCCCGTTCCACATAGGAAAAGTTATGCGAAAGCTAACTGGGAGCAGTACAGAGAGATGCTCAGCGCCTATCACCCAGCTGACCTGGAGGACGCAAATCTGGAGGAAATTGATGAGGAGATTGAGAACATCACCAATCGCCTCATTCAAGCTGACGAAAGATGCGTCCCCAGGATCTCGTACAAAATGCTCCCGCAACCTAGGTGGACGGATGAAATGAGGGACATCGCTAGGGAACACAGGGAAATTTATGAAGAAGTCGGTAGGACAGGCCCGACCCGGGAAAAGAAAGCCCGAATGAGACAACTGAGCGAGGCTATGAAAAACACAATCCTCGAGAAACAGAAAGACATCTGGGATGATATCATTGGCAGACTAGACCGGGAGACTAATCCTGTACGTTTTTGGAATAGCATCCGAAGACTTAGGGGATTGCCTCCCAGGCCTGGGATTAAAATCAAAGATGGCGACATATTCATAGAAGATCCGGATACCCTAGAAAGAAAATTCAGGGACCACTGGAAAGAGGTCTTTGCGATCTCACCTGAGGAGAACGACGATTTCGACCAGGACTTCGAAGACCAACTGCTCGATGACCTCGGAACGATGATACATAGGACCCACCCACAACCGCAAGTGTCTAGAGAGAGAGAGATGGTTGACCACGGACGCCCAATCACTGTTGAAGAGACGATTGACACCATCAAGTCCTTCAAACAGAGGGCGCCAGGATGGTCTGGGCTCACTAAAAACAACCTAGTGAATGCCCCTAGGCAAATTATTCAGGGAATGGTCAACATCATGAACGCCTCCCTGAATACAGGCTACTTCCCAGACGGGTATAAGATGGCAAAAATCATCTTTATCCCGAAAGGGAACAAGCCCCCAGACCGAGTGGCCAACTACCGCCCAATCTCTCTCCTAGAAGTACCCGGCAAGATCTTCGAGAAGATTATAGCCAATAGGCTACAAAATCAACTCGACGAGTTAGGAGCGCACAACCCGGCACAACATGGGTTTAGACCAAAACGGGGCACTGAAACTGCCCTGGCGCTCCTAACAGAAAAGATCGCGCAATGCCGTGCAAAGGGTCACTACGTAGACATCGTGATGAGGGATGTGCAGAAGGCCTTCGACAAGGTTTGGCTGAGTGGACTGCAATACAAGATCCTAAGTCTCCAGCTAAACCCGGTCCTGGAAAGGATTCTTTGTGACTTCATCATGGACAGAAGGGCGCGTATCATGATAGAAGGTCACAAGGGTCCTGAATTCGAACTTAAAGCGGGCGTTCCCCAGGGGAGCGCCCCTGGTCTTTATCATCGACCTCCCTACTCCAATCCACGGGGACACGATGTACCTGCAATACGCAGATGACATCACTCAGATCGTCCCCTGTAGGGAAAGGAAAGCAAGGAGCCAGGCAAACAACACCATCGCGGAGATCTCGAACATCAACAACTTCGAGAAAAAGTGGAAAATCCGGACAAACAGGGAGAAATTCACAATTCTCCTGCTGGGCCGTGAGTTGACGTGGCCCATCATGATTGATGGGAGGAGATACGGTTACTCCGCCGTAGGCAACATTCTGGGCCTAAAAATCTCCGACCGCGGATACTCGAAGCACTACACGGTGAGGCGGAATATGGCGAGGAGAGAAATCTCTAAGCTATACAGGTTCAGAGAACTCAGCTCGGCGAACATCAGGAAATTATACCTGTCGTTCATCCGGGCTAAGCTTATCTACCCCGCAGTAGTGACTCAAACGGCCAGCAAAACATCTATGAAAAGGCTCCAGCGAGTACAGAACTCTGCGTCCCTCTTCATGAACAAAGGCAGAAGAAGGGATCAACTTCGGCAGAGGGACCTGCACCGCAGGCAGAAACTGGAGCCGATAAATGTCGCTACCCAAAAATTGGCCAAGAAAGTCTGGTCCACAATGGCCAATGATATCCTACCAGAATTACGAAGAACTGGACGCAGAATAAACATCCCTGCCAGGTTGCACGGGGAAGTCGGTCGTAACCGGCGATTCCCGAGCACCAAAGTCTGTTCGGAGGAAAACATAATACCAATATACACCTAAAAACACAAAACACCAGAAACACACAACATGGTGACACAAAAATCGAATCATAAAACTAAAGAAGATCATTGACACGAAGTACACACACATAACTGCAAGCTTACAAAGGCTTGAAAGCTCAAGTACACAGTTTAAATATCACAGACAAACAAAGAACAAATACAATGAAGAACAACAAGAAGAACACGCACAGAACGAAAACATAAGAACATAACAATACCCAAACAAAGGAAAAATAAATAAAAAATGGAAGCAAGCTAACGATGCCCCTAAAACAAGGGCACCCCCCCCCCCCACTTCACCAACTTTTTTACCTTCTACTATCTTTTCACATAGAGTGATTATTATACCATCAAGTTTAGTAGCTAGCTCGGAATTCTTGGCAGAAAGTACCTCGTACAGGCATCTTACCAACTGGTAAAGGAGGAAAATTTTTAGGCAATTTTTGCCTACGCCTCCGAAAAATTTGGTTCCTATTTTTAGGACCAAATATTCCAAAAAACGTTATTATCCTCGTGTCAGGTCCAACCCCATCATCATTCACTCACTAACCACCATCACCCCCTTTATTTTCAGCGGCCCAACTTAAGCGGATGACTGCTTAAGTCCTCGGCCCTCCTCCCCGCGTGAACCGCCGTCAGATGTGAAGTGAAATTGTCATTCATGTTTCGTCCCAACTATGTCAGGCAGTTGCTTGGCCATAATTGGGGGCATTGGAGGAAGCTGGTTTGAGGAGTAGCCCACAGTAGAGAACAATGTCAGAAACATTCCGGACAAGGGACGGACTGCAACCTTCGGTGCCTAAATACGGCGGAGGCCCCTCCCAGGATCATAGAGGGTGAAAACTGTCTCTATGCTATGTTGGGGAGCAGTCGCGATTTAAAACCCTCGGGGGGGCGGCGTTGTCAATAAGTCCGCCATACAATCACACCCCTGAGAGGATCCCACCCGGACTCATCTCATTCATCATCATCCTTCACCTAAAAGGCAATCTTCATTTCCATCCAGGCGACCGGCGAACGTGGGGGGGGGGGGGGCTCTTTTCGTCCCCAAGGAAAAACCTGCAATTAACATAAGAAGTAAAACGTAAAAATTTTTAAAACCGAAAAATACACACACACACACACACACATACACACATAAGAAGTCCTTCAGTGCCACCCATCAAGAGGCACTTGTGAAGAAGACTTGCACCCCCCAGCGAGGGGCTGCAAGTGCAAGTCCAACAATGGCTTCCCACCCAGCCACCAGAGTCCCATTGAGGACAATTGCTGGGCAGACGAAGCCAGACCGAGGAACGGTGTTCTCTCAGATTTTCGGGAAGCTCAATGTAGCCATCCCGAGACTAATTGACACCCCCGTCGGCTACTCCGCTGTCTGCGAAAGAGAGGCAGACGTGGAGACCCTGACCAAGGAGGAAGGTCGAAAAGCTTTGGAGGAAATAGGCCTCCAGCCTAGCACTCCCCCCCAGATTCAGGCGCACCGAAGCATCGTGTGCCGGCAACTAGACCCCTGGATAGGCCAACACTCCAGCCTGGAGATAAAGGAGGAGATCCAGAGGAATCAGACATGGGCCAGCGTGGTGGAAGTGGTAAAGTTCCGTAACAAACGGGACAACACCGACCACCAGCATGTCTTCAAAGTAATCTTTGCAGACACGCAGATGGCTCAGAAGGCAAAAGAGAGAGGCCTATTGGTGTTCAACGCCAAAATCAGCGCGGACCAGATGGAAAGGGAGGAATTTACTCCCATCCAAATCTGCTTCCGCTGCTACAAGTTGGAGCACCACACTACGAAGGACTGCAAGGAGACGAACAGTACTTGCTCCAGATGCAGTGGATCAGGCCATGGATGGAGGGAGTGCAAGGCGACAAAAGAGAAATGCCCAAACTGCGGCCTTAACCATGGGGCGATGGCGATGTCCTGCCCCCAAAGAAAAGAAATTGTGAGGCAGAAAAAGCTGGTAGACCAAAAGAAAGCCAGCACCTCATACGCCCAAGCCACGAAGAGAACCCCAAACATTACAGAGACCCCACAACATTAGACAAAACAGTACCTCAAGCTCGAGAATGAAAACTCGACGAAGATTTTAACGTGCATACTCTTTGCGCACGTTAATAATCTTACAAGTCCGGGGACTTTTTCAAAAACCCTCAATCTCATGCTCAAAAAGAACGGCATGGAGGAGATGTGGTTTCCCGATGACCCACCTTCGGGAGACGTGCTGAGACTCCAATTTGGTTCTGACAGAGCAACAGAGGCCCCAGCAACCCCGTTCCCCAAAGAGAAGATCGTGGAAGAAACAAAAACAAAAGAAAGCTCATCAAACACGAAGACCAGCACGTCCCGGCTGGACCCCCGTCTAGAAGCGGCAAAGAGACGCGAGAAGAAGGAGAAAAAAGCTGCAAGGAAGCTGAAAGAAGCCGAGGGAAACCTGTCCAGCGGAGCTTCCTCGGACTCTGAAGCGGACGAAGCAGTGAGCAGGGCGACCAAAAGCCCTGTGAGCTCCAGAAGTAGGTCGAAGACCTCGAAGCGTACATACAAGTACGACGGAGAGGAGATCGACCTCAGAATCGTCTCAAACGAGCAGATCCCCCACCCAGAAAAACTCTCCCCCATGGAAATCCTTAAGGGAATCCAACAAGGGAGTATAAAATGGGTCTACGCCGCGAGCTTAAAGGAAAACGAAGTAGAAGAGGCACTGCATGAAGGCGCAGTTAAAATCTACAAAGACTCTTGTATTGCCCTAAACAATCAAGAGTTTAAGGAAATACGCAACGGGAGATTCCAAACATAAGAACAACAAGAAGTACACTAAAACACATAACATCTCAGACTGGAAAACACTAACAACGCCTTGAAAATACTTACTCTGAATGTGGATGGATGGAAGGGAAAATCCATTGTTTACGGCAACATCTTCCGTACAGTGGACCCAGACATCATCCTCATATCGGAGCATGGTATAGACACAACCACAGACAACATAAAAATACACAATTACAATGTTATACAGAAAAATCACACCCAAGAACGATACGATGGCGCAGCCATCGCTATCAGAAAAAACATCAAGTACAGAACATTGCCGGACTTAGATGAATCATTCATGGCAGTCGAAATCCCGACCCTGGTTGGTGGCCTAACTGTGGTGGCAGCCTACCAGCCACCCAGGCGACAGTACCTACCGATCAACAACTTCTTCACCCTGTTCGGGCACAAAAGGCTAGCGCTGCTAGGCGGGGACCTAAACGCCCGCTGCCGTGCATCTGGCTACAGGTGCGCTGACCAAAGGGGACGAAATCTGGAACTACTATTCGACAGAAATAGAGTCCAGAGAGTAGGACCTGACTTCCCAACTTATATAACAGACTGTTCGGCGACAAAACCGGACATTGTGTTAGTGAGCCCGGAATTCCCCTTTAACATCGCCAACGAACCTGGCCCAGTAGTCCCGAGCGACCACGTCCCAATTATCACCAACATTTCGCTTGCGCCAATGCTCAGGCCCGTTCCACATAGGAAAAGTTATGCGAAAGCTAACTGGGAGCAGTACAGAGAGATGCTCAGCGCCTATCACCCAGCTGACCTGGAGGACGCAAATCTGGAGGAAATTGATGAGGAGATTGAGAACATCACCAATCGCCTCATTCAAGCTGACGAAAGATGCGTCCCCAGGATCTCGTACAAAATGCTCCCGCAACCTAGGTGGACGGATGAAATGAGGGACATCGCTAGGGAACACAGGGAAATTTATGAAGAAGTCGGTAGGACAGGCCCGACCCGGGAAAAGAAAGCCCGAATGAGACAACTGAGCGAGGCTATGAAAAACACAATCCTCGAGAAACAGAAAGACATCTGGGATGATATCATTGGCAGACTAGACCGGGAGACTAATCCTGTACGTTTTTGGAATAGCATCCGAAGACTTAGGGGATTGCCTCCCAGGCCTGGGATTAAAATCAAAGATGGCGACATATTCATAGAAGATCCGGATACCCTAGAAAGAAAATTCAGGGACCACTGGAAAGAGGTCTTTGCGATCTCACCTGAGGAGAACGACGATTTCGACCAGGACTTCGAAGACCAACTGCTCGACGACCTCGGAACGATGATACATAGGACCCACCCACAACCGCAAGTGTCTAGAGAGAGAGAGATGGTTGACCACGGACGCCCAATCACTGTTGAAGAGACGATTAACACCATCAAGTCCTTCAAACAGAGGGCGCCAGGATGGTCTGGGCTCACTAAAAACAACCTAGTGAATGCCCCTAGGCAAATTATTCAGGGAATGGTCAACATCATGAACGCCTCCCTGAATACAGGCTACTTCCCAGACGGGTATAAGATGGCAAAAATCATCTTTATCCCGAAAGGGAACAAGCCCCCAGACCAAGTGGCCAACTACCGCCCAATCTCTCTCCTAGAAGTACCCGGCAAGATCTTCGAGAAGATTATAGCCAATAGTCTACAGAATCAACTCGACGAGTTAGGAGCGCACAACCCGGCACAACATGGGTTTAGACCAAAACGGGGCACTGAAACTGCCCTGGCGCTCCTAACAGAAAAGATCGCGCAATGCCGTGCAAAGGGTCACTACGTAGACATCGTGATGAGGGATGTGCAGAAGGCCTTCGACAAGGTTTGGCTGAGTGGACTGCAATACAAGATCCTAAGTCTCCAGCTAAACCCGGTCCTGGAAAGGATTCTTTGTGACTTCATCATGGACAGAAGGGCGCGTATCATGATAGAAGATCACAAGGGTCCTGAATTCGAACTTAAAGCGGGCGTTCCCCAGGGGAGCTGCCTGAGTCCCTTGCTTTACCTGGTCTTTACCATCGACCTCCCTACTCCAATCCACGGGGACACGATGTACCTGCAATACGCAGATGACATCACTCAGATCGTCCCCTGTAGGGAAAGGAAAGCAAGGAGCCAGGCAAACAACACCATCGCGGAGATCTCGAACATCAACAACTTCGAGAAAAAGTGGAAAATCCGGACAAACAGGGAGAAATTCACAATTCTCCCGCTGGGCCGTGAGTTGACGTGGCCCATCATGATTTATGGGAGGAGATACGGTTACTCCGCCGTAGGCAACATTCTGGGCCTAAAAATCTCCGACCGCGGATACTCGAAGCACTACACGGTGAGGCGGAATATGGCGAGGAGAGAAATCTCTAAGCTATACAGGTTCAGAGAACTCAGCTCGGCGAACATCAGGAAATTATACCTGTCGTTCATCCGGGCTAAGCTTATCTACCCCGCAGTAGTGACTCAAACGGCCAGCAAAACATCTATGAAAAGGCTCCAGCGAGTACAGAACTCTGCGTCCCTCTTCATGAACAAATGCAGAAGAAGGGATCAACTTCGGCAGAGGGACCTGCACCGCAGGCAGAAACTGGAGCCGATAAATGTCGCTACCCAAAAATTGGCCAAGAAAGTCTGGTCCACAATGGCCAATGATATCCTACCAGAGTTACGAAGAACTGGACGCAGAATAAACATCCCTGCCAGGTTGCACGGGGAAGTCGGTCGTAACCGGCGATTCCCGAGCACCAAAGTCTGTTCGGAGGAAAACATAATACCAATATACACCTAAAAACACAAAACACCAGAAACACACAACATGGTGACACAAAAATCGAATCATAAAACTAAAGAAGATCATTGACACGAAGTACACACACATAACTGCAAGCTTACAAAGGCTTGAAAGCTCAAGTACACAGTTTAAATATCACAGACAAACAAAGTACAAATACAATGAAGAACAACAAGAAGAACACGCACAGAACGAAAACATAAGAACATAACAATACCCAAACAAAGGAAAAATAAATAAAAAATGGAAGCAAGCTAACGATGCCCCTAAAACAAGGGCACCCCCCCCCCCCCACTTCACCAACTTTTTTACCTTCTACTATCTTTTCACATAGAGTGATTATTATTATACCATCAGTAAAAGGCGAAAGATTTATGCGTTCTGAGTCGTGCGCGTAGTGTCCCAATCCGGTAAAGGAGGAAACCGTTAAGGCAAGAATCGGCAAAACGCCAAAGCCGCTCAATTTCGACGAACACGGAGTGGTATTCTCCACCCCCCGAGAAGAAAGTGAGATACACTAGGGGGAAGGGCAACACTGCCCGAAGGGGGACATGGGTCCCACCGCCCCCCAGGACACCAAACGGATCCCCCTCCGTCTAATAACGGGGAAACAGAAACCAACAAGAGAAACGGTCTTCCAAACAGTGATCGGAGAAATAAACATTGAGCTCACCCGTCTCATCGAGACTCCAAATGGGTGGGCGGCAGTCTGCTGGAAGAACAAGGACGTGGAAACCCTTGTTTCAGACCAGGCCAGACAACCCCTCCGCGAGATAGGGCTCGAAGCGGTAGTCCCCTATGAGCTGCTCGTAAGGAGGGCCGTCATACTAAAGAGAGTGGACCCCTACTTTTCGGAACACACCACGGAAGAAATACAAGAAGAGCTGAATGACAAACACTCATGGGCAAAGGTGGAGAAAGTGGACAAAATAGGCAAGACCCTCATTAAAGTCACTTTCGCTACCATCGGGATGGCTCAGAGAGCGTTAAGGGAAGGCCTCCTGGGCTTTTACCTTCGCGTCGCCCCAGAGCAGATAGAGGCAGAAGAGTATATCTTCATAGAAAACTGCCAGATCTGCCTGGCCATCGAAAGCCACCCGACACGAGACTGCCCGTCAAAAATACAAATCTGCGCGACATGCTCCAGAACCGGACACGGATGGAGAGATCGCCGGGAAGAAAAACCTAAATGTGTGAATTGCGGAGGGGAACATCGGGCTCTGGCCATGAGATGCCCTCTACGCAAGGAAGCGATAAAGAACAAGAGGTTGAAGCTCAGGCAGCGAAAGGAGGAAAAGTCAAAGGCAACATATGCCACCACGACTTCGACTCCTGGAAGCGCCACTCCATCAACGGACAGAGTCACTCCGAAATTAATCCTACCGGCCGAGAGCAAGGAGATTATGACGATGGTCATAGTCGCCCACCTGGCGAACCTTGCTCGCCCCGGCAGTTTTTCGGAGGAGCTCAACGCTATGCTGAAAAACAACGGAGTAAAGAAAAAGTTATGGTTCCCCCCGAACCCAGCATCCCATGACGTGCTGAACATCAAATTCATTGATGTAACGCAGTCAGAAAACCCCGAAGAAATAAAGAAGAAAGAAGATCCAACCATCAACCGAGAAGAGGATGGGAATCAAGAACGAATAAAAGAAGATACCGCGCAAGTTAAAAGCCCCCCGAAGGAAAAGAAACCAAAAAAGAAGAAGAGCAGCAACCCCCCTAAACAAGTGGAAGAAGAAAGCATGGATGGAGAATCTGAAGACGATGATTCATACCCCGCAGTTCCCCTAACCGAAAAAGCCAAAGTCCTGGAAAAGGGACGTTTTTTCGACGGGGAAGAACTGAAAATAAAAGTTTTCGGGACTACTGGATGTAGACCCGAAAAAGCAAATCAAACCCAATTGGTAAAGGGCATTAGGAGTGGTGACTTCAAATGGACCTTTGAGGGACCCTGGTCCCCGAAGGAAATGGAGAGCCTCCTATGCAGCGGCACCATGTATATTCCGGAATCAAGCTGTCACACAGTGAATTCACCAACTTTCAAAAACATAAAGTGCGGCATGAAGACCTCATCGATAAACTAAAAATTAAAAGTGATAAGAAGTGTAAAGCGCGAAAATAGCTAAATATTAGTGCAAAACGTTTAAAGTATAAATAATTAATGTGTAAATAATTAAACTAAATAATAGTGCTAAACGATTAAAGTGTAAATAATTAATCAAATAATTAATTAAACAAACAATATGTGAACACAGTGAATAAAAATTAAGTAAATAGTTAAATGTGACAATTAATAGACAAGTGATAAATCAACTTAAACAAGTGAAAATTTAGTGAAAAATATAAATAGGAAAATATGAAATTAAAACTAGACAATTAATAGACAAGTGATAAAACAACTTAAACAAGTGAAAATTTAGTGAAAAATATAAATAGGAAACTATACAAATAAAACTACTAACCAATGTACAAATACAGTGAATTATAATTAAGTATATTATAAATAGAATTAAGTATGTAAATTGAAACATTCAAGTGATAAAACAACTTAAACAATCTAAAAGTTAACGAAAAGTATAAATAGGAAACCATAAAATTAAAGCTACTAATCAGTATGTGAATACAGTGAATAAAAATTAAGTATTTTATAAATAAAAGTAAGCGAAACAGTATCTTAAAACTTAAACTCAAGTGACGAAGTATGAAATGTAATAAAATCAAACAATGATATATAAACCAAATTTAATGTAAAAAATTGAAACCCAATTAGTGGGTATAATTAATTTATATATTAAAGCCCTGTTAGTGGGTATAACTTAAAACCGTAAAGTGTTAAAAAGCTGAGCTCCTGCGTTCATTTCTCCAGGAGAAACCTCTTTTGAGAATTAATTGAATTTCTTCCCATATTTTATTTGACCGTTGGTATCTTCTAATTACACATTTATTTTAATTGTGAGTCCTTCCTTTCATTCTTCGGATAATGGCCCATAATTCCTTAGGTGTCGCTTCGCTATCTCGTTCTTCGTTAGCTTCGTTCCATTTGATTGGTTCTTGTTCATTTCTTAGCATTCATAATTCTTCTTCCTATACTTCATGTATGTGTTCGGTCATGATTAAACTATGAAGGTAAAGATGTCCCGAAGATTTCCCCGTGGGGGAGAGGAGGGAAAAGGTGAAGATGGGATGAAGTTATCGAGGCTCCGAGGAATTCCCGAAATGACGGGGGGGGGGATATTTTGGATTCTACAATACACCCCCAAAATTATTAGATTTGCTTCGTCTCTTACCGATTACAACTCAATCGACTTGGGTTGAGGGTGAAAGAAGGACTCATTTTGGAGGCGTGCGCCCCACCCACACCGCGTGTAAAAACAGTTTCGACTCTGCCTTTGAACCGTGTGGTGGTTTTTGTGTTGTCACTCTATCGGGAGATCTCGTTTTGAAATTAACTTTTGTCGCTAAATCATTTTCGGTTAGTTCATCTTTCATTGATGTCCCCTAAGGATAATATGGGTCTCCTCTTGCGGAGGATGGGTATGAAGAACGTGGGAATAGTTGGGTATTTAGGGTTGGTATCGTATCATACCTCAGAGCTACTCACGTGTTCTGATAAGGGTAAAATTTCATCCGCCTCTATTTCTCTAAATATCTTTTCCGTGTCCACTCATTGGTGTTGGTTCTCATCTTTGTTCTATGAATATTAACATGTTGAGTACTACTTATGTGTCGGCGTTTCTAAGTGCTTTGGGGTCTTGCTCTGACTCCATAAATGTCTTCCTTCCATCGGTGTCCTCTTTATTTTCATCTGTTTGGTTATCCTCTTTTCGTGTTCTCCCCCTCTTCCTCTGTTTTCTCTCAGCATCGGGTTTAGTGATCTCTCATAACTACCTGCTTCTGGATATGAGCATTTATTATTTATTACACATTATCGCTTCAGTGGTGTGTGTAGATGTTTGTAGGATCGGGTTCCAGTTGGCTGTTCATCCTCACATATGATTATAATCTCCGCATCTTCTTATCTTATAATATTAAAGATATTAGCGGTTTTTCTTGTTCAAATCGTTAATATTAATTTTTTATTATTATTTATTTGTTGTTAGTAATTCTGAAAACAAACTTAGTGTGGAATGGGGAGCTCCGTGCCGTTAATTATGTTAAAGACTTCGATTTTGACGGCATCAAAGTTTTCCTTCCAGTTGTTAATTACCCTTTCGCTATCTCGTTCTTCGTTCCATTTGTCTGATTCTTGTTCATTTACTAGTATTTTTAATTCTTCCTCTACGTGACCTGGTCGGTGCCTTGTATTAGGCAACGATCGCCCGCCTTGATGAACATTTGATATATATTCGGTCCATTTGGACGCAGATCTTGTTTTGTAAGTGGAATGTGGGAAAGATTCTCTCTCTTCCTCTCTCTCTCTCTGCTTCAATCAACGGGTCCTCCAACCGTTTCATTCCCTCGCCCTTTTCTTCCTCCGTTAATTCATCTAAGTTTGTTGGTATATAATTTCTTGGTAAACGCTCGTACTTATTCCAATTTGCCCTTGTTATAGTTCTCTTTTGTGGTGGCCTGGTTAACATTTTCCTTGTGACCAGGGGCTCGGTTCTTCGATGGAGGGCGAGGTGTCTTGGATTTTCTCTTTGTAGTCCTTGTTTGCGTCCCTGGTCCTTCCGCCTTTGGTTTCTTTATGGTTTTCCGAAATGATTCCAGGCAAATCCCTCGAATCCTCGTCAGAATCTTAATTAGGGGGACTTTTTGGATTTTACATTATCCCATAAAATTATTAGATTTGCTTCATCTTTATTACCTCTTCCCGTCCCACATCCTCCTATTTTTCATGGTGGCCCTTTTGTAAAAGCCGAAATTACACGGTACGACTCTCCCCCCATCCCCCGGAACTGGAACTGGAATTTGGGGTGGAAGAGGGGCATATTTTGGAGGCAGGGCCCTCCCCCGCTCTTCCGGTCGTGATTTATGAATAGTGCGAAAATTAAAAGGATGCAACAGTTTCGAGTTGGCAGTCGATACGTGGGGTGGTTTCTGTGTTGTCACTCTTTCAAGAGATCCCGTTTTCGAAATGACTTTGGTGAATTGACGCTGAGTCAATTTCGACTCATAAATTGGTGGCAGGAAACGAAGGCTAGTCAATTCAATCGGTGTTTCTTTGGTTCCAATTGGTTCATGAAATGGTGTGGATAGGGGAAGAGATACTAGAATAATCCCACCGTAATAGCGAGGAGACTACTCGGGGAGAAAGGCTGTGCTCCAGGCTTAGATTATACCCCGTGTATTTCCCTCAACATGGTCTTCGCCATTAATCGCCTTCATCCAGCTAGCTATCCCGAGTAAGTACGTGTCTCTCTATTTGTACCCGTCGATATCTGTGTGTATGTTCTCATGTGACTTTATCTTTGTCTATTGTGCTTTCATTTTTGTCTTGTGACTCATTATCTTTGTCTAGTGTGACTTTATCTTTGTCTATTGTGAAATATCTTTCTCTTAATTTTTGGTCTCTTTTATCCTTTGGCTATTTATTTATTTTAGCTTTTTTTATGTTACGGTCTTTGATATTTTATGGCCGTTATTATTTTAGTGTCTTTGTATATTATCTTGTTTATTTTCTGGTTTTTTTTTATTTGTTTTGTTTCATTATTTTATGTTCTTTGTTATTTTTGGCACCATTTTTTTATTTAGGTCGTTTTCAGGGGTTGGCTTTAACGACTTTTTATTTTGGGTCTTTGTTATTTTTAAGTCTTTGTTAATTTTGAGTGTGCTATTTGGGGTCTTTGTTGTTTAGTTGTCTTTGTTAATTTTGAATCTTTGGTATTTGAGTAGGTTTGTTGTTTTGGGGCTCTTTATTATTTTAGTTTCTTTCTTATTTTTTGGTCTGTGTTTCGTTTCTTCTTTTGAGTACTTCTTATGTGTAAGTTTTTCATTTTCCTCGTCCATTTATTTCTCAATTGTCGCTATCTTTTCTCTATGAAGGTTTTATCTCTGTTTCGGGAGTGGGGCGTTTCTAAGTGTTTCGGGGGGCTTGCTGTGACTCCTTGAATTTATTTCCTCGGTGTCCTCTTTATTCTCATCTGTTTGTTATTCCTCACCTTCTGGATATGAGCAGGTATTATACATTATTGCTACAGTCGTGTCTGTAGATATTCGTAGGATCTGGTTCTCGATGGCTGTTCATCCTCGCAGATGATTATAATCTTCTCGTCGCATTGTATTCAATAGCGTTTTTCTTGTTCCAATCGTAATATCGTTAATTTCTACTATTTTTAGTTTGTTGTTAGTAATTCTATGCATATTGGTCTGGAATGTGGCGCTTCTTGCCGTTTATTAGGTTAAAGGCTTCGATTTTGAGTCTATCAAAGCTTTCCTGCGGGGTGTTAATTGTGGCCCTTGAAATGACGTACTCGATTACCCCTTTCGCGGTCTCCCAGTCGTCTCGGATCCGTGTGAGGGGGCCATTTTGGAATCCCCCTTGCTATATTGGAGCCTCTGGTCATTTATCCGTGGCAAAGTTGGATTGTGTGTGACTGGATTTACCGTCGTATTTCTGAGCCTCTCTCCTTGTTCTCGGGTATTTATTTCCACTGGTAGAGTGAGGGCCTCGTTGCTATTGCCATTCAGGGCAGATGTACTTGGTTATTTTTGGTTTCCATTCTGACAATCTTGTCCCTCTTGACCCTTTGAGAGGTTTGATAACCTCCTAGATGGGGGAGGGGGCACGTCTTCAATATCTTCGGGGCTTCCATTGCCTATTTTTGCTTTTCTTCTTCCCTAAACTTTATTTTTAGAATCCATGATGACAGTGGGAGTCAGAGGGGGAGGGACCGCAATTTCCTAGTCAAGTAGTGAAGCTCCTAAGAAGGAGGTGCCAGGCATGAAAGCGACCAGGCAGAGGCAGAGTATCAGGCGACCTGGGAAATGTATGTGAAACAACAGCGAACAACCAAACGCAAGATTAGAGATGCAAAAGTGAAGTGTGAGAGGGGTGTGATTCATCTGCTAAAAGAAAAAGGCCTGGAAGGGGGTCGTGAGTGGTATAGATTCATGAGAGGTGAGCGAATGATAGACAGGGAAAATGTTGAGAGTTTAAAAGTGAATGGAGAAAGTGTGGTGGACAAAGATGAGATGAAAAGGGCAATCAAGGAATTTTGGGAAAAAATTGGCGGTGTGGGGGAAGTGTTTGATGTGAGACCAGAGTGTGTGACTTTGGAGAGAAAGGATGCGAATGAACTTAGCGAAGAGATCACACAAGGAGAGGTGGCTAAGTGCATAAGTAAACAGAAAAATGGAAAGGCCGCAGGCCCGGATGACATACCGTATGAACTGCTCAAACATGGAGGTGAGGCTGTGATTGAAGCGTTGACTGAATTGTTCAACCGTGTTTGGTACGAAGAGAGAGTGCCAAAAAAGTGGAATGAGTGCAGGGTTTCATTGCTGCACAAGGGAGGCCACAAAAGTAGAAACGAGCTGAAGAACTATCGACCTATCTCCCTGGGGAATACGATTGGAAAAGTCTTCAGTGCAGTTTTGAATGAAAGACTGTGTAGGTGGATTGAAAGAGTGAATGTCTTAGGTGAAGAACAGAATGGTTTTCGCATCGGTAGAAGAGCAGAAGATAATATTTTTGTTGTGAGCGAACTGATTGAAAGCAAGAAGAAGAGTGGAGGCAAGCTGTACCTAGCCTTCTTGGATATTGAGAAAGCGTATGATAGGGTGAACAGAAGGATGCTATGCACTGTACTTGAAAAGATTGGGCTTAGTAGGAAGATAGTGAGGATTGTAGAGAGTACGTATGAGGACACAAAGGCAAGGTACACACTAGGAAACATAGAGACGGACTGGGTGAAGAGTGAAAGAGGTGTTAGACAAGGATGCATCCTGTCACCTACCCTCTTTAGTATATACACTGAAGAATTAGCAACAAGAGTGAGGAGAATGAATGTGGGTGTGAGAGTACGTCAGGACAAAATATGCATGCTGCTGTATGCAGAAGATGTGGTAGTGATGAGTGAATCAGGTGATGAGCTGCAAAGGACACTGGATGTTGTAGAGGAGTATGGAAGGGACTTCGATGTGACTTTCAGCACTGAAAAAACGCAGATAATAGTTGTAAATGGATCAGAGGAGGAAAGGGATACCACTTGGAGGCTTGGAGAGAGAGAAGTGAGGCAGACATTAGAGTATAAGTACCTCGGATTGTGGGTGAGTCCAGAGGGGTGTGGAAGAACGAAGAATGAAAAGCAAAGCATAGCTAGCCAGTGGGTGGGTAGACTAGCTAGTGCCGCAAGAATGAGAGCCAGCAAGTATGATGCCTTGCGTGAGGTATGGAAGTGTGTAGCAGTGCCTAGCATCATGTATGGTATGGAGGTGATGGCATGGAACGAGACCGAAATGAACAAGCTGGAAGTGTGCCAAAGCAGAGTGGCGAGAGTTGCTCTAAATGCGCCCAGGTATGCTGCGATAGTGGCTTTGAGGGGTGACATGGGGTGGAGCACCTTCAAGGAGAGATATATGAAGGCGATTTTGAAGTACAAGATACGTCTGGAAAGAATGAAGGATGAACGGCTAGCGCGAAAAGTATACTTAGCAAATGTAGGAACAAGTAAATGGGAAAAAAGGTGCCTGGCAATCGTAAACAGGACTGGGCTACGTATCGGTTTGACTCGCCGGTTTATGGAAGGAACCCATGATGGCTATGAATGGGCTATGGTGAATGGAAGTGGAGAAGGGCCAGAGTGGGATGGGAGGAAATGGAGAAATGAGATAGAGAGCGTAGTCAAAAGGATGGGAATGAACAAATGGAAAAATGACATGTTACAAAAGAAGACCTTAGAGTTGTTCAGAGAGAAAGATACCCCAATGTATGTCAAGTGGTATGATGGAAGCCTTGGTGGGGATCTTCTCTTCCAAGCTAGGGCCCAATGCATGGATGTAAATGCAAGGAACTATAGGTGGTCTGAATCACATAGTAAGGTATGCCAGAGGTGTGATATGGGTGTGGACGAGACTGTGGAGCATGTATTGCTGGAGTGTGCAGAGTACCACAGAGAGAGGCACGAAATGATGCAAAAGGTCTTGGTTGAAATGGGGTGCACAAGGAATGACAGAGTTGAAAAAACAGGAAGAGAATGGATGATACTAATTCTAGGTTTGGGGAGAGAGACGACTGATAACATGATTGTGGTGGTGAAGGAATTCCTTGAGAAGATGTGGTGTATCAGAAGTAGAGTACAGTAATAGAAAACGGAAGTGGCTCAGTTGTGAACGAGAGAGTACTATGTACCTTTTTTTTCTTCTCTCCTTTTTTTCTGTTTTTCTTTTTTTCTTTTTTCCTTTACAGGTGCCGCCGCTACAAAGGCCAGCCTCCCATCAAGTGAGGCTCCTGTACAATCAAGATCAAAACTTGGGGGTTCGGAGACACGTCCTTTCCATCTTTTCTTTAAGTTCTTTTATCACTTTATTTTTCAATTCTAAGTCGAAATCTTCGTTTTCTTCTTCAGTGATTCTGAAGTTTTGTTCGCCTTCTTTTGAGAATTATTTGACCGTTGGCGTCTACTAATTACACATTTATTTTAATTGTGAGTCCTTCCTTTCATTCTTCGCTATCTCGTTCTTCGTTATCTTCGCTGCATTTTTATTTAACGGTCTTTGTTATTTAACGGTCTTTGGTATTTAAAGGTCTTTGTTATTTAACGGTCTTTGTTATTTAACGGTCTTTGTTATTTCGGGGTCTTTGTTATTTCGGGGTCTTTGTTATTTCGGGGTCTTGTTATCTCAGGGTCTTTGTCATTTCAGGGTCTTTGTCATTTCAGGGTCTTGGTGTCATTTCAGGGTCTTGGTGTCATTTCAGGGTCTTGGTGTCATTTCAGGGTCTTGGTGTCATTTCAGGGTCTTTGTGTCATTTCAGGGTCTTTGTGTCATTTCAGGGTCTTTGTGTCATTTCAGGGTCTTTGTCATTTCAGGGTCTTTGTCATTTCAGGGTCTTTGTCATTTCAGGGTCTTTGTCATTCAGGGTCTTTGTCATTTCAGGGTCTTTATCTTTCTGCCTTTTATATTTGTCTTTGTTAGTTTTGTGTTTTTTGGTTTCTTTGTCTTTATTATTTTAGTGACTTTATTATTTTAGTGTCTGTGTTTATAATAGGGAAGTGTTTATAATAGGGAAGTGTTTATAATAGGGAAGTGTTTATAATAGGGAAGTGTTTATAATAGGGAAGTGTTTATAATAGGGAAGTGTTTATTATAGGGAAGTGTTTATAATAGGGAAGTGTTTATAATAGGGAAGTGTTTATAATAGGGAAGTGTTTATAATAGGGAAGTGTTTATAATAGGGAGGCGTTTATAATAGTGAAGTGTTTATAATAGTGAAGTGTTTATAATAGTGAAGTGTTTATAATAGTGAAGTGTTTATAATAGTAAAGTGTTTATAATAGTGAAGTGTTTATAATAGGGAAGTGTTTATAATAGGGAAGTGTTTATAATAGGGAAGTGTTTATTATAGGGAAGTGTTTATAATAGGGAAGTGTTTATAATAGGGAAGTGTTTATAATAGGGAAGTGTTTATAATAGGGAAGTGTTTATAATAGGGAAGTGTTTATAATAGGGAAGTGTTTATAATAGGGAAGTGTTATTCAATAGGGAAGTGTTATTCAATAGGGAAGAGTTATTCAATGGGGAAGTGTTATTCAATAGGGAAGTGTTATTCAATAGGGAAGTGTTATTCAATAAGGAAGTGTTATTCAATAAGGAAGTGTTATTCAATGGGGAAGTGTTATTCAATGGGGAAGTGTTATTCAATGAGGAAGTGTTATTCAATGGGGAAGTGTTATTCAATGGGGAAGTGTTATTCAATGGGAAAGTGTTATTCAATGGGGAAGTGTTATTCAATAAGGAAGTGTTATTCAATGAGAAGTGTTATTCAATGAGAAGTGTTATTCAATGAGAAGTGTTATTCAATGGGGAAGTGTTATTCAATGGGGAAGTGTTATTCAATGGGAAAGTGTTATTCAATGGGGAAGTGTTATTCAATGGGGAAGTGTTATTCAATGGGAAAGTGTTATTCAATGGGGAAGTGTTATTCAATAAGGAAGTGTTATTCAATGAGAAGTGTTATTCAATGAGAAGTGTTATTCAATGAGAAGTGTTATTCAATGGGGAAGTGTTATTCAATGGGGAAGTGTTATTCAATGGGAAAGTGTTATTCAATGGGGAAGTGTTATTCAATGGGGAAGTGTTATTCAATGGGGAAGTGTTATTCAATGGGGAAGTGTTATTCAATAAGGAAGTGTTATTCAATAAGGAAGTGTTATTCAATGGGGAAGTGTTATTCAATGGGGAAGTGTTATTCAATGGGGAAGTGTTATTCAATGGGGAAGTGTTATTCAATGGGGAAGTGTTATTCAATGGGGAAGTGTTATTCAATGGGGAAGTGTTATTCAATGGGGAAGTGTTGTTCAATGGGGAAGTGTTGTTCAATGGGGAAGTGTTGTTCAATGGGGAAGTGTTGTTCAATGGGGAAGTGTTGTTCAATGGGGAAGTGTTGTTTAATGGGGAAGTGTTGTTCAATGGGGAAGTGTTATTCAATGGGGAAGTGTTATTCAATGAGAAGTGTTATTCAATGAGAAGTGTTATTCAATGGGGAAGTGTTATTCAATGGGGAAGTGTTATTCAATGGGGAAGTGTTATTCAATGGGGAAGTGTTGTTCAATGGGGAAGTGTTGTTCAATGGGGAAGTGTTATTTAACGTTCTTGGTTAATTAATGTTCTTAATCATGACTTTATCAGTTCAGTGTCTTTGTCAGTTCAGTGTCTTTGTCAGTTCAGTGTCTTTGTCAGTTCAGGGTCTTTGTCAGTTCAGGGTCTTTTTCATTTCAGGGTCTTTGTCATTTCAGGGACTTTACTTTCTGCCTGTTTATATTTGTTTTTGTTAGCTTTGTCTAAATTATTTTAGTGATTTTATTATTTTAGTGACTTTATTATTTTAGTGACTTTATTATTTTAGTGTCTTTATTATTTTAGTGACTTTATTATTTTAGTGACTTTATTATTTTAGTGTTAATAATAGGGAAGTGTTAATAATATGGAAGTGTTACTAATATGGAAGTGTTATTAATAGGGAAGTGTTATTAATAGGGAAGTGTTATTAATAGGGAAGTGTTATTAATAGGGAAGTGTTATTAATAGGGAAGTGTTATTCAATAAGGAAGTGTTATTCAATAAGGAAGTGTTATTCAATAAGGAAGTGTTATTCAATAAGGAAGTGTTATTCAATGGGGAAGTGTTATTCAATGGGGAAGTGTTATTCAATAGGGAAGTGTTATTCAATAGGGAAGTGTTATTCAATGTGGAAGTGTTATTCAATAGGGAAGTGTTATTCAATAGGGAAGTGTTATTCAATAAGGAAGTGTTATTCAATAAGGAAGTGTTATTCAATGGGGAAGTGTTATTCAATGGGGAAGTGTTATTCAATGGGGAAGTGTTATTCAATGGGGAAGTGTTATTCAATGGGGAAGTGTTATTCAATGTGGAAGTGTTATTCAATAGGGAAGTGTTATTCAATGGGGAAGTGTTATTCAATGTTATTCAATTTTTGTTTAATATTAAATTAGGATTTGCTATTTAATTAGCCTTTGGTTTTTAAATAGGGTTTGATATTAAATCAGCGTTTGATATTAATTTAGGGTTTGATATTAATTTAGGGTTTGATATTAATTTAGGGTTTGATATTAATTTAGGGTTTGATATTAATTTAGGGTTTGATATTAATTTAGGGTTTGATATTAATTTAGGGTTTGATATTAATTTAGGGTTGGATATTAATTTAGGGTTTGATATTAATTTAGGGTTGGATATTAATTTAGGGTTGGATATTAATTTAGGGTTGGATATTAATTTAGGGTTGGATATTATTTTAGGGTTTGATATTATTTTAGGGTTTGATATTATTTTAGGGTTTGATATTATTTTAGGGTTTGATATTATTTTAGGGTTTAATATTATTTTAGGGTTTAATATTAATTTAGGGTTTGATATTAATTTAGGGTTTGTTATTAATTTAGGGTTTGATATTAATTTAGGGTTTGATATTAATTTAGGGTTTGATATTAATTTAGGGTTTGATATTAATTTAGGGTTTGATATTAATTTAGGGTTTGATATTAATTTAGGGTTTGATATTATTTTAGGGTTTGATGTTATTTTAGGGTTTGATGTTATTTTAGGGTTTGATATTAATTTTGGGTTTGATATTAATTTAGGGTCTAATTTAGACTTGTTGTCTAATTGGGACTTGTTGTCTAATTGGGACTTGTTGTCTAATTGGGACTTGTTGTCTATGTAGGACTTGTTGTCTATGTAGGACTTGCTGTCTATGTAGGACTTGCTGTCTATGTAGGACTTGTTGTCTATGTAGGACTTGTTGTCTATGTAGGACTTGTTGTCTATGTAGGACTTGTTGTCTATGTAGGACTTGTTGTCTATGTAGGACTTGTTGTCTATTTAGGACTTGTTTTCAAGTTAATGAATCGAGTCTGTTAATGAGTCGAGTTTGAATAGGTGTCTGTTATTATATTTGTGTAGGTTGTTAAATTGGCATCTAATGTTGGGTTAATATTAAATTCGGACTTGTTTTCTAATTTGTGTTTGTCATCAAATTAGGAATGGTTTTCAGATTAGGCTTTGTTTTCGCATTAGGATTTGTTTTCGTCTTAGGCTTTGTTTTCGTCTTAGGCTTTGTTTTCGCACTTGTTTAGTAGTCCGAGTCTGTTTAGTAGTCCGAGTCTGTTTAGTAGTCCGAGTCTGTTAATAAGCAGAGAAAGAGTCACAAGGGGTCATAAGGAATAGTAGTACCTCAAATGACGTTGCTAACCATGCCGCGGAGGTACTATTTTGGGAAAGACCTAACCTATAGCATAAGAAATTAGGACTTGTTGTTATAAAATTAAAACTTGTTGTTATAAAATTAGGACTTGTTGTTATAAAATTAGGACTTGTTGTTATAAAATTAGGACTTGTTGTTATGAAATTAAGACTTGTTGTTGTGACTTGATATGAAATTGTGACTTGTGAAATTAGGACTTTTATTAAATAGTCTGTTAAAATAGTCCGAGTCTGTTAAAATAGTCCGAGTCTGTTTAAATAGTCCGAGTCTGTTTAAATAGTCCGAGTCTGTTTAAATAGTCCGAGTCTGTTTAAATAGTCCGAGTCTGTTTAAATAGTCCGAGTCTGTTAAAAATAGTTCGAGTCTGTTGAAATAAAATTAGTACTTGTTGTAATAAAATAAAGACTTGTAATAAAATTAGGACTTGTTTTAAAAAATTAGGACTTGTTTTGGAATGTGAAATTAGGACTTGTGAAATTGGGACTTGTGAAATTAGGACTTGTGAAATTAGGACTTGTTGTGAAATTAGGACTTTTTATTAAATAGTCTTTTAAAATAGTCCGAGTCTGTTAAATAGTCCGAGTCTGTTAGAATAAAATTAGGACTTATTATGAAATTAGGACTTGTTATAAAATTAGGGCTTGTTATGAAATGAGGACTTGTTATGAAATTCGGACTTGTTATGAAATTCGGACTTGTTATAAAATTCGGACTTGTTATAAAACTAGTTCTTGTTATAAAATTAGTTCTTGTTATAAAATTAGTTCTTGTTATAAAATTAGTTCTTGATAGGAAATTCTGACTTGCTAGGAAATTCTGACTTGCTAGGAAATTTTTACTTGATAGGAAATTGGGACTTGTGAAATTGGTACTTGTTGTGAAATTGGTACTTGTTGTGAAATTAGTACTTGTTAAATTTGTCCGAGTCTGTTAAAATAGTCCGAATCTGTTAAAATAGTCCGAGGCGGTTGAAATAGTCCGAAATATGACTTGTTATGACATACTAAAATAGTCCGAGTCTGTTAAAAAGAGTCGGGGTCTGTTAAATGTCAGAATGTGTTAAAAAGTCAAGAGTGTGTTAAAAGTCAAGTGTGTTAAAAGTCAGTCAGTTAAAAGTCAGAGTCTGTTAAAAAGTCAGAGTCTGTTAAAAAGTCAGAGTCTGTTAAAAAGTCAGAGTCTGTTAAAAAGTCAGAGTCTGTTAAAAAGTAAGAGTGTTAAAAAGTAAGAGTGTTAAAAAGTAAGAGTGTTAAAAAGTAAGAGTCTGTTAAAAGTCAGAGTCTGTTAAAAGTCAGAGTCTGTTAAAAGTCAGAGTCTGTTAAAAGTCAGAGTCTGTTAAAAGTCAGAGTCTGTTAAAAAGTCAGTCTGTTAAAAAGTAAGAGCGTTAAAAAGTAACAGTCTGTTAAAAGTCAGAGACTGTTAAAAGTCAGAGACTGTTAAAAGTCAGAGACTGTTAAAAGTCAGAGACTGTTAAAAGTCAGAGTCTGTTAAAAGTCAGAGTCTGTTAAAAGTCAGAGTCTGTTGAAATAGTCCGAGTCTGTTGAAATAGTCCAAGTCTGTTGAAATAGTCTATTAATAAGCAGAGAGAGAGAGAGAGAGAGAGAGAGAGAGAGAGAGAGAGAGAGAGAGAGAGAGAGAGAGAGAGAGAGAGAGAGAGAGAGAGAGAGAGAGAGAGAGTCACAAGGAATAGTAGAACCTCAAAAGACGCTGCTAACCATGCCGTGGAGGTACTATTTGGGAAAGCCCTAACCTACAGCATAGAAATTTATATAGACAAAGTTCGTAACCTATCTACTTTACTCATATCTACATTATCTTTTAGGCCAATGGGCACTATCTGCATCTGAAGGCTGGAGTAGACCACTTTCAGGTTGTCTCTTAAACAAGGTATATTAAACCTTCAGATAAATGCATGTTATCTGCCTCCCAAACTTGAATGAGCGCATTTCAAGTTTGGAGAGAGAGAGAGAGAGAGAGAGAGAGAGAGAGAGAGAGAGAGAGAGAGAGAGAGAGAGAGAGAGAGAGAGAGAGAGTTACAAGGAGTTACAAGGAAAAGAAGTACCTCAAAGGCCTTGCGGCCCATATCGAGGAGGCACTTTTTGCGGTTTTGATTCTTAGCATGTACTGATTACTTGCTATGAGATCATCAATTTTTCAAATATAATTTGTCAAGTCTACTCTTGAACTGTTCAACACTGCTACTCTCAACAACCCCCGCTGGTAGTTTATTCCATGTGTCGCAAATGTCATATGTGAATGACTTACCCACCGGAATCGTATTGAATCTGGGCAGCTCCACCTTCCACCCGTGATTTCGAGTCATATTCCGGTTGAGGGTAAAGAATTTGGTGGAGTCGACATTTTCAAATCCTTTCAAGATTTTAAAAGTCTCTATTAGACGACCGCGCAGTCTTCGAGTCTCTAACGAATAGAGTTCGAGCTCTTGCAGCCTTTCTTGGTATGATTTGTTCCTTAGCGATGGGATCAGTTTCGTGGCCCTGGCTTGCACCTTTTCCAGACGATCGATGTCTTTTCGATAATGAGGAGACCAGAACTGAACAGCGAACTCTAGGTGAGGCCTCACCAGCGAGTTGTACAAGGGCAAAACAACCTCTTTTGTTCGAAAGCTGAATTGCCTCTTGATGTAACCCAACAAGCGGTGAGCTTTTTTCTCCACCTGTAAGCACTGCTTCGAGAATTTGAGATCGCTGCTAATCAGCACACCTAAGTCCTTCTCGACATCAGTAGACTCAAGACGCATACCTTGTAGCTCGTAGCCTGACCGGGGGTTCGCATACCCGATGTGCATCACCTTACACTTGTCTAAGTTGAAAGGCATCTGCCACTTGTCAGCCCACTCGCCGATCATCCGTAGGTCATCCCTCAACATCTCGATGTTTTCGGGATTCGCTACATTAGCTCCAAGTTTTGTGTCGTCGGCAAATTTTGCTAGACGACTCACCAGTCCTTCATCTATATCGTTGATGTAGATGATGAATAATAGAGGGCCTAGCACGGAGCCCTGAGGGACTCCGCTCGTTACTGACGACCACTGAGAGGTGTGGCCTCCGATGGTAACCCTCTGTCGCCTGTCCGACAACCAACTTTCTAACCATTTTGCGACCTTTCCTCTTATTCCCAGGGCATGTACTTTCGCCATCAGTCGGCGGTGGGGGACTTTATCGAAAGCCTTTTGGAAATCCAAATAAAGTATGTCCACCGCTCGACTTCTGTCAAACTCACTCATTATACCGTGGAAGAATTCAAGCAAGTTCGTGAGGCACGAGCGCTTTCTTCGGAAGCCATGCTGTGTGTCTCTCAACAGGTCGTGAGACTCTAAATGATTCATTATCCTATCCCCTATGATGCCTTCCAGTACTTTGCCCACGATTGAAGTTAGACTTATTGGTCGGTAGTTTCCTGCGGTGCCACGGTCACCCTTTTTGTGGATCGGGGTGACATTGGCCATACGCCAGTCTGCAGGTACTTCGCCACTGTCGAGCGATGAGTTGAAGATCTCAGAAAGATGAGGGCTCACCTGATCTTTCACCTCACGCAGTACTCTTGGCAGGAAGCCGTCAGGACCTGGGGATTTGTACGCATTTAACTGACCTAGCCTCCTAGCAACCTCTTCAGGAGTTGTAGTTATTGCTTCTAGTGATTCTAACTCGCGATCTATCACTATCGGCGGTCTGGGTATCTCTCCGCCCCTTTCCCTCGTGAAAACCGAGGAGAAGTAGTCGTTGAGTATGCCAGCTATTTCCTCATCTGAATCCTGGAGAACGCCGTCGCCGTCCCTCAGGGGTCCGATGCGTTGGCGTACTGGTTTTCGGCTGTTCACGTACGCGAAGAACTCCTTGGGGCTCTCTTTGGAGAGAGAGGCTACACGAATTTCTTCGTTACGCTTAGCCGTGCGCACTAGTGCCTTAACCGTTCTACCATGGGTCACATAGGCTTCATGGTGCATCGCACTTCTATTCCTCTTCCATGCTCTGTGCGCTGACTTTCTAGCTTTAATAGCACTAGCGATTTCTTGAGAAAACCACCTAGGCTGAATGCTCGCTAGTCTGACAGCCTTCGTGGGAACGCACTCGGCCTGACGATCCATAAAACGATTTTTGAAGTCGTTCCATTTGGAATTCGTCCCGCCTTCGTTAGTTGGTTGCATCTGGCCAAGTGCCTCCCGAAGCCCATTGAAGTCTGCACGTCTAAGATCCAATTTACGTGCTCGTTCATTAGTACCTTGCGTACAGGGAGCACGTATTCCAAACCTTACCATGTTATGGTCACTACCACCTAGGCACTCATCCACTGACAGGTCAGAGACGAGGTCATCTTCAGTGGTAAATACAAGATCTAGAACGTTGCCCCCTCGGGTAGGCTCGCCGACCCACTGAGTCAGAAAGTTGCTGTCATCAAAGTCTACAAGCCGAGATGCCTCTCCGTCGCCCGTTCGGTCACTCCAGTCGACTCGGCAATTGAAGTCCCCTACCAGCAGCGAGGGAGGGCCGTCTAAGAGACTGGACAGTTTTTGGTACAGGTCTATATCAACCTCTACCGTCCGATGAGGAGGTCGGTAGGCCACTATGAACCTGTACATTGTATTGTCGACCTTGATGTCGACTCCTACTACCTCATGCTCTGGGACAGTTCTGCATTCGATGGGAGGTAGATGGACCCGTACATACACCAGAACTCCACCACCTTCCCGGTCAGCGCGATCTTTATGGAAGGTCGCGTAACCGGGTACTGCAAACTCACCTATGAAGTCCCTGGTGTCTGCACGAATCCAAGACTCCGTGACGGCCACTATGTCGAGCATCTCTGATGACATCAGTGCTCTAAGCTCGCAGAACTTGTTCCTTATTGAGCGGGCATTTAATAGAAGAACTCTTAGGGGGCGTCCGCTAGCCCTACTGCCCCCTCCACTTCTCCGTTTCCCGACGGTTCGTCGTGCGTCCTCCCCTCCGAAGCTGGGTTCGGAGGCTGACCATCACCCACTTCCGCTCCCTCCTCTGTATCGACGGAAGGATTGGGTGCTGGGTGCTCGACCTCGGCTGTCGAGGGCGCTACTTCGTGGGATTCTCCCACTGGGGTCTCAGTCATCCTTCCCCCTACATCGGATTTCTTTACCCAATATAAACCGCGGCGGATGAGCTCACGCAGCACACCTCTTCCACGGACAGACAGGTGAGTGCCATCTTCAATAAACAGCCCTGACCGACCATAGAATTCGTCGAAGGGGTTGACGAAACATACGCCCATTCCTGATAGGATTTCACCTAGCCTCCAATTTATGCTCAGAGCCTTTTGGTTGGCCAAGGTACCCCCGGAGCGTCTCGGTATGATCCCAACGACGATTGGTTTTGATGTTATTTCTTTCAACGAGGCTGCTAAACTTCTGACATCTTCGATGATGCGCTCAGTAAAGCCTGCAGAGCCTCCCCGTAGGAACAGGTCGTTTCCACTGGCTTGGGCCACTACCGGCGTATCTTGCTGTGCTAGTCTAATCTTTTTTACTTCTTTTATGATCTCTCGCGTCTTCTTACCTGGTAGGCTACGTAAGCGCCACATTTCCTTGCGCATCCCGTTTGGCCGATTTGTCAGGCCCCTCACTTGAGAGTCTCCGATAACGATTGGGGACTCCCGGCGCGAGTCCAGGGGAGCAAATCTATTTGATGTTGGGACTGGTGTCGGTATCGAAACCCCTCTCGGTCTATGGGCTCCCCTTCTGACAGGAGTGAAGCCATCATGAGTTACTCTTTCGGCAACAGCTACGTCGGAACCATCATTATTAGGGGGAAGTGAAGGATTACAATTGTTTTTCTTTTTCTTTTTCTTCTTCTTAACTTGGCCACTCGTCTCACCGGGCACTGACGATGCAGTGTTGCCATTTTGATTGAGTGGCTCTCCGGCAGTTGGAGTTGACTGGGTCGCTAATTTTGCGGCCAATTCTGCGACCCTGTCCTCGAGACGGCTAAGCTTGCGCACGTGCTCTGACTCCATAGTCTCTATTTTCATCTCGAGTGCTCGAGCTCTTTCCTCCGAAGCCCTATAGAGATCTTGTATCTCCCTACAGTAGGCCACTGCTTCTTGGACCTCACCCTTCAGGATGCAAGCGGTGCAGACACTGCCCGGGTGGCATTTCGAAAAACACCCCTCTGGGAAATCCACACACCACTTATCCTTCTGACACGTTGCGCATGTATATTTTAGAGCACCTGGACCTCTCTTTCCTGTCATTCTGAAAGCTTTATACTCAATCACTTTACGACCAATCAATAAGAAAAAAGGGGGTTTGGTGAGTTCTCCCCGCGTGAGTCGCTCCCGCCTATCGATCAGAGACGTTTCGGATCTTTCAGAAGGCACGCTCCATGTGCTGCTGTTCGTCCGACCGAGTCGTCAAGCCTCGGCGTGCCGTGGCTCCCAACCAAGCAGCACAGATGGTCCCCGAAGGGGTCATCGATTTGTCACCAGGTGAACAACAACGAAACACGCCCCGTACTAAACTCCTACTAGTTCCCTTCGCGACGGCCAAGATCTCGGAGCAGCGTTCAATGGATATCCCGCCACACCAAGAAACTACACCCAAGGCTTTTTGTTGGCCTGGCAACCAACATGGGAACAAAGGGCCGTCACCACGGACCAATGCTACCAGAGGCACCCGTCAACGGTCACTGGGAATGGTCAATAATTATGCGCCAGGAAAGGGGTTAACGGGGCACTACCCTCATCCCATTCATCGTGCCCCAGCGCCTAAGACCCCTCAAGTCTTAGTCTCTCGCAACCAGTGAGCGTTGATTGGCGTTGTTTATAGAGGTTCCAAAGCCTCTCTTCTGACGCGTGAGGTAGCTGCCAGGTCCTTATATTTAGAAAGATTGAAAAAAGAGTGGGAATGACTTGATAGTAGTAGGGTTCTGTTTTGTTTTTAGTTTTTTTTTGGTTTTGTTTTTTCTTTTCTTTTTATACAAGTTAAAGAGATAGGATAAAAGTAAAAAAAAAAGAGAAGGATAGATTAGAAAAAAATAAAAGAATAAAAGAAGAATGACGCACTTAGTCTGGAACCTCGTTTCCGACCAAATCGACAAGGGAAGCCCGATCAGGGGTACCCAAATGAGAGGTACCCCCGTCGATATAGCTCGAAAATTCAAAGGTACACACAAGCTCTCTTCCCGCGACAAGGGGGCGTCACCTCTCCCTCTACTTTCTGAGAGAGAGAGAGAGAGAGAGAGAGAGTAACAAGGAGTAACAAGGAAAGTAAGTACCCTAGGAGACCTTACGGTCCATTCAAAGAGGGTACCTTTAGGCTAGCAATCGAGCGGGCACATGGCTGCTCAATTGTTTTGCGTCCCTAAACGGCCACTTTTCAAGACTTTGTCTAGTCTTGACTTGAACTGGTCAACAGATTCACTGTTGACAACTTCCACTGGAAGTGCGTTCCACATACCGCAGATACTGTAAGTGAAAAAATTTCCACACAGATTGCGGTTGTAACGCTTCAGTTCAAGTTTGAAGCCGTGATTGCGCGTTCTGTTCTCACTCAGTGTGAAAATATCCCGGTAGTCAACATTGTCGAACCCTCGAAGCATTTTGAAAACTTCGATGAGCTGACCACGCTGTCTACGGGTTTCCAGCGAGAACAGATCTAATTCCCTTAGTCTATCCTCATAACTTTTATGTCGGATAGAGGGAATCAGCTTGGTTGCCCTGGCTTGTACGCGTTCCAATCTCGCGATGTCCTTTCGCAATGAAGGACTCCAAAATTGTACGGCATACTCCAGGTGCGGTCGGAAAAGTGAGTTGTACAGGCACAGTACAATCTCCTGGTTCCGATAACCAAACTGGCGCTTAATATAGCCTAGCATCCTTTGGGCCTTTTTCTCCGCCTCAATGCACTGTTTCGAGAACTTGAGGTCACTAGTGATTGTTACACCCAAGTCCTTTTCAGTGTCACTCGATTCAAGAGCAGTGCCCTTGAGGATATACTGAGATTGGGGGTTTCTGTGGCCGATATGCATCACTTTGCATTTGCCCACGTTAAAAGGCATTTGCCACGTGTCCGACCACTCCCCAATCTTCCCAAGATCTTCCTGCAGGCGGGCAGTATTTCCATCCTTTGCAACGTTCATACCAAGCTTGGTATCGTCGGCAAATTTGGAAATCTTCGCAACCATGTCACCGTCCATGTCGTTGACGTAGATGATGAATAGTAGTGGTCCCAGGACAGAACCTTGAGGCACCCCGCTAGTAACGGGCACCCACTCAGAAGACTGTCCATTTACCACCACCCGTTGCCGTCTGCCACTTAGCCAGTTCTCGATCCAGCCGGCTACCTTTCCGTCTATGCCAAGCGCTCGCACTTTCCGGAGAAGGCGGCGGTGTGGTACCTTATCAAAGGCTTTCTGAAAGTCTAGGTAGACCACATCCACCGCCTTGTCCCGATCGTGCTCACTGAAAACGAAGTGGAAGAATTCTACAAGGTTCGTCAGGCATGACCGTTGCCTTCGGAAGCCGTGCTGGGAACTCCTCAGTAGCAGGTTTGACTCTAAATACGACGTCACTTTGTCCACCATGATGCTTTCCATGAGTTTACCGACTATCGAAGTCAGACTGATAGGTCGGTAGTTCGACGGCTGGTTACGGTCTCCTTTCTTGAAGATAGGAGTCACCTCCGCCTCACGCCAGTCTCTAGGAACGCATGCGGTCCGGATTGACATGTTAAAGATAGCGCACAGATGTCGTGATACTTCATCGCACACTTCCTTCAACACTTTAGGTAGAAACCCGTCCGGTCCAGGGGACTTATTCGTCTTTAGGTCAGCGATCTTTTTCTTTATTTCTCCTTCGGTGAAGAGAGAGAGAGAGAGAGAGAGAGAGAGAGAGAGAGAGAGAGAGAGAGAGAGAGAGAGAGAGAGAGTTACAAGGAAAGAAGGAAAGAAGGTACCCTAGGAGAGAGAGAGAGAGAGAGAGAGAGAGAGAGAGAGAGAGAGAGAGAGAGAGTTACATAGAGTTACATAGATACACAGATCACACGGGCCTTACGGCCCAGACTAAGGTGATCTGGCCTTAAATCTACTGCCACTTACACATAGAATAGTAGAAGTAAAGGATAGAAAAGTTTTAGGCTCTCCCCACCCTCCACTCCCTCCGGCAAAAGCCGTACATGAAATAATTTGGGAAAAGTACCTTGCAGGTGTAAGAAGACAGTACCTGAAGGAAATTTGCATTGAATAGTAATTAAATGAAATGAATATGAAAACCACTTACATAAACCTGAAAGAGTTATATTTTTGTAATATTATTTTATTTTGTAGCTTATGCTAAACAATTCCAATATTTGTTAAGTGTTTGTCTAATCTCATTTTAAATGAATCTATAGTTCTGCTGTCCACTACTGCGTTTGGCAAATTATTCCAATCATTAATAATCGAGTAAGTGAAGAAGTTTTTTATTACATCCATAGTGGCTCTTTTACCCTGAAGTTTTGAATCATGTCCACGGGTGGGACACTCCCCTGTCAGTGTGAACAAGTTATTGGCATTAACGTTGTTAAATCCTTTAAGTATTTTGAAGCACTCTATAAGCTGCCCCCTTAGTCTTCGTTTTCTGACGGAAAATAGATTGAGTTTTTTTAGCCTCTCGTGGTAAGGTTTGTTACGTACTGACGGGATAAGTTTTGTCGCTCTGTGTTGTACAGCTTCTAATTTATCTATGTCTTTTATTAAGTAAGGGGCCCAGAACTGTACAGCGTATTCGAGATGGGGCCTGACAATACTTTTATATAGTGGCATAATTATCTCCTCGCTTTTATAAGTAAAGTTTCTTTTATTAAATCCTAGTGCTGTGTTAGCTTTGTTTGCAGCAGCTGCGCATTGGTGTGATGTTTTTAAGTTTTCTGTAATTATTACTCCTAAATCTTTAACCTGCGGGGTTGTGTTTATTAAGACGCTTTGCATTGTATAGGTGTATTTTTTGTTTTTTGTTCCGCACTGAAGGATTTGGCATTTGTCGATATTAAATGGCATTTGCCATTTCTCAGACCATTCGGTAATTTTATTTATATCAGCCTGCAGGCTAGCCCTGTCATCTTCACATAGTACTGAGTTACCTATTTTCGTGTCATCTGCAAATTTAGATATGATATTATTTATTCCAACGTCTATGTCATTGATGTATATAGTAAATAAAATAGGCCCCAGGACTGATCCCTGGGGAACACCGCTGGTAACAGATACCCAGTCCGATTCCACGCCATTTATTATCACTCTCTGCTTCCTGTTTTTTAACCAGCTACTAATCCATCCGTATATATTACCGTTAATTCCTAGCGTACGCACTTTGTTCATGAGTTTCTGATGTGGGATTTTGTCAAATGCCTTTTTGAAATCTAGGTAAATTATATCTAATGATTTAGTATCGTTATATAGGTTAAAAAGGTTATGGTAAAAGTCAATTAGGTTTGTTAAGCACGATCTCTTAGACCTAAAACCATGCTGGCTTTCACGTATAAGGTTATTGTTTTCGAGGAACTCTACTAGCTTGTCTCTAATGATCGTTTCGAGCAACTTTCCAACTATTGAGGTTAAGCTAATGGGTCTGTAATTACTGGCCTGGTTTTTACATCCCTTCTTAAAGATAGGTGTGACGTTAGCTTTCCTCCAATCATCAGGGACGACCCCATGCTCGGGAGAACAAAAATTCTTCCGAATATTTATAGGGCGAATTAATCAATATCATCTTTAAACGAGAACACAATGGAAGTGTCACTTAAATTTTCATTTAGGAAACGCGCGAATGTTTGATGAGATCACGATCTTGGACCAAGTGGGATTAAAAGAATTTGATAGTAATGAAAAAGGCGAAAACGACCGTTTTCTTTGCGTTTCATTCTTCCAACTGCATTTAATGAAGCACCTAGAGACGATCAAGTTTAGGAACAAAAATATTTGTACCTGCAATAAGTGCTTTTGGATGATAGTTGTAGGGAACAGGATAGCTATCAGCTTTATTGCCTCTGTTTGAAGCACGTAAGTCACAAAGTAGGTGACATCTTTCTTAGAAACCATGTGCAAAGGTGACGCCCATGGGGATCCACATTGCCAAATAATTCCTTTCTTCTCCATTTTAGCAAATTCTTCTTTGGTGCCATAAAGTTTTTCAGGTAAGATGTGGAGCGGTCGAGGTTTGCACAGACGGATCAGGCGTTTGGTTGTTTTTAACTGGTTGCCTATCCACATGGGATGGAGTTTTGTGTGTGTGTTTGTGGAGGAGGGAAAGAAGAGAGTAATTCCGCATTTTGAGTTAATCAGATGGGAATGCGAAGGAAGTTACAGCAATGTTATGACTGACTGTGTAGGTAATGACGTATGTAGACGGAGCTGTTTGGACGTATGCCTTTTAATTGACACACCTCCTCATGGCGGCTGCCCCAGGCAAGTGTCGATACTTTAGGTCCCCGCTCTCGCTGAGAATCGAATTCGGTACAGAGACCTGCAGTTTGAAAGCTGATTCCAATTAGCAAGCGACAGTTCCTTTTGATTTGGATCCTTGCGCCTTTTGTCCTTGTTTCAAAAATCCTTGTGCAATTTGTTCCTTGCCCCATTCGGTCCTTGCACATTTCACAAGGTTTATACTTCTTGAAATTCCCCCCCCCCCCACTCAATTAGTGGCTGAGTTGCCCTCCAGTGTTCATCACCCCCATTACACTTCCACAGATGAACCGGGATATCTGCCAACTGCGGCTGGACTTCATCGCCCTTGTCCTCGAAGGCCCAGACCAAACTTCCCGATGCCAGCTCGACACCTTCAGCGTGAGCAGTGGCACTGGATCCAGTCCCCTCCTCCTCTGTGGCACCAACAGTGGCCAACACAGTGCGTACTGCAATGTCAAATAATAATTAATAATAATGATAATAAACTTTTTCCCACAATTGACATGATGAGCCAAGCCACCGGCTTGAAACACTTGAAAAAGAGGTCTCCGATTACCTTCCTTTCCTGCTTCTTCTGATCCAAAGGCGAAGTGAACTGATTCATCAGCGCTCAAGGTCGAACCCCCGGCTTACTTTCCGCAAGCAGAAGGTTCGAACTTGACCGCTGATGAATCCGTTCCTATTCGCTTGAAATCGACAAAAACAAAGCTTATTCCATGCGTCCCGCAGGGGCCGAGTCACTTCTCTTCATGTATCTTCCACACCCACTTGCTATTCCGAAGCGTTGTGAAATGACCTAATCTCACCCATCATCTTGTGTACACACCAACTTGGCCCTTTACAGCAACGGAGTGCTATGTGCTGTAGCATCTCGTCCAGTCAAGGCATCGGAAGTTCTGGGTCCATTTGGGGATTCAATAGACACTTGTGCAGGAAAATGTTTAGCGTGGAAACTGAGAGCACTCTCACATAACTCAAGATCTTCATCAGAACAGTTGTTGTTTCAGTGACATTAAAAAATCAAGATCGACTGAACCATTGATCTGATTGCAACCTTCATCAGCCTTTGTGACCGTTGACCAAATCGAGTAGATTTCTCCGCTTACTC
Source organism: Ceratothoa steindachneri (assembly GCA_963969495.1). Taxonomy (NCBI): domain Eukaryota; kingdom Metazoa; phylum Arthropoda; class Malacostraca; order Isopoda; family Cymothoidae; genus Ceratothoa; species Ceratothoa steindachneri. The sequence goes on from OZ018333.1 coordinate 111,414,904, forward strand.
TGCCCTTGGGGAGTTTCCGCAGTGGCCATCTAACTAGGCTGGATGTTCTCCTCTTGTTGAACGTCTCTAAATAAAGATTAGTCATTCCAGAACTTGATGCATTACAACCACGTACACTTTCGTCCTTGCAAATTTTAACTTTACTCACCTAAATCATACCTAAAAATATTGCAACTGTTGTAATTTTTACCACCAAGATTCATGCCTAATCATACTCTATTCCACAAGTTTTTCATTCCCCTTCATATTTGTCTCGCAGATGCAAACATCTGCATTCTCCCCTTGCCCCATTTACCCCAACCACTGGAAGACGCAATGCAACTTCTTCCTGTACCACAAAATAATAATAATGATAATAACAGCGCTTTATCGACAGTGTATGTGGACGTAGGCGATGGCTCGAACTCTGTGCGAATCAACATCGCGACAACCGAGGAGGGGTTCGAGCGCTTGTGGAAGATCAAGGTCACGCAAATCGCTTGTGACTCTCGTTACAAAGGTACGCACGAAAGGGAGGCTCTGTGTGTGGGGGGGAGTGTGCTTATTTTTCTTGCTCTAGACCCCAAACGTCGGAGAAAATATAAAAGAATGATAATGATTTTATTCATGATATCATCTCCCTCCCTCCAGCTCCAGCCGACTGCCTCCAGCACTTCGCAGGCTTCTCTGGTGCCATCAAATCCTTCAACTACCAGGCGAGTCATCACTCTTAACTTTTCACCAACTTCACCAAGGAGATCCCATCAAACCTTGACCCCCAAACCCCCACCTTTTTCCCTATTAAAAATCATAAATCTTTGCGAATTTATCCACACAAACAATTTCTTTAGTTGATATAATTAATCATTTTCACGAAAAAAATATCAACAAACAACAAACGCTGCGGCGATTATTTCCTTTAACAATACCAGAAATCCCTTCATTTTTATCCTCCGCCATTAATTTTCCGCCTATTTCTTTTTCCCTGGATTCGTCCTTTTTTCCATCGTGTACGCCAATGTACAACCTTACTCCAGGACAATGACGGTGCACATCAGATCGGCGGACTCATGTACACGGCCTGTGTACAAGCCAGGGCGGGTTTCTGTGGGATCGCTTTCCGGAGCGACGATTTCTCCATGAGCAACGACGGCTCCTCCGCGGGTGAGCCAACACAGAGCGGAAATTTCATTCACACAGTAGCGAACAGAGACGGATGTTCGCTTCAATTACAACACACAGAGTAGAACTTTTATTTGCAACGTAACGAACATAGAGTAATAGTGAGGGAGGGGGGCGCCATGGTAACACAGAGCAGAATTTTCATTTGCACCGTAACGATAAGAGGGAGATATTCGCTTCCAAGGAAACACAGAGCGGAACTTTCATTTGTATAGTAACGAACAAAGGAGACTAGGCGCTTCCATGGCAACGCACATAGTAACGAACAGCGGGGGTGGGTAATTAATCTTCGTTGCATTGTACCAGAAAGAAATGCTTTATTCCCAGGATACGTCCCAGAGCTCGATATTAATTCCCGGAACAACAGAACAGAGGGGAAATACTTATAAGTTCCCGCAGCAAAGTAACAAATGAGGATATTCATTTTGGGGGCAACGCGACAGCAGGGTGATGCCCGTTTCCATCCCACCATCATTACCTCCGCCAGTCTAGTTTAGCGGAGGTATTGAATGTGTGTGTGTGTTGGGGGAGGTATGTCTGCCTCATCGTGTACAAAATATTATTGAGAGATTTAGAGTAAACTTTGTGCAAGGGTGGGGGGGAGGTGCATGTGGCCAAGGAAGAGGTGATTAGATTAAGGGGCGGATACAGATCATACAAAAATAATGGACTAGTCAAATTGAAAATACCCAGGGATGGACAACTTATGACGTTCTACCAATACACAATTTTATCTGGATCCATATTTCTATCACAGCATTTTCCAAAATATTTGCCAGAGAAAATCTAAGGTTTCCAAAATTGGTGTATAATAATCTACACAATTTTGAAAACCTCGGATTTTCTCTGGCAAAATGTATGGGAGATGTGATAGAAATACGGAGTTCTGATCTTTGGGGGCGATACTGTAGTAGGACTGCCGCCAATGTCTATCTGAGGAGGACTGCCGCCAATGTCTATCTGAGGAGGACTGCCGCCAATGTCTATCTGAGGAGGACTGCCGCCAATGTCTATCTGAGGAGGACTGCCGCCAATGTCTATCTGAGGAGGACTGCCGCCAATGTCTATCTGAGGAGGACTGCCACCAATGTCTATCTGAGGTAATGTCGATGCAAAATGCTGCGGGCAGATTTAATCTCTCTGTTAAGGATAGACAATAATATCTAGATGGCCGGATCCGCCATTATGGAAAATCAGCTTTTTTTATGATTCCCAAATGACTAAAAGAGGACACATGATTCCTCATGGGACAGTTCGGTCTCAAGGAATTAACTGGTGTCGATTCAATCCGCCATTGCGGAGTTTATCATTGTTGAGTTTTAATGACACTGGCGTCAGCATAGGTAAGCGCCATCTGGTGACTGTCTAGTTAGTTGATTGAATTCGCCTCTTCCACTGGATTTGGCATCACTGGCTCTGTATTCGAACCGGGTCTTCTCTCCCCAGTTTCGGGGGGCGGCGAGGGGCGCGCGCTGACCGGCAACGCCGACTGCACGACAGACTTCATCTCCATCTTTACGGCATCGAGGGAGGGGCAAGTTCGACCCGACCGTTACTGTGGCAACCGACTTGAGAACATCACCAGTAAGCGCCCCCTCATCCTGATTACCCCACTTCGGGGATCTGTGCCCCCATTGCGAACTTGGCTCGTCATAAACCCCCTCCAGGCTCCAGTATGAAGGATTGCTCTTGTTGTCCTCTCTCCATAGAGGAGAAAAGACCCTCGATCATTATAGTAGTTCTCATTTTACGCGTTGCCAGAGACGTAATAATACTAATAATATAATAATGATGGTAATGATACTGATAATACAACCGCATCGTCAGGGGGGCGGGGTATTCGGACCCGGGACATTGGCATAGGAACGGGAGCACGAAAAGGCCCCGGGCCCTCCTCTTTTTATGCGTGGCTCGCGGGAACTCCCGATCCCCCTCCTCAACCACACGGTCTCTCACAATGACGTCATCCTTTCCTTCTCCCACAGCCTTTTCGAAGCCGTTTGAGGTGCGCGTTGTGACCGATTTGCAGGAGGAGGGCGCAGACAGGAATAATCGCGGCTTTATGCTTCATTACGTCCAAATACCTTGCTAACAACCCCCACGGAGGAGAAGGCGAAATTTCGGTTAGGGGAGAGGCAAGAAATAGCATTACATCTTATGACCCCGAAATTAACTTTAATATTATTTTCATTTTTTAATTCGTCTTTTTACTTTTAATCTTTTTTTAGAAAATGTTATTTATTTACTTTATCATAAAATTACTTCACAATGACATTTTATTAATAACGCGCTTTAAATATTTCATTTTGTATATAAGATTTTAGATTTAAGCCCATAATTGTACTGGGGAAGATGCTGAATTAGTTGGTGATGAAGATATTGTCACTCGCGTTGATCGAGTGCAATCCTCCTTCGAGCCACTTTATCTTGGTACAAATTAAAACCCACAAAAAAATACGATGAAGATATTTCAAAATTATAGTCTGTTTTTTTATTCAGACAAAAGATAAATCCACAAATGAGGGAAAGTGGTGGAAACGAACGAAACGGTAGGATTAATTGCGTCCTAAACACGATGGCGATTCGATATTTGGATCGTCTCCCGACCACGAACCCAACACCGTTCGATAACACTGTCCATATTATTTTAAAATGACTTATGTTTTGTGGAGTGAAAAGTCACACATTGCTCTCGTCTTCTCCACACCTCAACAATTAACACCCATTTAAAAATTCCTCTCAGCACTAATTAAAAAAGAAATCACTGGTCAAAATTTTGAAATAAAGCACAATAAATGTTCATTTTAGTTTGGATTGGTAGAGAGTAGTTGTTCGAGTAGCATGACTCGATTGATATATACAGGATTTAAATTCCTTTCAGGTTTTAATAAGGGTACAAAAAACATGATATAGAGATAATCAAGGATCAATGGCTTTTTAAGCGACATCCGATTGCGCAGAGAGGATACCGCAACCCTCTTTAGGCACTAGTAGCAGTCGACCAGAAAATTAATACCCCATCGACCTTGATAGCATCCCTCCATCACCCGGATGTCCTGGTGAACACGCGCCCTACCATTTAGTGGTCTCCACAATTCCCTGAAAAATAGCCCAGATGAGATTTGATGATGTGCATTTTCAATGCTATGCCATCACCTAGCAGGAGGATAGTCACTCCCCATCAGCTCATCTACAGCTTCCCGATACTCAGGAATCCGGTGTCTGCCCAGGAAGTTCGCAGTTAGTGATTTAAGAGCGAGCCAAGCGGTGAATTGAGTGAAATTCAATGTTTCATCCAAAATGGCCTTGATTAACCATCTTATCTGGGGGCCACAAAATAGTCCCGCCTTCAGTTTCCCCCTACTTAATCTTGGAAAGTTTTGTCATATAAAATTGAATCCTCCACACACTTTGCCCAGCGGCTTCATGAGTTTAATAAGCGGTGGCGGGAGCAAGATATTGCGCATTCGACCAGAGGCTGGGAAACTAATGTGCGAGACAGGTTGCAATCTTTTTCTAGAGAGCCACTATCGTAGTCAGGCTGTCCCACAGGCAAATATGCGTGGATACTTTGTGCAACTACCTAGGAAGATGCTAACTACCAATCATAGTCCTTGTAGTGGCGAAAAGGCAACCGACTTCCCATGCTGGTATGGGCTTTTCCTAGTTGAACCGTGTGCGGGAGAGGGATTGGAGAAAAGTTGTTCAGAAGAACCGCCTTATGACTTCTACTCGACGAGTCTAAGAAGATTCTATTTTGTGGTGTCATTCTTCAAACCCATAGAATCGGCCAAGTGAGTGATGGTGTTGCAGCGGACGAGCGAAGACGCTTCATCAAACGAGCGGTTCCGATACTAAAAGAACGTTGTTTCCGGCGCCAAGAGACCTTTCTCAAGAAAGCGAAAACCCCTAAACTGAGCAGTCATTCATTTAGATTCAATTAGTAAGTAATTTAACGTAGGTTATGAACACATGTTTTTCAACAGATATGAGGGGTGTATGGCTTACCTTGTCCACCTAGTTTGACTCCAAAAATATCTGCTATATAGCTATAGTTACACTGCCTTGACTGAAAAACCATTATACCCCGGGGAATTGGGTAGGGGACACGTGCCCAACATTGTCTCCTGAAGTCAAACAGCTAAAGAGGAGCGAAAAGAGACGAGCTTTGCAGCTAGTCGGGAGTCTGCAGCAGTTTAATTGAAGGGAAACTTTCTCGAGAACATCGGAGACGGAGCCCCGGGAGCTGTTTTTCCCAGAGGGCGGACCCTGTGTAACCGGTTACAATTTGTACCCGGAGGAGCTTCACCTCTACGCAGCCTCAGTAGAAATTAGGGAGGCCCCAGCACTGGGTTGACTTGAACTCTCTGAAGGGACTTCGGAAAGTTATTGGGTTGCTTCCCCCACCTTTCAGGTCTAGTTTGCATCATTATTACTAATAACATTATCATTTTCTATATTATTGTTAATTTTATAAGTATTTTAATTAATTATTATTGTAGGAGAATCGTCATCCTCCCGTTCTCTCTCAATGGAGACCCGAGATGGTAACCGCAAGAACATCCGGGCCAGGCAACGCGGGTCAGGCACGTATCCACAGACACTCGCCACTCCTCTGTATGAAAAGCCGAAAGGTTGTAAACTGCAAGATCTCCCCTACGAGAGTATATTAAATTTCACCTCAAATAAGAAATTGGAGACGCGTTTCTCTCAAGCTCGAAGGCTAACGGGAGCCGAGGTAAGACTTGGTGAGAAAAACCGTTGGAATAAGAACCCTCTTGGGCCCGTCCACAAGCTTCCCTCCCCCCCTCTTACCCCTCCCCCCCTCTTACCCCTCCCCCAGTGGGGTGAGGAGGTATAAATAAGAAACACTTAGGAAAAACGGGGTAGAATTCGTCAGTTACCAGGCTACGAAGTCCCCGGATTAAGACCGGGCTACCGAGACTGGACAGGTAGATTACTTGTATCGCCAGAGTACGAAGTCCCCTACAAGAGAGGCAGGGCTACCTAATGGGCTAAGAAGAAGCTCATCCTCGAGCTAGTCCCTGGTTATCAAACCAAGCGTTAAGTTAACTTGTTCAAGTTCAACTTACTCTCGTCAGAGAGACTCCTCATATCCTGGTGCATCCTAAAGCCCACGGATATCCCTCGTCTTTGAGGAATTAAGAAAAGAAGAGGGAAAAGGCTTCCCCTCAAGCCCGTTACCCGGTGGCCACACCAAACTCATAAGTTAACTTGGTTGAGGAACCAAGTTCAACTTATTCTCGTCAGAGAAACCCTCCTCCCTTATCCTCGCCCTTGAGGAAGACTGGAACTAAGAAGAAGCTCATCCTCGAGCTAGTTCTTGGTTACCAAACCGACCTTTAAGTTAACTTGTTCAAGTTCAACTTATTCTCGTAAGAGAGACCCCTCCTCCTCGATCATCGCCCTTGAAGAAGACCCCCCCCCGAGTACAGTACTCGCCCCTGAGGAATTACTTAACGAAGGCGAAAAGCTTCCCCTCGAGCCCGTTACCCGGTGCTCACGCCAAACCCTAAGTTAACTTGGTTTAAGAACTAAGTTCAACTTACTCTCGCCAGAGATACCCCGCCTACCTTGGTGCCGCCTAAAGCACCGTGATTGTTCTCCCCCTTGAAGACCCCCCTCCTTGAATACCGTGTAGACCCCCATCTGCTACACTCGCCATGTACCTTGTGATCTCGACCACCTCCATCTGGCCGTCGGTACACGTCTTGAATACAATAACATTCCTAAGGTATTTAAAATCCAGTAGAGACAATTAGCCTAATTATTGTATATTGAAGTGCGTATCGAAGTTAGCCAATTTTAGAGGGTCAACTTAATTGAAGTAATTATTGTGTATTATAATATTCGGAGTATTTCTGTGGTTCATGTTTTGTCTTTGTGTAGTAAACTTGTTAACTTTAAAATATAAGCTCATTTGGGGAACTCTTGTGCGTTTCTCTCTATCCTTACGTGTTTGAAGCGGCTCTTTCTTAAAACAACAATATTAGCACTCTTAGATCAAAGCCTACTTCATCAAAGAAGTAACTCACGTACCACAAGGTATACCACGACAAAAGTGGTGTCCGGTGTGGAGTGATCAAAGGGGCATTCTGCTACAAATACAAATTGTTTGAAATTCTTATATTCTGGTACAAAAATGTATTTACTTGTTCATTATTATTATTTATGGGGTGAATGCATATTCAGGAGAGTTGCGCAATCCCTACATATAATATCAGTAACATATAATGGTAGGATGACACGTAAGGGAGGTAGGGGACAAGTTTGGTTGCTCTTCTTTGTCTAAATTGTTAATATCCTTTCGCTTGACCCCTGACCAAGACAACAGAATACTCCAAATTTTTATCTGCCAAGGAGTGGCCATATTTAATTCATTAAGCACTTCTTAAATATCTTGGAAGTCGCACAAATAAGTAAATGTGCATCCAACGCAGAAAAGTAATGATCACTAAAAGAACGGGGAAATAATAAGAGAATAATTAGAGAACAATTCAGCCGGTATTATGAAGGCGAACTATGACTTAAAAGAGGTTGTAAAGGTTGTTTAAAAGGAAAGATCGAAAATATATGGAATATCTGTGGATCAGAGAATCTTTTGTTAATAATTATTAGTTTGGTTTACAGCTACATTAGCAATAAGGGATTTTAGATCAAAACTAGGTGTTTCTTGGTGCATCTTTGTCCTAGAATCTCTTTTGGAGATTCATAGGAGTTGCTTATCGTAAATCAATTACATTTAATCGGGGAAAACAGTTTGACAACAAACTTGGTTCATTGATGGCTCGGGAAGGGAGCTAGGATCGGGCGCAAAGGAAAATGAGCCTTATGGATCTTCGGCAGACAGTACATTTTGGCTTGACTACGCGGAGCTTCACTTATTTTTCCAATAACTACTGAGATAAGTAAATGTGTGAGAGAGAGAGAGAAAGAGAGAGAGATAAGAGACTGGTTATGAGAAGAGAAAATATGTGTGTTGGTGTGAGAGGTTATTACAGTTCCCCTCTCCCTCCTTTGCCTTTCTTTCCTCATTCTCCTACAATTTCCCATTATTCTTCATCCCTTTCTTGCCACATTCCTAAATTCCTCTATTGGCCTTTCAATCTTCCTTCGATTGGCCCCTTCTACATGGTCATTAGGTCTGTTTAAAAATAGAGCACTTCCACCGATGGAGTATTCATATGGAAGTACTCATGCCAACATGCCAATAATGTGCAGTACTTGTGTGTCTTATATGGGGTACACATATAACCATACCCCCCTCCCCCTCACCCAGGCTCGGCACGGATGTTTCCGCTAAAGTCACTAATGTTTTGTGATCACTGGTGCGAATCGCGCGCACACACACACATACTCTCTCTCTCTCTCTCTCTCTCTCTCTCTCTCTCTCTCTCTCTCTTGGTCACAAAGTTTTGAAAGAGAAAAAGTGTTTAAAATGACAGGGAAAAAAGGTACAGCTGCACTCAAATATACATGTGCGATATGCCAGAAGGATAAATGGTGCGTGGACTTCCCGAAAGGATGTTTTTCGAAATGCCACCCGGAAAGTATATGCACCGACTGCATCCTTAAGGGAGACGTCCGAGAGGCAGTTGCATGCTGCAATGAACTCAAGGATCTCTTCACAACCTCTGAAGAAAAATCTAGGGTGCTGGAAAGTAAAATACAGACCCTAGAAACGCAGCACGCGCTTCAGATTCGGCGTCTCGAGGAGAAAATCCTAGAGCTAGCCTCTAAACTAGAGGCCCGGTCAGCTCAAGCTCGAGACGAAAGTCCCACTGACTTGGGTGGTTCCGCCGATGTGACTCCAGCCCAAGGAGGTGAAACTACATTGGCAGCCCCACTTCTGCCATACGGAGCCAATGAGAAGAAGAAAAAGAAAAAGAAGAAAAAGGACCTTAATGCTGCTCACCCCAGTGTACAGAATTCAAGTGTTACTCGTGCGCAAGGGAAAGTGGAAAGAGAAGAAGAGAAAAGAGAAACGGAAGAAGAGAAAACAAATGAAGACAAGAAAAACAAGATGAAGAAGAACAAAAAGAAAAATGTAGAGATACAAGAGGAAAGCGGCAAGTCGCTTCCGAGGGGGAAGAATAAGTCGCCTGCTGACAAATGTGCAAGAGTCACCCTTATTGGTGATTCTCAAGCACGGGGCCTGCAGTCCCTGCTAGCGGCCCGCCTTCGCACTAGTGTGAAGGTAAGCTGCCTGCCAGGATGTGGTAACCACCACATCAGAGTAGAGGCTGAGAAATCACAGATTTCTGAGAGCTTAGTCGTTGCTCTGATGGTGAGTGGAAACGACCTCTACCTGAGAGGAGGTAGGGTAGGCCCTACAGAGAAAAATCCTCCACACGGTCATGGGTGCCGTCGACGACTGTGGGCTGAAAACCCGCAAGCGTGTGGTAGTCGGGATGCTCCTGAGGAGAGGTCCAACACGGACCGCTCACTCGATGAATATCTCCTTAAACCGACGCCTGGCAGATTTGTGTACGGCAGAGGGGGTCTTTTTTTGTGGACCCGTACCGCACCTTTTATGGTAGAAATGATCTCTACCAAAGGGATGGGGTACATCTTTCCTTTAAAGGAAAGGTCTTTCTGTCGAACGTGATCCAGGATGTCGTAGAGAGGACCGAAAGGAGTATCCGGCCCAGAGTGAGGGCGGACGTACGCCAGTACGCCCGTGTCACTCCAGGAACGACCTTCTCAGAGGTCGCAAAAAGGGGTGCCTCGCCAACAAACAAGCCGGGAAACGGAAGAGCGTAGGGAGTCCTACAGTCGGGGACTCCCTGAAAGTTCTTCTGTTTAATGCGAGGTCAATCAGGAACAAGTTTCCTGAGCTCCGTGGCCTCGTAGCGACGGAAGAACCCGAAATGGTAGCCATAACAGAATCGTGGATAAAAACCTCAAACCGAGACTTTGAAGGCGAATTCACGGTTACTGGCTACCAACTCTTCCACAAAGATAGGCCAGACAGAGAGGGTGGCGGTGTAATGTTGTATGTCAAGGATACAATCAAATCTACGAACTCCAACATTATATCCGATCACGAGCTCCTAGGTGTTAACCTAGAGAAAGGTCCTGTCAGATACAGGACCCTGGTGCTTTACAGACTCCCTTCCCAACCCGTTGAGAAGGACAGGGAACTGTAGTAGCTGCTGGGTGAGCTTGTTCAAGGCAGAGTGTGCATCGTTATGGGCGACTTCAACAGACAAGTTGACTGGGAAACCAAAGCAGCCTGTGGCGAGAGCGCGCTACTCCTGGAGTTCGCCAACAACGAGTTCCTCACTCAATGGGTCAGAGAACCGACGAGAGGAGACAATATCATCGACTTGGTCTTCACCTCTGAGGATGATATCGTTGAGGATGTCTCTGTAAGCGAAGAGCTCGGTGGCAGTGATCACCAGCTAGTTAGATTTATCGTCAAGATCCCGAAGGTAAGGTCTGTTGCCAGTCAATCAAGGAAACTTGACTTGAGAAGGGCAGACTTTGCAAGCCTCCGAGCTGGGCTGACTGATGTAAGGCTAGCGGTATGCGAAGAGGTTGAGGATTCATGGAACAATTTCAAAAATATGTTCATGAGTCTTCAATCAAGTTGCATCCCTCTGAAATGCCTCCGTTGGTCTTCTGTTCAACCAAAGTGGTTTAATCGAGAAATCAGCCAATTGCTTAGGGAGAAGAGAAATGCGTACCGGCGATCGAAGATCTCGGGTGCCTTTGACGAGTACCGGAGGCTAGCCAGGAGAGTGAAGTCCAGCATAAGGGCAGCTAAGCGTACTGAGGAACTCCGAGTGGCGAGACTCTGCAATGAGAATCCCAAGGAGTTCTTCGGCTATGTAAATAGCCGTAAACCAATCCATCGTAGGATTGGGCCCTTAGTGGACGAGGAGGGTGCATTAACTCAGTCAGATGCAGAAAATGCTAACCTTCTCAATGACTACTTCTCCTCAGTGTTTACTAAAGAGTGTGGTCCCATCCCCCAGCCTACGGATTCCTACTCGGGGGAAAAGCTGGAGGCAATGGACTTCACCGAAGGAGAAATAAAGAAAAAGATCGCTGACCTAAAGACGAATAAGTCCCCTGGACCGGACGGGTTTCTATCCAAGGTGTTGAAGGAAGTGTGCGATGAAGTATCACGACATCTGTGTGCTATCTTTAACATGTCATTCCGGACCAAATGCGTTCCTAGAGACTGGCGTGAGGCGGACGTAACTCCTATCTTAAAGAAAGGAGCCCCCAGCCATCCGTCAAACTACCGACCTATCAGTCTGACTTCGTTAGTCGGTAAACTCATGGAAAGCATGATGGTGGACAAAATGACGTCGTATTTAGAGTCAAATCTGCTACTGAGGAGTTCCCAGCACGGCTTCCGAAGGCAACGGTCATGCCTGACGAACCTTGTGGAATTCTTCCACTTCGTTTTCAGTGAGCACGATCGGGACAAGGCGGTGGATGTGGTCTACCTAGACTTTCAGAAAGCCTTTGATAAGGTACCACACCGTTGCCTTCTTCGGAAAGTGCGAGCGCTGGGCATAGACGGAAAAATAGCCGGCTGGATCGAGAACTGGCTAAGTGGCAGACGGCAACGAGTGGTGGTAAATGGACAGGCTTCTGAGTGGGTGCCCGTTACTAGCGGGGTGCCTCAAGGTTCTGTCCTGGGGCCACTACTATTCATCATCTACGTCAACGACATGGACGGTGACATGGTTGCCAAAATTTTCAAATTTGCCGACGATACCAAGCTTGGTATGAACGTTGCAAAGGATGGAAATACTCCCCGCCTGCAGGAAGATCTTGGGAAGATTGGGGAGTGGTCGGACACGTGGTAAATGCCTTTTAACGTGGGGAAATGCAAAGTGATGCATATCGGCCACAGAAACCCTCAATCTCAGTATATCATTAAGGGCACTGCTATGGAATCCACCGACACTGAGAAGGACTTGAGTGTAACAATCACTAGTGACCTCAAGTTCTCGAAACAGTGCATTGAGGCGGAGAAAAAGGCCCAAAGGCTGCTAGGCTATATTAAGCGCCAGTTTGGTTATCGGAACCAGGAGAATGTACTGTGCCTGTACAACTCACTTGTCCGACCGCACCTGGAGTATGCCATACAATTTTGGAGTCCTTCATTGCGAAAGGACATCGCGAGATTGGAACGCGTACAAGCTAGGGCAACCAAATTGATTCCCTCTATCTGACATAAAAGTTATGAGGATAGACTAAGGGAGTTAGATCTGTTCTCGCTGGAAACCCGTAGACTGCGTGGTCAGCTCATCGAAGTTTTCAAAATGCTTCGAGGGTTCGACAATGTTGACTACCGGGATATTTTCACACTGAGTGAGAACAGAACGCGCAATCACGGCTTCAAACTTGAACTGAAGCGTTACAACCGCAATATGTGTGGAATTTTTTTTCACCTACAGTATCTGCGGTAAGTGGAACGCACTTCCAGTGGAAGTTGTCAACAGTGAATCTGTTGACCAGTTCAAGTCAAGACTAGACAAAGTCTTGAAATGTGGCCGTTTATGGACGCAAAACAATTGAGCAGTCATGTGCCTGCTCGATTGATAGTCCAAAGGTACCCTCTTTGAATGGACCGTAAGGTCTCCTAGGTTACTTACTTTCCTTGTTCCTTGTTACACTCTCTCTCTCTTGTTCTCTCTCTCTCTCTCTCTCTATCTCTCTCTCTCTTTCTCTCTCTCAACTTAACCACCTTGTCGTCGGTGAGAGAGCTTGCGTGATCTGCCTGAGTTAAGCTAGCTAAGCTGGGGGACTTTTAGTCCGGTAGGGTCACCCATGCCAGTAAGGTAGCTGTAGTAGGATCCAGACTAATGTTTGTCAAACTTCTCTACTACTTCTTTGATGCGTCTCCTTGCATCCCCCTACCAACCTCTTCGATTGTGTTAGTACTAAGTTTCACCAACTCTCTTCAACTGTCAAAAAATCAAAACAAAAACCCAATAACAAAAAAACAAACCTTCATCTCTATTACACATAAGTTGTTTATTAATAAGGGCCTCACCAGCTCCCTTAGTCCGCGTGAGAAAAGAGGCTTTGGAACCTCTTTAAATAACGCCTTGGAGCACTCATAGGTTACAAGAGACTGAGATTGAAGGGATCTTAGGCGTTTGGGGTACGATTAATGGAGAAATGCTAGGTACCCCTTAGAAGCTTTCTCCTAACGTGTAATTGCCTGACCAGCTTCCTGTGACCGCTACTTGGTGAATAAAGGCTCAACTGATCTTTGGAGAGAGAGCTTTTGTGCCTTGCTGGTTGCCAGATCAGCTAAAGATCTCGGATGAAGTCGTGGGCACTTAGCTTTACTATTTGCCTCAAGTCTGGCCGTTTTTAGTTGATTAGTAGGGCTTAGTAGGAAGACAGTTACACCTCAAGCACCCCTGTCGAAAAATCAGAGAACCAGTTCACTGGGGCTCTCGTGCTGCTCAGTTGGGAGCTGCGGCACGATTGGGGACGTCCGGCCCAGGGAAGACCTTAGGGTTGGTGTCCTTGATCAAAGGGTTTCTGTTCGCCGAACGACCGAAAACCTCCTGGAAATAGGCGGATGAGATTAGTGCGAGAGAAAATCACAACCAAAACCCCCTTTTTTAATGCGTATGGTCCGCGATTTTTGTAACATGGCGAAGAAGAATGGTCCTCCATTTCGAAAGCTAACCTGCAAAATATGCAAAGTCTACAGATGGAGTGAAGACTTCGGGGGAAGGAGTTGCAAGGAACTCACAGATGGCGTCAGTGTCTGTGACTTCTGCGAACTCGAGAAGCGTCTGGGCGAGAGCGTCGCTCAACTGAGAGAGGAGAACTCCCTCCTAAAAAGGGAAGTTCAACTCTTAAAAAAAGAGAGATGCAGATGCTCAGGCGAGAGGGCTCCGGACGTCCAACAGCCGATTTCTTCTGCTGAAGGGCTTCCTCAACGAGCCAAAAAGAAGAAAAGAAAGAAGAAAGAAGAGAAAGTAGAAATAGAAGAAGAGAAAGCAGAAGCAGAAGAAGAGAAACGGGAAACAAACGAAGAGATAACAAAGGAAGTCGAGAAGAAGAATAAGAGGAAGAATAAGAAGAAGAAGAAAAAAGATTAGAGATACAAGAGGAAAGCGGCAAGTCGCCTCCGAAAGGAAAGACTAAGTCGTCCGCAGACAAATGTGCAAGAGTCACCCTTATTGGTGATTCTCAAGCACGGGGTCTGAAGCCCCTGCTAGCGGCTCGCCTTCGCACAAGCGTTAAGGTGAGCTGCATCCCAGGCTGTGGGAATAAGCAGGTAAGAGCTGAGGCTGAGAAGTCTCAGATTTCAGAAACTTCAGTCGTTGCCCTTATGGTAAGTGGCAACGACCTCTACCTCAGAGGAGGTAGGGTAGGCCCTGCAGGTGAGATTATGAGGACAGTAATGGGCGCTGTCGACGACTGTGGATTGAAAACCCGCAGACGCGTCGTGGTGGGAATGCTCCCGAGGTGGAGTCCAAGCCGGACTGCCCACTTGAGGAACATGTCGCTAAACAGGCGCCTTGCAGACCTCTGTACGGCTGAGGGTGTCTTTTTTTGTGGACCCGTACGCCGTATTCTATGGTAGAAAAGACCTCTACCAAAGAGACGGGGTGCACCTCTCCTTTAAGGGCAAGGCGTCCCTAGCCAACCTCATCCAGGATGTCGTGGAGCGCACCCAAAGGAGTGTCCGGCCCATTGGGAAGGCGGACGTACGCCAGTACGCCTGAGTCACTCCCCAAACAACCTTCTCGGAGGGTGTCAAAAATGGTGCCACCGCGACAGACAAGAAGCCGGGAAACGGAAGAGTATAGGGAGTCCTACATTATGGGACTCCCTGAAAGTTCTTCTGTTCAATGCGAGGTCAATCAGGAACAAGTTTCCTGAGCTCCGTGGCCTCGTAGCGACGGAAGAACCCGAAATGGTAGCCATAACAGAATCGTGGATAAAAACCTCAAACCGAGACTTTGAAGGCGAATTCACGGTTCCTGGCTACCAACTCTTCCACAAAGATAGGCCAGACAGAGAGGGTGGTGGTGTAATGTTGTATGTCAAGGATACAATCAAATCTACGAACTCCAACGTTATATCCGACCACGAGCTCCTAGGCGTTGACCTAGAGATCGGTCCTGTCAGATACAGGACCCTACTGCTTTACAGACCCCCTTCCCAACCTGTTGAGAAGGACAGGGAACTGTACCAGCTGCTGGGTGAGCTGAGTCAAGGCAGAGTGTGCATCGTTATGGGCGATTTCAACAGCCAAGTTGACTGGGAAACCAGAGCAGCCTGTGGCGAGAGCGCGCTACTCCTAGAGTTCGCCAACAACGAGTTCCTCACTCAATGGGTCAGAGAACCGACGAGAGGAGACAATATCCTCGACTTGGTCTTCACCTCTGAGGATGATATCGTTGAGGATGTCTCTGTAGGCGAAGAGCTCGGTGGCAGTGATCACCAGCTAGTTAGATTTAGCGTCAAGATCCCGAAGGTAAGGTCTGTTGCCAGTCAATCAAAGAAACTTGACTTGAGAAGAGCAGACTTTGCAAGCCTTCGAGCTGGACTGACTGACGTTATGCTAGAAGTGTGCGATGCCGTTAAAGACTCGTGGAATAGTTTCAAAACCACATTCATAAGTCTTCAATCGCGTTTCATCCCTCTGAAATGCCCCCGTCTGTCTTCTGTTCAACCTAAGTGGTTTAATCGAGAAATCGGCCAACTGCTTAGGGAGAAGAGAAATGTGTACCGGCAATCGAAGATCTCGGGTGACTTTGACGAATGCCGGAGGCTAGCCAGGAGAGTGAAGTCCAGCATAAGGGCGGCTAAGCGGTCTGAGGAACTCCGAGTGGCGAGACTCTGTAAAGAGAATCCCAAGGAGTTCTTTGGATATGTGAACAGCCGTAAACCAATCCGTCGAACGATTGGCCCTTTGAGAAATGAGGAGGGGACATTAAAGCATTCAGATGCAGAAAATGCTAACCTCCTCAACGACTACTTCTCTTCAGTGTTTACTGAAGAGTGTGGTCCCATTCCCCAGCCGACGGATTCCTACTCGGGGGAAAAGCTGGAGGCAATGGACTCCACCAAAGGAGAAATAAAGAAAAAGATCGCTGACCTAAAGACGAATAAGTCCCCTGGACCGGACGGGTTTCTACCCAAGGTGTTGAAGGAAGTGTGCGATGAAGTATCACGACATCTGTGCGCTATCTTTAACATGTCAATCCGGACCAAATGCGTTCCTAGAGACTGGCGTGAGGCGGACGTAACTCCTATCTTAAAGAAAGGAGACCGTAACCAACCGTCGAACTACCGACCTATCAGTCTGACCTCGATAGTCGGTAAACTCATGGAAAGCATCATGGTGGACAAAGTGACGTCGTATTTAGAGTCAAACCTGCTACTGAGGAGTTCCCAGCACGGCTTCCAAAGGCAACGGTCATGCCTGACGAACCTTGTGGAATTCTTCCACTTCGTTTTCAGTGAGCACGATCGGGACAAGGCGGTGGATGTGGTCTACCTAGACTTTCAGAAAGCCTTTGATAAGGTACCACACCGCCGCCTTCTCCGGAAAGTGCGAGCGCTTGGCATAGACGAAAAGGTAGCCGGCTGGATCGAGAACTGGCTAAGTGGCAGACGGCAACGGGTGGTGGTGAATGGACAGTCTTCTGAGTGGGTGCCCGTTACTAGCAGGGTGCCTCAAGGTTCTGTCCTGGGACCACTACTATTCATCATCTACGTCAACGACATGAACGGTGACATGGTTGCCAAGATTTCCAAATTTGCGGATGATACCAAGCTTGGTATGAACGTTGCAAAGGATGGAAATACTGCCCGCCTGCAGGAAGATCTTGGGAAGATTGGGGAGTGGTCGGACACGTGGCAAATGCCTTTTAACGTGGGCAAATGCAAAGTGATGCATATCGGCCACAGAAACCCCCAATCTCAGTATATTCTTAAGGGCACTGCTATGGAATCCACCGACACTGAGAAGGACTTGGGTGTAACAATCACTAGTGACCTCAAGTTCTCGAAACAGTGCATTGAGGCGGAGAAAAAGGCCCAAAGGATGCTAGGCTATATTAAGCGCCAGTTTGGTTATCGGAACCAGGAGATTGTACTGTGCCTGTACAACTCACTTGTCCGACCGCACCTGGAGTATGCCGTACAATTTTTGAGTCCTTCATTGCGAAAGGACATCGCGAGATTGGAACGCGTACAAGCCAGGGCAACCAAGCTGATTCGCTCTATCCGACATAAAAGTTATGAGGATAGACTAAGGGAGTTAGATCTGTTCTCGCTGGAAACCCGTAGACTGCGTGGTCAGCTCATCGAAGTTTTCAAAATACTTCGAGGGTTCGACAATGTTGACTACCGGGATATTTTCACACTGAGTGAGAACAGAACGCGCAATCACGGCTTCAAACTTGAACTGAAGCGTTACAACCGCAATCTGTGTGGAAATTTTTTCACCTACGGTATCTGCGGTATGTGGAACGCACTTCCAGTGGAAGTTGTCAACAGTGAATCTGTTGACCAGTTCAAGTCAAGACTAGACAAGCTCTTGAAAAGTGGCCGTTTAGGGACGCAAAACAATTGAGCAGCCTTGTGCCCGCTCGATTGCTAGTCCAAAGGTACCCTCTTTGAATGGACCGTAAGGTCTCCTAGGGTACCTTCTTTCCTTGTTACTCCTTGTTACACTCTCTCTCTCTCTCTCTCTCTCTCTCTCGTTCTCTCGTTCTCTCGTTCTCTCTCTCTCTCTCTCTCTCTCTCTATCAAAGGGATGGGGTACATCTTTCCTTTAAAGGAAAGGCCTTTCTGTCGAACATGATCCAGGATGTCGTAGAGAGGACCGAAAGGAGTATCCGGCCCAGAGTGAGGGCGAACGTACGCCAGTACGCCAGTGTCACTCAAGAAACGACCTTCTCGGAGGTCGCAAAGAGGGGTGCCTCGCCAAAAAACAAGCCGGGAAACGGAAGAGCGTAGGGAGTCCTACAGTCGGGGACTCCCTGAAAGTTCTTCTGTTCAATGCGAGGTCAATCAGGAACAAGTTTCCTGAGCTCCGTGGCCTCGTAGCGACGGAAGAACCCGAAATGGTAGCCATAACAGAATCGTGGATAAAAACCTCAAACCGAGACTTTGAAGGCGAATTCACGGTTCCTGGCTATCAACTCTTCCACAAAGATAGGCCAGACAGAGAGGGTGGCGGTGTAATGTTGTATGTCAAGGATACAATCAAATCTACGAACTCCAACATTATATCCGATCAAGAGCTCCTAGGCGTTAATCTAGAGATAGGTCCTGTCAGATACAGGACCCTGCTGCTTTACAGACCCCCTTCCCAACCCGTTGAGAAGGACAGGGAACTGTACCCGCTGCTGGGTGAGCTTGTTCATGGCAGAGTGTGCATCGTTATGGGCGACTTCAACAGACAAGTTGCCTGGAAAACCAGAGCAGCCTGTGGCGTGAGCGCGCTACTCCTGGAGTTCGCCAACAACGAGTTCCTCACTCAATGGGTCAGAGAACCGACGAGAGGAGACAATATCCTCGACTTGGTCTTCACCTCTGAGGATGATATCGTTGAGGATGTCTCTGTAGGCGAAGAGCTCGGTGGCAGTGATCACCAGCTAGTTAGCTTTACCGTCAAGATCCCGAAGGTAAGGTCTGTTGCCAGTCAATTAAAGAAACTTGACTTGAGAAGAGCAGACTTTGCAAGCCTTCGAGCTGGGCTGACTGATGTAAGGCTAGCGGTATGCGAAGAGGTTGAGGATTCATGGAACAATTTCAAAAATATGTTCATGAGTCTTCAATCAAGTTGCATCCCTCTGAAATGCCTCCGTCGGTCTTCTGTTCAACCAAAGTGGTTTAATCGAGAAATCAGCCAATTGCTTAGGGAGAAGAGAAATGCGTACCGGCGATCGAAGATCTCGGGTGCCTTTGACGAGTACCGGAGGCTAGCCAGGAGAGTGAAGTCCAGCATAAGGGCAGCTAAGCGTACTGAGGAACTCCGAGTGGCGAGACTCTGCAATGAGAATCCCAAGGAGTTCTTCGGCTATGTAAATAGCCGTAAACCAATCCATCGTAGAATTGGGCCCTTAGTGGACGAGGAGGGTGCATTAACTCAGTCAGATGCAGAAAATGCTAACCTTCTCAATGACTACTTCTCCTTAGTGTTTACTAAAGAGTGTGGTCCCATTCCCCAGCCGACGGATTCCTACTCGGGGGAAAAGCTGGAGGCAATGGACTTCACCGAAGGAGAAATAAAGAAAAAGATCGCTGACCTAAAGACAAATAAGTCCCCTGGACCGGACGGGTTTCTACCCAAGGTGTTGAAGGAAGTGTACGATGAAGTATCACGACATCTGTGTGCTATCTTTAACATGTCAATCCGGACCGGATGCGTTCCTAGAGACTGGCGTGAGGCGGAGGTGACTCCGATCTTCAAGAAAGGAGCCCCAGCCATTCGTCAAACTACCGACCTATCAGTCTGACTTCGATAGTCGGTAGACTCATGGAAAGCATGATGGTGGAGAAAATAACGTCGTATTTAGAGTCAAACCTGCTACTGAGGAGTTCCCAGCACGGCTTCCGAAGGCAACGGTCATGCCTGACGAACCTTGTGGAATTCTTCCACTTCGTTTTCAGTGAGCACGATCGGGACAAGGCGGTGGATGTGGTCTACCTAGACTTTCAGAAAGCCTTTGATAAGGTACCACACCGCCGCCTTCTCCGGAAAGTGCGAGCGCTGCGCATAGACGGAAAGGTAGCCGGCTGGATCGAGAACTGGCTAAGTGGCAGACGGCAACGGGTGGTGGTAAATGGACAGGCTTCTGAGTGGGTGCCCGTTACTAGCAGGGTGCCTCAAGGTTCTGTCCTGGGACCACTACTATTCATCCTCTACGTCAACGACATGGACGGTGACATGGTTGCCAAGATTTCCAAATTTGCCGACGATACCAAGCTTGGTATGAACGTTGCAAAGGATGGAAATACTCCCCGCCTGCAGGAAGATCTTGGGAAGATTGGGGAGTGGTCGGACACGTGGCAAATGCCTTTTAACGTGGGCAAATGCAAAGTGATGCATATCGGCCACAGAAACCCCCAATCTCAGTATATTTTTAAGGGCACTGCTCTTGAATCGAGTGACACTGAGAAGGACTTTAGTGTAACAATCACTAGTGACCTCAAGTTCTCGAAACAGTGCATTGAGGCGGAGAAAAAGGCCCAAAGGATGCTAGGCTATATTAAGCGCCAGTTTGGTTATCGGAACCAGGAGATTGTACTGTGCGTGTACAACTCACTTGTCCGACCGCACCTGGAGTATGCCGTACAATTTTTGAGTCCTTCATTGCGAAAGGACATCGCGAGATTGGAACGCGTACAAGCTAGAGCAACCAAACTGATTCCCTCTACCGACATAAAAGTTATGAGGATAGACTAAGGGAGTTAGATCTGTTCTCGCTGGAAACCCGTAGACTGCGTGGTCAGCTCATCGAAGTCTTCAAAATACTTCGAGGGTTCGACAATGTTGACTACCGGGATATTTTCACACTGAGTGAGAACAGAACGCGCAATCACGGCTTCAAACTTGAACTGAAGCGTTACAACCTCAATCTGTGTGGAAATTTTTTCACCTACAGTATCTGCGGTAAGTGGAACGCACTTCCAGTGGAAGTTGTCAACAGTGAATCTGTTGACCAGTTCAAGTCAAGACTAGACAAGGTCTTGAAAAGTGGCCGTTTAGGGACGCAAAACAATTGAGCAGTCATGTGCCTGCTCGATTGATAGTCCAAAGGTACCCTCTTTGAATGGACCGTAAGGTCTCCTAGGGTACTTACTTTCCTTATTACTCCTTGTTACTCTCTCTCTCTCTCTCTCTCTCTCTCCTTCTCTCTCTCTCTCTCTCTCTCTCTCTCTCTCTCTCTCTCTCTCTCCCACAAGGAACCCCTCTCCCCTCAACGATGCCCTTTCCCCATTTGGAGTTTACATTTCATTCCTCCCGCATCTCCTTCTAGTGAGTTAGATATCCGTCCATCCTCAACCAAATCCAGCAGGAGAATTATTCCATTATTAGTTCCTCCTTCCTTCCCTGTTCATTCCGCCCCCCCCCCGCCCGTTGGTCTCTTCTTTCTGTCTCCCTCTCCCGTTCTTATTATTCCAACATCTGCTTCTCCTTTTCTTATTCTTACTACTCCATACTCCAATTCTTTATCTCCTTTACCCATACTCCAGCACTTTGCCTCCTCTACCCATACTCCAGCGCTTTCCCTCTATTACCCATACTGCGGCACTTTGCCTCCTTTACCCATACTCTAGCACTTTGCCTACTTTAACCATACTCCAAGACTTTTCATCCTTTACCCTAGATAAAAGACTCCAAAATAAAAAATTGAGTTGAAGTCCCAGCTAAGACATCAATCCAAGAACTTGAGGTTCATCTCTCGAGGGCGAACACTGAAAAGTAGACGTTAAGGACAAAGTTGGAGTGAGCGTCGATTGAGTAAGACTGGTTTCCGTGGTTCGGACTTTTGGTACACTAGGTCCCCCTTTGCCCCAGTGTGGTGCATATACTTAATTTTCTTTAGATGGGGGGGGGAAGCGGGGCTGGTGGGTCATTTGCGTCCCAGAGACATCTTACCGGACATGGATCTAATTTAGATATGATTTTTCCCATTTGGAGGGGGGGGGGCGCCTTGTACCCCTTATTCATCTAGTCAAGCTCGTTTCCACGAGTTTCATTTGATGGGTTTGTTCCTGTTCTTAAGAGCCCTGTAGGGTACTTGGAGGAATTCGAGTCTGCCTCCTTTCCTTAGGCTGGAGATGACCACGCCATTTCCCTTTTCGCACCACCCCGTCCTGTTCAAAAGGGTCCCGAAGGGTACTCTGAGGCATTCGAGTCTGCCTCCTTTCCTTAAGCTGGAGATGACCACGCCATTTTCCTTTTTCGCACCACTCCAGGCGCTCAATGTTGTGATGTTCTCTCCTCAATTAATTTTTGTTGTTCATCCTTCCGTACAATCTGAAAAGAAAGTGTATCAGGACAGTTCTTTTTTATTCCTTTTGAGTCACATTTAGGTACCTAATTACCTTCCTATTATAGAAACACTCCTCGATCACCCTACCTAAATTGGCCTATTTCTATTAGGCGCCTTAATGAGGCTTCTTTCCGGAGTTCACTATGTCCTGCTCTAAAGTGGTTCTGGGCGAGGTGGTGGTCGAGTTATGTTGCTTAATGTGTAGAAGATTAGTGAGAACGAAAATGAAAAATAAGGATTTTCCTTTAGGGTCAATACCTCCTGCTCTGAAAACAAGAAAAATCTCCAATCAGTCCAGTGGACACATATTTTTCTCTCTTGAAACTTGAGTTCTTCAAACTTGCCGTGGAAATTTACGTTTTCTACTCTATTTAGTAATTGTTGCCTCCTTTGCCAGGCGTTCAGCTCTTCGGGCAGGGTGCGTAGAAGGCTAACAGACTGAGTCTATCGATCTGAATAGTGGCATTTATAACCTCCTTTTATACATCTCTTTTTTTCAATTTTCTCGAGTACAAAGACGAATTTGGGTCAGTCGCTAGAGCGCATGGAAGAGCTTGAATCCAGGTTGATGAGATCCCACCGGGAGAAGGAGGAATTGCACCAGGCCCTGACAAATGCATTAGAAGAGAGGAGTCATTTGGAGCAAAGATTCGAAGCTGATCGGGAACGGATGAAAAGGAGGGAGGCTCATCTCATGGACGAATTTCAGAAAGGATCTCTTTCAAACACACACACATACACTCGAATGAATAAAAGTCGCCTCATTAACTCCACCCATTTCATGCGCGAACAGACGAAAATCGGCGATTCTACGCAAATCTGCGACCGATGAGCGGAGCTCGAATCCAGGCGGTGATTCACGAGATGATAACACTCACCTGTTTGACACCATTGACGCGCTCAAGGAGAGAATTATTATGTGAGATTGATAAAAATGATCAGTGTTCCCCAAGGTCATATCTCAAACGCTATTGGTCCTTGTTTCGGAACAGCCAAAACAGTTAGTAATAGACCTTACCTCTTATCTTGCCAGGGGGCGCTATTTTATCGAAGCGTTTTCTCCTATTTACTCGAAGGTCGCCGTCGTAATTAAGGCATAAGAATAGATTTGTCCCGAGGGCAGAAAATACTCTCTGCCTTCAAGAATATTCCAGGATAATTAAGAAATCTCAAGGATGCTGATGACATCCTTCGTGAGTCTTAGAAGAGTGTTACTTGAGCGCTCTGTAAGATCTACCCCGAATTGAGGTTTAAACATCCTGCTTCACCCAATCACTCTTATTACCTTATTCTCCCCTAACCCACTCCCTCACTTCATCTCATTCACTCTTTATGACACCCCCACGATTAGATTGCAGGCGATGCAGGCCCGTGAAGAGGCGGGGCATGCCCAGGAAGCAGGCGAGCTACGTGAGGCTGTGCGGAGTCTGCGCAGGAGGAGTCGAGATTTGGAGGCTGCTCTAAGGGAGGCCGAGGGTAGGGAGGCCGTGGCACTCCATGAACTGAAGATTTGCAAGCAAAAGTAAGTTGAATGAGGGTATGGAAGATAAGGACTTTTTCGAGTGGGCATAGCAAAGTAGCTGGGAAGGGAGGGGGGCTCTCAAAGTAGTCCTCCTTTAGGTGGGCATAGAAATGCCCTTTGCGGGTGGGGATTAGCTCCGATTTAGGATCGGCTCCTGAGTAGGACTCCTAGGAGGGGGCATGGTAAGGTGTTCTTTAATCATGGGCATGACTACTTTCAGATTGGAGAAGAGAGGGGGCTCCAAGAAACATTGAAGTGAGACGGGGGTCGCAAAGTTTCTACAAGCAGATTAGGAAGTTGGTCTAATTTGTTTGGGAGTGGAGAAGCATTCACTCTTCTCTTACTCTTTCTGAGTTGTTTTTTTTATGGAGAGTTGTAATGATAGAAGCCGAATTGGCAGAATCGAATAAATGTATCTCCGGTTTAATCAAAGTTGCGAAGGAGGAAACTTGAAGTTATTTAACCTTCACCTAAACTGCAGAATATCGTCTCTCTCTTTCTACTTTGTCCGCCTCTCTTCACTGGACGCTCAAAGATGCGTGGGTGGACATCCCGGGTGACATCCAACTCTACTTATGTCACAGGTAAGAGGGGTGTGGATGAGGAAATAGCCTTAACATCTCACTGGGTGGGGAAAGTTTAGTAAGCTGAAGTCATGTCTAACAAAAGGGGTGAAGTTAAATGTTGTAGTGTTATCCGTCATCTTTGCCTAGCAATAAATTTCTATTTTCACTTTTGGGTAATTATGAAATGGGATTTGATATTTGCAAAGAATTCAATTTCCTTTTAAATATTGACAAGAGTAAAATGTGAAGCAAACCCAGTCTCTCAAACGGGTCAGAACAAAATGCGTCGCCATCTCGATAGGGAGCTCGAATTTGTCTTTATAGATGAGATATTTTGTGCCTCAAATGCCAGCCGCAGAGACAGAGCCAGTGTTTCGGTCTACCTGTCAAATATTGTAGTACTCAAATCGGCGAATCAAAGGCCGTGTCTATGGTAGAAGATTGCTGGCTGTTTTGTTGTTGACCCATGAGGAGTGGGTGAAGAATCCTGTTGAGCGATGAGGCTGTTTGGTGCAGGCTTGAAGAGAATGAAACATTTTCACGAATGAGTCATCAATGGTGCCGTTAGTTATATAGATTATGTACTCTATTTATTTAGCAACTTAGGAAATTTTCTTGGTTGTTCGATTTAAATGGCTGCAGCTTCGTGAATGGAGAGCTTGGAGGTTAACTGTGAGGCTGGTACTTCGTGTGGAACGAGCGAGCAAATGGAGGGGCGATATCAACACAATATGATTCGCGTCTCTTCTCTGTACCGCTAAATAGGCCCGATGTCGTAAGGTTAAGGTTTTGCCACCATAAGGTTGCTAGCGGTCGCTGGCTATGCCATCAGTACTTCAAATCACTTACCAGAAAATAAGTTGCAAACTGATATCTCAAGTGGTTTAATACAAAATGTGTCGCTAGCTTTCCTAAATCGCTCAGAACAAAATTTGTTGCAGGCCAGGTCTCATAAGATCGGTCAGCACAAAATATTTAGCTTGATCGGTCTCTGTTGTTTTTGTTTATAGCTTCACGAGAGCATATGGCTGTCTTTAATAATTCAGCTTAAACTGTTCCAAGCTTGATTTTTTAAGCTGATCAGCACAAAATCTGCTGCAAGCTTAGTCTCAAGTTATTCAGAACCAGATTGTTGTTAGCTTGGTCTCTCAAATCCGTCGCAAATTTGATCTCAATTAATTCGACACGAAATATTTTCTAAGCTATCTTGCATCAGTTAGCAAAATAATGTAAAGCTAGATCTCTCACGTCGCTCAATATCAATTGTTTCATAAGCTCGGTTTCTCAAATCCTCCAGTATGTATTTATCTTGGTGTTTAATATATTTTTCATTTACTTTCGTTTACTCTTCCCATCTTTCTTTTTCGCGTTTTGACTCTTTCTGGGAGGTATTAACCCTCTCACCTTTCCTCATTGTCTATAGTTCGATCCATCTCTTCGCCACTGCTCCGGGTTTACCCCAAGGAGGTATATTTGGAGAGCCTGCTCACAAAGTTCTTCTTTTGGCTATAGTTAAAAATGGGGCGTCTTCTAACAATATTTACTTTCCGAGAAGGCATAGCATCGCAGCCGATTCAGGGAAGTTGCACAGATGACAGGCATTTGTAGGTCTCCTTTGCGGGAAGTTAAGTGAAAGAACATAGTTCTAAATCTAGTGCATTAGCAACCAAATCCTCCTCTCAGGCTGCTTCATTTGGGGTAATCTCCTCTTTCAAGAAGTGTTCTCGCGATAGGCGTTCTTAGTTAGTTCAGTCTCATGTCTTAGACAAATTTCAATTTTGTCAATGCATAAGATCAAATGAGTTGAATGATTATAACCTACCTCGGCTCCCAAACAAGTTTGCGAGTCAAATTGTTACTTATGTACAAGGGATTTCTGGTACATCGATACGAATTGTACACTGGAAGAGAAAACAAATTGTGTACTAAACGAAGCAATATATTCTCCTAAGAATTTACATACAAATATAATGATATAGTTGCGAAATCATTAGAAATGGCCACCAACTGCCTTCACGCCTTTATGGGCAGCTTTGTTAACCTCCTTCTCAGCAACGCCTCACACGACTGAAGTGACTAAGCCTGAGGGCTCGACTCAAGTCAATACTTCTACGTTAATTTGGACATTTGAGTACAGGAACTTCCTCAATTTATCAGGGATGGGTATTCCCTAACCACTAAGCCTTTATTTTCAACTGCCGAGATACCGTTTTAATTGCCACTAGCTCGAGCATATGGTCCTTAAGGGGCGTCAGGTAGGTATATTTGTCAATTCTGCATCGCATTACCATGAACCTAAATCTAGGGGTTATTTACGTAACTCCAATTGGGGAGATTCTCACAGTGTTTGCACCGTCCATGTTAGTGCTGCAGAACACAGGATTGGAAAGGGGGGGGGGCTATCCTAGTAATATCCTTGTAATTTTATCAGTTCTTTATAATACAACCTCCTTTTCTAATATGACTAGTTAGTCAAATAATTACTTGAAAATCCATTAATCCCTCTGTAGCGGTCTATACTCCTACAAGTGGAAATATTTAATCATAACAGTATATATATATACATAGTTTCAAGAAGGGTTGGTAACCATAACTTAAATCGGGTGATTGGTACACCCGATCTCTCGAGCGTCTTAGAATAAAATCACATGGGGCTCATTCATTTATTTTGCCCAGCTCATCGGAATCAGGTCTGTAATATTGGAATTTTAATTTTTAGCTCAATACGTCCCAAAAGAATCTCGTTTTAATGCGTGACTCTTCTCTCATTTACAGATCCTTCCAACCCCGTTGTAATCTATTTATATAATTTATTTATTCAATGAATTTATTTAATCTATTTATGTATCCAACTTATACTCTATTTATGTATCGAATTTAATCCATACAATCTATTTATACCAATATTTATACATATCAATCTATTTAATATTTACCTCATCTATCTAATACTGACTCTATCCATTTAACTTTATAATCTATTTGCTCATATAATCTATTTATCACTCCATATAAATATTTATCATACATTTATAATATTTACTCATTTAACATTCAACTATAATCTAATTAATATTTGTCGATCTAATTATCAATCATCATATGTGTACTCTAATTCTCATTAACTCGTGCAAAGTTAATTTACCCGCGTAAAATTCAATCCAATCATAAACTATAATTTCCCTTTTTAATCATAACTATAAATATAATAAAAACAAATACATATAATTAAATATATAAAATGATAAAGACAAATAATAGCAACAAATAAAGAGAAGAAATAAATGGTAAAAATAATAGACAAACCTGTGAGGAGCCCTCTACACCAGGGCAATTCTCAAACCTCTTTTTATCTTTATATACCTACTACACATTTCATTCTTCTTACATCAACTTCAACTTCAACTTCAACTGTTCATTCCATAATATATTTTTTTCGTATCTCTTTGTTTTAATACACGTATTCCCACGACGGTGCCGATTTAGGCCTAAGGGAATTTCGTCTGCAAATTCAGACTTCCCTTAAGTAATTAACTTGATTCCCCTTGTATAACAAAAATATAGGTTTGGGGGTTTATTGTGACCTGAGCTATCTAGTGTATTGGCGCAATAATCACCTAGCAACCTATACCTCTAATTTTGAGGGGTGTGGGGGTAATGCAAACTTTAAGTGGTACTCTAAAAATCCATATAACCAAATGCCTATTTGCTACTTTTTTTTGTCTCGGCGCCCAAATATCCAGCACTAAATCAGCTGACGCCCAAATGGCTACCGCTCAAAGGTTCGGCACTAACACAGCTGGCGCCCAACTGGCCGTGACAAATCTCCTCCCAAACGACACCAACTTAAGTGGGTTCAAATTGTGCAATAATAAAAAAAAATCCCTTAGCTATTTTTTTTATATAGTATATTTCAAAATATTTTTTTCATTTTTATGTATAAAAATAAAAATTATTGAGATAACCTTTCATTTTATGTGTTTATGTTTATTATCTAAACAGTTGAGGCAATTGTGGAAAGTCAGACATGAGTCACTTCCAAGTGGGTAGAGGACAGATAATATACGATGTCTTCTAACGCAGTTTTCAAAGGTTTAATACAAATTTCGAACGACAAGAAGTATCCGATGGCTACTTCTGATAATATTAATATTTTAAATCCCCATAATATTGAAGTATACATGTAAAATCTTCCCCAAACCAGCAATATGATAGGAGTTATCTGATCTTGTGAGCCAGGCATAGTCAAAACGTTAAGATCCAATTACCCCAACTCAAATTATGTCTAGACGAGTTACTATAGGGTCTGGGTAAGGAATTCTCTCTTGTAGTTTCGTAGGCTGGGTTAAGTGATCAAACGCTTCCTTATGGAATGAAGGAAATATATATATATATATATATATATATATATATATATATATATATATATATATATATATATATATATATATATATGGATTCTTTATTCTTAGGTAAATAGCCGGAATAAGCTTCGAAATGGCGAACAGTAATGACAACTTTTCTTCTTTAATAATAATAACTTTTTCTGACTGTCTTTTCCCTAAATGAAATAAAAGGGAAAGAGGGATAAAAAGTTTTAGATCCCCGTGCCCTTCCCACCCCACGCCAGTCCCTCCCGGAGGAGAGACCCGGGCGAGGCCCGGTTTCCTCGAATTTCCCCCGCGCCCTCCTCCCTCTGGGCCTGAAGGCACCTAGAGAAAAGAGTTCCGGAGAGGGGGAGAGAGGGAGGGGAAGAAGAAAGAAGTAAGGATAGGGCAGACTGAAATAAAGTTGAAAGTTGACCAAGTTGGCCTGTGGACCTGCTTAACGTGGGACCCAGACCACGGTGTTTTTATGTTTTCCTAGCTTTCAATTGTTATGATTTGCTGTATCTGTCCCTGATGTTATTGTTTGGCCCATCTTTGAGAGGCGGTAAAGGAGGAAGATGAGTGAAGTGGAAAGAAGTTGGAGGTTTGCAGAGAGGTGCAAGTTGCGTGAAGGTCACGCTAAACTCTGTACTATAAACTAATTTTAGAGTTAAGTTCGAAATAAGTTAGAGTGAAAGTGTGTCTGTTTGTTTATTTCTATGTGTTTTTTTGTTTTATGTTATGTGTGTATGGGATAGGCGTTCAAACCGTTGTTAGCGTTATTTGTTTTCCTGCTATGTTAATAACTCGAGTTTCTATGATTTTTTTAGCATAATTCTCGTATCTGTATCTGTTGTGTGGGCTCATGTTCCTTGGTTATTTATTTGTTTAATTCTCTTCTTTATTCATGCTGTTTTTCCTTTTTCGTTCATTTGCACTTTTTGGTTAGTTTTGTTATTCCTTGTGGGTATCAAGTCCAATCCGGTGAGTTTGTCATTATTCAGGAAATCTTTGTCACAATCGGTTTTCCTTGTTTGGTTTACACGTAGATCTCCTCCTCTTCCCTTTGGTTCGCTTTGTTTTTACTACTAGGAAACAGCATATGTTGTCTCCATCCTGCCCCTCGTGCCATTTGATTATTTAATTTCTCTCCTATTTCTTCTTGTGTTTTTCCATGATTTTTTGGCTCCTTTTTCAATTATTTTGCTTAATGGTTTTATTTTCGCTTCGATGTGTAGTCTCTTTGTTTTTTCCTCTCTAATCGTCGCGTGTTCGTAATTATGTATACTTCCTTATTATGTATACGTTGCATTCTTATTAGATTGCATCTTGAAACCGTATACATGGCAATTGTTGGATATATCAAGGTAGACTGCATCATGGCCTGGTAGATCTTTTTCTTATCGTTCATTTTAGATTTCTTAATCTGTAGAGTAAAGTTAGCATACCTCGTGCTTTGTTTATTCTTTCCGTCGCGTGTTTCTTGTAACCATTTTTGGTAATAGTTAGGCCTAAAATCTTGCCTTCGCCATTATACCTGTATCGCTCTCCATCTACGTAAGCGTTAGATAGTTTTTCGCGATACATAGGTATAATTTTAAATTTATCTTTATTCGTTTTA
This sequence comes from Ceratothoa steindachneri, assembly GCA_963969495.1. Taxonomy (NCBI): domain Eukaryota; kingdom Metazoa; phylum Arthropoda; class Malacostraca; order Isopoda; family Cymothoidae; genus Ceratothoa; species Ceratothoa steindachneri. The sequence goes on from OZ018333.1 coordinate 111,445,176, forward strand.
ATTGTCCATTTGTGTTCATACTTGTTTAGATTTTATATTTCTGTTGCCGTTACTCTGGCCTGCATCTGAGGGTTCTGATAAACACAGGAAATTAATTGAGTGAAGTCATCTGCGTATTGTATGTTCACACAGCCCTCGTTCCTGGGTGGGGGAATGTCCGAGGTATACCGAGTATAGCGAAGGACTTAAACACCCTCCCTGAGCGAGGCCTGCATTAAGCTTGAATTTTTCACCTTGGCAATTTCCCGTGTCTATGTATGCATATCTTTCCATGACGTAGTTGCATAAAATTCTTTAGTTGTTCATTTCAAGATTTAGAATTTTATGTCGTATGCCTCTTTGCCAGACTTTATCGAATGCTTTCTATACGTCCCGGGATACAATGTCCATACTGCATTTTTCTCCTTTCACTTTGTTTATTTTTTTCTGTAATCATGCTGAGGGCCATCTTCGTATTCCTGTACTTTCTGAAGCCGAATTGTTGATTGTTCCAGAGATTGTTTTCTGAGATATTCATTTAATCTTGTGTTCAGGATTTTTTCAAACACCTTCTCGATGAAGTCGAGAAGGGATATAGGTAGGAAGTTTTCGACCTGCGGAGGTGGTTTTCCCGGCTTCGGTATGAATATCATTTTGGTTATCTTTAACTCATCGGGGAAGTATCTCGTGTTTATACAGGCGTTAAACACGTTCCTTATCCCTTCGAGTATATTACCCGGTGCTTCTATATAGTTTTTTTTTCTGGTGAGGCCCGAGTTCCAAGGGGCTTTTGTTTAAAATTTGAAATGGTATTCTTTAATTCCTTGATCGTAAATTTGGCGTTAAATCCTTCGTTCGCATGCCGTTCCTCTTCTAAGTAGTGATGTGGGAAAGTCCTCTAAATCCGTTCATTTAGTTCGTCAATTATTTGGGTTTCGAAGTCTATATCGTAGTTTGCGTTTTCCTCTTCACCGATGTTCAACACTCCTTTCGAGTGTTCCCTGAACAATTTTTCAATCTCATGTTCACCTTCGATTAATTTCCCGTTTCTGTCCTTAATCTTTATTTTTTCTTTACCTTTAGCATTTCCCCTTTTTTTATCTTTTCCCCAAATTTTCTGGGCAATAGCTCGTTGTCAATATTTTGAACGGCTATTTCCCAGTATTCTCTTTGTTTGTCCGTTATTGCGCTTAGTAGTTCTCTCTTCTTCGTTCTCAGATTGCCGTATTTTTCCCTTGATGTTCCGTTTATTATTATGTCCTCGTTTATCGCTTTTATTTCTGCATTCTTAGCTTTCATTTCGTCTGTCCATATAAAGTCTTTAACTGTTTTGTATGTGTTTCTGGGTATTGCAATCTTATCAGCTATTTGTATTCGCGTCCTTATTTTTTCAAGCTCGGCGTCGATTTCTTCTAAAGTAGCTTCATTTAGTCTGTTTGGTGCGTAGTCATTCAATTCTTGTTTGTATTTTTCCCAGTCTGCTCTATGGTATGCCTTCCATTCTTTAACGGGTATTTGTATTGGTTGCTGATTCACGGTGAGTAGTGTTGCTGTGTGGTCGCTGCAGATAACATCTACAGGTTCCATGTGGTAGTTAAAAGGAATGTTATTGTTTGCTAGGCAAATGTCTGGAGTTGTCGCTGTTCTGTCTTTAATTAGCGTTGGGTACTCTGATCCTAGTCTTCTTATCATCTGTCTGTCTATTAGAGCTTGTAGGACTTTTCCTGTTTGGTTTCTGTTCTATATCCTGTGTACGAGTCTCTTGCGTTCAGGTCTACCAAAAACAAAGTTGGAAGTCTATTGTTAAATATTCTCACAAAGTTATTTATTGGGAGACCCGCTCGTCGCGGTGGTTGGTTTCCCGTGGCGATTATTATATTGGTTAATTCCATTTTGACCTCAATTGCGAAGTAAGATTCGGTTAGTCCTTGCTTTGTTTTGTACTCTATTCCTTTCTTTATTGCTATTGTTGCTCCGTCGTGTGCTTCGTTGGTGTGATTAATCGCTATTACGTCGTAGTTCCATCTTTTTTGATTTGTGAGTCTCAAGGTTAATCCCGTTACCTGAAATTAGAATGATGTCGGGATCTATTTCTCTAAAGATATTTCCGTATGTGTTTTCTTTATTGTTCCAGCCATTCGTATTTATCTGTAGAATTCTTAATTTACTATTATCCATTTGTTTGTATGTTCTTAAGCCGTTCTTCTTTTGGGGAGAGTGGTGGCATTACGTAAATTTGTTTGCATCTTTTCCTGGTATTTCCACCGTTCATCTCTGTTCCTGCTGAGTTCTGACTCTTATCCGTTTTAGATTTCGCGGTTGGTATTTCCGGTCTTTGGTCGCATGGCGAGGTATCCCTAGTCGATTTTCTTTTTTGTTTTTTTTTGTTTTTGCGTGTGTTTCTTTTTACGTTTTTCTTATTATTCTCGTCGGTGCTGCTCTTAGATTCTGTTCCTTCGCTTTTTGTGTCTTACTCTTGTTGAGATTCGCTTTCCTTTCTTTGTGTTTCTTCCAAGATTTGTATCTTCTGAAATTTTTATGTTAAATATAGCCGATGAATCAATATTTTTCGAAAATTTCATTGGCTCCAGCCCCTTTTTCTTGAGCATGGAGTTCAACGTGGTGGCATATGTTCTTGGTTGGGCAATGTTTAAAACGTGTGAGTGTAGAATGCATGTCAGTATTTTTACGTTCGGAGTTCCGTCAAGCGTCATTTGAATGGTTGTTCCATTGGTTTTCGTTGCTGCTGCCGTCACATATGAGGTGTTTATTGTTCCTTCTTTTCTTTGTTGTGTTTCAACTTCTTTTCTCTTTATTATTTCTTCTCGCTTCGGACATGTCATTGTCATTGTTCTGCGGCTCCCTTCGTAATTAACATACTTTTTCGTGGAGTTTGTGCAGCTCCTCCAAGAATGTGGGCCACTGCATTCGGAATATATTTCTCCTTCCTTTCTTGGGCAGTTTGCGGTGATGTGGTCTTCCGTTTTGTAGCATCTGAAACAGATTTGTATATTGTGATACTGGTCCCTTTGAATGTTACAAGCAGAGATTCTCATACTGTATGCGAGGATTCCCTTCTGTAGTACCTTTGTTGCAATCCCGGTTGACTCGCACACTATTTTGAACACATGTGTGTTCCTTACATTTGATTATGTCGTGTATCTTCATCATGTTTTATTTCGTCTGGGGAGTGCTCCCCCACCCATGATTCTACCTTACGGCATACGATGATTCGGTTGGCAATAATCTGGGGTGGTACTTTGCCTCTAAGTCGATTTTCCTTAAAGTGATGGTTCCTGCCGATGAAAGTAGCAGTTCGACATCGTTGTTTTCTGCACAGATGACAAATCCATTCGGCATTTCTTCCATGCATTTGATCAGGGCGATTTGTAAATCTTTGAAAATGCTTTGTGCTACATCCTGTGGTCTCCGTTTTCTCCCGTTCTGAATTAGCCGAAGTGGGAGCCTTTTGGTAAGGTCCTGTGGGTCCATGTTCAATTTTTGAGCCCCCCCCCCACCCCTGGTGGGGTTCTCTGTATAAAATAAGGTTCTAGATTATTTACCCCACTCCACTAATGGGAGAAGCCTCCTATCTGTTCCTAATACTATCTCGCCTGCCTGCTCTGGAGCGCCCTATAAGCGGTCCTGCAGTCAGATTCGGGCTCGTCACCGATAACGGGGCTCCTTCTCTGGCCCCTTAACGGGGTCTCCTTCGAGAGTTCACTACACCCTACTACTGACTGCTTCTGAGACCTTGCTGGTGGTCAGGTTATATTGTGCTAGATGGAAATAAAGTAGGAGAGTTTCAGATAAAAAAAGGTATAGTATGAGATAGGAAAAATTTAAGGAGATCACCACTTTGGGGTGATTCCCCACGAATCAGAAACAGGAGGTCTCTCCCATCAGTCCGATTCGCGCATATATTTCTTCTTTCTTCTCTTTGGTATATGCTTAAACATATATAGAAAATGCTCTCTTCGCAAAGTTATTTCAAGGCAAAAGATTGATGTAACTTAGCAGTGCGTAGATCTCTGTGAGTTCTCAGATGAGCTGAGCCATCGTCTGTTCAAAGTCTTCTCCACAAAGCTCAAAGTTCAAAGTTAATGAAAGTGATGAAATGTGTGGTAGGTTTTCATAGGTGTAAAAATGTTTACTAGTTTGCCCTGGTGTTAGGGCACCACTAGCATGCTTTCTTCTTATTTGTCTCAAAATTATATTTCCTCCGTCAATAATGTTGCTGACCGTCGATGACGGTCAGGTTCTTCCATTGTTATATATATATATATATATATATATATATATATATATATATATATATATATATATATGATTCCATTAATAAGTTCCTCCGTCGTGGCTTTCAAGCCTTTCAATTGGTTTTTATTTTGCTAATTATCTCTTGTTTCATATGGGCATTTTTGCCTCTTTTATTCGTACTTTGTTATTTATTACTTCGTGGTATTTTTATTTAAATATAGTTACCTTGTTGTTATTGTATTTAGTTATTCATTTATGATTTTCAATTTAAATCTTAGTTTGGGCACTTCGCCTCTTTTCGTTTATGTTAATCTATCTTCCTTTACTTATTATTATTTGATTAATTTTGTTGATTATATATTCTTCTTCACTTCTCTTTGTTTCAGTTAAATTTTAATTTGGACACTTTGCCTCCTTTTGTTAAAGTTTATTGGCTTTTTTACTTCTCTTTTTTTGTGTTAGTTAAATTTGAATTTGAATTTGGACACTTCGCCTCTTTTTAATAAAGTTAATTTCCTTTTGTATATTGTTAGGTGTAAATGGGTCTTATATTCTCTCTTGCACAGTTTCTTCCGCTGGGGAAAAGAGATTTCCTTTTTACTGTGCGTATTCTGCGTTCCGGTATATCTAAATTGTTGTTAATAGTTGGGAGTATTTCTTGGTCTACTTTGCCCCATGTCTTTCTCCCTAGCCTTTGGATCTCCATATTGGGTTTATTCTGTACCCTCTGCATCGTCCTGGGAGAGGTACAGCTTGCCATCCGCGTGATCACAGCCAGGTACACCAGGACGGAGCGTACCAGGGCCATGTACAGTTTTTTCTTATTTGGCACGTTGAGGCTTCGGAAACGGTTCAGTTTCTTCAGCTCTCTTTTGGCTAGGGAGACTCGGTTGTTTGCGTGGGCCTTGTATTCTGATTTATAAAGACGTAAGCCAAGGACTTTTTCCTTGTTAGAGTACGGATAAATTTGATGGTCAACGAGGACGTCGTCTAATTTCCGGCGGTTCATTGGAATTATAGTGAACTTCTGGTGGTTGGTCTTTATTTTCCACTTTTTTTCATAACGATTGATGTTATCAATATCGACAGCTGTCGCCCTTGCTTGACTTCCAGCGTTCCTGAATGGACTTGGAACGATTTGTGTGATGTCATCCGCGTATTAAAGATCCATCGAATCATTCCTCACTGGAGCAGGGAGGTCAATTTTGTACACGATGTCCTATGCAGCCCTCGATCGTGATTTGGGATCTCCTATCCGTGACATAGTTACAAAGGACCCTTTCCAGGTTTGGGTTTAGCTGAAAGTTGAGGATCTTGAATTGTAGCCCTCTCAGCCATACCTTATCGAAGGCCTTCTTTACATCTCGCAGAACCACGTCTACGTACTTTCTCTCAGCTTTGCTGCATGCGAGTTTTCTGTTAGGGGGGGTGAGGGTGGTTTCTGTTCCTTGTCTCCTGCGGAACCCGTTCTGCTGAGGATTGTGAGCTCCTAGCCCGGCTAGTTGTTCTTGAAGCCTGTCCGCCAGGAGCTTCTTATAGACTTTCGCAACGAATTCCAGCAGGGCGATTGGCCTGTAATTGACCAGTTAATCAGGGGTTTTACCTCACTTGGGTATGAAAATTATTTTAGCAGTCTTAAAACCCTCAGGGAAGTAACCCATATTCTGGGAAGCGTTGAAAACGTTTGTAATTCCCTGAATGATCTGTTGAGGAGCATTTACCAAGTTGTTTCTGGTGATGCCCGTCCACCCTGGTGCCTTTTGTTCAAAGGTTCTTACAGTGGCCATGACCTGCTCTGGTGTTATGGGACGGCCATGGTCCGCCATCTCCCTGCCTTCGTCTACTTGATGTTGTGGGTGCATGCGGTGCATAAACTGATTCAGTTCTTCGATCAGTTGGCCTTCGAATTCCTAGTCGAACTCTTCGATGTCTTCTGAAGTGATCCGGAAGACGTTTTTCCAGAAATTCCTGAATCTGTCTTCCAGAACCGCCGGGTCCTCTATATAGTCTCCGTCCTCTTTTATTCGAGCCTTAGTTTTGCGGTTAGTCCCTTTAGGTTCTTGACTTGACGCCAGAATTTAGCTGTATTGAGCTTGCTATCGACTTTGGCTATCAGGCTGTTCCATATTTCCTTCTGTTAGAGGTTGATAGCCTCTTCTAACTCAGTGCTTAGGGGCCAAAGGAGTGAACTTTTTCCCGGTTAGGACCTTCCCGATCTCTCTCTATCCTCTGTCCATCTAGGCTGGGGAGGTGTTTTATACCCAGTCGTGGGTATGCACTCGCGGTCTGCTTCTAGCATGGACGTAGTTATCCTCTCCAGCTCTCCATCTATCTCCTCAAAGGCCGCGTTGCTTAGGTCAGCTTGGGCGTATTGACTGATCGTCACTTGTAACTTTCCCAGTTGGCCAAGGCGTAGTTTTTTTCGGAGTGGGACCGGAAGCTGGATCGGAACGAGAGATACTGTGGTGAGGGGGTGCTATGTGATCACTTGGGACTGTTAGGCCTGGCTCACTATGGTAGTTGAATGGGAAGCCTTCACTTGTTAAGATTATGTCAGGTTTGTTTGCTGATATGGAAGTGATATAGGTCGGGAAATCCGGCTCTATTCTCTGGATGTTTTTTCTTCCCATAATCAGTTGTAAGTTTCGGCCTCTTTCGTTATTACTACCATAGCCCGCTGCACGGCATCTGACATTGAGGTCGCTCCCTAAGATTACCATTCTGCGCTGCCCAAACAGTGTGTAGAAGTTATTTAACGGGAGATAGGCTCGACGAGGGGGTTGATAGGCTGCGGCTATCACGAGGTCTCCTACCAATGTGAAGAGTTCAACAGCCACAAAGGATTCATCCAGTTCTAGGAGATGTTTGAACGATATGTTTCCCTTGATAGCTATTGTAGCACCATCAAACCTTTCCTGAGAATGATTCTTCATGACCACTCTGTAGCGCGGTATTTTAATTTGACCAGATGTAGTGTCAATGCCGTGCTCCGTTATAAGAATGATTTCGGGGTCAAGCACCCGGAATATGTTTTCCCTCCCATCCGTTTACGTTAAGTGTCAGAATCCTCATTTTATTGCTTACTCTTACCATGTTGTCTCTTTAGTGTTTCTGGGTTACGTTTTTCTTCTTCTCATTTCTCTTCTTGACAATTTCTCTTCTTCTTGAACTCGGCGTTAGAAATCTGTTTGCAGGTGTTGTGATGTAGGGTCAATTTCTGGAGCAGAGCTTCTTGTATCCTTTCAGCGTCGACTTCAAAGTCGCATTCTCATTTAAACACTTTTGCTTTAATTCCGTAGAATATTTCCCTGGGTTCCATTTCTTCGGGAAAGGGAAACTGGTTGCATGCGTAAATTTTAGGATTGATATTATCCGCACGCAATCTTTTGTTTTTATGTTTCTTTTCCTTGGCCTTCTTTGTTTGTAGGGCTTCGGTGTCCAAGGAGTCTGAGGACTCCGAGGTACCATTAGTATCATACCCAGCATTTTCCCTCTCTTCAGTATTTTATTGTCTCTGTTTAGGGGCAGGAGTTTTCACTTCAACTGCTTGTTTCTTCTCTTTCTTGTTTTTACTTTTTGGGTTGTCTTGTCCATTTGTTTGTGGGTTTGGGACCATCTGAAATTGAAGGACATCCCCAGAGGGGCAGTTGTCCGGGAACCACATTTGCTCCATACCGTTTTTGGCGAGCATTTGGTTTAGCTCTTTGGCGAACATGCCAGGGCGCGTGAAGAATTTCATGTCATACATAATCTTTGTTGAATTCTTATTCTGAAGCTCAAGGCATGTTTTTTTGTGTGTGTCCACATCTGAGGGGGCCACTTTTGCTGCTTGAGCGTAGGTTGTGTTTCCTCTATGCGTTTCCTCTTGCTTCTTAGATTCATGTTTCCTTTTTATAACCTCTTTTTGACAGGGCAGGCCTTGGCCATTGACCTGTGTCCCTGCCAACATTTAACGCACTTTTCGTAATTATTCGCGCATGTCCTCCAATTGTGTCCCTTTTCGCTGCATTTGGAGCATGTTTCCAGTGGCTCCTTGCAGTCCTTAGTCACGTGTTCCTCCATTTTATAGCACCTAAAACAGAACTGAACTGGAATGAACTCTCATTCTCGATCTGGTCCCCACTAACTATGGCATTGAACATGAGTAAACCATGTTCTTTTGCCTTTTGGGCAATAGAATTTTCAGCAAACACTACCTTAAACACGTGAGTGTAGTCGTTATTGTCCCTCCTGTTCTTAAATTTGATCACTTCGGCTACCTTGACCCAGGTTTGTCGAAGCTGGATTTCCTCCTTGATCTTCTCTTTTGAGTGATGCCCGATCCATGGGTCTAGTCGCCGGCATACTACGTTCCCGTGGGCCAGGATCTGTGGTGGTACGGCAGGTTGCAGCCCAATTCCCCTAAGGATAGCATCGATGTCCTTTTTACGCAGATTGCAACATACCCCTAGGCTACCTCCAACAGTCTCACCATGGCAATGCCTAATTTGCCATACGCAACCTCGAATACTTTTTCTCTGTTGGGCTTGGGCTATCCGTCGATTGCCCGCGGAGGTATCCTGGTTGTATTATCTTAGGCCATCTCCTTGAGAGAGTGGACCCTCTAGGCTGTAATTTTCTTCGGCTCTCTAATCTTTTGGTTGTGGCGACTTGATCCGATAATAAATGGTTCGTGCTCCCTTTTTTCTTGCGATGGTGTTCTGTATTCGTTTGTGGTAACTCCCTCTACTTCGTAACTCAGCTTCCATGAACGTGAACTGCCAAATGGGGGGATGAATGATGATGGGTGAACCCAGGGAAGCCCCTCAGACGGGTGAAATGTGGCAGATTTAATGATGGGGGGTGATCGAATCAACTACCACCACCGGGAGGGGGGCGTCTGCGGTTTGGTTATCGATGCTGCGTCCAACTTACACAGGGACGGTTGCATGCCCCCTGTGGTTCTGGCCGGAAACTACCCTTAGGGACTAGAGCGAACTCTTCCCCAAAGCTTTCAGGATTGCCTCTTAACCTGGCTGCCTCTGACGCTGAGTTCCACAGTGGGCTAATCCTCAAAACAGTTTTCCTCAACGCTTCCAATTATGACTATCAAAGAGAACGACATAGTTGGATCGAGACCAAATGAGTGGCAGTTCAGTTTATTTCAGCTTTGTAACTCCATCGAGTGTCTGGGGGGCTAGGTCGACATAAAGTCGCCAAGGAGCAACTTCTGAATGTCTTCTCGAGAATCTTCGTGGGGAAAGTGAAGAGAATGTTCACGTTTTTGAGGCTGTCTTCCCTTTTCTTTGCCTCCTTTATCGGGTAAGAGATTTGTAGATTAGCGTAGTTTTCTCAAAGAATTCTTTAACCGTCTTTTTTTGATGATTTACCCAGTTTTTTCGAAAAGAGATGGTATAGTGGAAGATATAGTGGGTGAAAATTAAAGATTGCTGGGGGGGGGGGGACAATTTTTCCCTAGTAGGCAGGTCATCGCTTTATTTTTATTCTATTTCATTTTTCCTTTATTTGTGTTGTTATTTAGCGTTTTTAAATGTCTGTCTGTTTCTTCGTGTGTTTTTTAATGTTCTTCTTATTGTATTTTGTCTCTTTTTATCTGTCTTTTGACTTTTAGTGTAATAGTGTTTGTTGCATTCAAGCATTTTATAGCTTTCTTGCTGACAATGCTATTTTAATGTTGTCTGTAGTCTCATTTTTCGTGAGTATCTGTATGGAACTAGATGTGATGTGTTGTGATGCTTTTATGTGTATATGTGAGTGATATTTTCTCGTGAACAGAGTTTTGTGCTCGGGAACCGGCTTCTGTGTGAGGCTTTCGCCCGTAGCCACGCGGGTATATTCAACCTGCCGCCTGCTCCCTGGAGTTCTGGAATGACATCATCCGTTAGAGTGGACCAGATCTTCTTGCCCAGTTTCTGGGTGACGACACTGATGGGCTCAAAGCATTTCCTCCGATGCAGGACGCTTTGCCTGATTCAGTCACGCCTTCTTGCTTGGTTGATAAGCAGATAGGCAGTGTTCTGGATACGTTGGAGCCTTTTCGTCGAGGTTTTATTAGCCGCTTGGGACACCACGGCGGGGTAGATCAGCATAGCCCAGACATACATCATATATAATTTCCTGATGTTGGCCGAGCTAAGATCTCTAAACCTGTAGAGCTTGGAGATTTGTCTCTTTGCCAGGTTCCGCCTCTCCGGGGGGTGTCTCGAGTATCTATGGTCGGTGATTTTAAGGCCCAGGACGGTGCCTTCGGCGTAGTAGCCGTATCTCCTCTCATCTATGATGATGGGCCATGTTAACTCGCGGTTCAACAAAAAATTTTGAACTTGTCCCTGTTGGTCCTGATTTTCCATCGTCTTTCGAATCGGCTGATGTTGTTGATTTCCGCTATAGTGCGAGCCGCCTGCGCCCTTGCTTTCCTCTCCAGGCACGGGACAATTTGTGTGACGTCATCTGCGTATTACAGATACATCGTGTCCCTGTGCACCAAAGTTGGGAGGTCGATGGTGAAGACCAAGTAAAGCAGAGGACTCGGGCAGCTTCCCTGAGGGACGCCCGACTTTAATTCCAATTCGGGGCCTCTGTGCCCTTCAATCATGAGACACGCCCTTCTATCCATGATGAAGTCACAGAAGGTCCTTTCCAGAATTGGGTCTAGCTGAAGGTTCAGGATCTTGTTTCGAAATCCTTCCAGCCAGACTTTATCGAAGGCCTTTTGCACGTCCCTCAACACAATGTTTACATAGAACCTGTTTGCTTGGATGTATGCTACTTTCTCAGTTGAGAGTCAGGGCGGTGTCTGTGCCCCTTTTTGCGGAACCCGTGTTGTTGTGGGTTGTGCGCTCCTAACTCGCTTAGTTGAGCTTGTAGCCTATTCGCTAAAATCTCTTAAAAGATTTTACCCTTGCATCTCAAGAAGAGAGATCGGGCGATAGTTTGCCACCTGGTCTGGAGGCTTGTTCCCCTTTGGGATAAAGATGATTTTGGCCATCTTATATCCATCGTGGAAGTAGTTTGTATTCAGGGCGGCATTCATGGTGTTTGCCAATCCCTGAATAATTTGCCTTAGGGCATTTACGAGGATGTTTTTCGTAATCCCAGACCAGCCTGGAGCCCTCTGTTTGAAGGACCTTATGGTGTTCAAGGTCTCTTCGACAGTTATCGGGCATCTGTGGTCAACCATCACTCTTTCCTAAGATACTTGCGGATGGGGGGGTGGGTTCTATGTATCATTGTGCCTAGGTCGTCAGGCAGTTGGTCTTCGAAGTCCTGTTCGAAGTCGTCGTTCTCCTCCGGTGATATAGCGAAAATCTTTTGCCAGTGCGATCTAAATCTTCTTTCGAGGGTCTCTGGATCCTCTATGATGTCGTCTCCTTCTTTAATTTGGGTTCTTGGTCTGGGAGGTAATCCCTTAATTCTCCGGATGTTATTCCAGAATTTTACGGGATCACTCTTCCTGTCCAGTCTCCCAATGATGTCATTCCATATCGTTCTTTGTTTTTCTGTTATGATGTCTTTCTTTTCCATGCCTAGATGCCTCATTCTGGCCGTACTTTCTCTATTGGTACCTGTACTGCCGATCTCATCATAGATTGCTCTATGTTCTCGGGCAATTTCTCTCATCTCGTCCGTCCACTCAGGTTGTGGGAGCATTTTATAGGAGATTCTGGGAACACATCTCTCGTAGGCTTGAATGAGGAGATATGTGATCTTTTTGATCTCCTCATCAATCTCTTCGAGATTAGCGTCTCCCAGATCAGTTGGTTGGTATGTACTGAGTATCTCTCTATATAGCTCCCAGTCAGCTTTCGCGTAACTTTTCCTAAGTGTAACAGGCTTGAGTATTGGCGCTAGCGAGATGGTAGTGAGAATCGGGATGTGATCGCTCGGAAACACTGGTCCGGACTCATTGACGATGTTGAAGGGGAAGTTTTTGGATGTCCACACAATGTCCGGCTTTGTTGCTGAACGTTGTGTTATGAAGGTCGGGAAGTCTGGTCCAGCCCTCTGGAGCCTGTCTATTACGAGTAGAATCTCCAGGTTTCTTCCCCTTTGAACGGTGCTTCCGTAGCCTGATGCACGGCATCTGGCATTAACATCACCGCCAAGCAATGTCAATTTCCCACGCCCGAAGACGTTGTAAAAGTTTGGGATCGGCAGGTAATCTCGTCGCGGTGGTTGATAGGCCACCGCTACGGTCAGGTCTCAAACTAGGGTAGGTATTGCTACTGCCACGAATGATTCATATAGACCTGGAAATGTTTTGTATGTTAGGTTGTTCCGGATCGCGATGGCAGCGCCATCGAACCGTTCTCGTGTATGGTTTTTGCTAAAGACTGTGTAATTGGGTATTTTTATGCTGTTCATGTTTGTGTTAACGCCGTATTCTGTGGTGAGGATTACGTTGGGATCCACTTTACGAAAAATGTTTCCGTAAGGAATGTGTTTCCCTACCCATCCGTTGACGTTAATTGTTGAAATCTTTAGTGTGTTGTTGGTGTTTTCTATGTTTATGTTCTGTTCTGTATGTGTGTGTTGGTTTGTCCCGATTAGTGGTTTTCGCTGCGTGAGTTTCTCCCGTTCCGAATTCTTTCGAACACTGCCTCGCTTACGGCGAGGCAGGAGTCCCTAAATAGCTTAATCCTGGCCTCCATGAGCGCCGCTACTACCAACGCTTCACGGTCTGGGGAATCATAATACCATTTCAATAGTCCCGTCTTCACTCTTTCAATGATTTCCCCCACCTTGAGGCTTTTAGGAAAGGAAGTCTCCTCCGTTCTGAAGAATTTGATGTTGAGTTCTTCTCCATCGAATTCCCTTACTTTTTGCGGATTTCTGCTTCTGCTTCTCTTATTAATGAGTTGAGAGATCTCCCGTTCGTCCTCGGATGACGAGGCCCAGCATAGGAGATTTCCTTTAGCCTGCTTGAGACGTCTGGCTGCTCTCTTTGAACTCTCTTCCCTCTTCTTCATCGCAGCTAGTCTTGGGTCCTTGTTAGGGGACCTCTGTGGGGTAAGCTTCTGCTCCATTTCTTTGGTGCTACCCTCTCTCTCCTCTGTCTCCCGTGGGAAGGAGGTTGCGGGCGCCTCTTTTTGTGATCCAAACTGTACCTGTAGGACATTCCCTGAAGGGGGGTTCTCCGGGAACCACATCTCTGCCAGGCCATTGTTTTTCAACATATTGTTGACCTCTCTGGCGAAGCAGCCTGGGCTGGTCAGATTCCTTACGTGCAAAATTATAATAAAAATATTGATTATTGACTATATATAGCGTTATTTTATAATACAATAGTAAAAATATTTGAATACTGTTTCTTATTTTCTTACCTGGTGAGGCTCTCCTTCATCTCCTCATAGGTTTTGAGGATCCTCCTCCCCACCTCGGACCTACCTATTTCTGCCTCCAAGGCACGCGTGGCTCGCCCCTGTGCTAAACTGGAACCAAAAACTGAAATTGTCGATTATCGCTAGTTTGGTACCAAAAGTATCGGTGATACCGATGAATCGATAACGCGGCAAAAAAAATATCGGATAACCGATAACCCGATATCGTTATCGCGATAACGCCCACCTATGCATATTTGTAACCTTTTAACCAAATTAATTTTATTTTCATCCTAAAATAAGTGACATTTTATTGAAACTGACAAATAAAAAAAGAGGCTTCCCCCCTTTTTAATGCAATTTTATTTTACACTGATGTGCCTAGGTCCTATTGAATTGTCAATCCAAAAGTTATGTTAGGGGCAACATGGCTGCTGGATTTAGTATGCTCTTTTTTTAAGTAGATATGTTAAAAAAGCTATACACTTTAAGTCATTGCTTTAATGTGCGAAATAAAAACTTTCATAACACGAAAGAAATTTCAACCTTCAACATTTACTACTAAGTCTACCCCAGCCTCATTATGCCATATCAAAGACAAAACCACCCCATTTCCGTGGGTTGCCCGTATAGCGTACGAGAAGTGGAGGCGAGCGGCTTAAAAGCTTCGTTTGAATGAGTCTTTTTTGAGACTCAGGATGACCCAGTGGATTCGACGCTAGCTAATAGTGGTCCAGCGACGCGGGAAGCTGTTCGCAACTCGCCTACGCTATTATTTTTTCTTTGCGTCTTTTCCTATTCCCCTCTATCTACACCCGTCAAGGAAGTTGGTGAGAAAGGGATATTAAAGAAAGTAGCGGAAGAAAGATAAAAGGAAAATGTAACGAAAAAAACAACAGGTAGTTCTCAAATTATCCGTGTTATTTATTTGGTGCTATGTGTGATAGTCTACATGGAGCTTCCCTTTGTGGAGTCATAGTAATTGGATGTTCTTTGCTTTAGCATCTCGTATAGTCATTGGTCATCTTTGCGGAGAAGGCTCAAAGAAAACCCAATCACAAACGCCGTCAATGCGCAGATATTATACCAAATATCACGCCTCACTTGCTCCTCGCCCACCCCTTTCTTAGTTTGAGTTATTCATGACGTGTTTGTGACGTCACAGGCACACAATTATGTTTCCACCGTGCTGAAATTTCCGCTATTGAATGCTACATCGAAATCTAAGATTTGGGGGCCTTGGTGGAAATACAGTATTGATGGATTGATCTCTACATATGGTCGTTAATTGCATTTTAAAAGGTTAAATATCATATACACCTTGATTAGAATTAACTTGATGTTCTTTCTTTAGAATATATTTTATAATAATTTACTCAAACGTAGTTAAAACTAAAATGAATATCACCCTCAAATATTCCCAAACATTTGTAGCCTGGTTACATCTACATTTCGAACGCCGTCTTCGAATTATGACGTAGTACGAACATTCACTGCTCCGTTGCTAAGCAACTAGAAATCTTGAGTTCTTCACATCCTTTCACATTTAAAACTCGTCTATCCTCTCGCTCACTTTGTCGATCATGTCAGGTTCTGTCTAGTTTGGAGTTGCATAGAGTCAGCATTAAATGTCACTTACGAAACTTATGAATCTTGAGTAAAGTGTGATAAGAGGCATGGGGGAGTAATATCATTTTACTTTAGGAGTGTTTTCTTGCATTACCTTATACGATTAAAAAAAACAAGTGAAGATTCATATTTTAGGGGGAAAGTAAAGAAATAAATGCCTTAGCAAACCAGTTTCAACAATTTAGTGAGTGAATCTAATATAACTTAATCCAATCGTATTTTTTGTGACTTTGTAATCAGTTCCTAATTAACATTACCCAATAAAAGATGGTATATTTATTATGAGTAGATATCGAGGTTCTGTATTATCGCTCTATAAGTCATAACCAGTAAGGACGAACAAGTCCACTAAACCAGTTGTGTTCAGGTAATATTCAGTTTTTTTAGTGAGATCCAGACCAGTTTTAGATCTCTTAAATATTTTTTTTGTAATATTGAAAGCCGTAGCACAATTTACCTTCTCTACAACAGCATTTCAGTCGAGCAGTTAATTGTCTTAATTGCTTATCCAAATATGGGAACAAATTTAAGATAGTTTATAATCTTTGATATTTTATTAGGATTTTTTTTTTAAACTTGTTTACTTTCAAAAATATATATGAATGGCAAATATCTTCCGTATCGCTTCCCCCCCTTACATCAAGAAATAAGCCGCCTATCGTTACAAAAATAAAATTCTTATTTCTCCTAGGCTACGTCTTATTTAATCGCCTTTGCCTACATATCTTCTTATCAAAAATAATAAAATGTACCATTCGCTCTTATATTTAATGCATTAATTACTTGATAATTTAAATTATTATCACAATTATTTTTAAGAACGCAAATGTAATTACTAATAAAAGCTTTTATGCAAGCGAGAAGCCTAATATTTGCTGTGTTGCGAATTTGCAAATGAACACATTCTCTTTTTATCTATAATTTTTCTTGTAGTGGAGCGTCTGTTATTACTTTGATTTTGTTTTTGGTTTATTTTTATAAGTAAACATGAAGATCGGTGCGCGAACGATGGGACTCAAAATATTTCGTCCGTGTTCCAATATGTTTCACCTTTTTTTAGTAAATTCAAGGGGACTGCTCGTGGGGGGTTTATCACTGCGGGATGACCCCCCTACGATGATCTTGAGTTTCAATCAATTGGGGGCTCTGGGGGGCACATCCCCAGTATATAATCATAATTGTTTATAGAATAATGTTCTATAACGCACATGAATATGCATGCGCGGGTGAACGAAACACACACGAAAAAACAAAATTTTCGGGCGCGCCGCCGATCTTCATGTTTACCATTTTTTAAACCCCCTTCTATTTATTCTTTAGTACCTCCCCCCCCCCTCTTCCCCCATACTCACTGGCGTACCCCGGGGCCTCTTTTACGTGATAATATCGAGAGAAAGGAACTTTAAGTGAAGGTGAAAGGGATTGGGGGAGGGGGGGGGGGGAGCAACATACTGCGTACAATTAGTTGTGGCTATGTACACATGTGCGTAGACGCTTACAGGCTCTCATATGTCAAGAGTTAACCTTGAGAGCCGCCATTAGCGATCATTCACCGAAAGTTCGAATTGTTGCTGGCTAGGAAGGAGAAAGGGCGTGGGAGACCAACGAGGGCATCTAAGCCAGTAATAAAGGAAACGGATAAGAACAGATCCCCCTGCGGCATTGGGCCCAAGAGGGTACCTAATTTCGCAGCTGTCAGCTACAGTGTGGTTGCCCTGACAACCAGAAAGAGAAAGAGAGTTATCATACTTCTTTTACGAACTTATGTTTTCTCACAAAACGCTCGTTAGTTTTCTTTTTTTTAAGAAATTTATAATAAAATGATTGACTTAAATTAGTCGACTCAATTCTAATAAATTATTCATTAAATAAAAACGAAACCCAAACATGAAAGGAAAAAAAAAATATCGCTTTCAAGTATTTGCCATCCAGATTTCGAAAGAGTTGCCACATATCGCCAGTGGGTTGACGCACGTCTTTCAGAGGCCGTTTACGAAGGGATTAATTGCCACTCTTAATCCATAATTTGACCTCGCAACAAAGGGAATTCTCCCCCCCCCACACACACGTATGGGTGAATAACGAGTACTTATAGAGATAGGTGTGTTAGGGGGCTGTTTCTCCTCACTTCATTCCAGGTGCTTATTATGCAGCGGACGCGATAGACTAACAAATGGAAAGAAATATTGATAGATAACCGAAGGTGGGCTACGCCGGCGTTACTTTACAAGCCGTTTCCTTAGTGGTAATCTATATTTTTTCGAAAAACATCCGACAATGAATTCTGGTGGACATTAACGGCAACATTTTCCCATTAACGGACATAGTTGGGCGGCGGCATTCTTTTAAGGAAGTCGGGACAAGTGTGCCTTAGTCAAATATCAGTAACGAGGAAGAAAGTACCCTAGGAGACCTTACGGTCCATTCAAAGAGGGTACCTTTGGAACAGCAGTCGAGCGGGCACACGGCCACTTTTCAAGACTTTGTCTAGTCTTGACTTGAACTGGTCAACAGATTCACTGTTGACAACTTCCACTGGAAGTGCGTTCCACATACCGCAGATACTGTAAGTGAAAACGTTTCCACACAGATTGCGGTTGTAACGCTTCAGTTCAAGTTTGAAGCCGTGATTGCGCGTTCTGTTCTCACTCAGTGTGAACATATCCCGGTAGTCAACATTGTCGAACCCTCGAAATATTTTGAAGACTTCGATGAGCTGACCACGCAGTCTACGGGTTTCCAGCGAGAACAGATCTAATTCCCTTAGTCTATCCTCATAACTTTTATGTCGGATAGAGGGAATCAGCTTGGTTGCCCTGGCTTGTACGCGTTCCAATCTCGCGAGGTCTTTCCAAACGAAGGACTCCGGGATTGTAATCTTTCTTTAGGTTTTCAGAGGTGTCCAATTTTGGAAATGTTTGTTATTTACATCCTACTAAGTTTTTGTAGGGTTTAAGGGAAAACAAAAAAGTACCGCTACGGGGGTACTTTTCAAAAGTTGTACCGCTACTACCGGCACTTTTCAGAAGTACCGGTACTTTTCAAAAGGTCGTACTGCTAACACCAGTACTTTTCAGAAGTTGTACCGATGCTTTTCAAAGGTCGTACCGTTACTCCAAGTACTTTTCAGAGGTTGTACTGGTACTTTTCATAAGTTGTAACGCTACTACCGGTACTTTTCAGAAATTGTACCGATACCACCGGGTACTGGTACGGCGCCCAACGCACCGTCAGAGGTGGAGGGAGTAGACAGATATTAAATCGGACGGACACAGACAAACGCATAAGTAGACATACATATAGACATGTGCACGTGCCGACAAAGGTACAGATAGATAATTACGCCATCCGTCCCTTTCAATCGTGGAGGGGATAATGAACTCAACATAAAGATTAGAGTGACAATCACTGTCCACCCAGAGGGCATAAAGGGTCGGTTCTGCTATCAGGGTGGATGCAGGGACAATACTCTGTTTTGGTAAGCAGAGGGCCCTTCGTGCCCCAGGGAGGGGAGTTTGGATGTGAAACACCTTCCGGGAGAGTGATGTGTTGTGTGTGAGAAGAGAGGTAGGGCGGAAGAGACAACTGTATGGGGATGGGGCTGCCTCCGCCCGCGGGTCGGCTCAACGTCTCCACCAAAAGGCGGCCAGCTCCCTGCGAACGTGGAGATTTCTGCGTACTCTCGCTGGGAATGAACCCGCCACCTTGGCTTTGGAAGTCCAATGCCTTATACACTAGAAGAGTTCAGAGGTAGGTAGAAAAATGCCCGAGTAGACAGACAAGTAAGTAGATAACGAGGAAAACGCGTGAGTAGACAAACGAACAAGTGGGCAGATAGACAAACCTCAAATGGAGTAGCTCAGAAGTAAGTAGAAAATGCCCGAGTAGACAGACAAGTAAGTAGATAACGAGGTAAACGCGTGAGTAGACAAACGAACAAGTGGTCAGATAAACAGACAAGGGCACAGATAGACAAACCTCGAATTCATTGTGTTCTTCCCTAGCAGGCCTGAATAGTCCCACTTGCGGGTGAAGGGGGTGTTACGCACGGGGGTATTGATAGGCGCTGCCGAATAGAGGAATGGTAATTGGTGTGGGTGTGGGTGTGAAATGTCATTTCTCGTTTGGGTCCCGCACATGTGCGATGTATATGCACACATGTATACGAAGACTATGTATGTGTGAGTGAAAGCGAATACATGTGTGTAAATGATTATGTATCCATGAGCGAATGACGGCTAATAAGTTGTGTGTGCGAAAAGAAGTGTGTGTGTGTATGTGTGACTAACAGCGAATATATGTGTGTGTGAGAGAGAGAGGAAGAGAGAATGACGGCGAATGTGTGTGGATGAATGACGGGAAATAAGTGTGTGTGTGTGTGTGTGACGGCGATTTTGTGTGGATGAATGACGGGGAATAAGTGTGTGTGTGACGGTGAATGTGTGTGGATGCATGACAGGGAATAAGTGTGTGTGTCGGTGAATAAGTGTGTTTGTGTGTGTGTGACTGCGAATGTGTGTGGATGCATGACGGGGAGACGGGGAATAAGTGTATGTGTGTTGGTGAATAAGTGTGTGTGTGTGTGTGACGGCGAATAAGTGTGTGTGTGTGTGACGGCGAATGTGTGTGGATGCATGACGGGGAGACGGGGAATAAGTGTATGTGTGTTGGTGAATAAGTGTGTGTGTGACGGCGAATAATTGCGTGTGACGGCGAATAAGTGTGTGTGTCGAGGAATAAGTGTGTGTGTGTGGCGGCGAATGTGTGTGGATGCATGACGGGGAGACGGGGAATAAGTGTATGTGTGTTGGTGAATAAGTGTGTGTGTGTGACGGCGAATAATTGCGTGTGACGGCGAATAAGTGTGTGTCAAGGAATAAGTGTGTGTGTGTGTGACGGCGAATAATTGTGTAACAGAGACTAGGTGTCTATGCGTGTGTACGCATCAATGTTTGCAAGTGTAAGTTACAGCGAGTGTGTGTATTTTTGAAGGCGTGGGAATATCGGGTAATATACGTGTGTGTGAAGTCTCTGGCAGACACTTCTCTTGGGGTCTTAACCCCCACTTTCTAGAGGAAGGGGGGAGGGAGCCCTCAGGGTCTGATAATCTAGGGGGGGGGGATAAGTCACCTCCATTTCGCCTAACTGGTAGGTGTGGTTGTTTAGGAACTCATGTCGATTCCTCATTCACTTCATCTTTTCCACTTCGAGGACGCGCGCGCTCCCTCCTCAACACCCACACCGCTTCTTACTCAGCCATTTCGGTTCTATCCGGCAAACTTTACTTTTGTTTTCATTCCGTCATTACATCCGTGTGGTAGATGCTTCAAAGATTAGGTGACGCCCCCTCAATGGAATTTGTTTTGGGAAAGGTCCCTCAAGGTATTTACATAGTCCCCCCCCCCTCCCCCTCACATTGTTCGTTATTGTCCTGTTCGGTTTATGAGTTCGGTCTTGTTTATATTTACTTCTTTTTTTTGCATTCTCGCCATCTTAAATAATTATCATTGTTATTTCTCTAATCTAAATATTCAATAGACCTTTGAGTGAATGGGTCGTTCTCGCGTTTAAATCTGGACCCGCGACATCTTTTTTGTTTATAAAAAGGAGACAAGAATGATCGAGGAAACTATCGGCCTATTGATTTGGCATCAGTTGAGTCAGCCGTTGAGCCGTTGACAGTTTGACTTGGTCACGCCGTACATTGGTCACAAAATTAAATTCTCACGGAATGGAGTTAAGTAAATAGGAGACAAAAACTAGTTTGAGACGACTAGGCATTTGAATGGTCTTCTATTGCCAGGGATACTCCCGCCCCCTGAACTCAGGGAGATAAGTAGACTCTATATGGAAGAGCTGTGCCTTGATTTAGATATGCTTACTAAGTAATAGGTCAAATGGCAACGAAATTTTTATGTTTTAAAGTGCAAAATTATGCAGTAATTATAATGGTAGAGAAGATTAGGCAATAACGAGAGTAGCTTTATATACCGTTGTGTTAGAGCGATGCGTTCTAAGCAGTTTTGAAACATCAGATTGTGGTCTATTTGCTCTTAATTTCAATTATAAATCTAAAGATAAGGGGAAATCACAACACGTGATACACATGGATGTAGTTAATAGCCTAAGAAAAGGAAAATTGGTATCACAACCTAGTAATTAAACTGTTTGGAATATATTACGTGAATCATAGGAAGCTTAAGAAAGAAAATGAGATTTTTTTTTTTAGAAACGGACAAAATAGGGTGACTATTTTAACCACTATATGAAAGTGAAAAAAAAGAGAGTTGGATTCGAACCTCTGTCGTGGTTCTGATAGCGAAGAGCTCTTGATGACACAGGTTCAAATCCAACTCTCTTTTTTTTCATTTTCATATACCGGTTAAAATAGTCAACCCTATTTTCTCTTTTCTAAAAATCCCATTTTCTTTCCTAAGCTTCTAAATGGTTCGCATAATCTATTCCAAGTAATTTTACTGGGTTGAGATACCAATTATTCTTTTCTTGGGCGATTAATTACATAAATGTAAGGATTTTTTTGTTCTATTCTTTAAGTCATTGGTTTGGCCACGTTTTGGGAGCACAACTTGCACGATTGGTCAATTTTCGCCCTAAAAGACAACTAGAAATAGTTCCGCGACGCGATACAAAAACTAGTCCCAGAACTAAGAAACAGTACGAAGATAAACTTAAAATACTCGTCTTTTATGATTAATAAAATCATTAGGTTCTTATGCGACTCGCTGAACTAGGTGTATATATAATCCTAATGGTTTTACTAATCTTAATTTCCACTTTCTTTCAGAGCGTTCCCTGAAGAATTGAACTAAATTATTGACGTCTTTAGTTGAATATTGTGGATAATTTCTTCGACTATAAGATAATTGCGTCCTAGAATGCTTTCTTGAAAGGTTGTTCAAAGTGTTTCAGGTAATAGTATTAAATATCGATTTGATGAGCATTTGCTAGAAAAACTACGATTTAAATTCACATAAAGCAAAAAAAGAGATTGGTATTAGCGTGCAAAAGAGGGTGATTGGTGAAAGGGACAGGGGATCAAAATGATACCAGCGGAGGAGAATGTGTTGTTCATATACACTTTTCTACCTTTCCTGAGACTACTTTTCCCTACTGACAGGAGAATAAAATCTTCCCTAATAATTGAAAATCACATGGCACGCGATATATAATAGATGTATTTTAAAGGCCCAAAGAAATGAAAACTAGTAACACAACCAGGAAAAACGCTAAGGAAATTATTACGTGTACCATTAAAGCTTAAGAAAGAAAATGGGAGATATAGTAACAGAAAAATTGGGGAAAACTATTTTAACCGTTATAAGAAAATGAATAAAGGAGTTAGATTTTAACACAGGTTCAAATCCAACTTATTTATCGCATTATATTTCTTATAATGCGATAGTTACTCTTAAAATCGGATATTTATCTTCTAATGGTACAGTTGCTCTTAAAATCGGAAAGTTCATCTTATAATTAGATAGTTAATTTTCAACTCGGATAATTCCTCTTCTAATCGGACAGTTGATCTTAAATCGGATAGTCAATCTTCTAAGCACATAGTTCCTCTTCTAATCGGATAGTTGCTCTTAAAATCGAATAGCTTATCTTCTAACCGGATATTTATCTTCTAATGAGATAGTTGCTCTTAATGTCAGATAGTTAATTTTCAACTCGGATAGTTACTCTTATAATCGGATAATTATCTTATAGTCGGATAGTTCACCTTATAATCGGATATTCCCTCTTATAATCGTAAATTTCTCTTTTAATCAGATAGTTGCTCTTAAAATCGGATAGTCTATTTTATAATCGGACGGTTGCTCCTAAAATCGGATAGTTCTACATAAAATCGGATAGCTTATTTCCAATGTTTCCTCTTTTACTCGGAGTTATTCTTAAAATCGGAGAGTTCCTCGTCTAATCTACTTCTCATAATCGGATATTTCATCTTAAAATCTGATAGTTCCTCCTGAAGTGGAATGATTCATCTTCTAATTGGGCTACTTCCTCTTCTTCTCGGATCTTTCATATTAAAGTAGGATAGTTACTCTTAAAATCGGATAATTTCCTGCTAAAATAGAATAGTTCTAATTAGGGAGACTTGGTGAGGACGGTCGCCGTACAAACAAACGAACAATATTGACCGAGGGACGCTCGAATGACCTTGAGCGTATACTAAGACGATGATGAAGGCTTTGCACTGGGGGGGGGGGGCATAGAGAGAGCACTTGCACAGGAGAGTTGCGCGTTGCTGTAACCTCGAAGATTTGGTACGAAGGAGTAATCCTTGCCTTGGCGCAAAGTTCAAACAATAGTCTCTACAATGACTATTACGGGGTGAACTTAAATCTTCCTTTCGAGTAACACGAATCGAGACTAAGCGCGCTGCGTTCGAGGAGCGGGAGGAAGCGGGTCGAAGTAGACTCAAGAGAATAACGAGAATACCGAGAGCTTGAGGGGTTCTGTGAGAATTGTCCAACGGGACGCGAATAACTGGTAAGAACGGGGAAGTGCAGACGGCGGATACGGACGGGGCAGGGTGGGCGGCGGATACTGACTTCTAACTCTGGCACCGGAGGATTTATAGTGGTCGAATGGGGGTTTCTCCCTTCCATCCGAAGAGGGGGGGGATTCTAGGGTCAGACGCATTGGCAGACGATAATTATCTCGGGCTTTTAGCGCGAGCGTGGGAAGGTTCCTAAGTCGGCGAAGCGAACTTTGTCTGACTTCGGATGGGACCTTCTGGGCTCTAAAACTTGTCGCAGCTTCCCGTGATAGCATTTCAGGTTACCGCGGCGCCTTATAATTACGCACCTCCATTAGCGCAGACAAAAAGGGTCGCCCAGTTGTCTGTGGTCTGTCTCTCCATTGAAGGGCATGGTATCGTATAACCCCCCCCCCATCCTCTCTCTCTCTCTCTCTCTCTCTCTCTCTCTCTCTCAGATTTATGACAGTCCTTTAATAAGACTACTCAGAGGGAGGAATTCAAGTTAGCCCTTCCCAAATTTTTCCCCTGGGTCCGCCACTGGGCGCAGGCCCCACCCAATTGTTGTATCTTTGGTGGTGCCTACAGCACAGGTTGTTGGTGTGACAGCAGAGCTCACGACGGTGGGTTAATTAGACGTCGATCACAATTGAATTTATTAGAGAAGATGGAGAAACAGAATAAACTTAAAATGGCCGGCCCTAACTCGCCGGCAACAACAGCGGCTCAGTTGGATCAAAGGACTTTTTCCCGTATCTTCCATGCGGTCGGGGAGAGCAGGGCTCATCTGCCTCTGGGAACAGTTGGATCAAAGGCCTTTTCCTCGTATCTTCTAAGCGGTCGGGGAGAGCAAGGCTCATCTGCCTCTGATAACAGTTGGATCAAAGGCCTTTTCCCTGTATCTTCCAAGCGGTCGGGGATAGCAGGGCTCATCTGCCTCTGGGAACAGTTGGATCAAAGGCCTTTTTCCTGTATCTTCTAAGCGGTCGGGGAGAGCAAGGCTCATCTGCCTCTGATAACAGTTGGATCAAAGGCCTTTTCCCTGTATCTTCCAAGCGGTCGGGGATAGCAGGGCTCATCTGCCTCTGGGAACAGTTGGATCAAAGGCCTTTTTCCTGTATCTTCCAAGCGGTCGGGGAGAGCAAGGCTCATCTGCCTCTGGGAACAGTTGGATCAAAGGCCTTTTTCCTGTATCTTCCAAGCGGTCGGGGAGAGCAGGGCTCATCTGCCTCTGGGAACAGTTGGATCAAAGGCCTTTTCCCTGTATCTTCTAAGCAAGCGGTCGGGGATAGCAGGGCTCATCTGCCTCTGGAAACAGTTGGATCAAAGGTTATTTTTCTGTATCTTCCATGCGGTCGGGGAGAGCAGGGCTCATCTGCCTCTGGGAACAGTTGGATCAAAGGCCTTTTCCCTGTATCTTCTAAGCGGTCGGGGATAGCAAGGCTCATCTGCCTCTGGGAACAGTTGGATCAAAGGCCTTTTTCCTGTATCTTCCATGCGGTCGGGGAAAGCAGGGCTCATCTGCCTCTGGGAACAGTTGGATCAAAGGCCTTTTCCCTGTATCTTCCAAGCGGTCGGGGAGAGCAAGGCTCATCTGTCTCTGGGAACAGTTGGATCAAAGGCCTTTTTCCTGTATCTTCCAAGCGGTCGGGAAGAGCAGGGCTCATCTGCCTCTGGGAACAGTTGGATCAAAGGCCTTTTCCCTGTATCTTCCAAGCGGTCGGGGAGAGCAAGGCTCATCTGCCTCTGGGAACAGTTGGATCAAAGGCCTTTTTCCTGTATCTTCTAAGCGGTCGGGTAGAGCAGGGCTCATCTGCCTCTGGGAACAGTTGGATCAAAGGCCTTTTCCCTGTATCTTCTAAGCGGTCGGGGAGAGCAAGGCTTATCTGCCTCTGATAACAGTTGGATCAAAGGCCTTTTCCCTGTATCTTCCAAGCGGTCGGGGAGAGCAGGTCTCATCTGCCTCTGGGAACAGTTGGATCAAAGGCCGTTTTCCTGTATCTTCCATGAGGTCGGGGAGAGCAGGTCTCATCTGCCTCTGGGAACAGTTGGATCAACTGCCTTTTCCCTGTATCTTCCAAGCGGTCGGGGAGAGCAAGGCTCATCTGCCTCTTATAACAGTTGGATCAAAGGCCTTTTTCCTGTATCTTCCAAGGGGTCGGGGATAGCAGGGCTTATCTGCCTCTGATAACAGTTGGATCAAAGGCCTTTTTCCTGTATCTTCCAAGCGGTCGGGGAGAGCAGGGCTCATCTGCCTCTGGGAACAGTTGGATCAAAGGCCTTTTTCCTGTATCTTCCATGCGGTCGGGGAGAGCAGGTCTCATCTGCCTCTGGGAACAGTTGGATCAAAGGCCTTTTCCCTGTATCTTCCAAGCGGTCGGGGAGAGCAAGGCTCATCTGCCTCTGATAACGGTTGGATCAAAGGCCTTTTTCCTGTATCTTCCAAGGGGTCGGGGATAGCAGGGCTTATCTGCCTCTGGGAACAGTTGGATCAAAGGCCTTTTTCCTGTATCTTCCATGCGGTCGGGGAGAGCAGGGCTCATCTGCCTTTGGGAACAGTTGGATCAAAGGCCTTTTCCCTGTATCTTCTAAGCGGTCGGGGAGAGCAAGGCTCATCTGCCTCTGGGAACAGTTGGATCAAAGGCCTTTTTCCTGTATCTTCCATGCGGTCGGGGAGAGCAGGGCTCATCTGCCTTTGGCAACAGTTGGATCAAAGGCCTTTTTCCTGTATCTTCCAAGCGGTCGGGGAGAGCAAGGCTCATCTGCCTCTGGGAACAGTTGGATCAAAGGCCTTTTTCCTGTATCTTCCATGCGGTCAGGGAGAGCAGGGCTCATCTGCCTCTGGGAACAGTTGGATCAAAGGCCTTTTCCCTGTATCTATCAAGCCATCGGGGAGAGCAGGGCTCATCGGCCTCTGGGAACAGTTGGATCAAAGGCCTTTTCCCTGTATCTTCTAAGCGGTCGGGGATAACAGGGCTCATCTGCCTCTGGAAACAGTTGGATCAAAGGTTATTTTTCTGTATCTTCCATGCGGTCGGGGAGAGCAAGGCTCATCTGCCTCTGGGAACAGTTGGATCAAAGGCCTTTTTCCTGTATCTTCTAAGCGGTCAGGTAGAGCAAGGCCTATCTGCCTCTGGGAACAGTTGGATCAAAGGCCTTTTTCCTGTATCTTCCATGCGGTCGGGGAGAACAGGGCTCATCTGCCTCTGGGAACAGTTGGATCAAAGGCCTTTTCCCTGTATCTTCCAAGCGGTCGGGGAGAGCAAGGCTCATCTGCCTCTGGGAACAGTTGGATCAAAGGCCTTTTTCCTGTATCTTCCAAGCGGTCGGGAAGAGCAGGGCTCATCTGCCTCTGGGAACAGTTGGATCAAAGGCCTTTTCCCTGTATCTTCTAAGCAGTCGGGGAGAGCAGGGCTCATCTGCCTCTGGGAACAGTTGGATCAAAGGCCTTTTCCCTGTATCTTCCAAGCGGTCGGGGAGAGCAGGGCTCATCTGCCTCTGGGAACAGTTGGATCAAAGGCCTTTTCCCTGTATCTTCTAAGCGGTCGGGGATAGCAGGGCTCATCTGCCTCTGGGAACAGTTGGATCAAAGGCCTTTTTCCTGTATCTTCCATGCGGTCGGGGAGAGCAGGGCTCATCTGCCTTTGGAAACGGTTGGATCAAAGGCCTTTTCCCTGTATCTTCTAAGCGGTCGGGGAGAGCAAGGCTCATCTGCCTCTGATAACAGTTGGATCAAAGGCCTTTTTCCTGTATCTTCCATGCGGTCGGGGAGAGCAGGGCTCATCTGCCTCTGGGAACAGTTGGATCAAAGGCCTTTTCCCTGTATCTTCTAAGCGGTCGGGGAGAGCAAGGCTCATCTGCCTCTGATAACAGTTGGATCAAAGGCCTTTTCCCTGTATCTTCCAAGCGGTAGGGGATAGCAGGGCTCATCTGCCTCTGGGAACAGTTGGATCAAAGGCCTTTTTCCTGTATCTTCCATGCGGTCGGGGAGAACAGGGCTCATCTGCCTCTGGGAACAGTTGGATCAACTGCCTTTTCCCTGTATCTTCCAAGCGGTCGGGGAGAGCAAGGCTCATATGCCTCTGATAACAGTTGGATCAAAGGCCTTTTCCCTGTATCTTCCAAGCGGTAGGGGATAGCAGGGCTCATCTGCCTCTGGGAACAGTTGGATCAAAGGCCTTTTTCCTGTATCTTCCATGCGGTCGGGGAGAGCAGGGCTCATCTGCCTCTGGGAACAGTTGGATCAAAGGCCTTTTCCCTGTATCTTCTAAGCGGTCGGGGAGAGCAGGGCTCATCTGCCTCTGGGAACAGTTGGATCAAAGGCCTTTTCCCTGTATCTTCCAAGCGGTCGGGGAGAGCAGGGCTCATATGCCTCTGGGAACAGTTGGATCAAAGGCCTTTTTCCTGTATCTTTCATGCGGTCGGGGAGAGCAGGGCTCATCTGCGTCTGGGAACAGTTGGATCAAAGGCCTTTTTCCTGTATCTTCCAAGCGGTCGGGGAGAGCAAGGCTCATCTGCCTCTGGGAACAGTTGGATCAAGAGCCTTTTTTCTGTATCTTCCAAGCGGTCGGGAAGAGCAGGGCTCATCTGCCTCTGGGAACAGTTGGATCAAGGGCCTTTTCCCTGTATCTTCTAAGCGGTCGGGGAGAGCAAGGTTCATCTGCCTCTGGGAACAGTTGAATCAAAGGCCTTTTTCCTGTATCTTCCAAGGGGTCGGGGAGAACAGGGCTCATCTGCCTCTTGGAACAGTTGGATCAAAGGCCTTTTCCCTGTATCTTCTAAGCGGTCGGGGAGAGCAAGGCTCATCTGCCTCTAATAACAGTTGGATCAAAGGCCTTTTTCCTGTATCTTTCATGCGGTCGGGGATAGCAGGGCTCATATGCCTCTGGGAACAGTTGGATCAAAGGCCTTTTCCCTGTATCTTCCATGCGGTTGGGGAGAGCAGGGCTCATCTGCCTCTGGGAACAGTTGGATCAAAGGCCTTTTCCCTGTATCTTCAAAGCGGTCGGGTAGAGCAAGGCCTATCTGCCTCTGTGAAAAGTTGGATCAAACGCCTTTTTCCTGTATCTTTCATGCGGTCGGGGAGAGCAGGGCTCATCTGCCTCTGGGAACAGTTGGATCAAAGGCCTTTTCCCTGTATCTTCTAAGCGGTCGGGGAGAGCAAGGCTCATCTGCCTCTGGGAACGGTTGGATCAAAGGCCTTTTTCCTGTATCTTCCAAGCGGTCGGGGAGAGCAGGGCTCATCTGCCTCTGATAACAGTTGGATCAAAGGCCTTTTCCCTGTATCTTCCAAGCGGTCGGGGAGAGCAGGGCTCATATGCCTCTGGGAACAGTTGGATCAAAGGCCTTTTCCCTGTATCTTCCATGCGGTCGGGGAGAGCAGGGCTCATCTGCCTCTGGGAACAGTTGGATCAAAGGCCTTTTCCCTGTATCTTCAAAGCGGTCGGGTAGAGCAAGGCTCATCTGCCTCTGGGAACAGTTGGATCAAAGGCCTTTTTCCTGTATCTTCCAAGGGGTCGGGGATAGCAGGGCTTATCTGCCTTTGGGAACAGTTGGATCAAAGGCCTTTTTCCTGTATCTTTCATGCGGTCGGGGAGAGCAGGGCTCATCTGCGTCTGGGAACAGTTGGATCAAAGGCCTTTTTCCTGTATCTTCCAAGCGGTCGGGGAGAGCAAGGCTCATCTGCCTCTGGGAACAGTTGGATCAAGAGCCTTTTTTCTGTATCTTCCAAGCGGTCGGGAAGAGCAGGGCTCATCTGCCTCTGGGAACAGTTGGATCAAGGGCCTTTTCCCTGTATCTTCTAAGCGGTCGGGGAGAGCAAGGTTCATCTGCCTCTGGGAACAGTTGAATCAAAGGCCTTTTTCCTGTATCTTCCAAGGGGTCGGGGAGAACAGGGCTCATCTGCCTCTTGGAACAGTTGGATCAAAGGCCTTTTCCCTGTATCTTCTAAGCGGTCGGGGAGAGCAAGGCTCATCTGCCTCTAATAACAGTTGGATCAAAGGCCTTTTCCCTGTATGTTCCAAGTGCTCGGGGATAGCAGGGCTCATCTACCTCTGGGAACAGTTGGATCAAAGGCCTTTTCCCTGTATCTTTAAAGCGGTCGGGGAGAGCAGGGCTCATCTGCCTCTGGGAACAGTTGGATCAAAGGCCTTTTTCCTGTATCTTCTAAGCGGTCGGGGAGAGCAAGGCTCATCTGCCTCTGATAACAGTTGGATCAAAGGCCTTTTTCCTGTATCTTCCAAGGGGTCGGGGATAGCAGGGCTTATCTGCCTCTGGGAACAGTTGGATCAAAGGCCTTTTCCCTGTATCTTCTATGCGGTCGGGGAGAGCAAAGCTCATCTGCCTCTGGGAACAGTTGGATCAAAGGCCTTTTTCCTGTATCTTCTAAGCGGTCGGGGAGAGCAAAGCTCATCTGCCTCTGGGAACAGTTGGATCAACTGCCTTTTCCCTGTATCTTCCAAGCGGTCGGGGAGAGCAAGGCTCATCTGCCTCTGATAACAGTTGGATCAAAGGCCTTTTTCCTGTATCTTCCAAGGGGTCGGGGATAGCAGGGCTTATCTGCCTCTGGGAACAGTTGGATCAAAGGCCTTTTCCCTGTATCTTTAAAGCGGTCGGGGAGAGCAAGGCTCATCTGCCTCTGGGAACAGTTGGATCAAAGGCCTTTTCCCTGTATCTTCTAAGCGGTCGGGGAGAGCAGGGCTCATCTGCCTCTGGGAACAGTTGGATCAAAGGCCTTTTCCCTGTATCTTCTAAGCGGTCGGGGAGAGCAAGGCTCATCTGCCTCTGATAAGAGCTGGATCAAAGGCCTTTTTCCTGTATCTTCCAAGGGGTCGGGGATAGCAGGGCTTATCTGCCTCTGGGAACAGTTGGATCAAAGGCCTTTTTCCTGTATCTTCCATGCGGTCGGGGAGAGCAGGGTTCATCTGCCTTTGGGAACAGTTGGATCAAAGGCCTTTTCCCTGTATCTTCTAAGCGGTCGGGGAGAGCAAGGCTCATCTGCCTCTGGGAACAGTTGGATCAAAGGCCTTTTTCCTGTATCTTCCATGCGGTCGGGGAGAGCAGGGCTCATCTGCCTTTGGCAACAGTTGGATCAAAGGCCTTTTTCCTGTATCTTCCAAGCGGTCGGGGAGAGCAAGGCTCATCTGCCTCTGGGAACAGTTGGATCAAAGGCCTTTTTCCTGTATCTTCTAAGCGGTCGGGAAGAGCAGGGCTTATCTGCCTCTGGGAATAGTTGGATCAAAGGCCTTTTTCCTGTATCTTCCAAGCGGTCGGGGAGAGCAAGGCTCATCTGCCTCTGGAAACAGTTGGATCAAAGGTTATTTTTCTGTATCTTCCATGCGGTCGGGGAGAGCAAGGCTCATCTGCCTCTGGGAACAGTTGGATCAAAGGCCTTTTCCCTGTATCTATCAAGCCATCGGGGAGAGCAGGGCTCATCTGCCTCTGGGAACAGTTGGATCAAAGGCCTTTTCCCTGTATCTTCTAAGCGGTCGGGGATAACAGGGCTCATCTGCCTCTGGAAACAGTTGGATCAAAGGTTATTTTTCTGTATCTTCCATGCGGTCGGGGAGAGCAAGGCTCATCTGCCTCTGGGAACAGTTGGAGCAAAGGCCTTTTTCCTGTATCTTCTAAGCGGTCAGATAGAGCAAGGCCTATCTGCCTCTAGGAACAGTTGGATCAAAGGCCTTTTTCCTGTATCTTCCAAGCGGTCGGGGAGAGCAAGGCTCATCTGCCTCTGGGAACAGTTGGATCAAAGGCCTTTTTCCTGTATCTTCCAAGCGGTCGGGAAGAGCAGGGCTCATCTGCCTCTGGGAACAGTTGGATCAAAGGCCTTTTCCCTGTATCTTCCTAGCAGTCGGGGAGAGCAGGGCTCATCTGCCTCTGCGAACAGTTGGATCAAAGGCCTTTTCCCTGTATCTTCCAAGCGGTCGGGGAGAGCAAGGCTCATCTGCCTCTGGGAACAGTTGGATCAAAGGCCTTTTCCCTGTATCTTCTAAGCGGTCGGGGATAGCAGGGCTCATCTGCCTCTGGGAACAGTTGGATCAAAGGCCTTTTCCCTGTATCTTCTAAGCGGTCGGGGAGAGCAAGGCTTATCTGCCTCTGATAACAGTTGGAACAAAGGCCTTTTTCCTGTATCTTCCATGCGGTCGGGGAGAGCAGGGCTCATCTGCCTCTGGGAACGGTTGGATCAAAGGCCTTTTCCCTGTATCTTCTAAGCGGTCGGGGAGAGCAAGGCTCATCTGCCTCTGATAACAGTTGGATCAAAGGCCTTTTCCCTGTATCTTCCAAGCGGTAGGGGATAGCAGGGCTCATCTGCCTCTGGGAACAGTTGGATCAAAGGCCTTTTTCCTGTATCTTCCATGCGGTCGGGGAGAACAGGGCTCATCTGCCTCTGGGAACAGTTGGATCAACTGCCTTTTCCCTGTATCTTCCAAGCGGTCGGGGAGAGCAAGGCTCATCTGCCTCTAGGAACAGTTGGATCAAAGGCCTTTTTCCTGTATCTTCCATGCGGTCGGGGAGAGCAGGGCTCATCTGCCTTTGGCAACAGTTGGATCAAAGGCCTTTTTCCTGTATCTTCCAAGTGGTCGGGGAGAGCAAGGCTCATCTGCCTCTGGGAACAGTTGGATCAAAGGCCTTTTTCCTGTATCTTCTAAGCGGTCAGGTAGAGCAAGGCCTATCTGCCTCTGGGAACAGTTGGATCAAAGGCCTTTTTCCTGTATCTTCCATGCGGTCGGGGAGAACAGGGCTCATCTGCCTCTGGGAACAGTTGGATCAAAGGCCTTTTCCCTGTATCTTCCAAGCGGTCGGGGAGAGCAAGGCTCATCTGCCTCTGGGAACAGTTGGATCAAAGGCCTTTTTCCTGTATCTTCCAAGCGGTCGGGAAGAGCAGGGCTCATCTGCCTCTGTGAACAGTTGGATCAAAGGCCTTTTCCCTGTATCTTCCATGCGGTCGGGGAGAGCAGGTCTCATCTGCCTCTGGGAACAGTTGGATCAACTGCCTTTTCCCTGTATCTTTCAAGCGGTCGGGGAGAGCAAGGCTCATCTGCCTCTGATAACAGTTGGATCAAAGGCCTTTTCCCTGTATCTTCCAAGTGGTCGGGGATAGCAGGGCTTATCTGCCTCTGGGAACAGTTGGATCAAAGGCCTTTTCCCTGTATCTTTAAAGCGGTCGGGGAGAGCAAGGCTCATCTGCCTCTGGGAACAGTTGGATCAAAGGCCTTTTCCCTGTATCTTCTAAGCGGTCGGGGAGAGCAGGGCTCATCTGCCTCTGGGAACAGTTGGATCAAAGGCCTTTTCCCTGTATCTTCTAAGTGGTCGGGGAGAGCAAGGGTCATCTGCCTCTGATAACAGCTGGATCAAAGGCCTTTTTCCTGTATCTTCCATGCGGTCGGGGAGAGCAGGGCTCATCTGCCTCTGGGAACAGTTGGATCAAAGGCCTTTTCCCTGTATCTTCTAAGCGGTCGGGGAGAGCAAGGCTCATCTGCCTCTGATAACAGTTGGATCAAAGGCCTTTTCCCTGTATCTTCTAAGCGGTCGGGGATAGCAGGGCTCATCTGCGTCTGGGAACAGTTGGATCAAAGGCCTTTTCCCTGAAACTTCTAAGCGGTCGGGGAGAGCAAGGCTCATATGCCTCTGATAACAGTTGGATCAAAGGCCTTTTCCCTGTATCTTCTAAGCGGTCGGGGATAGCAGGGCTCATCTGCCTCTAGGAACAGTTGGATCAAAGGCCTTTTCCCTGTATTTTTAAAGCGGTCGGGGAGAGCAAGGCTCATCTGCCTCTGGGAACAGTTGGATCAAAGGCCTTTTCCCTGTATCTTCTAAGCGGTCGGGGAGAGCAGGGCTCATCTGCCTCTGGGAACAGTTGGATCAAAGGCCTTTTCCCTGTATCTTCTAAGTGGTCGGGGAGAGCAAGGGTCATCTGCCTCTGATAACAGCTGGATCAAAGGCCTTTTTCCTGTATCTTCCATGCGGTCGGGGAGAGCAGGGCTCATCTGCCTCTGGGAACAGTTGGATCAAAGGCCTTTTCCCTGTATCTTCTAAGCGGTCGGGGAGAGCAAGGCTCATCTGCCTCTGATAACAGTTGGATCAAAGGCCTTTTCCCTTTATCTTCTAAGCGGTCGGGGATAGCAGGGCTCATCTGCCTCTGGGAACAGTTGGATCAAAGGCCTTTTCCCTGTATCTTCTAAGCGGTCGGGGAGAGCAAGGCTCATATGCCTCTGATAACAGTTGGATCAAAGGCCTTTTCCCTGTATCTTCTAAGCGGTCGGGAAGAGCAGGGCTCATCTGCCTCTGTGAACAGTTGGATCAAAGGCCTTTTCCCTGTATCTTCCAAGCGGTAGGGGATAGCAGGGCTCATCTGCCTCTGGGAACAGTTGGATCAAAGGCCTTTTTCCTGTATCTTCCATGCGGTCGGGGAGAGCAGGTCTCATCTGCCTCTGGGAACAGTTGGATCAACTGCCTTTTCCCTTTATCTTCCTAAGCGGTCGGGGAGAGCAAGGCTCATATGCCTCTGATAACAGTTGGATCAAAGGCCTTTTCCCTGTATCTTCCAAGGGGTCGGGGATAGCATGGCTTATCTGCCTCTGGGAACAGTTGGATCAAAGGCCTTTTTCCTGTATCTTCCATGCGGTCGGGGAGAGCAGGGCTCATCTGCCTCTGGGAACAGTTGGATCAAAGGCCTTTTCCCTGTATCTTCCATGCGGTCGGGGAGAGCAAGGCTCATCTGCCTCTGGGAACAGTTGGATCAAAGGCCTTTTTCCTGTATCTTCTAAGCGGTCGGGTAGAGCAAGGCCTATCTGCCTCTGGGAACAGTTGGATCAAAGGCCTTTTTCCTGTATCTTCCATGCTGTCGGGGAGAACAGGGCTCATCTGCCTCTGGGAACAGTTGGATCAAAGGCCTTTTCCCTGTATCTTCTAAGCGGTCGGGGAGAGCAAGGCTCATCTGCCTCTGGGAAGAGTTGGATCAAAGGCCTTTTTCCTGTATCTTCCAAGCGGTCGGGGAGAGCAGGGCTCATCTGCCTCTGATAACAGTTGGATCAAAGGCCTTTTCCCTGTATCTTCCAAGCGGTCGGGGAGAGCAGGGCTCATCTGCCTCTGGGAACAGTTGGATCAAAGGCCTTTTTCCTGTATCTTCTAAGCGGTCGGGTAGAGCAAGGCCTATCTGCCTCTGGGAACAGTTGGATCAAAGGCCTTTTTCCTGTATCTTCCATGCTGTCGGGGAGAACAGGGCTCATCTGCCTTTGGGAACAGTTGGATCAAAGGCCTTTTCCCTGTATCTTCTAAGCGGTCGGGGAGAGCAAGGCTCATCTGCCTCTGGGAAGAGTTGGATCAAAGGCCTTTTTCCTGTATCTTCCAAGCGGTCGGGGAGAGCAGGGCTCATCTGCCTCTGATAACAGTTGGATTAAAGGCCTTTTCG
Source organism: Ceratothoa steindachneri (assembly GCA_963969495.1). Taxonomy (NCBI): domain Eukaryota; kingdom Metazoa; phylum Arthropoda; class Malacostraca; order Isopoda; family Cymothoidae; genus Ceratothoa; species Ceratothoa steindachneri. Next base: position 111,480,280 of record OZ018333.1, read on the forward strand.
CTGTATCTTCCATGCGGTCGGGGAGAGCAGGGCTCATCTGCCTCTGGGAACAGTTGGATCAAAGGCCTTTTCCCTGTATCTTCAAAGCGGTCGGGTAGAGCAAGGCTCATCTGCCTTTGGGAACAGTTGGATCAAAGGCCTTTTTCCTGTATCTTCCAAGGGGTCGGGGATAGCAGGGCTCATCTGCCTCTGGGACAATTGGATCAAAGGCCTTTTTCCTGTATCTTCCAAGCGGTCGGGGAGAGCAAGGCTCATCTGCCTCTGGAAACAGTTGGATCAAAGGCCTTTTTCCTGTATCTTCCAAGCGGTCGGGAAGAGCAGGGCTCATCTGCCTCTGGGAACAGTTGGATCAAAGGCCTTTTCCCTGTATCTTCTAAGCGGTCGGGGAGAGCAAGGCTCATCTGCCTCTGGGAACAGTTGGATCAAAGGCCTTTTCCCTGTATCTTCCATGCGGTCGGGGAGAGCAGGGCTCATCTGCCTCTGGGAACAGTTGGATCAAAGGCCTTTTCCCTGTATCTTCTAAGCGGTCGGGTAGAGCAAGGCCTATCTGCCTCTGGGAACAGTTGGATCAAAGGCCTTTTTCCTGTATCTTTCATGCGGTCGGGGAGAGCAGGGCTCATCTGCCTCTGGGACAATTGGATCAAAGGCCTTTTTCCTGTATCTTCCAAGCGGTCGGGGAGAGCAAGGCTCATCTGCCTCTGGGAACAGTTGGATCAAAGGCCTTTTTCCTGTATCTTCTAAGCGGTCGGGGAGAGCAAGGCTCATCTGCCTCTGGGAACAGTTGAATCAAAGGCCTTTTTCCTGTATCTTCCATGCGGTCGGGGAGAACAGGGCTCATCTGCCTCTTGGAACAGTTGGATCAAAGGCCTTTTCCCTGTATCTTCTAAGCGGTCGGGGAGAGCAAGGCTCATCTGCCTCTGATAACAGTTGGATCAAAGGCCTTTTCCCTGTATGTTCCAAGTGCTCGGGGATAGCAGGGCTCATCTACCTCTGGGAACAGTTGGATCAAAGGCCTTTTCCCTGTATCTTTAAAGCGGTCGGGGAGAGCAAGGCTCATCTGCCTCTGGGAACAGTTGGATTAAAGGCCTTTTCCCTGTATCTTCTAAGCGGTCAAGGAGAGCAGGGCTCATCTGCCTCTGGGAACAGTTGGATCAAAGGCCTTTTTCCTGTATCTTCTAAGTGGTCGGGGAGAGCAAGGCTCATCTGCCTCTGATAACAGTTGGATCAAAGGCCTTTTTCCTGTATCTTCCAAGGGGTCGGGGATAGCAGGGCTTATCTGCCTCTGGGAACAGTTGGATCAAAGGCCTTTTCCCTGTATCTTCTATGCGGTCGGGGAGAGCAAGGTTCATCTGCCTCTGGGAACAGTTGGATCAAAGGCCTTTTTCCTGTATCTTTCAAGCGGTCGGGAAGAGCAGGGCTCATCTGCCTCTGGGAACAGTTGGATCAAAGGCCTTTTCCCTGTATCTTCTAAGCGGTCCGGGAGAGCAAGGCTCATCTGCCTCTGATAACAGTTGGATCAAAGGCCTTTTCCCTGTATCTTCCAAGCGGTCGGGGATAGCAGGGCTCATCTGCCTCTGTGAACAGTTGGATCAAAGGCCTTTTCCCTGTATCTTCCATGCGGTCGGGGAGAGCAGGTCTCATCTGCCTCTGGGAACAGTTGGATCAACTGCCTTTTCCCTGTATCTTTCAAGCGGTCGGGGAGAGCAAGGCTCATCTGCCTCTGAGAACAGTTGGATCAAAGGCCTTTTCCCTGTATCTTCCAAGTGGTTGGGGATAGCAGGGCTCATCTGCCCCTGGGAACAGTTGGATCAAAGGCCTTTTCCCTGTATCTTTAAAGCGGTCGGGGAGAGCAAGGCTCCTCTGCCTCTGGGAACAGTTGGATCAAAGGCCTTTTCCCTGTATCTTCTAAGCGGTCGGGGAGAGCAGGGCTCATCTGCCTCTGGGAACAGTTGGATCAAAGGCCTTTTCCCTGTATCTTCTAAGTGGTCGGGGAGAGCAAGGGTCATCTGCCTCTGATAACAGTTGGATCAAAGGCCTTTTTCCTGTATCTTCCAAGGGGTCGGGGATAGCAGGGCTTATCTGCCTCTGGGAACAGTTGGATCAAAGGCCTTTTCCCTGTATCTTCTAAGCGGTCGGGGAGAGCAGGGCTCATCTGCCTCTGGGAACAGTTGAATCAAAGGCCTTTTTCCTGTATCTTCCATGCGGTCGGGGAAAGCAGGGCTCATCTGCCTCTGGGAACAGTTGGATCAAAGGCCTTTTCCCTGTATCTTCTAAGCGGTCGGGGAGAGCAAGGCTCATATGCCTCTGGGAACAGTTGAATCAAAGGCCTTTTTCCTGTATCTTCCAAGGGGTCGGGGAAAGCAGGGCTCATCTGCCTCTGGGAACAGTTGGATCAAAGGCCTTTTCCCTGTATCTTCCAAGCGGTCGGGGAGAACAAGGCTCATCTGCCTCTGGGAACAGTTGGATCAAAGGCCTTTTTCCTGTATCTTCCAAGCGGTCGGGGATAGCAGGGCTCATCTGCCACTGGGAACAGTTGGATCAAAGGCCTTTTTCCTGTATCTTCCATGCGGTCGGGGAGAGCAGGTCTCATCTGCATCTGGGAACAGTTGGATCAACTGCCTTTTCCCTGTATCTTCCAAGCGGTCGGGGAGAGCAAGGCTCATCTGCCTCTGATAACAGTTGGATCAAAGGCCTTTTCCCTGTATCTTCTAAGCGGTCGGGTAGAGCAAGGCCTATCTGCCTCTGGGAACAGTTGGATCAAAGGCCTTTTTCCTGTATCTTTCATGCGGTCGGGGAGAGCAGGGCTCATCTGCCTCTGGGACAATTGGATCAAAGGCCTTTTTCCTGTATCTTCCAAGCGGTCGGGGAGAGCAAGGCTCATCTGCCTCTGGGAACAGTTGGATCAAAGGCCTTTTTCCTGTATCTTCTAAGCGGTCGGGGAGAGCAAGGCTCATCTGCCTCTGGGAACAGTTGAATCAAAGGCCTTTTTCCTGTATCTTCCATGCGGTCGGGGAGAACAGGGCTCATCTGCCTCTTGGAACAGTTGGATCAAAGGCCTTTTCCCTGTATCTTCTAAGCGGTCGGGGAGAGCAAGGCTCATCTGCCTCTGATAACAGTTGGATCAAAGGCCTTTTCCCTGTATGTTCCAAGTGCTCGGGGATAGCAGGGCTCATCTACCTCTGGGAACAGTTGGATCAAAGGCCTTTTCCCTGTATCTTTAAAGCGGTCGGGGAGAGCAAGGCTCATCTGCCTCTGGGAACAGTTGGATTAAAGGCCTTTTCCCTGTATCTTCTAAGCGGTCAAGGAGAGCAGGGCTCATCTGCCTCTGGGAACAGTTGGATCAAAGGCCTTTTTCCTGTATCTTCTAAGCGGTCGGGGAGAGCAAGGCTCATCTGCCTCTGATAACAGTTGGATCAAAGGCCTTTTTCCTGTATCTTCCAAGGGGTCGGGGATAGCAGGGCTTATCTGCCTCTGGGAACAGTTGGATCAAAGGCCTTTTCCCTGTATCTTCTATGCGGTCGGGGAGAGCAAGGTTCATCTGCCTCTGGGAACAGTTGGATCAAAGGCCTTTTTCCTGTATCTTTCAAGCGGTCGGGAAGAGCAGGGCTCATCTGCCTCTGGGAACAGTTGGATCAAAGGCCTTTTCCCTGTATCTTCTAAGCGGTCCGGGAGAGCAAGGCTCATCTGCCTCTGATAACAGTTGGATCAAAGGCCTTTTCCCTGTATCTTCCAAGCGGTCGGGGATAGCAGGGCTCATCTGCCTCTGTGAACAGTTGGATCAAAGGCCTTTTCCCTGTATCTTCCATGCGGTCGGGGAGAGCAGGTCTCATCTGCCTCTGGGAACAGTTGGATCAACTGCCTTTTCCCTGTATCTTTCAAGCGGTCGGGGAGAGCAAGGCTCATCTGCCTCTGATAACAGTTGGATCAAAGGCCTTTTCCCTGTATCTTCCAAGTGGTTGGGGATAGCAGGGCTCATCTGCCCCTGGGAACAGTTGGATCAAAGGCCTTTTCCCTGTATCTTTAAAGCGGTCGGGGAGAGCAAGGCTCCTCTGCCTCTGGGAACAGTTGGATCAAAGGCCTTTTCCCTGTATCTTCTAAGCGGTCGGGGAGAGCAGGGCTCATCTGCCTCTGGGAACAGTTGGATCAAAGGCCTTTTCCCTGTATCTTCTAAGTGGTCGGGGAGAGCAAGGGTCATCTGCCTCTGATAACAGTTGGATCAAAGGCCTTTTTCCTGTATCTTCCAAGGGGTCGGGGATAGCAGGGCTTATCTGCCTCTGGGAACAGTTGGATCAAAGGCCTTTTCCCTGTATCTTCTAAGCGGTCGGGGAGAGCAGGGCTCATCTGCCTCTGGGAACAGTTGAATCAAAGGCCTTTTTCCTGTATCTTCCATGCGGTCGGGGAAAGCAGGGCTCATCTGCCTCTGGGAACAGTTGGATCAAAGGCCTTTTCCCTGTATCTTCTAAGCGGTCGGGGAGAGCAAGGCTCATATGCCTCTGGGAACAGTTGAATCAAAGGCCTTTTTCCTGTATCTTCCATGCGGTCGGGGAAAGCAGGGCTCATCTGCCTCTGGGAACAGTTGGATCAAAGGCCTTTTCCCTGTATCTTCCAAGCGGTCGGGGAGAACAAGGCTTATCTGCCTCTGGGAACAGTTAGATCAAAGGCCTTTTTCCTGTATCTTCCAAGCGGTCGGGAAGAGCAGGGCTCATCTGCCTCTGGGAACGGTTGGATCAAAGGCCTTTTCCCTGTATCTTCTAAGCGGTCGGGGAGAGCAAGGCTCATCTGCCTCTCATAACAGTTGGATCAAAGGCCTTTTTCCTGTATCTTCCAAGCGGTCGGGGATAGCAGGGCTCATCTGCCTCTGGGAACAGTTGGATCAAAGGCCTTTTTCCTGTATCTTCCATGCGGTCGGGGAGAGCAGGTCTCATCTGCATCTGGGAACAGTTGGATCAACTGCCTTTTCCCTGTATCTTCCAAGCGGTCGGGGAGAGCAAGGCTCATCTGCCTCTGATAACAGTTGGATCAAAGGCCTTTTCCCTGTATCTTCCAAGGGGTCGGGGATAGCAGGGCTTATCTGCCTCTGGGAACAGTTGGATCAAAGGCCTTTTTCCTGTATCTTTTATGCGGTCGAGGAGAGCAGGGCTCATCTTCCTCTGGGAACAGTTGGATCAAAGGCCTTTTCCCTGTATCTTCTAAGCGGTCGGGGAGAGCAAGGCTCATCTGCCTCTGGGAACAGTTGGATCAAAGGCCTTTTTCCTGTATCTTCCATGCGGTCGGGGAAAGCAGGGCTCATCTGCCTCTGGGAACAGTTGGATCAAAGGCCTTTTCCCTGTATCTTCCAAGCGGTCGGGGAGAGCAAGGCTCATCTGCCTCTGGGAACAGTTGGATCAAAGGCCTTTTTCCTGTATCTTCCATGCGGTTGGGGAGAGCAGGGCTCATCTGCCTCTGGGAACAGTTGGATCAAAGGCCTTTTCCCTGTATCTTCTAAGCGGTCGGGTAGAGCAAGGCTCATCTGCCTCTGGGAACAGTTGGATCAAAGGCCTTTTTCCTGTATCTTCCATGCGGTCGGGGAGAGCAGGGCTCATCTGCCTCTGGGAACAGTTGGATCAAAGGCCTTTTTCCTGTATCTTCCATGCGGTCGGGGAGAGCAGGGCTCATCTGCCTCTGGGAACAGTTGGATCAAAGGCCTTTTCCCTGTATCTTCTAAGCGGTCGGGGAGAGCAGGGCTCATCTGCCTCTGGGAACAGTTGGATCAAAGGCCTTTTCCCTGTTTCTTCTAAGCGGTCGGGGAGAGCAGGGCTCATCTGCCTCTGGGAACAGTTGGATCAAAGGCCTTTTTCCTGTATCTTCCAAGGGGTCGGGGATAGCAGGGCTTATCTGCCTCTGGGAACAGTTGGATCAAAGGCCTTTTTCCTGTATCTTTTATGCGGTCGAGGAGAGCAGGGCTCATCTTCCTCTGGGAACAGTTGGATCAAAGGCCTTTTCCCTGTATCTTCTAAGCGGTCGGGGAGAGCAAGGCTCATATGCCTCTGGGACAGTTGAATCATTGGCTTTCTTCCTGTATCTCCCAAGCGGTCGGGGAGAGCAAGGCTTATCTGCCTCTGATAACAGTTGGATCAAAGGCCTTTTTCCTGTATCTTCCAAGGGGTCGGGGATAGCAGGGCTTATCTGCATCTGGGAAAAGTTGGATCAAAGGCCTTTTTCCTGTATCTTCCATGCGGTCGGGGAGAGCAGGGCTCATCTGCCTCTGGGAACAGTTGGATCAAAGGCCTTTTCCCTGTATCTTCTAAGCGGTCGGGGAGAGCAGGGCTCATCTGCCTCTGGGAACAGTTGGATCAAAGGCCTTTTCCCTGTTTCTTCTAAGCGGTCGGGGAGAGCAGGGCTCATCTGCCTCTGGGAACAGTTGGATCAAAGGCCTTTTTTCTGTATCTTCCATGCGGTCGGGGAGAGCAGGGCTCATCTGCCTCTGGGAACAGTTGGAACAAAGGCCTTTTCCCTGTATCTTCTAAGCGGTCGGGTAGAGCAGGGCTCATCTGCCTCTGGGAACAGTTGGATCAACTGCCTTTTCCCTGTATCTTCCATGTGGTCGGGGAGAGCAGGGCTCATCTGCCTCTGGGAACAGTTGGATCAAAGGCCTTTTACCTGTATCTTCCATGCGGTCGGGGAGAGCAGGGTTCATCTGCCTCTGGGAACAGTTGGATCAACTGCCTTTTCCCTGTATCTTCCATGCGGTCGGGGAGAGCAGGGCTCATCTGCCTCTGGGAACAGTTGGATCAAAGGCCTTTTCCCTGTATCTTCTAAGCGGTCGGCGAGAGCAAGGCTCATAAACCTCTGGGAACAGTTGGATCAAAGGCCTTTTCCCTGTATCTTCAAAGCGGTCGGGTAGAGCAAGGCTCATCTGCCTCTGGGAACAGTTGGATCAACTGCCTTTTCCCTGTATCTTCCATGCGGTCGGGGAGAGCAGGGCTCATCTGCCTCTGGGAACAGTTGGATCAAAGGCCTTTTTCCTGTATCTTCCAAGCGGTCGGGGAGAGCAAGGCTCATCTGCCTCTGTGAACAGATGGATCAAAGGCCTTTTTCCTGTATCTTCCATGCGGTCGGGGAGAGCAGGGCTCATCTGCCTCTGGGAACAGTTGGATCAAAGGCCTTTTCCCTGTATCTTCCATGCGGTCGGGGAGAGCAGGTCTCATCTGCCTCTGGGAACAGTTGGATCAACTGCCTTTTCCCTGTATCTTTCAAGCGGTCGGGGAGAGCAAGGCTCATCTGCCTCTGATAACAGTTGGATCAAATGCCTTTTCCCTGTATCTTCCAAGTGGTTGGGGATAGCAGGGCTCATCTGCCTCTGGGAACAGTTGGATCAAAGGCCTTTTCCCTGTATCTTCTAAGCGGTCGGGTAGAGCAGGGCTCATCTGCCTCTGATAACAGTTGGAGCAAAGGCCTTTTCCCTGTATCTTCCAAGCGGTCGGGGATAGCAGGGCTCATTTGCCTCTGGGAACAGTTGGATCAAAGGCCTTTTTCCTGTATCTTCCATGCGGTCGGGGAGAGCAGGTCTCATCTGCCTCTGGGAACAGTTGGATCAAAGGCCTTTTCCCTGTATCTTCTAAGCGGTCGGCGAGAGCAAGGCTCATAAACCTCTGGGAATAGTTGGATCAAAGGCCTTTTCCCTGTATCTTCAAAGCGGTCGGGTAGAGCAAGGCTCATCTGCCTCTGGGAACAGTTGGATCAACTGCCTTTTCCCTGTATCTGCCATGCGGTCGGGGAGAGCAGGGCTCATCTGCCTCTGAGAACAGTTGGATCAAAGGCCTTTTTCCTGTATCTTCCAAGCGGTCGGGGAGAGCAAGGCTCATCTGCCTCTGGGAACAGATGGATCAAAGGCCTTTTTCCTGTATCTTCCATGCGGTCGGGGAGAGCAGGGCTCATCTGCCTCTGGGAACAGTTGGATCAAAGGCCTTTTTCCTGTATCTTCCAAGCGGTCGGGGAGAGCAAGGCTCATCTGCCTCTGATAACAGTTGGATCAAAGGCCTTTTCCCTGTATCTTCCAAGCGGTCGGGGATAGCAGGGCTCATTTGCCTCTGGGAACAGTTGGATCAAAGGCCTTTTTCCTGTATCTTCCATGCGGTCAGGGAGAGCAGGTCTCATCTGCCTCTGGGAACAGTTGGATCAACTGCCTTTTCCCTGTATCTTCCAAGCGGTCGGGGAGAGCAAGGCTCATCCTCCTCTGATAACAGTTGGATCAAAGGCTTTTTTCCTGTATCTTCCAAGGGGTCGGGGATAGCAGGGCTTATCTGCCTCTGGGAACAGTTGGATCAAAGGCCTTTTTCCTGTATCTTCCATGCGGTCGGGGAGAGCAGGGCTCATCTGCCTCTGGGAACAGTTGGATCAAAGGCCTTTTCCCTGTATCTATCAAGCCATCGGGGAGAGCAAGGCTCATATGCCTCTGGGACAGTTGAATCATTGGCTTTCTTCCTGTATCTCCCGAGCGGTCGGGGAGAGCAAGGCTCATCTGCCTCTGATAACAGTTGGATCAAAGGCCTTTTTCCTGTATCTTCCAAGGGGTCGGGGATAGCAGGGCTTATCTGCCTCTGGGAACAGTTGGATCAAAGGCCTTTTTCCTGTATCTTCTAAGCGGTCGGGGAGAGCAAGGCTCATCTGCCTCTGATAACAGTTGGATCAAAGGCCTTTTCCCTGTATCTTCCAAGCGGTCGGGGATAGCAGGGCTCATCTGCCTCTGTGAACAGTTGGATCAAAGGCCTTTTCCCTGTATCTTCCATGCGGTCGGGGAGAGCAGGTCTCATCTGCCTCTGGGAACAGTTGGATCAACTGCCTTTTCCCTGTATCTTTCAAGCGGTCGGGGAGAGCAAGGCTCATCTGCCTCTGATAACAGTTGGATCAAAGGCCTTTTCCCTGTATCTTCCAAGTGGTTGGGGATAGCAGGGCTCATCTGCCTCTGGGAACAGTTGGATCAAAGGCCTTTTCCCTGTATCTTCCAAGCGGTCGGGGATAGCAGGGCTCATTTGCCCCTGGGAACAGTTGGATCAAAGGCCTTTTCCCTGTATCTTCCAAGCGGTCGGGGATAGCAGGGCTCATCTGCCTCTGGGAACAGTTGGATCAAAGGCCTTTTTCCTGTATCTTCCATGCGGTCGGGGAGAGCAGGTCTCATCTGCATCTGGGAACAGTTGGATCAACTGCCTTTTCCCTGTATCTTCCAAGCGGTCGGGGAGAGCAAGGCTCATCTGCCTCTGATAACAGTTGGATCAAAGGCCTTTTTCCTGTATCTTCCAAGGGGTCGGGGATAGCAGGGCTTATCTGCCTCTGGGAACAGTTGGATCAAAGGCCTTTTCCCTGTATCTTCTAAGCGGTCGGGGAGAGCAGGGCTCATCTGCCTCTGGGAACAGTTGGTTCAAAGGCCTTTTCCCTGTATCTTCTAAGCGGTCGGGGAGAGCAGGGCTCATCTGCCTCTGGGAACAGTTGGATCAAAGGCCTTTTCCCTGTTTCTTCTAAGCGGTCGGGGATAGCAGGGCTCATCTGCCTCTGGGAACAGTTGGATCAAAGGCCTTTTTCCTGTATCTTCCATGCGGTCGGGGAGAGCAGGGCTCATCTGCCTCTGGGAACAGTTGGATCAAAGGCCTTTTCCCTGTATCTATCAAGATATCGGGGAGAGCAAGGCTCATATGCCTCTGGGACAGTTGAATCATTGGCTTTCTTCCTGTATCTCCCAAGCGGTCGGGGAGAGCAAGGCTCATCTGCCTCTGATAACAGTTGGATCAAAGGCCTTTTTCCTGTATCTTCCAAGGGGTCGGGGATAGCAGGGCTTATCTGCCTCTGGGAACAGTTGGATCAAAGGCCTTTTTCCTGTATCTTCTAAGCGGTCGGGGAGAGCAAGGCTCATCTGCCTCTGATAACAGTTGGATCAAAGGCCTTTTCCCTGTATCTTCCAAGCGGTCGGGGATAGCAGGGCTCATCTGCCTCTGTGAACAGTTGGATCAAAGGCCTTTTCCCTGTATCTTCCATGCGTTCGGGGAGAGCAGGTCTCATCTGCCTCTGGGAACAGTTGGATCAACTGCCTTTTCCCTGTATCTTTCAAGCGGTCGGGGAGAGCAAGGCTCATCTGCCTCTGATAACAGTTGGATCAAAGGCCTTTTCCCTGTATCTTCCAAGTGGTTGGGGATAGCAGGGCTCATCTGCCTCTGGGAACAGTTGGATCAAAGGCCTTTTCCCTGTATCTTTAAAGTGGTCGGGGAGAGCAAGGCTCATCTGACTCTGGGAACAGTTGGATCAAAGGCCTTTTCCCTGTATCTTCCATGCGGTCGGGGAGAGCAGGGCTCATCTGCCTCTGGGAACAGTTGGATCAAAGGCCTTTTTCCTGTATCTTCCAAGGGGTCGGGGATAGCAGGGCTTATCTGCCTCTGGGAACAGTTGGATCAAAGGCCTTTTCCCTGTATCTTCTAAGCGGTCGGGGAGAGCAGGGCTCATCTGCCTCTGGGAACAGTTGGATCAAAGGCCTTTTCCCTGTATCTTCTAAGCGGTCGGGGAGAGCAAGGCTCATCTGCCTCTGATAACAGTTGGATCAAAGGCCTTTTTCTTGTATCTTCCTATGCGGTCGGGGAGAGCAGGGCTCATCTGCCTCTGGGAACAGTTGGATCAAAGGCCTTTTTCCTGTATCTTATAAGCGGTCAGGTAGAGCAAGGCTCATCTGCCTCTGATAACAGTTGGATCAAAGGCCTTTTTCTTGTATCTTCCATGCGGTCGGGGAGAGCAGGGCTCATCTGCCTCTGGGAACAGTTGGATCAAAGGCCTTTTCCCTGTATATTCTAAGCGGTCGGGGAGAGCAAGGCTCATCTGCCTCTGGGAACAGTTAAATCAAAGGCCTTTTTCCTGTATCTTCCATGCGGTCGGGGAAAGCAGGGCTCATCTGCCTCTGGGAACAGTTGGATCAAAGGCCTTTTCCCTGTATCTTCCAAGCGGTCGGGGAGAACAAGGCTCATCTGCCTCTGGGAACAGTTGGATCAAAGGCCTTTTTCCTGTATCTTCCAAGCGGTCGGGAAGAGCAGGGCTCATCTGCCTCTGGGAACAGTTGGATCAAAGGCCTTTTCCCTGTATCTTCTAAGCGGTCGGGGAGAGCAAGGCTCATCTGCCTCTGATAACAGTTGGATCAAAGGCCTTTTCCCTGTATCTTCCAAGCGGTCGGGGATAGCAGGGCTCATCTGCCTCTGGGAACAGTTGGATCAAAGGCCTTTTTCCTGTATCTTCCATGCGGTCGGGGAGAGCAGGTCTCATCTGCATCTGGGAACAGTTGGATCAACTGCCTTTTCCCTGTATCTTCCAAGCGGTCGGGGAGAGCAAGGCTCATCTGCCTCTGATAACAGTTGGATCAAAGGCCTTTTTCCTGTATCTTCCAAGGGGTCGGGGATAGCAGGGCTTATCTGCCTCTGGGAACAGTTGGATCAAAGGCCTTTTCCCTGTATCTTCTAAGCGGTCGGGTAGAGCAGGGCTCATCTGCCTCTGATAACAGTTGGATCAAAGGCATTTTCCCTGTATCTTCCAAGCGGTCGGGGATAGCAGGGCTCATCTGCCTCTGGGAACAGTTGGATCAAAGGCCTTTTTCCTGTATCTTCCATGCGGTCGGGGAGAGCAGGTCTCATCTGCATCTGGGAACAGTTGGATCAACTGCCTTTTCCCTGTATCTTCCATGCGGTCGGGGAGAGCAGGGCTCATCTGCCTCTGGGAACAGTTGGATCAAAGGCCTTTTTCCTGTATCTTCCAAGGGGTTGGGGATAGCAGGGCTTATCTGCCTCTGGGAACAGTTGGATCAAAGGCCTTTTCCCTGTATCTTCTAAGCGGTCGGGTAGAGCAGGGCTCATCTGCCTCTGATAACAGTTGGATCAAAGGCCTTTTTCCTGTATCTTCCAAGGGGTCGGGGATAGCAGGGCTTATCTGCCTCTGGGAACAGTTGGATCAAAGGCCTTTTCCCTGTATCTTCTAAGCGGTCGGGTAGAGCAGGGCTCATCTGCCTCTGATAACAGTTGGATCAAAGGCCTTTTCCCTGTATCTTCCAAGCGGTCGGGGAGAGCAGGGCTCATCTGCCTCTGGGAACAGTTGGATCAAAGGCCTTTTTCCTGTATCTTCCATGCGGTCGGGGAGAGCAGGTCTCATCTGCCTCTGGGAACAGTTGGATCAACTGACTTTTCCCTGTATCTTCCAAGCGGTCGGGGAGAGCAAGGCTCATCCTCCTCTGATAACAGTTGGATCAAAGGCCTTTTTCCTGTATCTTCCAAGGGGTCGGGGATAGCAGGGCTTATCTGCCTCTGGGAACAGTTGGATCAAAGGCCTTTTCCCTGTATCTTCTAAGCGGTCGGGTAGAGCAGGGCTCATCTGCCTCTGATAACAGTTGGATCAAAGGCCTTTTCCCTGTATCTTCCAAGCGGTCGGGGATAGCAGGGCTCATTTGCCTCTGGGAACAGTTGGATCAAAGGCCTTTTTCCTGTATCTTCAATGCGGTCGGGGAGAGCAGGTCTCATCTGCCTCTGGGAACAGTTGGATCAACTGCCTTTTCCCTGTATCTTCCAAGCGGTCGGGGAGAGCAAGGCTCATCCTCCTCTGATAACAGTTGGATCAAAGGCCTTTTTCCTGTATCTTCCAAGGGGTCGGGGATAGCAAGGCTTATCTGCCTCTGGGAACAGTTGGATCAAAGGCCTTTTCCCTGTATCTTCCATGCGGTCGGGGAGAGCAGGGCTCATCTGCCTCTGGGAACAGTTGGATCAAAGGCCTTTTCCCTGTATCTTCCATGCGGTCGGGAAGAGCAGGGCTTATCTGCCTCTGGGAACAGTTGGATCAAAGGCCTTTTCCCTGTATCTATCAAGCCATCGGGGAGAGCAAGGCTCATATGCCTCTGGGACAGTTGAATCATTGGCTTTCCTCCTGTATCTCCCAAGCGGTCGGGGAGAGCAAGGCTCATCTGCCTCTGGGAACAGTTGAATCAAAGGCCTTTTTCCTGTATCTTCCATGCGGTCGGGGAGAGCAGGGCTCATCTGCCTCTGGGAACAGTTGGATCAAAGGCCTTTTCCCTGTATCTTCCAAGCGGTCGGGGATAGCAGGGCTCATTTGCCTCTGGGAACAGTTGGATCAAAGGCCTTTTTCCTGTATCTTCCATGCGGTCGGGGAGAGCAGGTCTCATCTGCCTCTGGGAACAGTTGGATCAACTGCCTTTTCCCTGTATCTTCCAAGCGGTCGGGGAGAGCAAGGCTCATCCTCCTCTGATAACAGTTGGATCAAAGGCCTTTTTCCTGTATCTTCCAAGGGGTCGGGTAGAGCAGGGCTCATCTGCCTCTGATAACAGTTGGATCAAAGGCCTTTTCCCTCTATCTTCCATGCGGTCGGGGAGAGCAGGTCTCATCTGCATCTGGGAACAGTTGGATCAACTGCCTTTTCCCTGTATCTTCCAAGCGGTCGGGGAGAGCAAGGCTCATCGGCCTTTGATAACAGTTGGATCAAAGGCCTTTTTCCTGTATCTTCCAAGGGGTCGGGGATAGCAGGGCTTATCTGCCTCTGGGAACAGTTGGATCAAAGGCCTTTTCCCTGTATCTTCTAAGCGGTCGGGTAGAGCAGGGCTCATCTGCCTCTGATAACAGTTGGATCAAAGGCCTTTTCCCTGTATCTTCCAAGCGGTCGGGGATAGCAGGGCTCATCTGCCTCTGGGAACAGTTGGATCAAAGGCCTTTTTCCTGTATCTTCCATGCGGTCGGGGAGAGCAGGTCTCATCTGCATCTGGGAACAGTTGGATCAACTGCCTTTTCCCTGTATCTTCCATGTGGTCGGGGACAGCAGGGCTCATCTGCCTCTGGGAACAGTTGGATCAAAGGCCTTTTTCCTGTATCTTCCAAGGGGTCGGGGATAGCAGGGCTTATCTGCCTCTGGGAACAGTTGGATCAAAGGCCTTTTCCCTGTATCTTCTAAGCGGTCGGGTAGAGCAGGGCTCATCTGCCTCTGATAACAGTTGGATCAAAGGCCTTTTTCCTGTATCTTCCAAGGGGTCGGGGATAGCAGGGCTTATCTGCCTCTGGGAACAGTTGGATCAAAGGCCTTTTCCCTGTATCTTCTAAGCGGTCGGGTAGAGCAGGGCTCATCTGCCTCTGATAACAGTTGGATCAAAGGCCTTTTCCCTGTATCTTCCAAGCGGTCGGGAAGAGCAGGGCTCATTTGCCTCTGGGAACAGTTGGATCAAAGGCCTTTTTCCTGTATCTTCCATGCGGTCGGGGAGAGCAGGTCTCATCTGCCTCTGGGAACAGTTGGATCAACTGCCTTTTCCCTGTATCTTCCAAGCGGTCGGGGAGAGCAAGGCTCATCCTCCTCTGATAACAGTTGGATCAAAGGCCTTTTTCCTGTATCTTCCAAGGGGTCGGGGATAGCAGGGCTTATCTGCCCCTGGGAACAGTTGGATCAAAGGCCTTTTCCCTGTATCTTCTAAGCGGTCGGGTAGAGCAGGGCTCATCTGCCTCTGATAACAGTTGGATCAAAGGCCTTTTCCCTGTATCTTCCAAGCGGTCGGGGATAGCAGGGCTCATTTGCCTCTGGGAACAGTTGGATCAAAGGCCTTTTTCCTGTATCTTCCATGCGGTCGGGGAGAGCAGGTCTCATCTGCCTCTGGGAACAGTTGGATCAACTGCCTTTTCCCTGTATCTTCCAAGCGGTCGGGGAGAGCAAGGCTCATCCTCCTCTGATAACAGTTGGATCAAAGGCCTTTTTCCTGTATCTTCCAAGGGGTCGAGGATAGCAGGGCTTATCTGCCTCTGGGAACAGTTGGATCAAAGGCCTTTTCCCTGTATCTTCCATGCGGTCGGGGAGAGCAGGGCTCATCTGCCTCTGGGAACAGTTGGATCAAAGGCCTTTTCCCTGTATCTTCCATGCGGTCGGGGAGAGCAGGGCTTATCTGCCTCTGGGAACAGTTGGATCAAAGGCCTTTTCCCTGTATCTATCAAGCCATCGGGGAGAGCAAGGCTCATATGCCTCTGGGACAGTTGAATCATTGGCTTTCCTCCTGTATCTCCCAAGCGGTCGGGGAGAGCAAGGCTCATCTGCCTCTGGGAACAGTTGAATCAAAGGCCTTTTTCCTGTATCTTCCATGCGGTCGGGGAGAGCAGGGCTCATCTGCCTCTGGGAACAGTTGGATCAAAGGCCTTTTCCCTGTATCTTCTAAGCGGTCGGGTAGAGCAGGGCTCATCTGCCTCTGATAACAGTTGGATCAAAGGCCTTTTCCCTGTATCTTCCAAGCGGTCGGGGATAGCAGGGCTCATTTGCCTCTGGGAACAGTTGGATCAAAGGCCTTTTTCCTGTATCTTCCATGCGGTCGGGGAGAGCAGGTCTCATCTGCCTCTGGGATCAGTTGGATCAACTGCCTTTTCCCTGTATCTTTCAAGCGGTCGGGGAGAGCAAGGCTCATCCTCCTCTGATAACAGTTGGATCAAAGGCCTTTTTCCTGTATCTTCCAAGGGGTCGGGTAGAGCAGGGCTCATCTGCCTCTGATAACAGTTGGATCAAAGGCCTTTTCCCTGTATCTTCCAAGTGGTTGGGGATAGCAGGGCTCATCTTCCTCTGGGAACAGTTGGATCAAAGGCCTTTTCCCTGTATCTTTAAAGTGGTCGGGGAGAGCAAGGCTCATCTGCCTCTGGGAACAGTTCGATCAAAGGCCTTTTCCCTGTATCTTCCATGCGGTCGGGGAGAGCAGGGCTTATCTGCCTCTGGGAACAGTTGGATCAAAGGCCTTTTCCCTGTATCTATCAAGCCATCGGGCAGAGCAAGGCTCATATGCCTCTGGGACAGTTGAATCATTGGCTTTCTTCCTGTATCTCCCAAGCGGTCGGGGAGAGCAAGGCTCATCTGCCTCTGGGAACAGTTGAATCCAAGGGGTTTTTTCCTGTATCTTCCATGCGGTCGGGGAGAGCAGGGCTCATCTGCCTCTGGGAACAGTTGGATCAAAGGCCTTTTCCCTGTATCTTCTAAGCGGTCGGGTAGAGCAGGGCTCATCTGCCTCTGATAACAGTTGGATCAAAGGCCTTTTCCCTGTATCTTCCAAGCGGTCGGGGATAGCAGGGCTCATTTGCCTCTGGGAACAGTTGGATCAAAGGCCTTTTTCCTGTATCTTCCATGCGGTCGGGGAGAGCAGGTCTCATCTGCCTCTGGGAACAGTTGGATCAACTGCCTTTTCCCTGTATCTTTCAAGCGGTCGGGGAGAGCAAGGCTCATCCTCCTCTGATAACAGTTGGATCAAAGGCCTTTTTCCTGTATCTTCCAAGGGGTCGGGTAGAGCAGGGCTCATCTGCCTCTGATAACAGTTGGATCAAAGGCCTTTTCCCTGTATCTTCCAAGTGGTTGGGGATAGCAGGGCTCATCTGCCTCTGGGAACAGTTGGATCAAAGGCCTTTTCCCTGTATCTTTAAAGTGGTCGGGGAGAGCAAGGCTCATCTGCCTCTGGGAACAGTTGGATCAAAGGCCTTTTCCCTGTATCTTCTAAGCGGTCGGGGAGAGCAGGGCTCATCTGCCTCTGGGAACAGTTGGATCAAAGGCCTTTTTCCTGTATCTTCCATGGGGTCGGGGATAGCAGGGCTTATCTGCCTCTGGGAACAGTTGGATCAAAGGCCTTTTCCCTGTATCTTCTAAGCGGTCGGGGAGAGCAGGGCTCATCTTCCTCTGGGAACAGTTGGATCAAAGGCCTTTTCCCTGTATCTTCTAAGCGGTCGGGGAGAGCAAGGCTCATCTGCCTCTGATAACAGTTGGATCAAAGGCCTTTTTCTTGTATCTTCCATGCGGTCGGGGAGAGCAGGGCTCATCTGCCTCTGGGAACAGTTGGATCAAAGGCCTTTTTCCTGTATCTTCTAAGCGGTCAGGTAGAGCAAGGCTCATCTGCCTCTGATAACAGTTGGATCAAAGGCCTTTTTCTTGTATCTTTCATGCGGTCGGGGAGAGCAGGGCTCATCTGCCTCTGGGAACAGTTGGATCAAAGGCCTTTTCCATGTATCTTCTAAGCGGTCGGGGAGAGCAAGGCTCATCTGCCTCTGGGAACAGTTGAATCAAAGGCCTTTTTCCTGTTTCTTCCATGCGGTCGGGGAAAGCAGGGCTCATCTGCCTCTGGGAACAGTTGGATCAAAGGCCTTTTCCCTGTATCTTCCAAGCGGTCGGGGAGAACAAGGCTCATCTGCCTCTGGGAACAGTTGGATCAAAGGCCTTTTCCCTGTATCTTCTAAGCGGTCGGGGAGAGCAAGGCTCATCTGCCTCTGATAACAGTTGGATCAAAGGCCTTTTCCCTGTATCTTCCAAGCGGTCGGGGATAGCAGGGCTCATCTGCCTCTGTGAACAGTTGGATCAAAGGCCTTTTCCCTGTATCTTCCATGCGGTCGGGGAGAGCAGGTCTCATCTGCATCTGGGAACAGTTGGATCAACTGCCTTTTCCCTGTATCTTCCAAGCGGTCGGGGAGAGCAAGGCTCATCTGCCTCTGATAACAGTTGGATCAAAGGCCTTTTCCCTGTATCTTCCAAGGGGTGGGGGATAGCAGGGCTCATCTGCCTCTGGGAACAGTTGGATCAAAGGCCTTTTCCCTGTATCTTTAAAGTGGTCGGGGAGAACAAGGCTCATCTGCCTCTGGGAACAGTTGGATCAAAGGCCTTTTTCCTGTATCTTCCATGCGGTCGGGGAGAGCAGGGCTCATCCGCCTCTGGGAACAGTTGGATCAAAGACCTTTTCCCTGTATCTTCTAAGCGGTCGGGGAGAGCAAGGCTCATCTGCCTCTGATAACAGTTGGATCAAAGGCCTTTTCCCTGTATCTTCCAAGCGGTCGGGGATAGCAGGGCTCATCTGCCTCTGGGAACAGTTGGATCAAAGGCCTTTTTCCTGTATCTTCCATGCGGTCGGGGAGAGCAGGTCTCATCTGCATCTGGGAACAGTTGGATCAACTGCCTTTTCCCTGTATCTTCCAAGCGGTCGGGGAGAGCAAGGCTCATCTGCCTCTGATAACAGTTGGATCAAAGGCCTTTTTCCTGTATCTTCCAAGGGGTCGGGGATAGCAGGGCTTATCTGCCTCTGGGAACAGTTGGATCAAAGGCCTTTTCCCTGTATCTTCTAAGCGGTCGGGTAGAGCAGGGCTCATCTGCCTCTGATAACAGTTGGATCAAAGGCCTTTTCCCTGTATCTTCCAAGCGGTCGGGGATAGCAGGGCTCATCTGCCTCTGGGAACAGTTGGATCAAAGGCCTTTTTCCTGTATCTTCCATGCGGTCGGGGAGAGCAGGTCTCATCTGCATCTGGGAACAGTTGGATCAACTGCCTTTTCCCTGTATCTTCCATGCGGTCGGGGAGAGCAGGGCTCATCTGCCTCTGGGAACAGTTGGATCAAAGGCCTTTTTCCTGTATCTTCCAAGGGGTCGGGGATAGCAGGGCTTATCTGCCTCTGGGAACAGTTGGATCAAAGGCCTTTTCCCTGTATCTTCTAAGCGGTCGGGTAGAGCAGGGCTCATCTGCCTCTGATAACAGTTGGATCAAAGGCCTTTTTCCTGTATCTTCCAAGGGGTCGGGGATAGCAGGGCTTATCTGCCTCTGGGAACAGTTGGATCAAAGGCCTTTTCCCTGTATCTTCTAAGCGGTCGGGTAGAGCAGGGCTCATCTGCCTCTGATAACAGTTGGATCAAAGGCCTTTTCCCTGTATCTTCCAAGCGGTCGGGAAGAGCAGGGCTCATTTGCCTCTGGGAACAGTTGGATCAAAGGCCTTTTTCCTGTATCTTCCATGCGGTCGGGGAGAGCAGGTCTCATCTGCCTCTGGGAACAGTTGGATCAACTGCCTTTTCCCTGTATCTTCCAAGCGGTCGGGGAGAGCAAGGCTCATCCTCCTCTGATAACAGTTGGATCAAAGGCCTTTTTCCTGTATCTTCCAAGGGGTCGGGGATAGCAGGGCTTATCTGCCTCTGGGAACAGTTGGATCAAAGGCCTTTTCCCTGTATCTTCTAAGCGGTCGGGTAGAGCAGGGCTCATCTGCCTCTGATAACAGTTGGATCAAAGGCCTTTTCCCTGTATCTTCCAAGCGGTCGGGGATAGCAGGGCTCATTTGCCTCTGGGAACAGTTGGATCAAAGGCCTTTTTCCTGTATCTTCCATGCGGTCGGGGAGAGCAGGTCTCATCTGCCTCTGGGAACAGTTGGATCAACTGCCTTTTCCCTGTATCTTCCAAGCGGTCGGGGAGAGCAAGGCTCATCCTCCTCTGATAACAGTTGGATCAAAGGCCTTTTTCCTGTATCTTCCAAGGGGTCGGGGATAGCACGGCTTATCTGCCTCTGGGAACAGTTGGATCAAAGGCCTTTTCCCTGTATCTTCCATGCGGTCGGGGAGAGCAGGGCTCATCTGCCTCTGGGAACAGTTGGATCAAAGGCCTTTTCCCTGTATCTTCCATGCGGTCGGGGAGAGCAGGGCTTATCTGCCTCTGGGAACAGTTGGATCAAAGGCCTTTTCCCTGTATCTATCAAGCCATCGGGGAGAGCAAGGCTCATATGCCTCTGGGACAGTTGAATCATTGGCTTTCCTCCTGTATCTCCCAAGCGGTCGGGGAGAGCAAGGCTCATCTGCCTCTGGGAACAGTTGAATCAAAGGCCTTTTTCCTGTATCTTCCATGCGGTCGGGGAGAGCAGGGCTCATCTGCCTCTGGGAACAGTTGGATCAAAGGCCTTTTCCCTGTATCTTCCAAGCGGTCGGGGATAGCAGGGCTCATTTGCCTCTGGGAACAGTTGGATCAAAGGCCTTTTTCCTGTATCTTCCATGCGGTCGGGGAGAGCAGGTCTCATCTGCCTCTGGGAACAGTTGGATCAACTGCCTTTTCCCTGTATCTTCCAAGCGGTCGGGGAGAGCAAGGCTCATCCTCCTCTGATAACAGTTGGATCAAAGGCCTTTTTCCTGTATCTTCCAAGGGGTCGGGTAGAGCAGGGCTCATCTGCCTCTGATAACAGTTGGATCAAAGGCCTTTTCCCTCTATCTTCCATGCGGTCGGGGAGAGCAGGTCTCATCTGCATCTGGGAACAGTTGGATCAACTGCCTTTTCCCTGTATCTTCCAAGCGGTCGGGGAGAGCAAGGCTCATCTGCCTTTGATAACAGTTGGATCAAAGGCCTTTTTCCTGTATCTTCCAAGGGGTCGGGGATAGCAGGGCTTATCTGCCTCTGGGAACAGTTGGATCAAAGGCCTTTTCCCTGTATCTTCTAAGCGGTCGGGTAGAGCAGGGCTCATCTGCCTCTGATAACAGTTGGATCAAAGGCCTTTTCCCTGTATCTTCCAAGCGGTCGGGGATAGCAGGGCTCATCTGCCTCTGGGAACAGTTGGATCAAAGGCCTTTTTCCTGTATCTTCCATGCGGTCGGGGAGAGCAGGTCTCATCTGCATCTGGGAACAGTTGGATCAACTGCCTTTTCCCTGTATCTTCCATGCGGTCGGGGACAGCAGGGCTCATCTGCCTCTGGGAACAGTTGGATCAAAGGCCTTTTTCCTGTATCTTCCAAGGGGTCGGGGATAGCAGGGCTTATCTGCCTCTGGGAACAGTTGGATCAAAGGCCTTTTCCCTGTATCTTCTAAGCGGTCGGGTAGAGCAGGGCTCATCTGCCTCTGATAACAGTTGGATCAAAGGCCTTTTTCCTGTATCTTCCAAGGGGTCGGGGATAGCAGGGCTTATCTGCCTCTGGGAACAGTTGGATCAAAGGCCTTTTCCCTGTATCTTCTAAGCGGTCGGGTAGAGCAGGGCTCATCTGCCTCTGATAACAGTTGGATCAAAGGCCTTTTCCCTGTATCTTCCAAGCGGTCGGGAAGAGCAGGGCTCATTTGCCTCTGGGAACAGTTGGATCAAAGGCCTTTTTCCTGTATCTTCCATGCGGTCGGGGAGAGCAGGTCTCATCTGCCTCTGGGAACAGTTGGATCAACTGCCTTTTCCCTGTATCTTCCAAGCGGTCGGGGAGAGCAAGGCTCATCCTCCTCTGATAACAGTTGGATCAAAGGCCTTTTTCCTGTATCTTCCAAGGGGTCGGGGATAGCAGGGCTTATCTGCCTCTGGGATCAGTTGGATCAAAGGCCTTTTCCCTGTATCTTCTAAGCGGTCGGGTAGAGCAGGGCTCATCTGCCTCTGATAACAGTTGGATCAAAGGCCTTTTCCCTGTATCTTCCAAGCGGTCGGGGATAGCAGGGCTCATTTGCCTCTGGGAACAGTTGGATCAAAGGCCTTTTTCCTGTATCTTCCATGCGGTCGGGGAGAGCAGGTCTCATCTGCCTCTGGGAACAGTTGGATCAACTGCCTTTTCCCTGTATCTTCCAAGCGGTCGGGGAGAGCAAGGCTCATCCTCCTCTGATAACAGTTGGATCAAAGGCCTTTTTCCTGTATCTTCCAAGGGGTCGGGGATAGCAGGGCTTATCTGCCTCTGGGAACAGTTGGATCAAAGGCCTTTTCCCTGTATCTTCCATGCGGTCGGGGAGAGCAGGGCTCATCTGCCTCTGGGAACAGTTGGATCAAAGGCCTTTTCCCTGTATCTTCCATGCGGTCGGGGAGAGCAGGGCTTATCTGCCTCTGGGAACAGTTGGATCAAAGGCCTTTTCCCTGTATCTATCAAGCCATCGGGGAGAGCAAGGCTCATATGCCTCTGGGACAGTTGAATCATTGGCTTTCCTCCTGTATCTCCCAAGCGGTCGGGGAGAGCAAGGCTCATCTGCCTCTGGGAACAGTTGAATCAAAGGCCTTTTTCCTGTATCTTCCATGCGGTCGGGGAGAGCAGGGCTCATCTGCCTCTGGGAACAGTTGGATCAAAGGCCTTTTCCCTGTATCTTCTAAGCGGTCGGGTAGAGCAGGGCTCATCTGCCTCTGATAACAGTTGGATCAAAGGCCTTTTCCCTGTATCTTCCAAGCGGTCGGTGATAGCAGGGCTCATTTGCCTCTGGGAACAGTTGGATCAAAGGCCTTTTTCCCGTATCTTCCATGCGGTCGGGGAGAGCAGGTCTCATCTGCCTCTGGGAACAGTTGGATCAACTGCCTTTTCCCTGTATCTTTCAAGCGGTCGGGGAGAGCAAGGCTCATCCTCCTCTGATAACAGTTGGATCAAAGGCCTTTTTCCTGTATCTTCCAAGGGGTCGGGTAGAGCAGGGCTCATCTGCCTCTGATAACAGTTGGATCAAAGGCCTTTTCCCTGTATCTTCCAAGTGGTTGGGGATAGCAGGGCTCATCTTCCTCTGGGAACAGTTGGATCAAAGGCCTTTTCCCTGTATCTTTAAAGTGGTCGGGGAGAGCAAGGCTCATCTGCCTCTGGCAACAGTTGGATCAAAGGCCTTTTCCCTGTATCTTCCATGCGGTCGGGGAGAGCAGGGCTTATCTGCCTCTGGGAACAGTTGGATCAAAGGCCTTTTCCCTGTATCTATCAAGCCATCGGGGAGAGCAAGGCTCATATGCCTCTGGGACAGTTGAATCATTGGCTTTCTTCCTGTATCTCCGAAGCGGTCGGGGAGAGCAAGGCTCATCTGCCTCTGGGAACAGTTGAATCCAAGGGGTTTTTTCCTGTATCTTCCATGCGGTCGGGGAGAGCAGGGCTCATCTGCCTCTGGGAACAGTTGGATCAAAGGCCTTTTCCCTGTATCTTCTAAGCGGTCGGGTAGAGCAGGGCTCATCTGCCTCTGATAACAGTTGGATCAAAGGCCTTTTCCCTGTATCTTCCAAGCGGTCGGGGATAGCAGGGCTCATTTGCCTCTGGGAACAGTTGGATCAAAGGCCTTTTTCCTGTATCTTCCATGCGGTCGGGGAGAGCAGGTCTCATCTGCCTCTGGGAACAGTTGGATCAACTGCCTTTTCCCTGTATCTTTCAAGCGGTCGGGGAGAGCAAGGCTCATCCTCCTCTGATAACAGTTGGATCAAAGGCCTTTTTCCTGTATCTTCCAAGGGGTCGGGTAGAGCAGGGCTCATCTGCCTCTGATAACAGTTGGATCAAAGGCCTTTTCCCTGTATCTTCCAAGTGGTTGGGGATAGCAGGGCTCATCTGCCTCTGGGAACAGTTGGATCAAAGGCCTTTTCCCTGTATCTTTAAAGTGGTCGGGGAGAGCAAGGCTCATCTGCCTCTGGGAACAGTTGGATCAAAGGCCTTTTCCCTGTATCTTCTAAGCGGTCGGGGAGAGCAGGGCTCATCTGCCTCTGGGAACAGTTGGATCAAAGGCCTTTTTCCTGTATCTTCCATGGGGTCGGGGATAGCAGGGCTTATCTGCCTCTGGGAACAGTTGGATCAAAGGCCTTTTCCCTGTATCTTCTAAGCGGTCGGGGAGAGCAGGGCTCATCTTCCTCTGGGAACAGTTGGATCAAAGGCCTTTTCCCTGTATCTTCTAAGCGGTCGGGGAGAGCAAGGCTCATCTGCCTCTGATAACAGTTGGATCAAAGGCCTTTTTCTTGTATCTTCCATGCGGTCGGGGAGAGCAGGGCTCATCTGCCTCTGGGAACAGTTGGATCAAAGGCCTTTTTCCTGTATCTTCTAAGCGGTCAGGTAGAGCAAGGCTCATCTGCCTCTGATAACAGTTGGATCAAAGGCCTTTTTCTTGTATCTTCCATGCGGTCGGGGAGAGCAGGGCTCATCTGCCTCTGGGAACAGTTGGATCAAAGGCCTTTTCCCTGTATCTTCTAAGCGGTCGGGGAGAGCAAGGCTCATCTGCCTCTGGGAACAGTTGAATCAAAGG
This sequence comes from Ceratothoa steindachneri, assembly GCA_963969495.1. NCBI lineage: Eukaryota > Metazoa > Arthropoda > Malacostraca > Isopoda > Cymothoidae > Ceratothoa > Ceratothoa steindachneri. Next base: position 111,503,988 of record OZ018333.1, read on the forward strand.
CCTTTTTCCTGTTTCTTCCATGCGGTCGGGGAAAGCAGGGCTCATCTGCCTCTGGGAACAGTTGGATCAAAGGCCTTTTCCCTGTATCTTCCAAGCGGTCGGGGAGAACAAGGCTCATCTGCCTCTGGGAACAGTTGGATCAAAGGCCTTTTCCCTGTATCTTCTAAGCGGTCGGGGAGAGCAAGGCTCATCTGCCTCTGATAACAGTTGGATCAAAGGCCTTTTCCCTGTATCTTCCAAGCGGTCGGGGATAGCAGGGCTCATCTGCCTCTGTGAACAGTTGGATCAAAGGCCTTTTCCCTGTATCTTCCATGCGGTCGGGGAGAGCAGGTCTCATCTGCATCTGGGAACAGTTGGATCAACTGCCTTTTCCCTGTATCTTCCAAGCGGTCGGGGAGAGCAAGGCTCATCTGCCTCTGATAACAGTTGGATCAAAGGCCTTTTCCCTGTATCTTCCAAGGGGTCGGGGATAGCAGGGCTCATCTGCCTCTGGGAACAGTTGGATCAAAGGCCTTTTCCCTGTATCTTTAAAGTGGTCGGGGAGAACAAGGCTCATCTGCCTCTGGGAACAGTTGGATCAAAGGCCTTTTTCCTGTATCTTCCATGCGGTCGGGGAGAGCAGGGCTCATCCGCCTCTGGGAACAGTTGGATCAAAGACCTTTTCCCTGTATCTTCTAAGCGGTCGGGTAGAGCAGGGCTCATCTGCCTCTGATAACAGTTGGATCAAAGGCCTTTTCCCTGTATCTTCCAAGCGGTCGGGGATAGCAGGGCTCATCCGCCTCTGGGAACAGTTGGATCAAAGGCCTTTTTCCTGTATCTTCCATGCGGTCGGGGAGAGCAGGTCTCATCTGCCTCTGGGAACAGTTGGATCAAAGGCCTTTTTCCTGTATCTTCCAAGGGGTCGGGGATAGCAGGGCTTATCTGCCTCTGATAACAGTTGGATCAAAGGCCTTTTTCCTGTATCTTCCATGCGGTCGGGGATAGCAGGGCTCATCTGCCTCTGGGAACAGTTGGATCAAAGGCCTTTTCCCTGTATCTATCAAGCCATCGGGGAGAGCAAGGCTCATATGCCTCTGGGACAGTTGAATCATTGGCTTTCTCCCTGTATCTCCCAAGCGATCGGGGAGAGCAGGGCTCATCTGCTCCTGGGAACTATAAACAACTATTTTATACCAAAACTATAGCACTAAACGTGTGTGCCGTCACCTGTTTCGTCTTTTACAATCTCATTTGGCCAAATTATAACCTTATGAAATGATAGGATGCAATTTATGGATAATCATGAATGTATAATAAGCTGTCACCTTAATTATATATGATTCGTGGGAAGGAGCGACATTGGAAAGGTGGTCTTGAATGTGTCTGAATTAAAAGTCATTTTATCGTCTTGTTTATTTATGTTTATTTATAATTGCCGGACTAACCTTGGGGGGACCTTGGCAATTATATTATTCTAAAGAGAATGTAAAACAACATAAGGGTTTCAAATTTCGTTGGAATCGACCTAATCGTCACAATGTTGTTGACAAGAACTCAATGAAAAGTAATATGGTTACCATCCTACGGACTGACCTAGTAACTTATAAAGTCGCCTGCACGCGACTAAAAATATGGCTTCACGTCTTCTTTTTTCTTTTTGTTTGCGGGACAAAAATTAAGTGTAACTCGTTTTTTTTTTTTTATTTATATACAGAATTACTGCATCATGCTGGACATAAGTGTTGAAGATTTATTCTCACGGAAAAACATGGATATCAACACAACCATGAGATAATGCAACATACGGGGATCTGGCATTCTCAATCTTAAGTAATCATTGGTAACCACCTAAAATATGGTCAATTATGGAATTGACTCGTATCGGTGTACTGTGGATCTTAACCACCCTATTGTATTATCTGGCGGAATGTGGCAATGTTTTGTTGGAGAACGATGGCAACTCTTTGAACAATCTTCCCCGAAATTTTCCTTCCGAAGCGGACACTTTGGCCTACGTAGACGCCCTCAAACATTCCAATTTTAGCCAATGGAGATCCCTGGAAGAGGTAATATATGTTGTCTTTTATCTTCTCTTTCTTCATAAGGACATATGTTTTTACCATATTTTTGTCGTTGTTAAGAACTTTGTTTATAATGAAGTTTACAGACGATGTTTATTCAGTTTGCTATTGCTTTTGAGCTCAATAAAATTTTGTAGCGCTGTAATCTTATACTTTGCGGAGTTTTGATTTAGGGTAAAATTTAGAATATGGCTTTTAAACCTTAAATATTTAGAGCCAACAACATTTGTGATGGAGCAACCATTTTTTTTTTAGAAAGATTTAGGAGAAAAGTGATTTGAGAAACCTTTGGAATCCGAACTTGATTGATGTTAAATTGAGGAGTTGTTAGTAAAGGCTAGACGTCCTGTCGCAAAAGAAATAGGCGTCCTATTCATTGGGATAGCTAGGGATTTGGGGGCCCGAGGGCATTATCTCTTTCGGGGGTCCCCAACATACGAATGTTTGATATCATGAATGATATGAAAATAACTCCTGCAATATTTTTGTGCTCTCTGGTATGTCTGGTAGTGTGTCAAATAAAACAATAAAAATAAGTAAGACGCTTTAATTGGGAATACTTGTGTATGATTAAAACCTAGATAAAACCGAGATATTACTGAAATAAAACCGAAATAAAACCGAGATAAAACCGAGATATTACCGAAATAAAACCGAGATATTACCGAGATAAAACCAAGATAAAAACGAGATATTACCGCGATATTACCGAGATAAAACCGAGATATTACATATTCAGCAAATATACTAGTCAAAATTCATATTGATACATTCCATCAATCCGATACAGCAACAACAAGAAATAAACTACAAAATGTGAAACCGAGATATTACATTTATCAAATACAATAGTCAAAATTTATATTGATACATTTTATCAGTCTGATGCAGCAACACTATAAGTAGTGATTAACAGTTTAATTCAGAATACATCTCTATGATGACAAGAACTAAACTACAATATGCATCATGTCAAGAAATGAACTACAAACTGTGAAATCGAGATAATAGATTACAAATTCATATCAGTTCACGTCGTGCTTTCTGGGCACCAAAATCATCTCTAATGTCATCCCGATCAATACTGCACAGTACATTTGATTCTATGAACCCACGGAGCTATAAAAATGTCCAAAGTATACAGAAAAACATAACAGCGGGAAACTCCTGAATTAGACTGATTATAAAACAAAGCCTGTATGGGTATAGGGGCGAAAGACCAATCGAACCGTCTAGTAGCTGGTTCCCTTCGAAGTTTCCCTCAGGATAGCTAGAGCTGATTTACACGAGAGTAGCAACTGCATAAAAAAAAGGGTCACCTCTAAGTAATTTCGTATATTTGCTTGAGTTAATATTGTCTATATTGCTATGGGCTTTGATATTTAACTGATTAATTAACTTTTTTGTCATTCCAAAAAGGGGATGGAACACTGGTTTGAAGCCCCCCTCCAATGGAGGCCCGGGGGAAATTTTAAATTTGTGCTCCCTCGGCCAATGTTCCAAGTATATCAATTTCGATGGATTAAAAGAATTTTATTCATAAAATGAGCAAATCTTTTTTAGAAAAAAATCCATAAAGGTTTGAATTATTTAAATAGACATTAAAATGATTTAAAAATGGTTTATCAAAATGTGCATTAAGTTAGGTCCATTTAACTTTGAAGGTCATGGGCGATTCGTGTGAATTTCATGGTCAACGAAAGCAGAAAAATAAAAATAAAAAGATTAATTAGAGAAATAAACAAAAACACAAATGAAAATAAATAAAAAGTAAAGAAAGCAAACGAGAGAAAGAAGATGAATGAAAAGAGTAAAAAAAGCAAACGGGGGAAAGAAAATAAATGAAAAGAGTAAAGAAAGCAAACGAGAGAAATAAAATAAATGAAAAAGGGTAAGGAAGGAAAACGAGAGAAAGGAAATAAATGAAAAGAGTAAAGAAAACAAACGAGAGAAAGAAGATAAATGAAAAGAGTAAAAAAAGCAAACGGGGGAAAGAAAATAAATGAAAAGAGTAAAGAAAACAAACGAGAGAAAGAAGATAAATGAAAGGAGTAAAGAAAGCAAACGAGAGAAATAAAATAAATGAAAAAGGGTAAGGAAGGAAAACGAGAGAAAGGAAATAAATGAAAAGAGTAAAGAAAACAAACGAGAAAAAGTAAATATATGAAAAAAGTAAAGAAAGCAAACGAGAGAAATAAAATAAATGAAAAAGGGTAAGGAAGGAAAACGAGAGAAAGGAAATAAATGAAAAGAGTAAAGAAAACAAACGAGAGAAAGAAGATAAATGAAAGGAGTAAAGAAAACAAACGAGAAAAAGTAAATAAATGAAAAGAGTAAAGAAAACAAACGAGAAAAAGAAAATAAATGAAAAGAGTAAAGAAAGCAAACGAGAGAAAGGAAATAAATGAAAAGAGTAAAGAAAACAAACGAGAGAAATAAAATAAATGAAAAAGGGTAAGGAAGGAAAACGAGAGAAAGGAAATAAATGAAAAGAGCAAAGAAAGCGAATGAGAAAAGGAAAATAAATCAAAAGAGTAAAGTAAGCAAACAAAAAAAGAAAATATAGAAAAAGAAACTGATTTTTTTCTCTTTATTAAAGTACTGTTTTTGTAATCCAATGATGGAAGACATCGTTCAGGGGCAGGAGACTGTAAATATGGGGTGGGGGCAGAGAGACTACATTTCAATCCAACTTTGGGTGGGGTCTGCCAGCGCATTCATTAAAGAATGTGTAAGAAATGATTTTTGAATAAAAGTGGTGAAGAAAGAGTATGTGAAAATGTGTGGGACAAACAGAACTAGAGACCCCACCGTTGAGGTAGGGTAAATAAGATTTGGGAGGGAGGCTTTGAAAATATCACTTTTTTCTTAATATAGATATTACTACTCTCACAACCCCTCCTAGGGGGTCTGTGTGGGGGTGTAGGAATACTCCCATTTTGTCAACCCAGGTTGTAGAAAGTTAGGAAACCCATACTTGTACAAGTAATCCCATGATTGGAAAGTGAGAGAGGGGGGGGGGGACGCGATTGGAAAGTGAGAGAGGGGGGACGCGATTGGAAAGTGAGAGAGGGGGGCGCGCCGTCTTGACTAGCCTATGAACTGTCTAATGTGCATCACTTATGTCCGACATAAAAGCGTGGAAGAGATTATGCCAATATGTTCTGAAAGTGTAGATTGGACGGGTTGCACTTAGAAGAGAATGCAGAGAGTGAGGGTGAGTGGAAGGCATGAGAGGGATTGTATCCAGGCGCGGAACCAGGGAGGGGGGGGGGGTCTAGGGGCCTGAATCACCCACAAATTTCAGACTCGTTTATGTTTATATTTCTTTTAAAGGCCACACTTGAATTCTGCTCTTCAGAAAGAGTTATGTAATAATATGGAATATATGTAAACAGTTTTTTTAAACCATTGCGATCGAATGTATCTTATATGATACATGTCAAAAATGGAGTTAAATCTCAAAAATAATCATTAAATTGAGTTTTATTCTTCAGCTGACGTCCAAAAACTACAATCCAAAATTTTCTGATGTGTGAAATAATTCGGATCTGAAAGAGTTGGTGCTCCTTCGTTTATGAGATGCTGTTATTTATTATCAATACTGTCTATTATAACCCTTATTACTGCCACTTTCTCAGATTCCTCAGAGGGAGGAATTCAGGTTAGCCCTCCCCAAATTTGTATCCTGGATCCGCCACTGTTTGTATGGAAGGGTGTAAGTGATGGGTATGAGAGGGGATTGTGTGGGATGGGTGATAGAAGAATAGAACAAAGGAGGGTGTGGATCTCTTTTCGCGTGAGGATGACGTTTCGCTCTACTGTTAGCATTGAGTTGAAGAGTACTTATGTGGGATATGAAGAGTTTGTGTGATAGTTTCGGAGGGTGTAATAAAAGTGTATTGGATTGTGTGTTGCGAGGGCAATGCCCTCATCGTTGCCGTTAAATTAGTCCATGTCTACCCACTCTTTGTCGGGAAATGACTCATCCCTCCTTCACACCGATCTCTCCACTAGTCCCTGCCTACCCACGTAAACGTGCTGTAATCTCATTTTCCTATTTGGTTAAGCACCCTTTTTTCCGTCCCCATCTGCCATCGGTGTGTAACGTGTTTCAAACACGTCTGGCACAAGTTCCTACGAGACCGGAAAATCACCCAGCGGGAACAATCTTGCGGAAACTGATAATCGAATGCGTCAATTTTCTATTTCTTTTTTTCATTTCCGATTATTATTCATTTATTACCTTTTTTTTATTTGTTGTGGCCTAATACACCTGTCCTGAAACGGGAACAGGTGCGACCCTCGGTTGCATCGGTCATATATGGGCCTGGATATTATCAAGGTGCCTTGGAAAAAAACAAAACCTTTCGTATGGCAACACCAACAAAATATAGCGATGTTTGGCAACCTTTTGTTTACATCTTTATTTTGGTGGGATTTAATCGCCTTTATAAGACTTATTGAGTTTCGATGCGAGTTTTTTCAGGTCGCCAAGGCAACCGGTGGGGGTTCTTGTTCGGGGGCCGTCAACACCTCGGTTTTAACTGCCCTCTATCTCTTGGGGCTGTTCAACCTATGCGCCGCGTCCCCCTCGTCGTGCTGCATCCCCGAATTAGTTCGCGAGGACAGGAAAAAGAGGTAAAGTATTTGTGCGTTTGTTTGTTTGTTTTTTGTTGCCTGTCTGTTTCAGTTTGTTTCCTTGTTTATCTCAGGTTGTTTGTTTCTTATTTTTCTGTCCGTTTTTCCTCTGTTTGCTTGTTTCTGTTATTTGTCTGTTTGTTTGTTTTCTCTTTTTGTTTGTTTGTTTCGGTTATTTGTATTTCCGTTTGTTTTCTCTCTTTTTGCTTGTTTGTTATTTGTCCTTTTGTTTTCTCTATTTTTGTTTGTTTGTTTCTTTTATTTATCCGTTTTTTTTTGTTTGTTTCTGTTTTTTGTCAGTCCGTTTGCCTTCTCTTTTTGTTTATTTGTTTCTTTTATTTGCCTGTCCGTTTGTTTTCTCTCTTTTTGTTTGTTTGTTTCCGTTTATTCCCCCTGCTTTTGAGGGGGGGGGGTGCATCGTTGACGTGAGTACCTTCTCCCTTACAGGCGTGCGCAGGGGGAGCAGCCCTTCCCGCCCCTCCTCAACTCTCTCACCCGGAACCTCTCCGATCTATCCCTGGGACACCTCCGTGAACTTCCCCACGTCTCCGCCCCGAATCGGGGGCGTGTCCCCATCCACATCTCGGTAGTCGAACAGGTGAGCGTCGACCCATATGCTAGTGAGCGCATCCCAAAGACAACTCCCAGCGGTTCCATTAGCACCTAATAATGTGTTAAGAAAGAGGTTACAGATGCTTGCATTATGTAAGGTGAACAACAACAACAACATAATAATAATAATAATAATAATAATAATAATAATAATAATAATAATCGCGCAGGTGCGGCAACTGTGGGACTCAAATCCTCGGCTGTTGTCGAACGTCCCTTGCCAGACGGCCGCAGACGCCGTCCGATCCTCTTTTATTTCGCTGAGCGGCGTCGCTTCCGGGATCATCTTGGCCTACAGGTGAGGGGGCTCGATCCCACGAAGAGCACTCCTGTTGATTTACCATCATTCGAGTTTGATACGTTACCCCAGGCACCGAGCTCTTTGCATTCTTTCGTAAAATCTCCTCTGGTATTTTTCGTATCACCCTCCCCCCCTACTCGGTCCTACTCCCGCTTCGAATCCCTCCCTCCTTTACTCACCACCCTTCAGCACCGCCCGGATTAACCATTTCTTTGAACTATATCCCTCATTCGGATATATGTTCTTATCCAAATGGTTTATGGTATCTTCGGTTTATTCCCATGATGTATCCCGTGTCTCCCAACTTATTCTCCCCCTCTCACCCCGACTCTGTTTCATCTTTACCTTTGAACCAGTTTTTTTTCCCTCATATCAATCAGTTAAGTTTATGCTCTTATCTAAGTGTAATTTTGATCGTATCTGTGCCATTCGAAGGATGTACCGCTTTCCTCCCACTGGCTATTATATCGCCCCCCTTCTCCTACGAGTCCTTGGCAGTACACTCTACCCTAGCATTGTTCAGTTGAGCCAGATTCCTTTCTCTATCCGTAACTCGCGTTTATTTTCTTATCCAAGTGTTTTAAAATGGTTTGCCGATTAATCGTGGTATCTTTCCCCTTCAGCATCGCTCAGCTGAACCAATGCTACCCCGCCCACACTCACGGAGAGGAGAAGAACAAGATTTGGTTCTTCCCCATCCCCACACGCCACAACCACGCCCAGAACCCCGACAAACAGTTCCTGGTACGATCATTGCCACTCCAAATGCCCGTTGAAGGTAGGTTCTATACCCAAGTGGTGGACCAGTTGCCATGATTACCACTAGTGATAAAATATTCCCTCTTGGGTTAATATTACTGTTATCATTATCCAGGAGATGATACCACTATTGATCCTATAAATACCCCCTGAATTATTATCATTATTATTGTTATCATCACCATCCAGGAGAAGATGACGTGGGCGACGGGTGTGAACGCGACTCTGTGCGCATGCGAGACGGTTCTTGCGTCAGGTTGATGTCCTCGAACCCCTGCCCCTACCTGCAGTGGATCCTCTTGAACAGGGACACCGGCCAGGTGAGCCCCCGTCCTCCATAACAGTGCTAGCAGCAAAGTCGTCTGCGTTGGTATCCCATCTTGTCGACCGGTCGTGGTGATGCGGTCCAAGTGCGTTCATTCCAAGGCCGTTTTACAGTCATGGCCACTTTTGCCGATGATAATTTTATCCCAAGAACACCAGTATAAACAAATAATGGTACCATCGCTCGTCTTCTAAGATCTAGTACTAACACTAGTAGACACACTAGGAAGGATCCAAAAGCTTCGGCCATTTTCGTCCCGAGAATACCCGTATAAACAAAGAATGGTACCAAAATGTCCCCTAAGAGCAACTCCTACAAAATCTATCCCTAAATATTTTCTTGGGTCCGTGGACCCTTGAAACTCGATAGATATCAATTCAACCAAAACCCCGTAGTTAATTCTTAAAAATACAGACTAAGAAGCGAAAACCCGAAAATTATAACAACTCCCTACCATTAATGGAGCACCATCGCTCATGATTTGCTCCTGAAGTAAATAATCAAAACGAATCTCCAAAGTCATTCACTTTTATCTTTTTTTAACGAGATGGATCATAAAACTGAGACATGTAGACCTCATGTTGAGGCCTCAGGAATATAAGGATGGTGCAGTTAAATAATTATCTGAAACAATAAAGGCCTAAAACTACAAAATTTGCCTCGCCTAAACCTTTATCCATCGCATGGCTGTATCCTTCCATGATCACTCTGCCCTGTGAATCTCAGCCAATCAAGTTTGACCCTAAAGATTTAAGATTCAAATCATATCAAGTGTAGATGCCTCTTATTCTATATTTTTCTGTTACTATTTCCTTCCAATTTTGGAGGAGGGCCCCTCGATCAGATAACATAATTAACATAAACATCACAATTACAATCACTGATAAGCTAACGAGTGACAGGGGCCAGTCCTAGTTGGGGATGGGGGGGAACGATAGCTTCTTTAGTCAATTATTTATATGATAATTTATCATTAATTTAGTCCCTGCGGTGGGGAAAAAATATCACTTTGGTCTTAGCTGTACCTACGTGCGAGAAGTAAGCGGAGATGGTTTGCCAACCAGTTTGTATAATAATCCAATGAAGGCGTTTAATAGTGTGTGGTCGAGAGACTCGTGGTCATTAAACCTGAATGACGAAATCCATTTATCAATTCCTGAGTCAGGCAATGGGGGGGGGGCAATCACACTATGGCGGGGGGTTAGGTAATTTAATAATCTCTGTCAATCTGACTGCGAAGCATCAATCACTGACTTACTGCATCGCATAATCCAAGTAATCTCGGAATCATTTACCGGTACTGATTAAAAAAAGATTACGAACCGGCCTGAGATTAATAGATTCCTTGAATCGGTTGGAAGATTACTTGTAGATTGAATAAATAATTTGGGGCTAAAAAATATATATTGATAAAGATAGCAATAAAAGATTAACCGACATCATTGTGTGATGACTAGTTCACTTGTCGCTTGAGATCAATAGATTGACAGAATCATCCGCTGATGATGGATTGACTGAGTTATCCACCGATCATGGATTGACTGAATCTTCCATTGGTAATAGATTGACTGAAACATTCACTGATAATGGATTGACTGAATCATCCACTGATCATGGATTGACTTAATCTTCCATTGGTAATAGATTGACTGAAACATTCACTGATAATGGATTGACTGAATCATCCACTGATCATGGATTGACTTAATCTTCCATTGGTAATAGATTGATTGAAACATTCACTGATAATGGATTGACTGAATCATCCACTGATAATGGATTGGATGAGTCATCCACTGGTAATGGAATGACTGAAACATCAACTGACCATGAATTGACTGAATCATTCGCTCATAATAGATTGACTGAGTCATCCACCGACTATGGATTGACTGAATCATTCACTGATCATGGATTGACTGAATCATTCATTGAACAGGGATTGACTGAATCATTCGCTCATAATAGATTGACTGAGTCATCCACCGATCATGTATTGACTGAATCATTCACTGATCATTGATTGACTGAGTCATCCACCGATCATGTATTGACTGAATCATTCAATGATCATTGATTGACTGAATTATTCACTGATCATAGATTGACGGAATCATCCACCGATAATAGATTGACTGAATCACCCAGTAATTATAATGAATTGACTAAGTGATCCCCTGTCAATGGCTTGACCAAATTATCGTTTGGTAACGGATTGACTGAATCCTCCTCTGATAATATTTGAACTTTGTCTCTGCTACTTGAGTAAATGTTGTTGTAATTAACTAATTTTGGTGCGCTGATTCCAAATCTGTGCTCACATCCCCCCTAGCATGTAAGGTTCCTGATTTATGCAACTAGGCTATATAGCTCACTTTGTCACCTTGGTTCAATTAATGATATAATTATTACGAGTTTGAGAAGAATGAGACGTTTCTGGGCAAAGGTTGGGAATCGGGGCACATTATTTGGCATTATGTAGGTCCTTTAGCAGACCCAGACAAGATATGCATTACATATAAAAGATGTAGTACTCACCTAACTATAAGTTTGTTCAAAAATGTTTGAGACTCTTTCTCTTGTATGTCGATATAGGATCCTCCCATTGTAGGAACCAGCAGTAGTCATCCATCATGTTTTGGTTGAAGCGGCCTTGATACCTGCTTTCCATCATTGCGATAGCTCAGTGGAACCTTTGCCCATGTTCGTCACTAATATCACCCATATTAGATGGGAAGAAATCTAGATGCGAATGCAAGAAATGCATCTTAAGAGACATCCGACACTCCATTCGTTGATAGGCCTTTAGCATGTTGTCCACTAGTTCTTCATAGTTTTCAGCCCTATGATTACCAAGGAAGTTCTGCACTACATGGACAAATGAATCCCATGCTGCCAACTCAAGTGGAGTTAGTTTATTTGCGAACTCCCTCTCACGTATCAATTCTCTGATCTCCGGCCCTACAAAAATGCCAGCTTTAAGTTTGGCATCAGTTTTCTTTGCACCAAATTTCTCTTTGAGATACTGGAATCCATCAGAATCATGGGCCATTGCTTTAAAATTCGTGATAAGGCCAAGTTTGTTATGAAGTGGTGGAAGGTAGAATCTTCTGTGGCTGTACCAAAGGCATGTGCTTCACATTGTATCGACCAATTATGTGTTCTTCTCTTTCGGGCCACTTTTTAACAATATAATCATTTCTGTCGTCACGGCTGATCCATAGGCCTAAGAAGCACATATTTGTATATCTTAGCTGCAGTCCAAGAAGTAAAGAAATTACCTTTAGATCACCACAGATATTCCACTTATGATGAGAGTAATGAACACCTTCCAAAATAAATTTCATTGAGTCATATGTCTCTATCATCCCAACAATAAGTGCGACAGGAATGGAAGGTTTTGTGTTACCATTGTGTAGCAACACAGCTTTGAGGCTAGCAGTGCTTGCATCGATGAATAGTCTCCATTCATCAGGTAAATGCTCGTTTCCTAGCTGATTCATGAGGCCATTAACATCAGTACAGAAACAAGCACCATCTTCTTTATAGAATGCAGCTAAGGCCTCATGGCGTTTACGGAAAGTAGATAGTTTTGCACCGTCTTCTAGAAGATTCCATTGCTGTAGTCTGGAGCCCAACAATTCTGCGTTCTCCTTTGACAATGACAAATCCCTCACCAAATCATTCAATCTTTCTTGATTTATCAACTGGATATTATTTTCCTTAGAATCATTCTCATACATTTCATCGTCATTGTTATCCTCCTGTAGATAGAGGGGAGTAGGAAAGGGGCAAAGAAAAAATAATAGCGTAGGTGAGTTGCGAACAGCTTCCCGCGTCGCTGGACCACTGTTAGCTAACGGCGAATCCACTCGGCCATCCTGAGTCTCAAAAAAGACTTATTCAAACGAAGCTTTTAAGCCGCTCTCCTGCACTTCTCGTACGCTATACTCTTCTTCAGGCGATGAATCATCTTCTTTAACTACACTAGCTGATGGAGGAACTGGGATTGGCATCTCCAAAAACATCATTTGTTGGCTTACGCACATAATTGGTACAGCAAAAGGCATACCCTTCCGTTTGCCATTTAACCATTGTGTGAGCCCCGTATAACACACAGTACAAGATTTGTGAGGTGCCCAGGGCTTGTCTTGGTCACCAACTTTACAACCAAAATAATAATTATATGCATTTTTCACTCTTTTAGCTAAATTTTTCCGCTGGTTGCTTGGAGTACGTCTTCCACAGATATAACAAATGTTGTCTCGGCTATTTATACATCCTCGTCGATTCATGTTTTAAACTTAGTTTGTATATATCCCGTTATATACTTTTGTACAATCTTATTTCATTTACAAATTAATTGAGATAAATCTGAAAGAAAAATGCAATTAATCACTGTATGTAAATACCGTTTCAATACCACTACTATAATGGGTAAATTTGACAACGTGATAAAGAAGGAGTGTAACGCAGGAACCAAACACACAACACATCCTCTCACTACGGTAGCCGAATCAACACCGCCCATATGTGTAACTAAAGAGTATGTGTGTAACTCAGGAACCTTACGTGTTAGAACAATTCTGATTACTGATTCGGAATCAGCATACTCTATTTAGTATAAATCTCAAGCTAATAATACCCAAGTAGCAAAATCATTGTTGACTAATTCCTAATGAATTGACTGAAGCATCCATTGGTAATAGATTGACCGATTCATCCACCGATTATGGATTGAATGAATCATCCATTGGTAATAGAATGACTGAAACATCCGCTGACCAAGGATTGACTGAATCATTCAATGATCATGAATGGAATGAATCATCCCATACTTAGTACTGGTCAGTGACTAACTGCCTGGTATATTTAGTGTTGCCTGCGAATTAATTGACTGAATCAATCAGAGATTAATTGATAGCTTACTGAAATTAATAGATTACAATTATCGGAATCGTTCAAGGGGAGATTAATAAACACTTAATCAAAATGAGCCCCTTTTTCCTCTCAAGGTCAGGATGGCACGCATCATTGCCTACAACCCCCCCCCCCACACACACACCACTACTACCACCAGAAGGGGCCCGCGTCACCCCCGCCCATTACCATCATTTTTATAGCGCTCCCCGAATCATTAATTTCGTGAAGTTTCCAGACTAGCGCCATTATCTGGGCTTAGTTGCCTTTGCCGACCTGTAGGAAAAATGAAAGGCAATCGTTTAAGAAATGGTTAATAAATCGATCTTTCATGCAGGAATGATCACTCGCTGAATGCTTCGTTAATCCATTAATTTCTAGGTTAAATTAATCTCGCATTTAATGATTCCAGTAATTAATATAATTGATTCAGTAAAATAATTCCAATTTGGTATTTGTCGTAAATCTTTTACTCCGAAAGTGAGAATTGTGATAATGAGACAGATTCCTTTTAATTTAGTTTCCTTTAATTGTTATATTAAAGTAAGTTTGGAGTAGTAATAATAATAATTTGGGTTAATTAACTTTTAATAAGTGGTTGTCGTTGCCCCGTAGCCGAGCTCCTGGTGTCCCGAGAAGCTTCTCTTTTTCTTTCTTTCTGTGACTACGACTCAAATCTGCCTTTAAGAGTGCCTTGAGGCCCTGGTGGTTGTAACAGCCACTAGGACTCAAAGCTGCCTTTAAGAGTGCCTTGAGGACCTGGTGCTTGCAACAGCTACTACGACTCAAAGCTGCCTTTAAGAGTGCCTTGAGGACCTGGTGCTTGTAACAGCCACTAGGACTCAAAGCTGCCTTAAGAGTGCCTTGAGGCCCTGGTGCTTGTAACAGCCACTACGACTCAAAGCTGCCTTTAAGAGTGCCTTGAGGGCCTGGTGCTTGTAACAGCCACTACGACTCAAAGCTGCCTTTAAGAGTGCCTTGAGGACCTGGTGCTTGTAACAGCCACTAGGACTCAAAGCTGCCTTTAAGAGTGCCTTGAAGACCTGGTGGTTGTAACAGCCACTACGACTCAAAGCTGCCTTTAAGAGTGCCTTGAGGACCTGGTGGTTGTGACAGCCACTACGACTCAAAGCTGCCTTTAAGAGTGCCTTGAGGACCTGGTGCTTGTAACCGCCACTAGGACTCAAAGCTGCCTTTAAGAGTGGCTTGAGGACCTGGTGGTGGTAACAGCCACTACGACTCAAAGCTGCCTTTAAGAGTGCCTTGAGGACCTGGTGGTTGTGACAGCCACTACGACTCAAAGCTGCCTTTAAGAGTGCCTTGAGGACCTGGTGCTTGTAACAGCCACGCTCCACTGCGTTACTCACATTGGCGCGAGTAATGCAGATCAGAACACTCAGCTCTCATGTGACGCTCATCTGTGCAGGTGTTGTCTTCACTTCCTCATTCTTCTTGGCAGCGCTCGCGTATGTCATCTCCTCAGCTTTCTCTCTTCTTCTTCCTATTATTTCTTGGCGCTTTGGGCAGTTTAGGGCCATGGTCCTGTGTTTCCCTGACAACACATAAATACAGATCCCGTTAAATAGCTCCTAAAAATGCCGCAAGGTCTCCAGATACGTCGCGCAAAGTCGTATGATAATAAATGAGCTATTTTGATTTAAGTCTCCTAAATATTAATGGATAAATAAGCCATTATCTCGTTCCGAGATCAAGATTAATCACCATTTCCCAGGCTAAGTATATATTTAGCTGTCATTTAGTAATAGTAGCTACCTATTAGGATCCTTTAGGTATATTATACTTAGACACTGTGAATGGGATATTTGATACCCACCGCCTATTAGAGCAAGTAAGTTGAGATTTTTATTCTTGTATTAAGTTTATATTACAATTATTATTTTTTTCATTTTAAATTTAATTTTATTAATTTTTTTCTCTCCGTTTCTTGTTCAAATTGTTGGCAGTGACCAAAATGATAATTGAAAATTAATCAGGAAATTGTATTAATTGATCCCCGAAGGAAGATTCAGTCAATTTGAATGAGTCTTCCGTCAGTTAGTCCCTTACTGACCCAGTCAATCAGTCCCTTACTGATCCCTTATGTAATCGCCAATGCCTTTAATCAACCCCCGAGTTGAAGCTTTTCCATTTATCCGCAGGGTGAGTGCGTCCCTCGCCTCTGCCCTCCGGGGAAGGTATTCGTGGAGGCGGACCAATTGTGTCATCCGGTGGAGGAGGAGGGGTTTTGTCCCACCAATCAGCGCCTCTACCTGACCGCGTGGGGGGAGGCCGTGTGCGATTGCCAGGACGGGGCCTTTCCTGGGGGGCCGGACGGGCTGTGCCACGCCCTTTACCGGCGGAGCTACTGCTACCCCGGGTCAGTGCTCCAGTTTCACCATCCCTCCCGGCAGCTCGTGTGCAAGGCGGATCTCTGCCGGGGACCAAACCACCGGCAGCGGGTGGGAGCCGTGGACAGGCCCCAACCTTACGCCCAGTATGACCACAACCAGACGTGCTACCAACTCGGTTCCGTGAGTAGTACCAGCAAGAGAAGTGTCTGTTTGGGTGTGCGACTGTATTTGTACGAGTGGGAGGATTCGCGGCCCTTTTAAAGTCGGTGTTTGCGCCTGTGTTGTCGCGTGTATGGCATAGAAACTGGTCCTTAAGATAATATCTCGCCCCAAAGATGCGTGGTTGTGTGTTTGCACGTGCGCGCGCGCGCGCGTGTGTGTGTGTGTCGTAGACCCGCGACAAGAGCCTCCATGACCTGTTTGATATACGCGAGGTTTCTCATGCTCATCCCCGGGTTCAAATCGCCTGGTAAGTCAAATAAAAATTGAGACGCTGGTATGTAAAGGTCCGCCCACTTATGGCGGGGGATATCTTGCATACCAGACAGAGTCACGCCCTGCTCACAGATACACATACACGCACATCTTCGTCGGATACATACACACGTATTTGGATAACATCTCGGTCTCACCTTTTCCGACCAATTTTAAACCCGTTCTTTCTGGCGCGTTTCGCGCTCAGCTTAGGTGATTTTATGGATCGTTTTATTTATTCGGCCAGGAGGGAGGCAAAAAAAGATACTGAATAGAATGTGGTAGGAAAATACACACCGGGGTTCGGAGTCTACGTTAAACTGTAGGCCCAATGGCTGCCTAAATCACCTATTTTAGCTCCGACTATACTTCCTGCTCTTTTATCCATATCCTTGCCTCTTGCCGCCCTCTCTTTCACTCTTACCATCTAGGGCCTTCCACTCTGAGTCTAGTGAGACTGATGGAAGGAGCTCCGAGGACTAAAAGGGAATACTGCTCCCCTGCCCTGGCCACTCCGACGAGTACGAGGGGGTGGGAGCGTTTTATTAATCTGACCAGGAGGAGGGACACAAATGAATGAATAGAATGTGCTAGAAAAATGCCGTGGTGTGGAGTCCACCTTAAGCTGTAGGCCCAATGACTGCCTAAGTCACCTATTTTGCCTCCTACTATACTTCTTGCTGTTCTGTCCTTACCTTTGCCTCTTCGCTCTCTCTCTCTCTCTCTCTCTCTCTCTCTCTCTCTCTCTCTCTCTCTCTCTCTCTCTCTCTCTCTCTCTCTCTCTCTCTCTCTTACACACCTACCTCCGAGGTCCTTCTACTCTGACTCTAGTGAGACTGATGGAAGGAGCTCGGAGGACTACAAGGGAGTACCTTTCCTGTCCTGGCTAATTCGAGGAGTGCCAGGAAGCGGAAGGACCGGTCGATCTGTTTCTCTTCCACTTTCCTTTTCAGTCGATTGCAGGAAAGATGCTGGGGCCGAGGAGAGACGGCGTAATGTCCACTAATGAGTGTGTGTTTTCAACATATATGTATTCTCTATGTGGGCGTGTAAAGAGTATGTTTTTTAGGCATATTCCAATGATTTCAGTTCTGATTTGAATCTTTTATTCGAAACTAAAAGTGACAACGTTTTTTTTCTCTTGAATTTTTCAGTGCCACCGTTTTAAAAATGTGGCCCCATAAATAGTGCCACGTATCACGAGATAGACAGGAAGTGGATGAAGTCTGTCTGGGTGACTTGACAATAAGCATAATGATAAAATGTTAATTCGGGGAGTGGGGGAGGGGGGCGGCGGCAAGGCTTATTTGGGATCCAGGTACAGGGTTATTCCGGATCTAGGTTCTGGGGTATTCCGGATCTAGGTTCTGGGGTATTCCCGATCTAGGCTCAGGGGTATTCCCGATCTAGGTTCAGGGGTATTCCGGATCTAGGTTCAGGGGTATTACGGATCTAGGTTCAGGTGTATTCTGGATATAGGTTCAGGGCTATTCCGGATCTAGGTTCAAGGGTATTCCGGATCCAGGTTCAGGGGTATTACGGATTTAGGTTCAGGTGTATTCCGGATATAGGTTCAGGGGTATTCCGGATATAGGTTCAGGGGTATTCTGGATATAGGTTCAGGGCTATTCCGGATCTAGGTTCAAGGGTATTCCGGATCCAGGTTCAGGGGTATTACGGATTTAGGTTCAGGTGTATTCCGGATATAGGTTCAGGGGTATTCCGGATATAGGTTCAGGGGTATTCCGGATATAGGTTCAAGGGTATTCCGGATCCAGGTTCAGGGGTATTACGGATTTAGGTTCAGGTGTATTCCGGATATAGGTTCAGGGGTATTCCGGATCCAGGTTCAGGGGTGTATTTAGAATCCATTTTCACTCATTATCTCCACCTGGACCAATTTAAGATCCACCACCCCCCCCTCCCATTCTCTTAGGTGGGCCCCTGCGAAGACACTGAGAGGTTCGGGTTTGACATCGACTCCCTGGAGCCGGCGTGTGTGGGGCTCGAAGAGGCGGGCCTCGCGCGCCCCCACAAGTCCTACCAATATTCCCACATGTCTTTTCCCACACTCCAGCAAGACCTCGTCTCCCCCCATTTTGAGGTAAGAGAGGGGGTGGGGTGGGGTTATGCAACCATCGATTCAAGAAAAAGTGGGGAGTATGTTTTGGAGTGAAAGTGGAGATGTGGAATGGGGGAGGGTATCTGGAGGAGGTAGCTTCGTGGTAAGGGGTTTTTTTTGTAAGAGAAGATCTATGAAAGAAGTTAAAATGTGAGGAAGATAAAACAGCCGCGGATTCGCCTGCTGGGGCCGGGAAGGAACGTAATCCTTTTGTTGTCAGCTCTCGCCTTGTTATATCTGATACCTCTTGCAGGTTTGAGGTGAGGAAGGGGTTATGAAAGTGGATCGATCGAAAAATACAGGTATGAGTGGTCTAACCTAGTGGTAGAGGCTGGCAGGACAGTAGTGAAGAAAATGTAGGAAGATTTAAAGTAAAAATGGGATTGGTTTAAGTATATTTAAGAACCTAATAAAAAAGAGGAACGCGCCCAGCTCTGGAAATGACCCATATGACATAGGGTTATTCACCCTCGATATTTCAAATCTGCCACTGGATTTGGCACTGGGTGGTGCCGTCTAGTGGCAGAAGCCTTATTTAGCCATTCAAAGGCACTTGTAAGTGGTTTGAACCATAGGAAACCATCGATGCAATAACCATTTATCATCTGATCACAAAACGCCGCAGGTCTTTGGAGGGACTGGTCCTCTTGTCACAATTTCTGAAGGGAAAAATCTTTGCTAAAAAATGACTCCAGGGTTATTGTGAACGGTTTGAATTATTAAGTCTATCTCGATGACACGTTCTTTATTTGATAGGTTTTCCAAACTAAGGAAATTGTTTCTAAATTGTGTTCTATCATGACAAAGTGTAGTATAACTGTTAGATGTTCTTAGCAGACCACGGGATTGGCGTTAGTGAATTTAGAATTGGGTGTGTATGATTCAATTCTATATTTTTAATAAAACTTGTTTGAAGGTTATTGAAAAAGGTTTGGATTACTATTTCGATGATATGTTATTTCCTTAATAGATATCTTACGTAATTTTGAACGGCAACACCTGGGAACTGGAGATGAAGACGGTGACCCGACATAAGAGGAGTGTGGGGGAAACCATTCCTCACCTTACTCGCTCGCACTTCCCCGAGCATCCTCCGAGACGTGAAGCTGTCGTTACATTCCTGGACACACGCGATTTCCCCACACAGATGGCAGAGGTCTTGGACAGATTTCGGGCGCTGGAATTCGCTCCTGATGTAAAGGACATCATGAAATATGTCAGGAAAACTACTCAAACATACAATTCGCCTGAATTATCGTCCGTTAACGCCGAAGTAGCCAAATCGGGCGCCAATGACATTAGAACGAGTGAATCAATCAAAGGCGACGCAAAAACACACGATAATGACTTCAATGTAGCCAAATTAACCAGTGATAGCGCCAACGTAGACAAATCTACCTCTGCTGCCATTAAAGTAGCCAAATCGATAGCTAATAATACCAAGGTAACCATCTCAACTATCAATGGTGTCAAAGTATCTAACTCAACTATTAATGTTGTTAAAGTAGCCAACTCAACTATTAGTTGTGCCAAAGTAGCCAAATTAACAACACAAGGCATCAAAGTAGACAACTCAACCAAAATGAGCTCAAAACTAGCTAAATCAACTCCTGGTTTCGCTAAAGTAGCCACACCAGCTACTGTTGGCGACAAAGTAGCCCAAAACAACTACGAAACCCCGAAAGTAGCTAAAAATAGCGACAATATCGAGAAATTCACACTTTTTCAAAAGAAAAAAAGCAAACAAGAGCCAATGAAAGGAAGAAGAAGAACACGATACAATAGAAGAAGAAGAAGAAAAAAGAAGAATAAGGAAATATCCAGAAAGGGTAAAGAACAAAGGAAAGCGAAAAGAATGAAGAAAGGAGAAACGAAGGAAGCGGCATTACTCGAAGGAATTGAGAAAAAACACAAAAGTAAACAAAGGGAATCGATCAAAACCGAAAAGAAAAACAAGAACGAAGATAATAAAGCGAAGGGGAATAACCGAGGAGGTAAAAATGCCCCAAACCTCGAAACGAAGAACACAAAAGAAGATAAAGAAGAAGAAATCGTCTTCGATGAAGATTTTTGTTCTTCAGTCGGCTTTTACCCGCCCCTCTTTCAAGGGGGGGCATCGGACCCCCTCTCTAAGGACTCCAGGGGACGTGAGCCTACAGGAGGCGAGCACCCCGCAGGAGAAGAGGGATTCCCAAGGTCTCCATCGCGATCCCCCGATGTTGGGGTAGAGGAAGGGGCTTCCCCTAACCCCCCAAAGGTAAGAATTGGCCCTAGATACACCCATAAGGGGGGGGGCAGGGGGCACTATGCACCAGCCTCATTGAGGGCCCAGTGAGGTGGGTGGTGGCAGATGTAGCCTAAACAACCATGCTGCAGCTGTCATCCATAGAATTTTCGTGGCCTTCCATAAATTTTCACTTCCCCCAATTTCACCAATTTCTTGACATACCCTCTATCACAGATGCACTCGTTGGTGGTTCGCTTCTTAATTTTAAGTAACAATTAAATGCCTTCACACACACACACACTCTCCCCGCCCCCTGGGGGGGATTTGGCGTTAGGAAAAATAATAATAATTTCAACCTAATACATCACCATTTACATGCTATTTCCTAATTACATAATTACGTATCATTACATAGCTACGTGTCATAGAATTACATGTAATTATATGTCATTATATTATAACTTGCCATTACATAATTACATGCCATTGGATAGTGACGTCATAATATAGTAACATGCCCTTTTATATTTACATACCATTATATAATTACATGCTATTAGATAGTGACGTTACATAGTAACATGCCGTTACATAATTACATTTCCGTTAGATATGTAGATACCATTATACAATTACATGTTATTACATAATTGCATCGCCATTGCATAATTAAGTCTCCACTGCTTAGTTACGTGCCATTACATAACAACACATAATTGGATGTGATTTTATAAATGCTTCACCGTTACATAATGACGTCCTTGACCAATAAGTCATGAAATAATTACATCGACATTATATAATTACATGCTTTTATATAATTATGTCATTACCTAATTACATGCCTTTATATAATTATGCTATTACCTAATTACATGCCTTTATATAATCATGTCATTACCTAATTACATCCCTTTATAAAATTATGTCATTATATAATTACATCCCTTTATAAAATTATGTCACTACATAATTATATCCATTTATATTATTAAGTCATTACCTAATTACATCCCTTTATATAATTACATCTGACTTTTTCGCTCAGGGGGAAGTGAGGTCGGGGCGCACTGGACTCAACCCAGAGAGACGGGGTCAACGGACGGCTTCCCAGGGGGCCCAAGGGGCGGTGGCCCCTTCGGGCAAGCGGGGGCCCGCGTCGGGGAGAGGGGGGAGGAGGAAAAGGAAGAGGAAGAAGCAGCCGATTGCGAGGGGATCCCCTAAGCGTCCCGAACCCTTCGGTGCCACGTCCGTTGGAGGGGGCCCGGGGGAAGAGTCCCTCCCGGACTATCTGCGGAACCGGGGGCGTCGCCAGGCCGGGGGGACCAAATGGAGGGCCAAATTGACCCCCGGGATCATCAATGCCCCCCTCCTGAACCAGTGTCGCCCCGGGGCCAAGAGGGATTATAATGGCCATTGCCGCCTCAGGGTCATCCCCGTCGGGAAGGGGGCCCCGCCCCCGAAGAAACGCGCCAAATCGCTTTCCCTCCAGCCCACCCCCCCGAGGATGAAGTGCAAGGGGGTGAGTCATTTTTTATTATGGTATTAAGGGGCCAACGGGGTCATCGCCCCCCCCAAGGGGTTGCTCGAAGTAAAAATGTGCGAGTCGCCCGACTCTCTGGGAGAGGAGACTACTTGGGGAGTGTTCCAAAACCTTTTCACTGAATGTAAATCCCCCACCGTGGGATTACCCCGTTGTCCCCCCCTCCTTTAGGAGACCACGGGGGATCGAGTTGTGTCGTTTATTGCTGGGTATTAATTCCCTCTCCCCCCTCCTCCTCAGAATGAGCGCCTGGACACCCGGGGGATCTGCAGGGCGACCCTGAGCGGCCTGGGGTAAAGCGGACCCCTCCCCCTGGGATAGAGGCGATCCCAGGGCACCCAACACCCTCGGGGAGGATCTTTCGGCGAAAACGCGACCACAAACGAAGTCATGGCTCTCCCTTCATAAGTGATTCTAACCTGGGGAGGGCGGAGTGACCCTCCCCGAAAGAAGAGGAACCCTACTTTCCCCAAAGATGATTGACAGCGATGAATGGAAGAGGGGGGGGGGGAATTTTGATAATGGTAGGGTTGAAGTAAAGGGTTTAACTCTTCGAAACGCCGATGTGGCCCTCAAGAGATTCTGTGACCCTTAAAAGAACCAGATGTAACCCTTAAAAGGACCGGATGTGACCCTTAAAAGGACCGGATGTGACCCTTAAAAGGACCGGGTGTGACCCTAAACAAGACCGGATGTGGCCCGTTAAAAGTCCAGGTGTGACTTAGAAAGACCGGGTGGGACCCTTAAAGACGCAGATGTGACCCTCAAGAGACCAATGTGACCCTTTAAATGAGCTGATATGACCCGCAAACAACGATCCTATGACCCGTGTTAGGGAGAGACCATTCTAATAAAGAAAGACTCGGTTATTTATTTCGGGAAACCATTTCCCCGCGTATTTGACCCCTTCATTGCGGTGGGGTGCTATGGTCTCACTCAGAGCTTACCCCTTGGCCAAAAAGCTCCAAGCACGCCCCCTCAAAAAAACCTCCATGCACACCGATTATACCTACATACAATCATCCACATAATCATCGCTCAATCGTACCCTAGTATACATCATATACATCTCTTACCCATTCGCTCCTAACTCCACCCTCTTGTAGATAGAAGGGTGTAGGAAAAGGGATGATGAATAAATAAAAAAACGAAAGTAGGGTGAAGTGAGTTTGGAATGGTTTCATGCGTCGCTGGATCACCGTTGGCGAGCGACGTAGAGACTGCGCCAACTTGAGTCTCAAAAAAAAGAATTCAAGCGAAGCTTTAAGACTACTCGCTGGCACTTCTTGGTACGCTCCACACCCCAGTCTAGAAGCGGGGCGTATTTTGAAGAAATGAAGGCGATGAACGAGGCTTGGAAACGTTATCCAAGACGTAATGCTCCCCATCCCGGTTCTGGGTACCATTGTTTATAAAGGGGTCCAGGAAAAGGGGCGATGAATAAATAAAGAACGAAAGTAGCGTGAAATGAGTTAGGAATAGCCTCCTGCATCGCCTGATCGCCGTTGGTTAGCAGCGTATCGACTGCGCCACCCGAGTCTCAAAAAAGAATCCTTCAAGCGAAGCTTTTAAACTGCTCGCTTGCACATCTCGGCACGCTACACTCTTCATATCAAGCACTCCTCTCAAATTGTCATTTGCACTGCTCTTACTTGAGATCTTTCGTCCTTCCATACCATAGGCCCACTCCATACACCAACGCTAATACCAATATACTTTCATATTGGTTCCTGGTACATTTCCACACTCAGACGATTAATCACTAGCGCTTTGATTACCACACTTTTCTTCAATTTTAAACTTCCTTTTTGCGATCTACTTAATCTGCGCCTTTATCATTCACACTTCATCTTAGATACATCGCACCTGTTCAAGGGCAACACCGCGAACTCTAATATCATATGCCACACCATCACGTTCCTCCATACTGCATTTTAATCCATTCCTCTCCTGTCTAATCCCCTTCCCTCTCACCCTGCAATACTAGGTCATCAGCACACAGCACCCATTTATTATTTCTGACACACCTGTTTCCTATTTCTTTTTTTTCTCTACTTTGTAAATAAGGAAATAAACATCCCATCATTACACACCCACACATATCAAACCACTCCGGCCATCACCTTAAAAAAATCCCTCCATTCCCCCCTCTAACAGTATACCACTTACTCCATTCTCACATTCTCGCTGATTCAACAGACTTTCGTTTCTAAATCTCACTTCCTTTCCTCCTACCTTGCCTCCTTTTCTCACAGACTTTGTAATGCCGACTATTTTAACACTAATAGTGACTTTTGTAATACCGAGTATAATAACTGACTATTGTTATCCCCATTATTGTAATACCACCTATTTGCGGTAAAGAGGTCCAATTTATCCCTAGTTTATAATTAAAACAAAAAGTCAGCAGACCTAAGTCGCGTGCTCTCAATTAGGTCCAACTCCTCAGGGTCTGTAAGTCCTTTCGTCCCGTCGTTGTCGAGCTAGAAACATAAGGTCGATTATTTAGGAAATACATTTTTATTATTATTGAATTATCGTTGTTTTTATTTCATCTCCTCATATTTATTAGTGTTTTAAAGCAAAAACCAACGGGAGAATCGGGTAAAAAGTACGTCAGGGAAAGATCCGTAAAGGAAATGGTGAAATTAGAACGAAAATGTGGGGAAGATATATACTCCCACCCGCCTGCCCAGGGGTTGGGGCCGGAAGGGCTCACTGCAGAGGTCAGATGTGACCTGGTGGCCCATGTTATGTATGGCACCAAGCCTGGGGGAAATTCGTAGCAGGGGGAGGGTTACTTGGGATGGTGGGTAACTATCTCGCCTACTCACTGCGTTGAGTTAACCCCCCACCATACCTCTTATGAGCGTGGGCGGGGGCCTTTGAATCGGCCCCGCCCCCGATCCTGTGGTCCAGTCGCGCCCCCACCAGCTTTTAGTCGGAGAAGTGGTGCTCTGGTGAAGAGTGGTGACAACGGCGATCCTCATCTACTTAACGAACCTGACGACCAACGGGGGTCTCTCCCTTCACTGCAAAGAGGTGAGGTAATGCCCAAGGAGGTTCGCTTCTTTTTTAACCAACGAGGGTAACAAACCGCAATTCAGGCTAGAAGGTAGTGAGAGAACGCAACCGCAATTCAGGCTAGGAGGGACTGGGAGACCGAATCCTCCTACACTGTTAAAGAAAGTGATCCAGAACCGGTTCTGGATCCTCCCCAGATGTACTCAACTCTGTCCGTGTCTGCCCTCCACCCCTTCGAAATCCGCCAATAATCTTAGCAAAAATGTCAAAATCTCGCCATATTTAAGAAATTAATCCGGATTTGAATCTACATTAAAATCTAATCCAATTTTCAACGTCTACCCCAAAACCCCCCTAAGATTAGACCAACCTATAGGGCGAAAAAGGGCTATAAATCGATAAAATAAATAAATAACCGCCATAAAATTTCATCCAAATGGACACATAACATTTTGAAATAGCGAAGATGTCCCAATCTTACACTATTTTTCAAAAGAAAACGCGTTGCCCATTTCAAACCTCCACGCCATTTAATCGAACTCTGTCTCGAACCTTTTCACATATCGTACATACAATCACTCACGGTCATTACAGATACCTCCGCAAATATGTGTGGGCGTAGGTAATAAGAGAAATTATTTCCCCAAATAATCTCCATCCGCAACATAGACCTTCCCCCCCCCCAAATAAAAAATCTATACCTCTTGAATAAAACTCGGTCATCTTGAAAAAAAAAATTACACCTTTCTTCGAATTCGTCCTTATAAAAAATATCTTTCATTGGGTTTCTGATCGTTTAAAGACAAAATAAAGATGATGATCCGAATAGACACGCCATGAGACTATGGCGGGTGAAGCAGTTGCTCTAAACGTACACTATGTAGTCTGTTAGTACACATGCTGCGATTTGGTAGTTGTTCATTACCTTGCAGACGCAACTTACCGGTTGAGAACCAATGGATGCTTTCGAATCACTTCACATTGACTTATGTGAAGTTATGCAGCGTATACTTCACTTTTTTTTTGGTGTCCCTAAACAATCAAATTCACAATGAAGGATCCTTTGATAAAGACGCAATCGATGATGTCTTTTTTAAGCCAGGAGCGGATCCAGGAAGGGGCTAGGGGCCGGAATTCCAACCCAAAATTCCGGACAGGTTTCTGTTTATATTCCTTTTTTTAAACCATACTTGTATTCTTCTATTCAGAAAGCGTTATGTAGTAACATAGAATATATTTAAAACATATTTTAAACCTTTGTGAATCGAATGTATCTTATATGATACATGTCAAAAATCCAGGTAAATAAATATATTAAATTGAGTATTAAACCTTAACTGACGAACAAAAAGTACAATTCCTAATTTTGTGATGTGTGGCTAAAAATTCGGATCTGAGAGAATCGGTGCTCGCCCCTTTATGAGATGCTGTCATTCATTATCACTGCTGTCTATTATAACCCTTTTCTCAGACTCCCTAAAGGGAGGGCTACTCAATGTACTCATGAGATTATTATATAATCCCTATTCGCCCAATAGAGGAAGGGGGGATAAAATCCGCATTACAAGTCCGGGTCACCACAAAAATCCGCGTCAATGTCTTCAATTTGATAATAATAATAATAATAAACTATCAATAATGTTAATAATGATAGTAAGAATTTAATAATAATAATAATAATAAGAAGAAGAAGAAAATTTAAATAATGATAATAATAATAGTAATTAAAATAATAATAAGTAAAATATTAATAATAAAGATAATAATAGTAATTTAATAGTAATCATTAAAATAATAATAATATAGTAATCATTTAATACTACCAATAATAATTAAAATAATAATGATAATAACAAACGTTTGATTTGCAGTTGTCGTCGAGGGAAGCGAAGCGGCAAGTGATGGCACCCAAGTCACTATTTCCCCCCTGGAAACTATCCCCTCTTCGGACCCTAATCCTATGGGCTCTCCTGGCCCCTTGCCCCACAAAGGGGGACGGAGGAGATACGGAAGAGGTGAGGTCATTTAGGCCTATTCTATTCTATTGAGTCTATTCTCTTGGTCTAGCCTCTCCCCGGTCTTTATTTGAGGAGGGAGGACTTATTTTATTTATTTACGCCTCCGCCCATTTGGGGGCGGAGTTCCCTAATCCGATAATGAAATTCTCAGATAGAGCAATCATCATTGAGTATAAATAACCGAATTGAATAATAGTAAATAACTTTTTTTTTAGATTAATTATTGCATAATTAATTATTGCAAATACGCCCTTTGTGCGTATTTTACTTGGTTGTTGCTCACCTAGGCAGATGAGAGGCTAGAGCTTGTTCGCCATTGTTTATGTTCTTATTTTATATTTTTTTCCACTTTCAGTCCTCACGGAGTATAAATAACCGTATTGAATTGTATTAAATTACTTTTTTTGTTAATTAATTACACTCGTGAACACAATCTTCGATCTGACACTTGTTTGTGACTAACTTTTTAGCCTCTGAAGCCTAAAATGACCCCAGTTTTTCTGTATCACATCAACTTTTTTCAGCTACTGGTTCAAAAGACAAAAAATACCGTATCTAACAAATTTGGAAAATAATAAAACATGGATGGAATATTTGTACAAATTGATTTTTTCATACAAAGGATATTTTTACTGTAAGTGAAATTGGGTGCAAGTAGTTAATTTACGTTAATGGCTTTCCTGGTGTGTTCAATATGTGGACAAGTTTGCTTTATACTCCAAAATTAGTCAGCCAACATATTTACATCCCATCTACTCTGATACTCTTCGTTCGTGACCTTCAAATCTTGGTGGAATCTTTCACCTTGCTCATCAATATATTCACCAAAGTTTTCATGGAATATAACAATATGGCTATGCAGAAAATGCAACTTGATGTTCATGTTGCAACCTAGAGTTTTGTAGCTCTCTAATAGTTTCTGGACAATTTTGGTGTAATTTTTGCTCGTGTATTTCCAAGAAAGTTCTAGACGAGGTCTTTGAATGATAACAAACCATCATTTTTGAGTTCTGACATTAGGAAATGTTCATCAAACACACCAGCCTTGATTCTTTCAATTGAGTAACCAGGAAAAGCCAAAAGGAGGTCCTTGAAATAGTCGCCTTAAGTTAGCAATGCTTTAACAAATTGCTGCATCAGACTAATTTGATGTGCAGAGATAGGAAAGACCAAGGAAGCTGTAATTCAAGCTGCTCTAAATCAAATCTTATCAATAATTTAAATATTGAGCCCCCCCCCCCTTTCTCTACGATTTTAACAACCTTCTCTTTCAGCGGCATTCATTGCTCGAAGGTGGAACCCTCCCTCGAGAAGCATTTTTACCACGTAATTATGGTCGACAATTTAATGCAGGTGAGTAGAAGTTATATTAGTTTGAAAGCCTCAGATCTACCTTTGATTATCTAGTAAATTTACCTTCTTAAAAATATGAAGTTAGTTAACAATCTTAACAATTTGTATTAGTTACGATTGAAGAGTCTTGAGTTTGTTTTATGGAAGTATCTCCCAGCTCATTTTGAAGAACGGACTTCCTAGTTTCTTTTTCTTTTCGCTGTTGTTTCGTTTCAGGTTTTCTGTTGGTTTTGTTTCTTTGCTTTGTGTGAACTTTTGGGGTTGTTTTTAATGTAGCCTAGTAATATGTTCGGATTAATTACAGCAACTTATTCCCTTGGGGGCAGTTGCCAGATGCTCCCTCCCCCAATCATTATTTAAAAATCTCTTCAAAATTTTTGGATTCCAGGAAACGTCTGCATAAGAACCAATATAATGGCTGGCTCTGGGTAGATCCAGTAAAACAAAAGTGGTAAAGATATTATTATTATTATTTTTATAAGGTGGAAATATCTAAACAAGTTTTAACCGGGAAACAAAGCTGAAAATTACCTATTTCATGTGGAACCATGAACTTAGTACGAGTGGTCTACAAAAAGTTTTATTTTTCAACATAAGCTCCACTGGAGGTCAAAACACCTTTACAAGAGATGATACCATCCACTTAAACCATTTCCATATAATTAAACCATGTTAAAACATAACTCTTAACGTCATCAACCGAAGAAATAAGGTCGGTTGTATCAGGCCGTTGCAGCCTCGTCTGCCTTCACAGCCATTTAGAATGTTGAACATCCCGTCCCTTAACCGTCGTTGAGGATTTTGGACACGAGGGTTTGTGATCAGAGTTTTACGTCTCCTGAATGAGCTGTCGTTCAGGGCTGTTGAACTTCATTTAAGGAGAATCCTATATTGGAGCTTATGCTGAGAAAATAAAATTTAGACTTCCTTTTGTTAGAAATAATATGCTATGCAAATCACATTTATTATTACTATTCTAATCCCGAGAGAATTTTTGCACGTGGAAATTATAATTGATATGTTAAAAAGAGAAGGCTTTGCTTAAAGCGAAAATTAAGTATTCTAATATAATTTTATTATTATCCAACGAATAGTTTCAAATCTAACGAAAAGACAAAATTATCTCAAGACATGCTACTTCTGAAGTAAAAGTATTGTAGAGAGAGGGATGTAGGGAGAAAAAGCAATGCAAAAATAAAGAATGAAAGTAGGGTGATACGAGTTGGAAACAGTTTGCTGCGTCGGCGAGCTGCGTATCGACTGCGCCATCTTGAGTTTCAAAAAAAGATTCATTCGAACCAAGTTTTTTGACCACTCGCTTGCACTTCTTGGTACGCTACACAACCCCATCCTAGAAGAGGAGCGTATTTTGAAGAAATGAAGGCGACACACGAGACTTGGATACGTTAGTCAAGGTGTAACGCTGCACCCCTTAGTCTGGACACTATTGTAGATAGGAGAGGGGGTGTAGGAAAACGAGCGATAAAAAAATATGAAACGAACGTAGAGTGCAGTGAGTTGCGCCCGGTTTCCTGTGTCGCCGGATCGCCGTTGATGAGCGACAAATCCACTGGGCCATCCTGAGTCTGAAAAAGAGATTCATTCAAGCGAAGCTTTTAAACTACCCACATGCACTTCTCCAGAACGCTACAATACCAACTACCACCGCTCTCTTTTTCATGTAATTTTGGTAATTTAAAATAATAATGAGTTATCTGATATTTTTTAAGACAATGAAACCATTCTTATCTGATCCACTAATGTTCCATTATTTTCCTAAGTTTGCCAGTGGCCGTTTACTGCTGTTGGAACAATGTGTCTTTACGCCGTATGCAATCTGTCTCCAAAGTTGAGCTGGCAAGAAGCTAGAGACCTTTGCAAACAGTGGCCTGGCGCAGATTTGGCCATTCTGGCAGATGGTTGCCAATTCGCAGATGCTCTTCAGTACATACGGAGTATAATCCCAACCTCCGCAGAAGGTAATATTAAAGGGTTAACTGTATTTTAAATCATGACATAGTTTACATATTCATGGCAAGAGTAACTGTTTCTCGAAGTTTTATACAGACCCCGTAATACCATTCGGTCTATTCTGTTGACAAGCAAATAGACAAAGAAGGAAACAAAGTACTCCCAGACACCCCCTTTGCCCCAAGTTAGTCATGCTTCTTCAATGGTTTGACGTCCAATCAGGTCACTAAATAGACAGAATCTTCAGGGGCTCCTAGGAACGGCGAATGTTTTTGAGTAGTGGTGGCGCTCTCGCTGGGAATTAAACCCGGTACCTCGACACCAGAAATCCAACGCATTGCGCCTAGGCAAGGGATAGCTCCCTATCGCCCAAATCCATTTGTATTCAAGCATTATTTTATTCTGTCCAATCTTAATCCCGGTTTTAAACCGTTTACACGGGTTTCAAATCCCCCTTAATAAGCTACCTTCCCTGCGAGAGCGCAATGGGACGTGTCATTCATCCAGGTTTCATGTGTATCAGAGGGCTTCACTATCTACCCTCTTGCGGGTGAAATTGAGGAGAAGAAACAGAAAAAAAGAGACCTAGGTAGAAAAGAAACCGGTAATAGTGAAATAAATAGAAGAAGAAAATAATTGCAAGGCCAAACTCATCCTCCTCAAAGTCTGGGGACCGAGAGGTAGCAATGACAACCCCTAAGAACAAGAATAAATTGACCCGGGTAATACAGATAGTCAGATGTACAAATTTGGACGTCTTCGAGAGTCCTCTTTCTGGTTCTGTCGCCATGGCAACGACATCTCTAAGGGGGGAAAAGTGAGTTGCCTCTGTGACGCGATTTTTCCTTCGCCCTCAGATCCGAATAAGAAATGCAACTATTGGATTGGAGGATCTGACGCGGATACCACAGGCAGCAACGAGGGGAATTGGAGGTGGTGGAATGGGATCCAGATGCCGAGGGGAGCTCCATTTTGGGCGCCCAGTATTTAGTAAGTGTCGCCATCTTATTGGTCAAGATATTTGTTGGACTAAAATTCTGCCCACTAACTGGATTTAAGACCTTGGAAGTGAGTGTATACCGGAGTACTGACCCCTCCCACCCCACATTTTCAAGGTTTTGCACTAAAATTCATACCAATAAGGCTGCTTCCTTGGAAAATGGGCTCAAAAAATATAAAGAATT
The DNA here is from genome assembly GCA_963969495.1 of Ceratothoa steindachneri. Taxonomy (NCBI): domain Eukaryota; kingdom Metazoa; phylum Arthropoda; class Malacostraca; order Isopoda; family Cymothoidae; genus Ceratothoa; species Ceratothoa steindachneri. The sequence goes on from OZ018333.1 coordinate 111,535,873, forward strand.
GGAATGGTAACCAACTAATCCTCTTATTTCCCACAGCACCGCCGACACAGCCCCTGAAAAGGGCGAGAATGTTCTGGATTTCGCTTATCTTGACAAGGATTCTTTTTACCTGATGAGAGACGAAGAGTCCCTGTCTCTCAAAGATACCGGTCTACTTTGCCAAGCTTCCTCTTACTGGCCACCATCCGGATAGATGGGTGACATGCTTCTTAATGGACTGTAGGACTAAAATTTTAAAGGGCTAGAATGATCTATCATACGATCGATTTCAATGGAAGTAAAATGTTATTTAAATCGGCTAACTATGTTAAGAGAAGAATCGTAGAATCGAGCTTGATATCGTTTGTTCCTAATTTAAATCTATCTGAGGGTCAATTTTCTTTTAATCCTGTAATAAGATCGCAAATAAATAAAATAGTAAAATGTGAGCCCTTCAATATGTTTAGGCCTAACCCCTCCCCCCCCGATTAGCCACAAGTAGGGGATTGGGGGGAAAAAGAGGGGATCTTGTGTTATGCTTTTCTTTTATATTTTCTGCCCAGTGTCAGTTGAAAAAGGGTGTGAGATACACCGAAACTGTTCTGAATTAAATTGTCTTCGGAGAATGTGGTTTAATTCCTCATCTTTTCTTGCGATATTGCATTAATTTTCATCATATATATATATATATATATATATATATATATATATATATATATATATATATATATATATATATATATATATATATATATATATATATATATATTATAGATTGATAAGAATGGAACATAGTTGAAATATAATAATTGAATTTGAGTTTAATTTTACAAAAATGAACATGAGTTTAATACTGAAATTTCGTTGTGGCTTGGTGTAAGGTAGTGACAATGATGTATAAATAGGTATAAATTGGTACAAGTAGATAGCAAGGTAAATATTGGTAAAATGGGTAACTAGGCAACAAGTTACATTACGTTAAAATGATATTATGTAATGGTAATATTTTTATTGATACAATGGAATACTAATACATGTAATATTTTATAGGAATTCCAGAGGGCATTGATATACAAGACTAGGGTCAACCGCACCAAAAGATTACGTTATTACAAATATCTTAATCATTAATCTTCAATTTTATTACCAATAAAGGTATCATTAATCTTGTTTATTTTGATTCAAATTATCTGTAATATCTTTAACTGTTTCCAAGTCTTTTGGTAATAACATTTAATTATCAACACTTTAAAGAGGAAATTAAAGTGATACATTGAAACGGAGATTCGTATCTGATTTGAATAAAGAAGAAAGGGGGGATGGGGGAATTTAAAGCTGCCACCTGCAAGGACACATCGGCAGAAATTATAAAGAAACTTGTTTTTAGTTTACTTAAAAAAAGCAATAAATGAAAAACAATAACAACAAAAAAGAAAATAATAACCAGGCAAACCAACACCATAAATCAGAAACAACAAACAAAGCAAAACTCAGAAAAAACAAACTAGAAAACCAAAAGCAAAAATCAGAAAATCAACAAACACATAGCAAAAAATAAGCAATAAATAAACAAATCAGCAAACCAAAAGCAAAACTAAACAAACTAGCAAACTAAAAACAAAACCAAGCAAACCAGCAATTAAAAAATAGAAACCAAAAAAAACAAATCCAAAGCAAAAAATAAGAAACCAAAACAAACAAACCAGCAAATGAAAATCAGAAACAAAAACAATGATCAAACAAATTGGCAAACTAAAATCAGAAATAAATAAACCAGCAAAACAAAAGTAGAACTCAAAAACAAACAAACCAAAAGCAAAAATCAGAAACGAAAACAAACAGCCAGCAACAGTGGCGGCTCGTAGCTAAATTAGTAGGGGTGCTGCATCAGAAATTTGTTAGCATTGTTTTAACATTGTGCAAAAGGAAATAAACATATGAAAATAAAAAAATATAGATAGAGGGTAGTAGGAAAAGGGGCAAAGAAAAAATAATAGCGTATGTGAGTTTCGAACAGCTTCCCGCGTCGCTGGACCACTGTTAGCCAACGGCGAATCCACTCGGCCATCTTGAGCCTCAAAAAAATACTCATTCAAACGAAGCTTTTAAGCCTCTCACCTGCACTTCTCGTACGCTATAAAATTATAGATAATCTTGATAAATTCCTAAACAGGACAAAATCAAACATTTATTAACTTACCAATAGCTTAAATTGCTACAGTGCAAGCTTGATCCATTCATTTAAAAACAAAATCCATTCTTCTTGATTTAATTGGCGCGAAAAGATTATAATTATATTCTCTTTGATCTCTGGATGACTACTGAGGAATTTTTTCTCCATTGAAAGCACCGCAAATGCATTTAGTCTTTCAGAATTCATAGTGTTCCCTAGAAAAGTTTTTATTCATTTCATTTCTGAAAAGCAGCGGTCTGTCTCGTATGTAGTCATGGGACTTGCCAAGAGGTTTTTTTATTAGTTTCGTAATTTCACTAAGAACATTATCTAGATTATTTTCCCAAATGAATTTTAGCAGCTTAATTAATTAATTAATAAAAGAACCAAAAAATATTAATTAAATTCTACACTTTATCACATTCAAGAATATAAACACGTTTTAAGCACAACACATGCGGAGTAAAAAAAAGAAACACTACCTTCCACCGGCACACCAGGTTCGGTACTGCATGAGCCACAGTGCTCTTTTTCCGTAGCGTGCAGCTTCGTATCTCAGATATGTGAGCATACGCACAACAGACAATCACCGCGTCGCTGGAACTATAAAGCGCACAGTTCTATACAAGGATTTTTGTATTTTTTTCATAAACTAGGCGATGGCTACTGACATTAAGCTTAAGGATTATATAATGTACAAGTATAAAGAAATAATTGAAGAAAAAATGACTCATTAAATTGAATGCTAGCGATAATATCGAATGGAAATAGGGAGTGCTGCAGTTCCGCAGTGTCTATACACGAGCCGCCAATGGACAGCAAACTAAAAGTGAAAATTGGAAACAAAAACAACCAAACCAAAAATAAAAAAGAAAAATGAACAATCTAACAAACCCAAAGAAACAATAAACAAACAAACCAGCCCCCCCCCCTTCCTCTAAAAAAAAGACGAGAATAAGAAAAGGAAAAAAATACACACTCGGATGCGGGAAGAGGCCTGCTAACTCAGGAGCCTAAGCATGTAACCAACAACCTAAATAATCGAATATTATGAAAGGGGAATCCTTCCTTCAAAGACTCATTCACACAGCAATCCATTGTTCAAGGGTTCCTTCGCAGGGACTAGGGACATGTGGCAACGACCATACAGGGTGCAAGACTGGGACACGGAGCTCTTACAGACCAGGACATTCAACCAAAACTGTCCTACTGTCTCGGGGACTAATCGGCCTTGATAGAAAGGTTCGAGGAAGTGCCCCATCAAGTGGCGCTGCATACTACTAGTGTGTACAATTCAGAGTTGACGGGAATTCCCACGGAAAAATCGGTTTGCGATGCGGGGTAACTCTATATTTCGGCCAGTCGTCTCCCATATTCTTTGCCATGCAGCCGAATGGCTCACCTTATTCCTGCAACGTCAAAAGCTGGTTTGGTCGTCAAGTCCGTGTAAATATATATATATATATATATATATATATATATATATATATATATATATATATATATATATATAAAAGAGAGAGAGAGAGAGAGAGAGAGAGAGAGAGAGAGAGAGAGAGAGAGAGAGAGAGAGAGAGTGTGTGTGTGTGTACGATCAAGCGCCTTTGTTTCTGGTTGTCCTTGTCTGGTTCAAATATTGATGCCCATTTGAGCCAAGTCAAAGCGGCATTGGTTGTTTGTTATTTGCCAGATCAAGGACTATGTTGGACAATTTAACCTAGGCACTCACTTATTCTCTAGCGCGCTGTGCTTCGGATCAGATCTTAAACCCAAGATCTGCTTAATGACTGTAGATTATGAACGGTACACTTATATAAATCATCAAACAGGCACTTTCTTGCATCATAAAACCGGAGAGTTCACATTCCTGGGGAAAATTAGTATTAACAGAGTTAACACAGAATTACGACTAGTCACTTGATCTACTCTTCTCCATTTCTTGCATTAATTAAACGTACAAGCTTTGAATTTATATTTCAGAAGACCATATATGTGCCAAATAAAATAAAGATGACTGTCATTGCCCATTTGATATTACAATTATAAACTAATTTTACTGCATATTTCAAGATTGTTCGAAAATTTTTCGAACTTTCTTATATATTTTTTATTCATTCCCAATTACCTGTTTTTAGCTATTCATTCGGGAAATGCTGACGTAAAAGCTACTTTCAAGTACAAAGTAACTCCAATACTTTCAAGTACAAAGTAACTCCAAAAACGAGATATGTAATTCTATTCACAGAAATAATAAATGCCATATCCCGATTTAAAGGGTGGCATAAAAAGCTCGACCTCTCGAAACCGGAGCGATGCATGATGAAGAAACGAATATTTGAGGGACAAATAAGATATATAAAAAATATTTATGAGGGTAAGAATGATCTAATGCAAAGAATTCTTGATATAATTTCTAAGGATAATAAAACAAATGGATAAATAATATTATAAATCATATATAGGAATTAATTTAGAAATGATAAAGAAATGAAATATTAAGATATTACAAGAACATTTAAAGAATGGGATACACAATTAAGAGCTTGCAAATAAAAATTCATTATATATTTACCAAAACTTTAAGAAAAATAAAAGAGGAGACAATTTATGATAATAGACCATCATCAATAATATACTATAAAGCTAGGACCAATTGTCTACCATTGAATGATAGAAATAAATTACAGAATAATTGTGAGTAATGTGAGCTGTTTGGAGGAAAAGAAGAAAACCTCAGTCACTTCCTCCTAACATAACATAACATAATACTCTCAAAAATGAAGAAATACCTTAAAATACAAGACTCATTAAACAACACAAACCAGGAAAAGATTGGCAAAATACTATTTGCTAAAGAAAATCAAGAATTAAAAAAAACTATCTATGATGTGCAAAAGTCGACAAAGGCAGCTAAAATAAAAATTCCAGAAACCTAACATATTTTAACCATAAACAACGAATCCCAGAAAAAAGGAATGAAAACTGACACCTAAGGGTTTTATGCCTCAAAGTCAAAATGACCAGGATGGCATCGGTTAGTTTTAATATGCTCATAATTAAATAAAAATTTCCTTAAAATGGAATGAAAAAATTAAAGTACAAAAGAAGTGCCGATCCACAGGCGGGCGACCACCAAACAGCAATCCCCCTGGCCTTTATATCGGCACTACCTGTGAGGACAGGGAAACAGTATTGTCCTAATGTTACCTCTCTACAAACACATTCTCACCTTCCGTACGCTCTCCAAGAAATTTTTCACTGCTACAATCATTCGTCCATTTGTCTGGTCACAGACCCCCAGCAGAATAAGCAGCCATTCTATTCCACTTTTCTATCACCACATTCATTTCATATCCTATTTCATTCACTATGACCTGCATTGTCCGCTAGCGATTGGATGTGTTCTCGGCGAGCGCTCTATTCAGTGATGTTTTTTGATTTTTTGGTGTAATTATATTTAAGTTCAGGAAGATAGTTGGTATACCAGATAGTTAACTTTGAGTGTTAGACAATGCTAAAGAAATTTTGCAAATATGGGTGGATGCGATTCTTGTTTATTTTGAGGGTCGGTTCATTGTTGGGGATGGCTTGTCGGGGAGATGGGCCGGTAAACCTGAAAATTCATACCCTGCGAGCCATACTATGGGTTGCTATATGGGGGAGCTCACCCCCTCCAACTTGTACAGAACTATGCCTGCCCGGCTTCTCCTCCGTCGCCCTCGCTTCTCTCCCTCGAAACCCTTGCTGCATGAACTGCACTGGCTCCCTGTCAGATTCCGTACTCACTTCAAGATACTTCTCTTCACATTTAAGGCCCTAAACAACAAGGCCCCGTCTTACCTCTCTTCTGCGCTCTCACCACGCCATGTCCCTCGGACCCTTCGGTCATCACATGCACCTCTTTTGAATATTCCTCATTCATCTCTCTGCTCAATGGGGGACTGCTCCTTCTCAATCTGCGCCCCTAAGTTGTGGAATGCTCTTCCTGCTGAAAACTGGGTCTTCTCCCTCTCTTACCACATTTAAGCGTCTCCTGAAAACGCATCTTTTCAGTATTGCCTTCTTACCCCCCCCCTCTTGAATTTCCATTCTCATCTCAGCACAACGTGCGCTCTGGGAAGGCCTCAGGCCTTGAAGAGCGCATTACAAAAGACATTATTATTATTATTATTATGGGAATGTGAGTGGGAAAGCTCACAGGGTATGGATCTTTAGAATTACCAATCATAATTGTTTATAGGGTAAATATGTAGATTGGCGGCTCAGCCCCAAAAGTGGGTTTTTGTGTGTTTATATTTCGTTCACCCCTGCCCGAATATTCATGCGCATTTGCGTCCTATTCGAAATATAGCTGGCGCCATTTAAAAAAAAAAGAAGCCCAAACTAAATTGAAAAACGCTGTTTACTTACATTATTGCGGTGGGTATACTTCTGAAATAGCGATGAGAAAAGTGTGGCATCTTTCTTTAAATTCCTGTTTTGGTAAATGGGAATCGCTTGCAGAAAATGGCAGTTGCAAGATAGGCATCAAACTGGTCATTTTTTCTTCTGTATTTGGGGATTGAACTTAGCGCATCCCGCCAGACACGTTCAACATTTTGGGGTGATATCTAATGCCCCGCCACAAACCTCGCAATCGATTTTAATTTTAAGTAAATTATGAAAGTCCAAAAAGTTTAAAAATTTATCTCGATCTGAAAATAGGGTTAATAATTCGGCAATAGGCGACGGGCACAATTCACAAACGGATTCCATTTTCAAACTGCGTAAAATGCATCTGTACTACACCCAAACGATCTAGTTAAGTAGATCTAAATGTATAAAAAAGGTAATAAAAATAGTAAAATGAGGAAAAATATATTGGTAAATGTTGCAAGTATGGCCGGATGCGTTTCTAGCTTATGTTGTTGTTGTTGTTGTTGAGGGCTTTGATGCCTTGTGGCGTATGTGCCCAGTTGCTCGAGTCCCACTTTATAGTCGCGGGAGTTGTTGGGATTTCCTCAGGAATTCGCAGGTGAGGCGGATGGCGGTGGATCGGTTATGAGGAGAGACAGGGGGGGGGGGGGCAGCCAGTAGTGTGGGTAGATCAAAGGTGGGGATATTCAGGGCACAGAGTCTATGTGCCAGGGCTTGGCAGTGGAATAGGAAGTGCTCCACTATTTCCTCTTTGTTCCGGCACCAAGGACAGAATGGGTCAGGGGAGAGGTTCATCCGGTGGAGGTGGGCATTGAGGGATGTGTGGCCCAGCCATAACCGGGTGAGGGCAACAGCCAGCTGAGTGCTTGGGAGGGAGGTTGGGTATGGTGAGAACAAACATGGAGGTGAGGTCTGTCCAGGGGGGTGCTGGGAGTCGGGGCAGGCATAGCATGCTGTAGGTGAGCAGTGCTCGGACAAGTAGAGGCTGTCGCGCACCAGGAAGCCAGGTTGGGGCCTGTGGGTCTACTCCAGATGTGGATTAGATGGCTGCAAGGGGGTGGGGAGGTGGTAAGGTCTGGATGTGATGGTACTGGCGGCACAAGGCCTCTCATCTCTGGAGGTGTAGGGGAAGGAGGCCACATTCTGCATGGAGGGCTGAGATGGGGGAGGATCTCATTGCACCCATGGCTATCCTCAGGGCTGAGTGCTGGATGATGTCCAGTTTGCAGAGCCATAGAGGCTGCTCCTGTAAGATAGTTTGGATCGGATGGCTACCTGGTAATAGTGGAGGAGAAGGTCCTGGCTGGCCCCCCATTGGACTCCTGCAACCCTTTTCATGACATTGAGACGCTTATTGCAGGAGATCCGTAGGTGTTCGATGTTGAGGGACCAGGTGAGGCGGGGGCCGTCGAACCAGAGGCCAAGGAGGCGATGGGACCTGATGTATGGAACAGGGTGTCCACTGATGGTGATACTGGGTGGGGTTGTGACCCTCTTGAGGGTGAAACACATGGCTGCACTTTTGGGGGCGCTGATTGAAAGGCCCCAAGCAGTCATCCAGGCAGAGAATGCATCGGCTGCTTCCTGGAGGTGTAGCTCAGCCAGATCTTGAGTGGCTGCTCTGCTGATTATCGAGATATCATCGGCATAGATAAGGAGGCGAGAGTGGTCTGGGATCCGTAGGTCAGAGAGGAGGATGTTGAACAGAAGAGAGCTGAGGATGGAGCCCTGCGGGACTCCTCTGTGCATGGGAGACTGTGGAGAGAGTGAAGAGCCGACAGCAACACAGAAGGTGCGGTTGGATAGGAATGAGTTGATCCATGCGAGGGGCGGACCAGTTATGCCCATCCTAGCCAACTTATATAAGATGCCTTCATGGGGTGCGGAGTCGAAGGCCCCCTCCAGGTCAATGAACAGGGTGGTCATTACCTTTCTCCTCCAGTAGGTGTCGCAGATGTGGAATTCCATCTGCCCCAGAATGTCCAAGGTGGTGCGGTGTGGATGAAATCCTCACTGCTCTGGGGGGAGCAAATTTTTGCTCTCCAGCCACCAGGAGAGATGAGTAGCGACAGCCGTTCGAGGAGCTTCCCGATGCAGGAGAGGAGTGCTATAGGGCGGTAGCTTGCAGGTTGTGTAGGGTCTTTTCCAGGCTTGGGTATGGGGAGTAGGATGGAAGACCTCCACCTTGATGGGAACGTGCTGGCTTGCCAGCTGGTGTTATATACAGAGAGGAAGGTCTGCTGTAGCTGGGGAGGTGCATGGGTGAGGAACTCATATGGTATGTTATCAGGGCCAGGTATCTTGCCTGTGGGGAGGATAGACAGCGCCTCATGTAGCTCACCTGGGGTGAATGGCTGGGTGAGTTCGGGGGTGCCAGCAGAAGAGAGGGAGGCTATAAGAAAATCTGCTGAGGTTGGGGGGAGCTGTGGGGGTAGGTGGCGGCTGGCTTTGGATACGTAGTAGGCAGCAAGGGTGGAGGCTTTCTGGGTGTTGGTGTTGATGGGCATGGTGCCAGCACTCAGGGGGAGTTGGGTGCAGACCTTGCGACCTTCCATGGAGTGTAGGAAGTCCCATGTGCGCTTTGTAGATGATGTTGTGGAGATGGAGGCACAGTGGGAATTCCAGGAATTTCGTTGGGCCCTGAGGATTGTTTGGGAGCAAGCAGCATTGAGCTTTCGGTACTCCGCCCCTAGTTGTGGAGTGGGTCGTTTCCGCCAACGGTTCCATGCCTGTCTGCGAGCTTTAACGGCTTGTTCACATTCCTCACTCCACCATGAATTGCCCGGGCAGGTGGGTTTGTGTTGTCTGGAGAGCTTGAAGGCTGACCTGCCAGCTGCTTCGAGGGTCGTGGAGATATGTGCTGCAGCTTCATTGAGTCCTTGGGAGGAGGTGTTGGGAGGGTCTGCTAGTGCAGCTTGATAGGCATCCCAGCCTGTTGGGGAGAGTCTCCAGCATGGTAGGCAGCCTGGGTTGGTTGTGGGAGTGGTGTGGTGACAGAGGCCAGGAGAGGAAGGTGGTCACTACCCATATACGGTCCGGAGGATAGAGTGAATGGCTGCAGTGATGGATCTCCGATGAAGAGATAGAGGACCGATGAGTCACCTGTATGGCCGTGATAACGTGTGGGCAATCCAGCGGGGGAGAGGAGCGATAACTGAGGTGAGGAGAGGATGAGTTGGAATAGTGCTCTTTGGTGAGGTGTATCGGAAGACCAGGTTCCCAGCACCTGTGGTGGGCATTGAAGTCACCCATGAGGATGACATGAGGTGGGAGACATAGTGGCATAGCTCCTGGTAGGTGGCAGCTCCATCAGCATTGTAGTACACAGCCGGGGAGAGCCAACCCCGATCTGTGGTGACCCTGACAGTGGTGATTTCAAAGTGGCCTTGGGGCCAGTGTGGGAGGTTGAGAGGGGAGGAGACATACGTGTCTTGGAGCGCCAGGAGGATGCCTCCTCCCCATCCTAGTTGCCTGTCTTTCCGGAGAATTGTGTAGCCCGGCAGGTGGAAGGAGAGGTGGGGTGAGAGCCAGGTTTCTGTGAGGCCAATTATACAGGGGGAGGAGGTGGTAAGGTAGTGCTTAAATTCTGGGGTTTTCCTTAAAATGGTCCTGGCATTCCACAGCAAGAAAGTGAGAGCAATTATGCAGGAGTGTGGTGAGGACTTGGAGAAGGTTGGCCACAGGGAGAAGATTATTTTGATTATTGATTTGCCTTGTTGGTGGAGGGTGTATGCGTCCATGATGATGGAGAGAATCTGTCCGATCACTTGTTCCTTAGGTGGGGGGGATGGCAGGGGTTGTGATGAGGGTTGATGATTGGGTGTGCTCGGAGGGGGAGGGTGGGTACAGGGGGTCAGGGGGGGGGGCGATTATTGGTGATAGGTAGGGAAGGAGGAGGGTGGTGGATCTCTGCTGTGGCTACATTGGTGTTTGGTTCCTCCTGGTGTGTTTGGGGAGAGCGGTCCTTGGGTGGGGCAGAGGGATTGGAGGAGCGGCGGCGATGATGGCCTGGATGTGGAGGATCAGGGTGGACAGGAGTGATAGGGGGTGGTACTGCCTCTTGGGAGGAAGTCTCCTCCTCTTCTGGGTCCTGTAGAGTTACGAAGCTGTTATGGGTGACATTCGCATAGGTGAGCGAGGGTTGGAGGGTGCTGGGGCCCTAGGGGGTGGAGCGGGGCATGTTTGGGAGGGCTTAGGGAAAGGTAGGGCACGGAGTTGCTTATTGATCTGAGGGAGGAGGGCTTGTTTTTCCTCTGTCAGCCGTACTATATGTCATGGGCCCGCTTGTTATGGGGGCAGTTTGCTGATCTGGGGCTGTGGGGGCCACCGCACTGGAAGCAGTGGTAGAGTTTTGTGCAAGGGTTGCCGGTGTTGACATCCTTGTGAGGGTGAGGGCCGCTGCAGTGGGAGCAGTGTACGGAGTGGCAGGTGTTGACCGAGTGGCCAATGCACTGGTGCACAGGGCACCGGGGGATGGGGAGGAGGTAGCTCTGTGTTGTATAGACAATATGGCCTATATACACTTTTGTTGGGATCATGCCAGTCGCCTTGAGGCGGAGCCATTTTCCAGTGGTGTAGCGGGGGTGGTTCCACTCCAGATCTATGATTTGGTCTCCGTCGAGAGTCCTAAAGGTTCCTTTGATTTCCTCTAGGCTGGTATCTTCGGAGAGGGGTCCAACCTTGGCATATTGATGGTGGGAAGTGCCCTCCCTCTCTGCTTGGCGGCAGGTGACTTCCCATTTCCCAAGGGTGAAGGCAGGTTGTAGCAAGAGTGGCACTTTATTTAGTGTGTTCCCACACTGCTACGACTAGGGACGAGCCATTGCCGAGACAGCGAGTCTCGCCTTAGATTACATACTTGTCCAGGGGGGAAATCATGTAGGGCAGAGGACACATGGGAGTGGTTAGTGAAAACTCGGGCGCCATTTTTGACTCGGAGGAGGAAGGAAATCATCCTTGGTTCTTTTGCCTCTTGTGGGGGCTCATCGTTGGTCCTTTGGGCTTTCCCATTGGGCCGTGGGGGTGAGATGGGTCCTCTTTTTGAGGCAGTAGTGGGGGCTGGAAGGGGAGGGAAGGCAGAGGCCATGTCCTTATCCATGGCGGGCGACCTCGTTCTCTTGAAAGACTGGCTACTTTCAAATACTTTTATATTGTTAAAAAATGCGGTATTTTCTTGTAGAACAAGTTCAGTTCATCTTTAAACTATGCTTCATGTAGTTTTCCCGTTTCTAGCTTATTTTTTGGGCTACTTTTCAGTGTTTTTCTGCTATCGCACTGGCCAATCACAGATCTGTATTCAGTTTCATCAATGACCAATCAGAAAGCTATATTTGTTTCAAGGCTTTTTGTGCTTTTTATATTGATCAAAACTAGGTTTTTCTTTTATTTTAGATGTTTTTGCCCCTTATTTCTTTTCTATATATCCTACCTATCCTATGCCTGACATTATTTAGTCTTTTTAATTACTTGTTACTTAATTTTCCATTGTTTAATGCTCGATTAAACCATATTTCAGTGTTGTTAATGAAGCTGCACATCTTAATTCTGATGAAAAAATGACTTTTATTTTTTTGCTTCCGTATTGATTTGTCTTTGATTTTTTCAAAAGTTTTTTTCACAATCTTCATTTTGATTATTGTTCCAAAAGGATGCATTTAGTATGTGTTTTTATTACTATATATGTGTAGTTCAAGAAACACAAATTCTCAATTTTGGTAAAAAAAAAAGTCCACCCTTTTCCGGCCACGCACGTCGTATTTAAACACCCACCCACGCATTTTAGGGGTCATTCGTCAAAATGTCATTTTCTTGTGTAGTGTGTTCGTTAAACTGATAACGATAAATGTGTTGTGTTTCTCGAAGCCCATGGGCTATTAAAATCTACATATGAGTGTCTTAATTGTAAGGCAGAGTTCAGTATGAACAAAATTGGGTGTTTCGGTGCGATAAATCGTGTATTGACACTGACGGCAAAAGCCAACACTATAAATATAAATCAATGGCTCGGAAAGGCACTTTTCCACTGGGTTGTTCCTCTCAATCGAGAACATTGTTGCAGTTGTCTTTTGGTTCATTGTGAATAGGGTACCTATGGCAGTAGTAACTTCACATATGTGCGTTTGTCGTAAGTATTACCGATTATTTTGAGCATTGATGATGGCTCATCGCGGGATGTGCCTATGATGACCCTGAGTTTCAATCCTTTGGTGGGGGTCTGGAGGGCACAGAGACGCCAGTCATACCCTAAGCCCTTTGGGTTTAGGGCCAGGAAACTCCTTCGAGAGGTAGATATAGCTCTCGGGCCGGTGGCGCCCCTGGTTCTGCTCAGGACGCCACCCTGGAGGGTACCACATTTGGCTATTTGTCGCCACGCCTCTGCTCCCAAAGCTTGTACTGCGCCGGGAGTATTGCGTTCGACCTTTTTGGAGCACACATCGTGTCACGCTGGTACCGTGCCAGTGTATACGGATGGCTCCAAGTCCCAAGAGGGGGTCGGCTTCCACGCCGTATCCCCTCTGTTTGAAGTCAGCGGGGCTCTACCAGGCGCTGCATCTGTCTTCACGGCCGAGCTGGTGGCAATACACCACTCGGTACGTGAGATTACGCGACGTGCCCGGTTCGGAGACCGGATTGTGATCTATAGCGACTCACAAAGCGCCCTGAGTGCTCTCGGGGCATTGGAATCTCCGCATCCCCTGGTTCTCGATATCCGTGACGCCACGTTTTTGGCGAGCCGGGCAGATGTCGAGATTATCTTCTGCTGGGTTCCTGGACATGTAGGAATTGCGGGGAATGAGCGCGCCGATGAGGGCGCCAAAGAGTCCGCGAGGACTCTGCGACCGGACCAGCGTTTCGCTCTTCCTCACACCGACTACATGGCAGGAATACGGGCAGCTCTTCGGACTGCTTGGCAAAGAAGATGGGAGACGGTCGAAGGGAACTTAAAGTTGCGTGCCATTGCGCCGCGACTGTTCCCATGGACCTATCCCCCAATGCCGCGGCGGCTTCAGGTTGCTTTCTGTCGTCTCCGAATCGGACACACTCGTGTGACGCATCGCTATCTGATGGAGCGCTCGCCTGCGCCCTATTGCAACGACTGCGTCGTCCCCCAGACTGTTCGGCACATTCTTGTCGAATGTCCCAGTCTGGGTGATCTTCGCGCACGATACCTGTCCCAGTACCGGGATGGGTGGGGTCGCTACCGCCTGTCCCTTGTGCTTGGGACAGATTCGTGCACACTGACTTGTGGACTTGTTGACTTCTTGGGGGAGGCCGGCCTTCTCCCTATTATTTAAGCAAGGTTTGTTTGTTTTTTTTTGTTGTTTTTTTGCATTTGTTTTGTTTTTTGTTTGTTTGTTTTTTTCTTTAGTTGCACGCTCCTGCGCCGGGGGGACCTCTCCCCGACGCACCAGCTTGCTTCCTTTCCCCCTTTTGGGGTGTTGTTTTTTTGTTGTTTTTTTTTTCTCTTCAATTTCATTTTAAAGTAGCCTAGAACTAGGCCAGTTTTAATACGGCGACTAATGCCCAAGTAGGCAGTCGCCAGATGAGCTCTTAACCCCCCCCCCCAGTATAGAGGTAAAAATTGCCATAAACTTCATCGATTTCATCTCAGAAAAAGCAGCCCAAAATAAGCTAGGCCTCGGATCCGGCCATACTCTACACAATTACCAATATATTGATAAATAAAAATGACTCCAACTGAGGATAATAAAAGTATATTAAGTGAAAAATAAAATAAAAATTCAGACCACACCCCCATTATAATTTGCAAAATGATTAAAGGCGGTGAAATGATTTGGTTAAATCATTTACCTCTATAAATGTTAGGACATTATTCTATAAACAATTATGATTATATACTGGGGGCGGGGGGGGGGGCTATGCCCCCCAGACCCTCCTCACTAATTGATTGAAACTCAGGATCATCGTATGGTAGTCCCCCCATTGTGTTTACCCCCACACGAGCCATCCCCTTAAATGTACTCCAAAAAACATGAAACATTTTGGAACACAATGATCCTGAGTTTCAATCAATTGGGAGGGTGGGGGCACAGCCCCCCAATATATAATCCTAATTGTTTATAGAATAATGTTCTAAATAGGACTCAAATGCGCATGAATATTCAGGCACAGGTGAATGAAATATAAATATACAAAAATCCACTTTTTCAGCCGAGCCACCAATCTACATGTTTACCGAACGAAACATATCTGCCAAAGAAATACACTTTTTCCAGCGCACTGCCGATCTTCATGTTTACTGAGGAGGTCAGTCGGTTGCGTGATGATTTACTTGATGTGGTCTAGAAGTTCATCCTTCACAGTTGTAGTCGGCTACCCCTGATCCCGGCCCTGGTGTCCCTACTCAGGAGGTTCACAATGTCCGGTATGGAGTTTGAGGCTGCCTGGCAGATGGCTGTATATCCCGGGATGGGAGGCTCATCTGGTAGGATTTCCAGGAACTTGTCAAGCTCAGCCTTGAACTTTTCCACTGGGCAGTCTGTGGTATTTCGGACTCGCCTTGGAATATAATTGAAGATCTTAGGCCCCTCATGCCCCAGGCTTGCTGCAACCAGTGTTTTGATGCATATTGGAGCTTTGGAGGGGAGTGTTCTTCCGGCACACTTACATCCAGTGCGGTCATTATGGCAGGCTTGAAGGGCGGAGGCAGTATGGTCAGGCACCATGTTTTCTAGGACCTTCCATATGTAAATGGCCTGATAGCGCTCCTGTCTTCTTTGTTGGGAGTACAGCCCAAGTTCCTTGAGGTGGTCCTGCATTCCCCTAATCTGTCTGGTAAAAGCTCTTTGCACTGCTTCCAACCGCTGGATGTCCCCTTTTTTATGTGGTGACCACAACTGGCTGCAATAGTCCAGCGCAGGTTGCACCATTGCCTTCCAGAGTGTCAGCATAACTTTCTTTTCCCTAGAAGCAAATGTCCTCAGTACCCAGCCTGCCATCCCTTTTGCCCTCTTTATTGCTTCTGTGATGTGGTGGAGGAAGCTGGCATCATGACTGAGGTGGACACCAAGGCACTTAACATAGGGCTTAGGGGTTATGTCTTGTCCTCCTTCAGTGTGAAGTGTGGTCTCTTCCTTAATGGCTGTGTTTGGGCCGTACCTCAACACTTCAAATTTGCCCTCATTGAACTGCATATTGTTATCTGCAACCCAAGAGTACACTGTGTTGAGGTCATTCTGTAGCCTGTGAACGTCTTGTTCGTTTGTGATGGTGCGGCTGATGTTTGTGTCATCTGCAAATTGGGCTAGGTGGGAAGAAGTCATATTGCTGTCTGTCACCAAGGTGTATCAGGAAGAGAAGGGGATCCAAGACAGATCCCTGTGACACTCCCCTTATAATGAGTCTCAGCTGACTTTGCACCATCTACTGCAACTGACTGGGATCTTCCTATGAGAAAACTGTGGAGCCACATTCCTAGTTTACCCTTAATTCCTAGGGCTTTTATCTTGAGGAGTAGTATGTCATGGTCGACCTTGTCAAAGGCCTTGGCAAAGTCAAGGAATACAACATCCACATTATTTCCCTCGGCCAGGTTTTGCAGGAACCAGTCATAGTGGGCCAGGAGCTTTAAGAGACAGGATCTTTCCCTCCTAAATCCATGTTGGCTGGAGTTAAGAAGCCTTTTTCATTCCATGAAGGCAATGATGTGGTCCCTCACACATTTTTCAAATATTTTGATGATGTGTGATGTTAGTGCAACAGGCCTATAGTTCTTAGGAAGGCTCTTTTCACCACCCTTGTATATGGGGCTTATCGTTGCCTGTTTCAATAATGTGGGGATAATTCCTTTCTTGAGTGAATTGCGCCACAATATACTGATGGGCTTTGCTAGAGTTTCCTTGCACCTTAAGAGTAGGATAGCTGGTATTCCATCAGGTCCACTAGCTGAGTTTGTTCTTAACTCTCCTATAGCCCTTTTGATGTCTTCTTGTGTGACCTCTATTCGGTAAGTTGGGTTAGTTGGGGGCGTGTCTACTGAAAAGAAAGGTTCAGGCTTTTCCACAACTTCTTGTGTTCTAGGTTTGCTGAAGGCATTGTTGTATTGTTGCATTAGAATGATGTCTCTGGCTTTACGCTTGTTCCTTATTGGGATGTGGTTTTGACACACCTCTAGCATGGTGTTGGTAAGTGTTTGTAGTATCTTGGTTGGGTCTTCTTCATTCATTATGTCATCCCACTTTACACCTTGAAAGCTCTTTTCCACTTCCTCCCAATTGATTAAACTGCTGTGAAAGTTGAAGGCATCGAAGGGTGTGTTCGCCATTTGGCGTGGCCATTGTTGTACTGACCCAATCTTTCTGTATGTTGTATTCAGTGTAACCAGGTTGTGATCCATGAATATGGTCCTCTCCACCCTGTAACTGCTGAAGGCATCTTGATTATTGGTGAAGTAGAGGTCTAGGATGTTATTCATTCTTGTAGGGCTTGTTATTTGGTGGGAGAGGAATACTTTGTTAGTGGTTTCCAGTAGGAGTTTGGCTTGCATTTGGTCGTCTTGTCTCCCACCTTGGATGGCACCCCCTGGCCACTGAATGAATGGGCAATTGAAGGCCCCACAGAGAATTATGTCTGGCATGGGTGCAGGTAGAGCTTCGAGTATATTATTTATTTTTTCCACTGCAAATCTAAAACTGTTGATCACACTGGGGTGGTTGATAGCAGTTTATCACAATAAGGTTCATTGTCTTTATGCTTAGTGCTATTATTTCAACTTTGCTGTTTGAGTACAATAGTAGAGGCATTGCATCAAGGTCACATCTAACATAAATGATGGCCCCTCCATGGCTCCTACCTTCTCTATCAGCTCTGTATGAAGTGTATCATCTTATTTGGATTTCTGCATCTTTCACCTCTTCCCTCAGATGCGATTCTGTCAGGGCAATGGGCATAGGGTCTTCTACAGCTGCTAGTTCCTAGAGGAAAGGGACCTTGCTCTGGTTAGATTTTGGGTATAGACCCTGAATGTTGCACATGACAATATTCTCTAATTGTGGTGTGTTGGTATTGATTGTCCATACCATGGGACTTTCTGATTCTGTACTGGTAGCATGAGTGGTATCAGTACATAATCTGTTTTGCTCCCTGTCATCCTTGACAACAGCACTCCTTGTGCTTCAAATGTTTTTGTGAGAGCACTCATGGTGGACTTCATGTCCCCTACCAATTCTAAAAAATTACTGCCTTGTATGGGTGCGCAAGACCCTGCTGCTGCTACATCAATCAGGCTTACTTAGTGGTAGTGACTGTTTTTCAAAGTTTGTGTGGTGCCAGGTCTGCTTGTTTGTGGTGCTTTGCCCTGTGAAGCTGTGGGTTTCCTGGTCCTCATTGTACCCCTGATTTGCATGTATTTGCAGCCCTCCACGAAGCATTTCTGGTTTCTTATGGAGTTTTGGCACACTGTAAGATGGAACATATCTCAATTCCTGCCACGTTTACACCCCTGTGTGCTTTTATTCCATGGTTTAGGATGCTCAAACTCACAGCCTCTACCGGACACCCCAAATGACATGTTCCCCTCTGGTAGTTGCGGCATATGCGGTTTCTTCTTTTGTGGTGTCTTATGGATTCAGGCTCCGACTGGGTCTGGGGTCTTGGTAGAATCTGTTGTGTATCCAGGGCATCCAAAATGTCTGGGACATGATGGCCTGCTGTAGTGTTGGCTGGTTGTAGGTGTTGGGAAATTTGGTGGCCTTGGCCTACAGCAGAAACTTCCATATCTGCTAGAGTACTCCCAATCCCTAAGTCCTCCCTTGGTGTTGGACTCGGAGTATTTGCTTTGCTAGATCTTGGAGTTTCCATATACTGTGACAAATCGCCTTGGCTAGCTGATTTTTTAAATGGCCCCACTTTACTATTTCCTTGTAGAGTGGGCCTAGTACTCCTTTTCTGGATTGCACCTGTATTTCTTATTTTCTGCTTGTGCCTTTCTATAGCCGCCTCTGCTTTTGTGAGCCATTCGCTTTCATTTTGAAATTTTGCCAGAACACGAGTCTTGCAGCTCAATTTTCTGTTTGTCTTGGCGAAACATAGGATTTGAAAGGTGGGAAGGTCAATGCAGAAGTAGTGGTACCATTTTTTACAGTCATCACACTGTATTGTGTATTCTTCATCTTCA
Organism: Ceratothoa steindachneri; assembly: GCA_963969495.1. NCBI lineage: Eukaryota > Metazoa > Arthropoda > Malacostraca > Isopoda > Cymothoidae > Ceratothoa > Ceratothoa steindachneri. The sequence goes on from OZ018333.1 coordinate 111,554,577, forward strand.
CTGAAATCGAGTGTACACATGTGGCACTAATCAGTTTTGTTTATATTTTGATTGGCAGCCATTTAGTAAAATTTTTCACCACTTTTTTTTTTAAGTTTGGAAACTCGTAGTTTAAATTTAATGTAATTTAAAATTTAAATGCCCAGGACTTTGCTAAGGCATATAGGCCCCCTTATCTGGGTCAGGACAATGGCCAACAATGTGGCTTAGGCCTCAAAATTTTGAAAATAATTTTAGCAAGAGATTAAGTGAGTTGGTGAATAAAGTGAGAAGGGATGCAAGTATATGCATGAAGCATGTGGCTGGGACCAAGAGGGTGGAAGATAGGCCTAGACTAGGGATTGGGGAGAAAGAAGTGACTGATGTGAGTGAAGATGAATAGTGGGTGAATATGGATAGAATAGATCATTTGGACAGGTTAGGTCTGTGAGTAAGAGTGATATGGAACCTGTTGGGATGACTAACAGATTCGATGCCCTGAGAAAGGAAGAGGTTGAAAGTGATTTGTCTGATGTGGTTGTGTCAGAAAGTGAAATAAGTGGTGGTTTGAATGAGAAGAGGAGGGAGGGTAATGCTAGGCCTAGGGGGACTAGGAGGATGAGTGAGGTGCTTGTGATGGGTGACTCTTACATTAGATATTTAGATAGGATGCTGAGTGCAAACAAATGGAAGGGAGTGAGAGTTTGTTTGCCGGGTGCTGGTGTAAATGATGTGTCTGAGAGGTATGATAGTCTGGGTGTGAGAGGGATGCAGTTGTGATTACACATGTGGGAGTAAATGATGTAAAGAAGGTGGGTTCATGTGAGTTATGAGAGAGGTACAAAAGGTTAGTTGAAAGGATGAGTGAAAGGCGTTGTTTGAGGTGTGCTTCCGAGATTGGATGTGGGGATGGAATGGTTGTCTCGTGCAATTGGACTGAATGAGTATGTGAACGGCCTGTGTGAGGAGTCTGGATTAGTGTTGTAGATGTTTGGGTAACACTTCAGTTTAGGGGCGCATGGTAGGTGGCACTGTTTATAGGCTACAATTTTGGGGTACAATATATGTCTTATGATGTCAGACGGTAGCAGAGTATTTACATATATGCTCTTTACAATGTTAACTATCTTCTCACTAAGTCCTACCTTCTCCAACACTACACAAAACCTCCCTCTTTACTATCATGTGCCTTCTCTATGTCTAGGAAACCTAGATACGGCTTACTCCCATCTTTCACCTTCCTTTCAATCATTTCATTCACCACAAACATGTCTTCCGCTCTTCTGTCAAACCTGACACCATTTTGCTCTTCACCTAGCGCCCTGACCCTTTCAATCCATTTGCTCAGTCTTTCATTCAACACTTCACTGAAAACTTTCCCTACTGTATTTAACAAGGCTATTGGTCTATAATTCTTCAGTTCACTCTTACTTTTACACCCACCCTTGTGCAGCAGAGTCACTCTGCATTCATTCCATTCCCTCGGTATGATTTCTTCTTCCTACACTTGTTAAATAATTCTCTCAATCACAACCTCACCTCCATTCTTATACATTTCATCCGGCCCAGCTGCCTTTCCATTCTTCTGCTTTTTCAAACATTTCTCAACTTCCTCTCTCCTAATTCTTTCATTTAGCTCACTTGCATCTTTACTCTCCAGTGTCACACATCCTTCGTTCCCAAAACTCTTTTATACAATCAATCATTTTCTCCCTATCTGTTACACATTCACCATTCACTCTCAAGCTTTCCACCCTCTCCTTTTCACTTTCGCCTCATGAACCTATACCATTCACACCCCCCCTATCCCCTGCAATCCTTTCTCTTTCATTGCCTGAATCACAGTTCTCTCTCACTTCACTTTTGCATTCATAATCTTTCGCTCGGTTTTTCGCTGCTGTTTCACATACTCTGTCCATGCCTTTTGGTATTCCTCCTCAACTGCTTCCCTTTCATGCCTCTTCTTTCTCAGTCTTCTGCATCTCATATTACGCTTTTTTCGTCCACTTCTAGCATTTCTAATATCATCATTCCACCATGGTTTACACACACTCCTCTCTGGTCTCACCCTTACATATCCTATGTGTATCACTGACCCTCTTCTAACGTCCTCCACTAACCTTTCATTCACATCATGCAGCCTAATTCCTTCCACAGTTCTTCCATTCAAATCTACCTGGAAATTCTCCCAGTTAGCATCCCTCAGTTTCTACTTTGTCTTCCTATCCTTCTCCTTAGCTTCCTTTCTTCCATACAACTGGCATTCCACTATCATCATATTATGGTCTGATACAATATCAACCATACCCTCCTCATCAATCCACATACTAATCGCAGATTCTTGCATCCTTCCATTCACCAATATGTAGTCGATAGCTGACTCTTGCCCCCTTGTATTCCATGTTGCCCTTCTGCCAAAGTTTCATTCAAGTTTTCCAGATTCATTTCGACTATAAATTCCTAAGCATCTCACCATTCCTATTTATTCTTTCCCACAGCAGACCTAGATGGGAATTCATATCTCCCATAATCATCACTTTTTCTCCATCATTCACCCAAACCAATTCTTTCAGGATGCTGTACTTGGTCCTGTTCTCATTCCTAGCTGGTTCACTCTCAACAGTCATGTATGTATACCACAGCCACCCCAAATCTCTGTGTTACCCCGGTCACCCGCACACTCAATTTTCACTGCAAGTACCTATATCTTCACTCATGGCACAGTTACCTATATTCAACCTCTCTACTCTCAAGTTCCTATTTTTCCTATATATAATAGCTACCCCTCCTCCCTTTCTATTCTGTTTGTTCAACCCCTTACCAATCATTGCATACTCACTGCCATCCACCTGTACCTCATCTCTTAGTTGAGTTTGTTAGGCCTACTATATCAAGCTGCCATTCATTTAACTCTTTACTCACATCCTCGCATTTGCCAACTCCCCATCCTCTCACATTTATACACCCAACTTTCATACACTTGCTAGCTCGGTAGAATTTTTCTCTTCCTCTTTCCTGCCTTCATTCATCACCTTGTCTCACATTCCCTATCTCACCTACCAATCATCTTCGCAGTGGGTGCCCTTTACTAGCGGGGTGCCTCAAGGTTCTGTCCTGGGACCACTACTATTCATCATCTACGTCAACGACATGGACGGTGACATTGTTGCCAAGATTTCCAAATTTGCCGACGATACCAAGCTTGGTATGAACGTTGCAAAGGATGGAAATACTGCCCGCCTGCAGGAACATAACATAACATAACATAATTACACGGATGACAAAAGCCACAAGGGCCTATCAAAGGTCATCCGACTCCGTCAAAACCCACCCACAAAAAGCACCATCACCAGGGGAAGACAAAATCAAAGTCCCCCACAATATAATATAACGGATGACAAAAGCCACAAGGGCTCATCATAGGTCATCCGAGTCAAGCGGCCTCTTTTTCAAGGCACCCAAACTCCCAGGAAAACTACATCCAGAGGATTGCATCCAGAAACAAGGGTATCACCAATCAAGGCTTGTCAAGAACTAAATCATGCAGCTATAGATATATACAAACAATATTAATATATACAAAACTTAGGAACCATTACAACCTTCCCTTCCCATAAACTCATCCAACCTACTCTTAAATACATTTAGATTTGGACTACCTACTACCCTCTGCGGCAATTTGTTCCAAAAGTCTACCACTCTATTGGTGAAAAAATATTTTCTTAAATCCAACCTACACCCTTGCTTTTTAATTTTCAAGTGGTGACCCCTAGTCCGATTTCCATCATCTAACTCAAAAAACTTGCTAACATCCAATTTATCTATCCTGGAAAAATTTTTAAACAGCTCAATCATATCCCCTCTCACACACCTCCTTTCGAACGAGAACATATTTAATACCCTCAGTCTATCTTCATATTCAAGGTGCCTCAGGGAAGGAATAATCTTTGTTGCCCTCCGTTGCACTGACTCAAGAAGGTTAATATCGTGTCTAAAATGTGGGGACCATGCCTGTATACAGTACTCTAGATGTGGCCTAACATAAGAGTTATAGAGTTTAAGAATAACCTCCTTACTTTTGTAACTGACATTTCTCTTAATAAAACCCAGCACTCTATTTGCCCTATTTCTTGCTTCAATACACTGCTTAGAAAACCTTAATGACTTATCTATTACTACTCCTAGATCTTTCTCATCCTCTACTGAGCTCAGCCAATGCCCATCCATTTCATAGTTAAATTCTCTATTATCTTTTCCCATGTTAATAACTTTGCACTTATCAAGGTTGAAAGTCATTTGCCACTTATGTGCCCAGGATAACAATTTATTTAAGTCCCCCTGCACTTTAAAATTATCATCAATATCTTTAACTACAGCTGCTAATTTGGTATCATCCGCAAAAATTGACACTTTATTATTAACTGCCTCCCCAAGATCGTTTATATAGATGACAAATAATAATGGACCGAGAACTGATCCCTGAGGAACCCCACTGATAACATCCCTCCACTCTGACTTTACACCATTTAGCACTACCCTTTGCTTCCTGTCTTTCAGCCACTCAGCTATCCAATTTGAAACACCCCCACATATCCCAATCATTTTTAATTTATGAACTAGTCTCCTATGTGGTACCTTATCAAATGCTTTACTAAAATCTAAGTAAATTATATCTACATTCTCTCCCTTATCTACTTGATCTGTTACAAACTCCAGAAAGTCTAGTAAGTTAGTCAAACATGATCTACCTGATCTAAACCCATGCTGAGCATCGCTGATTAACCCCTCCCTCTCTAGATGTTGGCAAATCCCTTTTTTAACTATTTTCTCAAGAATTTTACAGACTACAGGAGTTAGGCTAACCGGTCTAAAGTTATTTGGATCCTCTTTACTACCCTTCTTGAAAATGGGGACTACATTTGCTCTCTTCCAATCATCGGGTATTTCTCCATATTCCAATGACCTAGTATATAACTTGTCCAGAGCTATTGAGATACTTTCTACCCCTTCTTTAAGTATCCTAGAATGAATATTATCAGGGCCGGAGGCCTTGGTAGTATCTAAATCACCTATTAGTCCTTTTATCATCCTCCGATCCACACAAATGTTAGTAAACACCTCTTTTCCTGACCTATGAGTACTATACATAGGACTATTTAGTTTCTCTTTTGTAAATACTGATGCAAAATGACCATTTAGTACCTCAACTATTTCCTCATCAGTTTCTCTCACAAACCCTTCATATTTGATAGGTCCTATTTTAACTCTGCCACACTTGTTATTAATTTTATAGTAACTAAAGAACTTTCTAGGATCTTTGTTGCTATCCTGAGCTAATTTAATTTCTGACACCCTTTTTTTCTTCTTTATAATCTTATTTAACTCATTCCTAGCCATTCTATAATCACTTAAATTTTGAATATTATTTTGTACCTGTAATTTTTTATATGCCCTTTTTTTCTCTGAAATTTTTCTAGCTATCTCCTGATTCCACCATAATGGTTTCCTACTTTTGTTCCTAATGGTCTTCATTGGGATACATTGTTCTTGGACTACATTTATTATATGCTTGAAAGTATCCCACATCCCATAAGCATTTTTACCTCTGAATTCTATATCCCAGTCTACCAAATTTAGCAAGCTTCGAAGTTTTACATAATCTCCCTTATGAAAATTTGGAACTTTTTCAGCATTCTCAGTTATTTTACCCTTCTCAATTCCCAAGTTAAAACGAACTATCTGATGGTCACTATTTCCCAATGCTTCCCCAACAGTCAATTCTTGAACTAAATGATCACTGTTAGAAAGTACTAAATCTAATATATTGTCCCCCCTCGTTGGCTCATTAACAAATTGATTCAAAAAATTATCCTCAAAGCATTCTATGAACCTGCCACTTGTTCTATCCCTACCTATCATATTTTCCCAGTCCACAGAGTTTAAGTTGAAGTCCCCAATAATAACTGCATCTGTTTCACATCCCTTACTTATTTCCCTTATCATTAGTTCATCTATATCATCAGTCTGCCCAGGTGGCCTGTAAAAAGCTCCCAAATGCACCATTCTATTTTTACTGAACCTAATATCTATCCAAAGTGACTCAACTCCATCCTGCTTTATTGAAGTATTTAAACTTGAAACAATGTTGTTTTTTATATAGATAATTATTCCTCCACCAATCCTACCTGTCCTTTGACTAATGTACATATTATAGCCCTGTAAATCAAATTCACTTATAGTGTCACTAAATTCTATTTCATTAACCCATGATTCAGTAACGCATAATATATCTATATCCTCATTGCTAATATAACTAAATAGCTCATCCTTCTTGTTTCTAAGACTACGAGCATTTGTATAGAAACAATTTAACCCCCCTATCCCTGAAGCACCTCTTGAAACTTGAATGACCTCACCTCTATCGCCTTGGAACCTATTTCTGTTATCTGCCAAGTCCATTCTACTTTCAGTACTATAATGTCCTCTCATAATTCCCTGACCACTATTAGTATCTAGTTTCCCGCCCGCAAAGACCTAATAACACGATCATACTCCTCCCACAACACATCTACCCCCCTCCTACTCAAATGCAGTCCATCCATCGCATACATTTCTTTCATTCCAACAAACCTATCCCACACATCCACAAACATGACACCTTCCATCTCACACATCCTCCTCACATAATCATTCAGCCCAATCGCACGAGACATCCATTCTACCCCAACATCCATTCTTGGAAGCACACCTGTCACAACACCTTTCATTCTACTTTCTTTCACCTTTTCAATCAACCTCTTGTACCTCTCACGTAACTCACATGCACCCACTTTCTTCACATCATTCACTCCTACATGTGTAATCACAACCGCATCCCTTGCACAGCCAGACACCAGCTCCTCATACCTATCAGACAGATCTCTCACTCCAGCACCCGGCAAACACACCCTCAAACCATTCAATCTACTTGCATTCAACTTCCTATCTAAATATCTAACTCGCGAATCACCCATCACAAGCACTTCAGTCAGACTCCTATTCCTAACCCCCACAGACCTAACTCCATTCTGACTCCTATTCTCATTCAAACTACCAGTCACTCGAACTCCACCCCCACCCCCATCAGTCATATCACTTCCAGTTACTTCCTCTCTTAGGGCACTGAATCTATTAGTCAAGCTAATAGGTTCTGTGTCCCTCTGACTCACACACCTATTCTCCCCCTGGCTAACAACCTCAACAGAGGCAACCCTATTCTCACAAAGAACAGGAGAAGCCTCCCTAGCTTCATGTTTCCTAACCACTCTCCACTGTCCCCCATCCTCACTAGGCCTATTTCTAACTAATCTAAGGGGGCTAACTTCACTATCACTAGAACTATCATATCCTACCTCCTCCACCGGCCCTCTACCTTCACCTGAAACATCTAACTGGCCTACCTCACCACCTAACCTATTCCCAAATCTAGGCCTAACACTAAGTTCCCTCCTGAGCTCAGCAACTAACCCCTCCAGCCTACATATCCTGTCTAAATCCTGCCTTCTCATCCCCTCTAAATCTACAATGCATTCACGCAGCCCACATACAACACATGTATACCCCTCACCAAATACACCACAACCAATGCATACATTCCGACACTCATGCTCACTTTCATCCCCAAACTCCATCACTTATTCAAACAAAGAAAGAACTTAAGTAGCAATAAGAAAAAAAAGAAGAGCAACTTAGCTTTCGCTGATTGTGGTGAGAAAAAAAACAAAAACAAACAAACTATAGAAAAATCTGCAAAATAGATCAACAGACTGAGAGCTCTATAAAACAGGTGCTACCTGTTCGAAGGTCAGTCGAAGACTCAAAGATCTTGGGAAGATTGGGGAGTGGTCGGACACGTGGCAAATGCCTTTTAACGTGAACAAATGCAAAGTAATGCATATCGGCCACAGAAACCCCCAATCTCAGTATATCCTTAAGGGCACTGCTCTTGAATCGAGTGACACTGAGAAGGACTTGAGTGTAACTATCACTAGCGACCTCAAGTTCTTGAAACAGTGCATTGAGGCAGAGAAGAAAGCCCAAAGGATGTTAGGCTACATAAAGCGCCAGTTTGGATATCGGAACAAGGAGATAGTACTGTGTCTGTACAACTCTCTCGTTCGACCGCACCTGGAGTATGCCGTACAATTTTGGAGTCCTTCATTGCAAAAGGACATCACGAGATTGGAACGCGTACAAGCTAGGGCAACCAAACTGATTCCCTCTATCCGACATAAAAGTTATGAGGATAGACTAGGGGAATTAGATCTGTTCTCGCTGGAAACCAGTAGACTGCGTGGTCAGCTCATCGAAGTTGTCAAGATACTTCGAGGGTTCGACAATGTTGACTACCGGGATATTTTCACACTGAGTGAGAACAGAACGCGCAATCCAATCTTCAAACTTGAACTGAAGCGTTACAACCGCAATCTGTGTGGTAACTTTTTCACCTACAGTATCTGCGGTAAGTGGAACGCATTTCCAGTGGAAGTTGTCAACAGTGAATCTGTTGACCAGTTCAAGTCAAGACTAGACAAAGTCTTGAAAAGTGGCCATTTAGGGACGCAAAACAATTGAGCAGCCATGTGCCTATTTGATTGCTCGTCCAAAGGTACCCTCTTTAAATGGACCGTAAGGTCTCCTAGGGTACTTACTTTCCTTGTTACTCTTTTAACTCTGCATCCGTATCTAGGAAGCTAACCTCAATATCTCCTTCCTTGAGCATGTTCACCTTCATCCTGTTCAATTCTATATTTACCATTCTATTCACCTCCCTTCTTCTCCTCTCATACCAAACATCCTCACAAGGCCTCATCACTCTCACTCCCGCAATCCTTACCTCCTTCTTTCCCCTCTTTAATTCTGCTACTCCCTGTGTGATTTCTTTCACTGTCCTCTATACTTCCTCTCATGAGTCCATTTCCTCCCCCTTGAACGATGAGAAGTCCTTCCTCCACTACTTCCGCTACACTCCTCGCCCTCTCTAGCACCCTCAACATGTTGCTCCCTGCCAGATATACATTCTTATTGCCCCTTTCCTCCATCCGTATGTGTCTCCCCATATACTTGATCATGCTGTCTCCCACTATGAGTCTGGGGGTTCTTGGCTTTCTCGCCATGGGACGTCCACTCACACCCATACTACTCTTCCGATGTTCTTCCTCCCTCATTCTTTCCCTTCTCTCCTGGTCACTCTCATTCAGTACCATCACTTCCTCTTCCGCCTTCTCCAACCCACTGAACCTGTTGCTACATACCACAGGTTCACTCCTCCTCCTCTCCCTGCCCAGGCCTACCTACCCTTCTCCTCTTTGTTGCCATTCAAAACAACAGCACTATAAATAACACTATTAATTCTGAAAATGGAGAAGAATTGGAAGAAATAGAAATAAAAGAGGCAATGGCAACTCTTTGGAAGGGTATCTATCAAAAATATTGAGCTGGGTTTGAGGAAGAATGGTGTGATATAGAAAAAAGAGAAAATACAAGCACTTAAATATGACAAGTGTGACCCTAAAGTAATTGACATCATAAGTAGGCTATACTCAGGGGATGAAACTAGTTTGTATATCAACAACTCAAAAATATGTGATATGGAGGTAACTAGTGGCATTAGACAGGGATGTACAGGCTCACCTCAGATATTTATAATGGTTCTAAACATCATCCTAAAAAAAATTGGTGAAACTGAGTTGGGATTCAGAAACGAAGATTTCTATATTCTGGCTCTTTTCTTTTGCTGATGATGGTCTTGCTATGGCCAACTCTTGTTAGTACATTGAGACAGTTAATTAAAATACCTATTATCAAAAGAAAGACTGGAAGTTAATCCCAGAAAAAGCTACTGTATGGTTTACAACTGTAAAGAAAAACCTGATGAAGTAAATGGAATAGAAGTTATAGATAATATCAAATATCTAGGAATAAATTTGTCCGATCGCAGAGAATGTTTTAGCAACCATATAAAAGAAAAACTGAAGCAAGCTAGAAAATTATTGAATAAAACATACTCGGTAATAGCAAAGTCATGTGATAAAATGATAGGTAAAACCTATTGGAAAAGCGTAATACTACCATGCCTACTCACAGGATCCCCAGTTATAAACTGAAATAAGAAGGAACTACAGCAATTACAAAATGCCGAAAACCTAGTTTGGAGGATGATACTGGGTGCACAAAGCTACAAAGCTAAAGAGATACTGATAGGTGCTTCAACGTTAGAGTCAAGGGATATGAAAAATAAATTATGCTACATGGGATACATATTAGAAGGAAACAATGAACTACTAAGAAGAGTTCTTGAAGATATGTGAGAGAAAAAGCAAAACAAATGGGTGAAAATTACTTAAGAATATATGGGGAAACTTGAAATAGGAAGCTTGAGTTGTATTAGAAATATGAGTGATAAAGACATACAGAATAAGTTCACAGCTATGATTTGAACTGTTGGCTAGAAGAACTTAGGAACAAAAGTACTGCAGCTATATACAGAGAAAGAGAAGAAGATATATGAAAATAGCTTCAAATTGACTTTGTTATTCAGGTGCAGATCAAACACACTGAAGCTAAACTGGAGAAACAGATTTACAGGAGGGAATACTGAGTGCAACAGATGCAATACCTCTAAGCTAGAAGACCTTGAGCACTTCCCTCTTAGGTGTGGAGCATACCAACAAATCAGAGAGGAGTATGAAGTAACAGATAAAATGCTAGCTGAATTATTATTTAATATAGACAACAAGACATTGGAAGAAAAATATAAAAATTTTATTGAAAAGATATGGAAGGATAGGAATAGACAAGTAAACTGAAAATTGATAAATGAACAAAATTCTCAGTGCTAATACTGATGACATAATGATTATGAGTTAATGTGGAGAGGTCTTGCAAGGAATGCTAGATGTTGTGGCAGATACGGAAATGAATGGGAGGTAAAATTTGGTGGAAGTAACATAATTTCACGGATAACAAAAGCCACAAGGGTCTATCAAAGGTCATCCACATCTGTCAAAACCCACCCACAAAATGCATCCATAGGATTGAGGATTGTGTCAGATCATGCATCTACAATATACAATTTAAACAATCCATAGTACTCATAGGTCAGGAAAAGAGGTGTTTACTAACATTTGTGTGGATCGGAGGATGATAAAAGGACTAATAGGTGATTTAGATACTACCAAGGCCTCCGGCCCTGATAATATTCATTCTAGGATACTTAAAGAAGGGGTAGAAAGTATCTCAATAGCTCTGGACAAGTTATATACTAGGTCATTGGAATATGGAGAAATACCCGATGATTGGAAGAGAGCGAATGTAGTCCCCATTTTCAAGAAGGGTAGTAAAGAGGATCCAAATAACTTTAGACCGGTTAGCCTAACTCCTGTAGTCTGTAAAATTCTTGAGAAAATAGTTAAAAAAGGGATTTGCCAACATCTAGAGAGGGAGGGGTTAATCAGCGATGCTCAGCATGGGTTTAGATCAGGTAGATCATGTTTGACTAACTTACTAGACTTTCTGGAGTTTGTAACAGATCAAGTAGATAAGGGAGAGAATGTAGATATAATTTACTTAGATTTTAGTAAAGCATTTGATAAGGTACCACACAGGAGACTAGTTCATAAATTAAAAATGATTGGGATATGTGGGGGTGTTTCAAATTGGATAGCTGAGTGGCTGAAAGACAGGAAGCAAAGGGTAGTGCTAAATGGTGTAAAGTCAGAGTGGAGGGATGTTATCAGTGGGGTTCCTCAGGGATCAGTTCTCGGTCCATTATTATTTGTCATCTATATAAACGATCTTGGGGAGGCAGTTAATAATAAAGTGTCAATTTTTGCGGATGATACCAAATTAGCAGCTGTAGTTAAAGATATTGATGATAATTTTAAAGTGCAGGGGGACTTAAATAAATTGTTATCCTGGGCACATAAGTGGCAAATGACTTTCAACCTTGATAAGTGCAAAGTTATTAACATGGGAAAAGATAATAGAGAATTTAACTATGAAATGGATGGGCATTGGCTGAGCTCAGTAGAGGATGAGAAAGATCTAGGAGTAGTAATAGATAAGTCATTAAGGTTTTCTAAGCAGTGTATTGAAGCAAGAAATAGGGCAAATAGAGTGCTGGGTTTTATTAAGAGAAATGTCAGTTACAAAAGTAAGGAGGTTATTCTTAAACTCTATAACTCTTATGTTAGGCCACATCTAGAGTACTGTATACAGGCATGGTCCCCACATTTTAGACACGATATTAACCTTCTTGAGTCAGTGCAACGGAGGGCAACAAAGATTATTCCTTCCCTGAGGCACCTTGAATATGAAGATAGACTGAGGGTATTAAATATGTTCTCATTCGAAAGGAGGTGTGTGAGAGGGGATATGATTGAGCTCTTTAAAATTTTTTCCGGGATAGATAAATTGGATGTTAGCAAGTTTTTTGAGTTAGATGATGGAAATCGGACTAGAGGTCACCACTTGAAAATTAAAAAGCAAGGGTGTAGGTTGGATTTAAGAAAATATTTTTTCACCAATAGAGTGGTAGACTTCTGGAACAAATTGCCGCAGAGGGTAGTAGGTAGTCCAAATCTAAATGTATTTAAGAGTAGGTTGGATGAGTTTATGGGAAGGGAAGGTTGTGATGGTTCCTAAGTTTTGTATATATTAATATTGTTTGTATATATCTATAGCTGCATGATTTAGTTCTTGACAAGCCTTGATTGGTGATACCCTTGTTTCTGGATGCAATCCTCTGGATGTAGTTTTCCTGGGAGTTTGGGTGCCTTGAAAAAGAGGCCGCTTGACTCGGATGACCTATGATGAGCCCTTGTGGCTTTTGTCATCCGTTATATTATATTGTGGGGGACTTTGATTTTGTCTTCCCCTGGTGATGGTGCTTTTTGTGGGCGGGTTTTGACGGAGGCGGATGACCTTTGATAGGCCCTTGTGGCTTTTGTCGTCCGTGTAATTATGTTATGTTATGTTATTGTGTCCAATCATGCATCTACAATTCAAACTATACACAGGAATGTGTCATAAACAAAAGCCATCATCATCAAGACTTGTCAAAATCCAAATCAATCGTAATATACAATAAAAAAATGCATCCACAGGAATGAGTCCAGAATACCCCCCCAAATTAACCCTCCCTCCCCATATAATCATCTAATCTGCGTTTGAAAACATTCATGTTTGGACTGTCTACTGTCTCAGATGGCAAACTATTCCAATAATCTACCACTCTATTGGTGAAAAAATATTTTCTATCATCCAACCTGAATAACTTGAATAACTTGCTAAAATCCAAATTATCCATCTCAGAACAGATTTTAGAAAGCTCAATCATATCTCCCCTCACACATCTTCTCTCAAATGAGAACATATTTAGTATCCTCAGTCTATCTTCATATTCAAGGTGCTTCAGGGAAGGTATTATTTTTGTTGCCCTCCTTTGTACTGACTCTAATAAGGTTATATCATGTCTAAAATGTGATGACCATGCCTGTATACAGTACTCTAAATGTGGCCTAACATATGAGTTGTAGAGTTTAAGGATGACCTCCTTACTCTTGTAGCTAACATTCCTGTTAATGTATCCTAGCACCCTATTTACTCTATTTTTTGCCTCAATACACTGCTTTGAAAACTTCAGTGACCTATCTACTAAGTAATTCTCATCTTCAAATGAATTAAGCCAATACCCATCCATCTCATAGCTAAATTCCCTATTATCTCTCCCCATGTTAATAACTTTGCATTTTTTAAGGTTAAAACTCATCTGCCACTTCTGAGCCCAAGCTAACAACTTATTTAAGTCACTCTAGCACTTTAAAGATACCCTCAACTTCTTTGACTACAGCTGCCAATTTAGTGTCATCAGCAAAAATTGACACCTTGCTATTTACAGCCTCCCAAGATCATTTATAGAAACTATGAATAATAAAGGGCCTAGAACGGATCCCTGAGGTACGCCACTGATAACATCCCTCCACTGTGACCTCACCACATTCAGCACAACTCTGTTTCCTGTCTTTCAGCTATCCAATTCAAAACTTTATCACATATCCCATGCATTTGAATTTGTGAAAATAAAAAAAATGCATCGGATATGTAAATACTGAGGAAAAATGATCTTTACAAACCTCTACTATTTCCTCATCAGATCCTTTCAAAACCTCTTAAATCTAATAGGCTCTATTTTATTACTCTTAGATTTGTTTTTAATTCTATAATAGCTAAATAATTTTCTTGGATCTTTATTATTATTTTGAGCTAAGTTAATTTCTGCCACGCTTTTGCTCTTTTTAATAATCTTATTTACCTCATTTCTAGTCAACCTATAATGATTTAAATTGTCAGAAGTACTTTCTGTAATCTCTGGTATGCCCCTTTCTTCTCAGAAATTTTCCTACATTTCTTCCTAATAGCCTTCATTGTAATACACTGCTCCTGGACTATGTTTAATAGTCTCTATCATATTTTCCCAGTCCACAAAATTTAAATTAATCACCAAGAATAAATAACTGTATCTACTTCACACCCTTTACTTATTTCCCTGATCATTAGTTCATCAATACAGACAGTCAGTCTGTCCGGGTGGTCTGTAAAAGGCTCCCAAGTGTATTATCTTATTTTTACCAACCCTAATATCTATCCACAGTGACTCAACTTCTTCTTTCTTTATAGAATTATTTAGATTTGAAGAAATGCTATTTCTGATATAAATAATCAACCCACCACCAGTCCTATCTCTCTCTCTTTTGACTAATGTACCCTATAGTTCAAATTCACTCATGTCATTAAATTTATTTTCATTAACCCATGCTTCTATTACACATATTATATCTATATCTTCATCAATAATATAAGTAAATAACTCATCTTTCTTATTTCTAAGATTATGAGCATTGGTATAAAGACAACTCAGCCCTCCTATCTCTGAAGCACCTCTTTTAGAATGTATATCTTCCACTCTACCTCCTCTGCATCTCTTTCCTTTCCCTGCCCCACCTTGTGCTTTTATATTTCCCTGACCACTATCAGTAACTAGTTTCCAGCCTGCAATGACCCAATGACACTATCTAACTCCTGCCACAACATATCAACCCCAGCCTGGCTTAGATGGAGTCCATCCAATGCATACAATGTCTTATTCCCATAAAACCCATTCCATACATCTACAACACTAATCCCGACTCCTCACACAGGCCTTTCACATACTCATTCAGTCCAATTGCATGAGACAACCATTCCATCCCCACATCCAATCTCAGAAGCACACCTCAAACAACGCCTTTCACTCATCCTTTCAATTAACCTTTTGTACCTCTCTCATAACACACATGAACTCACCTTCTTTACATCATTTACTCCCACACACGTAATCATAATTGCATCCCTCTCACACCCAGACTATCATACCTCTCAGACACATCATTTACACCATCACCCGGCAAACAAACACTCCCTTCCATTTGCTTGCACTCAACATCCTATCTAAATATCTAATCTAAGAGTAGCCAATTGAACTGGTAGCCAATTGGAAGTCAAGTCCCTTATGCTCACCTGTTGGTAATTCTCACTAATGAAATTCCTAATCTATACCAAGATTTTGCCATCAATACCCATAGCCTTTAACTTGATGAGGAGTCTTTGTTATGGAACCCTGTCAAAGGCCTTCTCGCAGTTCAAGGAGTTCACATCTACACACGATCCCCAATCCACCACATTTACTAAATTGTCAAGTTAGCACAACATATTCATCAAGCAGCTCCTTTTACCCTGAAGCTGTGCTGCTCATCAACGATTACTATCTCTTCATGAAAGATACACTCTAGGAGTAAAACCAGCCCCCCACCCTTTTCCCCAGCATGACTGCTTCCCGTAAGGCAAAATTTGTCATGAGGCCATCTTCCAGGGTTCCTAAAGCTCCCCCCCATAAGTAGGACAGTACTAAAGGAGCTTCGGCTCCTATGCCCACACCCAGTGGTAAGCTGGGTGGCTCAGAGATGGTGGATCCTCCAAAAGAGGGACCCCCTGCCTGCCTAAGGTTTTGAGGCAGAGGGAGGAAAAGACTCATATGGCGAGCCCAACCTCCCCTGATAAGTCCTTGAGGTGACCACATTGTCCGGCCAACAGCGCCCAGAGTTGTGCCTCCTGGAAGCATACGGCCATTCCCGTGAGGGTCTTCTCTTTTAAGAGGGCCCCGATATCTCCTCTGAGCTAGTCCTAGAGGGCATATTCCTTCAATGGAATTGCCATAAACTCCAAGCCAGCTGGGAGGAGCTGCAGAGGCTTGTCTCCTCCCATTCCCTGTTGGCTATCTTTTTGCAGGAGACCATGCTCAGTGTGTACCCCCTGTCCACCCTCCCAGGGTATAAGAGTTTTGCGACTCCACCACCACGGGATGGGAGATGTGCAATTTACACCCAGTGTGATGTCTCTGTTCTTCTCTTTGCTTTAGATACCTCTTTTCAGGCAGTAGCTGTGCAGCTGCACCTGGATAGGAGGTATACCGTTATTTCCCCGTACATTCCACCGTTAGCGGACTCCGACGCGGGGGACTTCCGCTGCGTCATGACACGGTTGCCGAGGCCATTTCTCTTGCTCGGAGATCTAAACGGTAGACACCCCCTCTGGGGAGACTCCTCTATTAATCCCAGGGGTTAAGTCCTTGCTGACCTGATTGACAAGCTTGAGATGGGTGTCCTAAATGTGGATGAGTTTATGCATCACTGCCCAAGAACTGCTGCATTTTCCTGCCTTGATCCATCTTTGTGATCTCTGAATGCACAGCCTGATTTTTTTTTGGGGGGGGGGAGGATGACTTCCATGGTAGACATTACTTTCCCATTTAAATATCATTTTGGGGGCCGCTGCTGCCTGAGAGCTCGCCCATTGGTACTTGGAGTGGGCGAGATGGTCCCATTTCAGTAAAGGACTGATTTTTCTGTCTCAGTCGAAGAGTTTAGGTTGGTAGATGAGGCCGTTGAGTTCTTCTCCAGCAACCTCATCACTGCGGGCCTAACTATTATTTCTAGAATGTCTGGCCATTAAGCACACATACCACTCCTGTGGTGGTCAGCAGAGTGTGAGACGGCTCTCAAACAGAAGTGTTATGCATTCAATGTGCGTCATGATGTCGTGCAAGGCCGCTGACTGTTCATTACTTCCAGGGGTGGAGAAACCTTCAATGATAGGTTTACTCTGAATGAGTTGCGTTCCGCTCTTGCTTCATGTGCGGACACTGCCCCTGGTCCTGATGATGTCCCATATGCCATGCTTCGACACCTGTGTGAGCGAAGCATGGCCTTTTTGTTAGATTTATTCAACAGGGTCTGGGTAGAAGGTATCCTCTCAGGTTTCTGCCGAATCAGTACTGTGCTTGCTTTTCGCAAACCGGAGAGAGATCACTCTACCCTGGCTGATTTTTGACCAATCTCTCTAACCTCGTGCGTGTGCAAGTTGATGGAGAAATTGTTAAATATTAGATTAGCTTTTTTTCTGGACAACGGAGGCCATCTGTCTTCTGTACAGTGCGGCTTCCGCAAGTTCTACTTCACATCAGATGCTCTGCTCCAACTGGAAAATGATGTCTGCGAGGCCTTCCTTCATAGACAGCACTACGCCACAGTATTTTTTGATCTGGAGAAGGCCTATGATGCCTGCCAATCTTTATATCTGAATTTTTGCCAGATTGTTGATTCTGGTTATGGGTGGGGGAGCCCTCTCCGGCCCAATGGAGCAGGAAGGTGGTGTCCCGCAGGGAAGTGTCCTCAGTGTCACACTCTATGCCCTGACTATTAACGGCATTACCTCAGTGCTACTGGAGGATGTTCTCACTATGCTCTATGTGAATGACCTTTCTATCTCTTTTGACGTGGCCCAGATGCCAACTCTGGAGTGTCAACTCCAACAGCCATTAAACCGCATCTCTCGCTATGCCAAAGTGCACAGGCTTCATTTTTATTCTTGGCCAAGACTAAGGTCGTGCACTTCTGCTACCATCCACGGTTCCACCCTGACCCAGACTTGTTTTTCAATGGGGTGCGCCTGGAAGTGGTAAACTCGCATCGTTTCCTTGCTTGTGTATTACACCAATGCCTTACCTGGAGGCTCATATTCGCAGCCTTAGGGTCTCTTGTACCCGCGCCATGGATATTCTTTGTTCCATCACGTTTAGTGCCTGGGGCGCTGATAGGGCTACTGCCTTACTTTTTTAGCAATCCTTTGTTCGTTTGAAGCTGGACTACAGATGCAAGTTTTTGAATCTGCACTGCCATTTGATAGAGCGCTCGCTTGTGCCATACTGTGAAGACTGTGTTGTCCCCCCAGACTGTTAGGCACATTCTTTTTTAATTTCACAGTCTGTGTGATCTCTGCGTACATCATTTATCCCGGTACTAGGATGAGCAGGGTCGCTACCACTTGTACTCAGGATGAGTTTGTTCGCACTGACTTGTTGACTTTATGACTGTTTGGAGGAGGCTGGCCACTTCCCACTTTATTTGACATTTTTTGTTATTTTCCTTTTGTAGGTTGCATGTTCCAGTGCCAGGGGGAGGCGGGCCTCCTTTCCCTGATGCTGGAGCACGCTTCCTTGGCTTTTTTCCTTTTCTTATTATTATTTTTATTAGCCTTTTGTTCTTTTTTATCATTATTTGTTAGTTATATATTGTTATTTTTTATTTTAATATAGCCTAGTAGTATAGTAGGCTGTGGTATGTATGGTGACTTATGCCCAAGTAGGCAGTTGCCAGATGAGCTACCACAAAAAAATAATAATCCCTACCTATATATTTCTAATAAATATGGTGCAATACCCCTTAGCTTTCTTAATACATTTGGTATTAAGAATTCCATTGAGAGTATTTGCATTTTCCCAATCTAGTCAGTTAATTACTGCCAGTCAGGTAGCTTGTTGGTTGCCATATACAATATATTGCAAACAAAAGACCTTAAGGCTTCTACCTCCATTAATAATATCCCTATTGAAGGTTCTATAGCTTATTTATAATACTAAATTAATGCTATGTAAAAATAACAAACCTTTAAAGGATATACTCTTTGCATAAAGCTAGTAACTATGCAGTTAAAATAGCAATCTCTAAACCCATTCATTTTGCATTGGGCAGCTAAGTTAGCTCTTCATTCACACCAGGCAAGAATGAATAGGGGTGAGAGATTGCTATTATAATTGTGCACACTAAGAGAGCTCTTCATTCACACCAGGCAAGAGTGAATGGGGGTGAAAGATTGCTATTATAATTGTGCACACTAAGAGAGCTCTTCATTCACACCAGGTAAGAGTGAATGGGGTCGAGAGATTGCTATTATAACCATGCACACTAAGAGAGCTCTTGATTCACACCAGACAAGAATGAATGGGGTTGAGAGATTGCTATTTTAACCATGCACACTAAGAGAGCTCTTCATTCACACCAGACAAGAATGAATGGGGTTGAGAGATTGCTATTATAACCATGCACAATAAGATAGCTCTTCATTCACACCAGGCAAGAATGAATGGGGTTGAGAGAATGCTATTATAACCATGCACACTAAGATAGCTCTTCATTCACACCAGGCAAGAATGAATTGGGTTGATAGATTGCTATTATAATTGTGCACAATAAGAGAGCTCTTCATTCACACCAGGCAAGAGTGAATGGGGTTGAGAGATTGCTATTATAACCATGCACACTAAGAGAGCTCTTCATTCACACCAGGCAAGAATGAATGGGGGTGAGAGATTGCTATTATAACCATGCACACTAAGAGAGCTCTTCATTCACACCAGGCAAGAATGAATGGAGTTGAGAGATTGCTATTATAATTGTGCACAATAAGAGAGCTCTTCATTCACACCAGGCAAGAGTGAATGGGGTTGAGAGATTGCTATTATAACCATGCACACTAAGAGAGCTCTTCATTCACACCAGGCAAGAATGAATGGGGGTGAGAGATTGCTATTATAACCATGCACACTAAGAGAGCTCTTGATTCACACCAGACAAGAATGAATGGGGTTGAGAGATTGCTATTTTAACCATGCACACTAAGAGAGCTCTTCATTCACACCAGACAAGAATGAATGGGGTTGAGAGATTGCTATTATAACCATGCACAATAAGATAGCTCTTCATTCACACCAGGCAAGAATGAATGGGGTTGAGAGAATGCTATTATAACCATGCACACTAAGATAGCTCTTCATTCACACCAGGCAAGAATGAATTGGGTTGATAGATTGCTATTATAATTGTGCACAATAAGAGAGCTCTTCATTCACACCAGGCAAGAGTGAATGGGGTTGAGAGATTGCTATTATAACCATGCACACTAAGAGAGCTCTTCATTCACACCAGGCAAGAATGAATGGGGGTGAGAGATTGCTATTATAACCATGCACACTAAGAGAGCTCTTCATTCACACCAGGCAAGAATGAATGGAGTTGAGAGATTGCTATTATAATTGTGCACAATAAGAGAGCTCTTCATTCACACCAGGCAAGAGTGAATGGGGTTGAGAGATTGCTATTATAACCATGCACACTAAGAGAGCTCTTCATTCACACCAGGCAAGAATGAATGGGGGTGAGAGATTGCTATTATAACCATGCACACTAAGAGAGCTCTTGATTCACACCAGACAAGAATGAATGGGGTTGAGAGATTGCTATTTTAACCATGCACACTAAGAGAGCTCTTCATTCACACCAGACAAGAATGAATGGGGTTGAGAGATTGCTATTATAACCATGCACAATAAGATAGCTCTTCATTCACACCAGGCAAGAATGAATGGGGTTGAGAGAATGCTATTATAACCATGCACACTAAGATAGCTCTTCATTCACACCAGGCAAGAATGAATTGGGTTGATAGATTGCTATTATAATTGTGCACAATAAGAGAGCTCTTCATTCACACCAGGCAAGAGTGAATGGGGTTGAGAGATTGCTATTATAACCATGCACACTAAGAGAGCTCTTCATTCACACCAGGCAAGAATGAATGGGGGTGAGAGATTGCTATTATAACCATGCACACTAAGAGAGCTCTTCATTCACACCAGGCAAGAATGAATGGAGTTGAGAGATTGCTATTATTACCATGCACACTAAGATAGCTCTTCATTCACACCAGGCAAGAATGAATGAGGTTGAGAGATTGCTATTATAATTGTGCACACTAAGAGAGCTCTTCATTCACACCAGGCAAGATTGAATGGGGTTGAGAGATTGCTATTATAACCATGCACACTAAGAGAGCTCTTCATTCACACCAGGCAAGAATGAATGGGGGTGAGAGATTGCTATTATAACCATGCACACTAAGAGAGCTCTTCATTCACACCAGGCAAGAATGAATGGAGTTGAGAGATTGCTATTATAATTGTGCACAATAAGAGAGCTCTTCATTCACACCAGGCAAGAGTGAATGGGGTTGAGAGATTGCTATTATAACCATGCACACTAAGAGAGCTCTTCATTCACACCAGGCAAGAATGAATGGGGGTGAGAGATTGCTATTATAACCATGCACACTAAGAGAGCTCTTGATTCACACCAGACAAGAATGAATGGGGTTGAGAGATTGCTATTTTAACCATGCACACTAAGAGAGCTCTTCATTCACACCAGACAAGAATGAATGGGGTTGAGAGATTGCTATTATAACCATGCACAATAAGATAGCTCTTCATTCACACCAGGCAAGAATGAATGGGGTTGAGAGAATGCTATTATAACCATGCACACTAAGATAGCTCTTCATTCACACCAGGCAAGAATGAATTGGGTTGATAGATTGCTATTATAATTGTGCACAATAAGAGAGCTCTTCATTCACACCAGGCAAGAGTGAATGGGGTTGAGAGATTGCTATTATAACCATGCACACTAAGAGAGCTCTTCATTCACACCAGGCAAGAATGAATGGGGGTGAGAGATTGCTATTATAACCATGCACACTAAGAGAGCTCTTCATTCACACCAGGCAAGAATGAATGGAGTTGAGAGATTGCTATTATTACCATGCACACTAAGAGAGCTCTTCATTCACACCAGGCAAGAATGAATGGAGTTGAGAGATTGCTATTATAACCATGCACACTAAGAGAGCTCTTCATTCACACCAGGCAAGAATGAATGGGGGTGAGAGATTGCTATTATAACCATGCACACTAAGAGAGCTCTTCATTCACACCAGGCAAGAATGAATGGGGGTGAGAGATTGCTATTATAACCATGCACACTAAGAGAGCTCTTCATTCACACCAGGCAAGAATGAATGGGGGTGAGAGATTGCTATTATAACCATGCACACTAAGAGAGCTCTTCATTCACACCAGGCAAGAATGAATGGGGGTGAGAGATTGCTATTATAACCATGCACACTAAGAGAGCTCTTCATTCACACCAGGCAAGAATGAATGGAGTTGAGAGATTGCTATTATAATTGTGCACAATAAGAGAGCTCTTCATTCACACCAGGCAAGAGTGAATGGGGTTGAGAGATTGCTATTATAACCATGCACACTAAGAGAGCTCTTCATTCACACCAGGCAAGAATGAATGGGGGTGAGAGATTGCTATTATAACCATGCACACTAAGAGAGCTCTTCATTCACACCAGGCAAGAATGAATGGAGTTGAGAGATTGCTATTATTACCATGCACACTAAGAGAGCTCTTCATTCACACCAGGCAAGAATGAATGGAGTTGAGAGATTGCTATTATAACCATGCACACTAAGAGAGCTCTTCATTCACACCAGGCAAGAATGAATGGGGGTGAGAGATTGCTATTATAACCATGCACACTAAGAGAGCTCTTCATTCACACCAGGCAAGAATGAATGGGGGTGAGAGATTGCTATTATAACCATGCACACTAAGAGAGCTCTTCATTCACACCAGGCAAGAATGAATGGGGGTGAGAGATTGCTATTATAACCATGCACACTAAGAGAGCTCTTCATTCACACCAGGCAAGAATGAATGGGGGTGAGAGATTGCTATTATAACCATGCACACTAAGAGAGCTCTTCATTCACACCAGGCAAGAATGAATGGAGTTGAGAGATTGCTATTATAATTGTGCACAATAAGAGAGCTCTTCATTCACACCAGGCAAGAGTGAATGGGGTTGAGAGATTGCTATTATAACCATGCACACTAAGAGAGCTCTTCATTCACACCAGGCAAGAATGAATGGGGGTGAGAGATTGCTATTATAATTGTGCACACTAAGAGAGCTCTTCATTCACACCAGGCAAGAGTGAATGGGGGTGAAAGATTGCTATTATAACCTTGCACACTAAGAGAGCTCTTCATTCAGACTAGGCAAGAATGAATGGGGGTGAAAGATTGCGATTACAACCATACACCCTACCTATATCATTGCAGTCAATTTAAATAAAGGAAACTACTTTGGAAGAGGCGTGTTACTTGATAGCTATAATTCAATTAGTTTTTCACCTTAACCCCTTCATTATTTTGAAGCAATGCCAACTATACTCCTTTTCACTTTGTGCCATATTATCCATTTCCATTTCTTCCATACGCACTTTGAAAGATAATTTAGTTTTGCTATTCTTACTTAAGATTTCAATGGACATCACTCATTGTGCAGCAGTGACCAGCAGGCGAGGCTGTTCTTTTTCAAACTCTACCCACCTTGTAGCATGAGAGAAAAAGAATGGTCAGGTCATTTTCAAGTGGATATGACACGACCAACTCACCTGGATCCAATCCCGGTGGGGGTTAAGCTGTAATTGAACTCCCTGTTGCATGGAAGGCTACCCCAGGGGGGTGGTTTGAAATTTCCATAGCAGGCAACAACTTCTGTCTACTCTAAACTGGTCTCTCAGGACACGCTGAAGGCACTGCCCCCAATTCATTGCCATACCATTGAC
This sequence comes from Ceratothoa steindachneri, assembly GCA_963969495.1. Classification (NCBI taxonomy): domain Eukaryota; kingdom Metazoa; phylum Arthropoda; class Malacostraca; order Isopoda; family Cymothoidae; genus Ceratothoa; species Ceratothoa steindachneri. Next base: position 111,578,509 of record OZ018333.1, read on the forward strand.
TGGGCCTACAGCAACAGACTGCAGGATCAAAGTCTCTCTTCCTTGATGCGAGGTCATCCGCTCCTGGGGAGTAATCGACAACACTAATCAATGTGATAATATTGCTGAATTTCTAGAAAAAAACATAAATAATTCTTCTCCCCACATATTTGAATCATACTTGATCATTTTTTCATGTTTGAGAGTCTACTATGGATCATTACGTTATTCCACTGGAAAAAATACAGTGGCGGCAACAAAAAAAGTGACATGTGACAATTCAGAGAAAATGAAACAGAAAAATGTAACTTACATATTTTATTATGAATATTTCATGAAAGATAATACTTGGTCATGTTGCCCTTGCACTTGATGATCATCCTGAGTCGATTGGACATTGATTCAGTAAGGTTTGCGAAGTAGGTGGGGTCGATCGTAACCCAGATCTTCTTCAGTGATTCTATCAGATCCTTGATGCTGCCGAGTGCTGGCTCTTGAACTTTGGTTTTCATCAGATTCCAAGCATTCTCAATAGGATTTAGGTCCGGGGAATTACCAGGCCACTCCAAAACACCAATATTATTATCATTGAAGAACCTTTTCACTAACTGGGACCTGTGAGCAGGGGCACCATCATGCATGAAAAATTCACACTGATGAATTTCCCAAAATGGCAGCATGTGCTGCCTCAAAACTTCCAGATAGTTAGTCCCCCTCATGGTTACATTCTTGGGAAGGAAGTACAGACCCCTCTGCCCTTGTTTCCACTAAAGGCACCACACACCATCACACTATCAGGGTGCTTCACAGTTTTCACGGTATATTTTGGTTTATACCGAGACACATTGCTGGGACGACGCACGATCTTTGACTCTCCTCTGACCAGCCTAAAGGTGTTTTAATCACTGAACATAACCTTCTTCCAATGGGCAGCTGTCCAATGTTTATAGGTCTTGCACAAATTGAGCCTTTTCATCTTCATAATCTTGGTAAGAAGTGGCTTCTTGGCAGCGCGGCGAGCCGGTAGGCATAAGTCCTTCTGTAAGCAATGACGGATGGTCCTGAGGGCGACGTTCTGGAGGAGGTCTGGGTGTTTTTTCTTGATTGAAGCGGAGGTTACAGAAGGGTCTGACATCACTTCACGCCTTAGGATATTATCAGTCCTTGGAGATGTCTTCCTAGCTGCACCAATGCCCTCCTTCATCTTTGGTATGGTACCTGGTGGCAAAAACTCAGCTGCCCGTTTTAGGCGATGAATCGTATTTTTTGAGGTTCCTAAATCTGCTGCTACATCAATAAAAGACTTTCCCTGCTCTAATAGGGTCAAGGCACGGCTTTTCTCTGTCATAGAAAGCTTTTTCCGCCCCATTGTATCCATTTGCACAGAAGTTATAGCACGTCAAATGTAGGCACGAATGCAGGAAATCAGCACGCTGGAGTGCCATACACTAAAGCCTAACTGTACGAGCTCAAACGAGACACTGAGTTCCAGTAAAGCACAGTTCTCTTGTCTTAGCTCAGGAGAGTCGTCCACTTGCGGCATAAGCCCCGCACCTTTTCATTGGCTAGTTGGCAAGTAAAATCGTGAAAACGATTTTGTGTATCGATTTCTGTTGCCAATATTAAATGTCACTTTTTTTGTTGCCGCCACTGTAGATGATGAACCCACTATTATCCTATTTTGCTTACCACATTCTCTACACCTCTAGATTCAAGGCACCAGACCTGGAATTTAACAAAAGATAAGCTTCCACAGTTCCACTTAATCCAGATTTTGCCTTTTGTATCATTAGTTGGCCCAACCCCAAATTTGAAATTTGGGGTTTCTTGACATAATGCTATAGACCAAATTAGGGCACAATTGAAGAGTATGGTGCTGAATCTCTTTTTCTTTTCTCTTTTTTGCATGATTTGTCATCACCATTATGCAATTTACACTGATTCCCTTTCTCATTTACAGGCAATGGTAGTATACTATTTAATCTATAGAATTTACTTTCTTTCTGTAGATTCCTGTTTATGTATCACTTCTTTCTATAGATTTCTAGTTATGCTGGGAAGGTAGATAATGCTTTAAGGTCCTCTATATTGATTGGGTATATTGTTAACCTTGTGCATTCAGTTAGAACTTGAGGCTCTTTGCTCATCCTTTTTGATAAAAAAAAGGGCATACACCTTAACAAAAAGGGGGTTTGCCCATAGGTTAAGCCTCTGATTCAGAACTGAAACCCCCTCCTATTCATGATTCAGGAGAGACCCGGTGCTTTTAGCCAGTCAGATTGTGTGTGTGTGATTACTTATGGCGATTACCTTCAGGGTTGTCAGCTAGTTGCTTTTCCTCCTTGCTCAGTACCTTACATTCTGGAATATATTTTTATAAACTGTCTAGTTCTTACCCACCAGTGTAGTATATTATTAAATTACTACTAGAAGAATGGTAGTTTTGCTCTCTATAATCAGTTTGCCCATTATAGTCCTCTCATCGTACATCATACAATTTTTAAAGGAGCGATAGCTCTCTTTTGATCTTATATATATATATATATATATATATATATATGGTAAGAATTTACCACTCATTAAGATGCCTTTATTTCTAAATAGAGGACCTACTGATTAATGCAACATCCAAACCACAGGTATCTAGTGTGTGACAACTGCCAAGAAGTTGATCTGAATCATGACTATCCGCTGGCTAACCACTTAGCTAAGATAGTCCATATAAATATACCTATATGATAAAAAAAATCTTGACTTTGTGTAGCATTTGTAAATATAATATGCCTTTGATTTTATTTAAAAATCTTAATTGTATCATACTTTTTAGGACCTGCCATTTTGCCCAAAGAGGTTTGAGAGTCAGATTGTTGCAGACTTCTTAAATAATATCCTAACTGGAGAATAAAGTTTGAATTATAGCTATGATGGAGAAACAGAGTGACAATCACCCCAGTTGACAAGTTATGGTTCTCGAAAAGTAAAAAAAGTGCAAAATGAAATATGCAAAAGAAATTTGCAGCGAGATCTAGATAGTATTCCAAAAATTGATTTAAGGAATGGTTTCAGAAGTCGAAAATATGTTGGCATAGGTATGTAGGTGGTTGGGTACCATTTTGAAAGAGAGACAATTTAGAATACTGTTAAAAAAATATCAGGCTATTTTTTTTTCATTTTTTTTTAAACAAACCTGTTTTTGTTTTCAGTTCCTTAACAGGTTTCATAATATTTTTCTCTCAGCTAACCCAGAGGCCTAAAGATTCCACTTCTCTTTAACCTTTTATGCATATGAGTGCCAAGGAAGGGTGGGTATTATTTCCCCTCCCCAAAATGGTTGACTATTTAATAATTTATGATGCATTGCAAAAGTTTTTATATTGATTATGGAAATAGTCTATATACAGTGCTTGACAAAAGTTTAGGCCGGGTGAGTGTCAGACAAGTTGCAGCATGATAAAAGTATCAAAAAATATTAATCTTACCCTTAATACTTTGTTGGGCATCCTTTGCATTTCTTGACATCCCTCAGGTGCCGTGGCATGGACATAGCAAGATCATGTAGCTTCTGGGTAGGTATAGCATCCCAACAAGCCCTAATTTCCATCTCCAGCTTGGGGAGAGTGCTGACATCCTTCCCTTGTAACCCGTGTTTAACCACCTGCCAAAGGTTCTCAATCAGGTTTAAATCTGGACTGTTACCAGGCAAATCCTCAATGAACTTAATCTCACAGTCTTTAAGCCAGGTTATAACAGATTTGTCAGTGTGGCAGGGGGCACCATCATGTTAGAACATGCTTGCTCCTGTTAACTCAAAGTACTCCTCCAGATGTTCATTTAGCAGCTCATAATAAATGTACTGGTTGACTTTAATGTTGGCAGGCAACACAACAAGCTTCCCCAAGCCCCTGCCTGAGAAACAACCCCATATCATTAATGAACTGGGGTGTTTCACGGTTCCACAAAGGTAGCATGGGTAAAGGGGGTCACTGCCATGCTTCCGATGCACGTTACCACTCCTTCTCTCAGTCACTATGAACGTTGCTTCATCAGACCAAAGCACATCAAGCCAGTCAGTATCATCCCACTGAAGATATTTTAGAGCATAAGCGACCCTACGAGCCTTCTGCACACAGGTGAGCATCGGTTTCTTGACAGGGCAATGGCTTGTATGACCAAGCTCATGAACACATCGACTAACAGTGCGCACAGACACCTCACTGAACAAGTCCCTGATGAGATCATCCAGTTCACGTTGATTTGGAATGTGTGGGCGGGTACTCATTCTTGGCTCAAACGTTTCATCCACTTCTTCATTGTTACAACCTTCCGACTCTCCTGATGAGACCTACATCATTCCCACTAATGAAAAAATATATACAAAAAGAGATTCCTTTAATAGCTGAAGCATAAATATGGATTGCATGTGTGATCACATTACAAGAAACCTTAGCTAGATGTTTTGAATATTTCAGCATTGATTCTGTTACAAAGAATATAGCTTACAATTTGATAGGATTTACTTACATTCCCCATCGTCCGTGGAACCACTAAGGTATCATCATGTGGCACAGGTGCAATAGAAGATGAAATGTTGGGATATAGAAGGGTATTTCTTCCCTTAACTTTTCTGTACTTTGATATGTCAATCATGCAAAAAATAGCAATCATCGGGATGATTTTTTGGCTCTCGCAAAACTCTCGGCACAACAAATGGCATTGCTTTTCTTGCACCTCTCAGCCATGCATCTAAATTTGATCGACAACTTCCACATATCACATGAGAGGCCCATGGTTTTTCTTGGTCACCCCTACTCATTCCAAAGTACAGTCTATACTAATCCAGTACTTTGCACCTTTAAAAATTTTATGTGATACATGCTTAGGTCCAACATAGAAACTACACACAAAACAGAACGAATCTGGTGAATTTCTGTATCCTCTTGTAGCCATAATCAAGAAAGTCAACATTTATCGAATAAACCTGAAAAAGAAGATAAATAAATTAGCGACAAATATAAGTGTGCTTTACCCGTACCCCATACATTTCCATATATTAGCATAATTTGTTATATCTTTCAAACGGTTAATGCTAGAGAAAAAATAAGGACATATTTGGAATCAGCACAAAATTTAGTATTAAAAAAATACTAGAAAAAATAAGAGAAAGATTTTGTGAAAATTTGTTACCCAGTGTAATATATATAATAGATATATTACACATTGGATTTTGGTTTGACCTCATTTAGTTTGTAGAAGGGGCATGTCTAACCTGGGCCTGGGTTTTGTAAACTGCCCCTGGACTTTAGTGTTTGTTGGGTGATGATGCAGGCTATGGCCTGTGCCCTGTTTTGAAGGATAGTGTTAGGATATGTAAAGGCCAATCATAAGATCATAAGAAGGTTTAAAGTGGAATCATAGAGGCCCCCAGGGCTTTTCAAAGTGATTCCACTGCTGAACATTGTGCTTCCAGCATATTTACATCATCTGATGTAGGTCATCATATGGGATGGCGGGGTATCGACCCTTAGTTGAGAATTTTACAGAGTATTAGTTCAGTTTATTTAAAATAATGTAGATTGGTCTGCAAGTTAACCTAAAGTAGGTCAGAATGTTCAGAAGTATAGCCTAGGAATTGGCACTTCTTTGTTCTATGAATAATTATTATCAATACATATTATCAATTTAGACTGGCTTCTCTCAAGGTATGCCCCTGAGCGTCTCCTCATAGGCAGGGGAAAGGGGAGTAGTTTTACTGGGGGCAGAATTGGTGTGAGCAGTTTTCTTCTTTGTGTGGTCAAACCTTGCAAGGGGTTGACAAGTGTAGAAGGATTAACCATGCTATACTTGAAATCGGGGGATTGCATGTACACAAGTGGAGGTGACTAGATATCTCATGACACATTTTCAGTAACTCTATCTTCACCTCTTTACAGATCTATACTTGAAATCGGGCGATTGCATGTATCTTACGACACATTTTCAGTAACTCTATCTTCACCTCTTTACAGATCTATACTTGAAATCGGGCGATTGCATGTATCTTACGACACATTTTCAGTAACTCTATCTTCACCTCTTTACAGATCTATACTTGAAATCGGGCGATTGCATGTATCTTACGACACATTTTCAGTAACTCTATCTTCACCTCTTTACAGATCTATACTTGAAATCGGGCGATTGCATGTATCTTACGACACATTTTCAGTAACTCTATCTTCACCTCTTTACAGATCTATACTTGAAATCGGGCGATTGCATGTATCTTACGACACATTTTCAGTAACTCTATCTTCACCTCTTTACAGATCTATACTTGAAATCGGGCGATTGCATGTATCTTACGACACATTTTCAGTAACTCTATCTTCACCTCTTTACAGATCTATACTTGAAATCGGGCGATTGCATGTATCTTACGACACATTTTCAGTAACTCTATCTTCACCTCTTTACAGATCTATACTTGAAATCGGGCGATTGCATGTATCTTACGACACATTTTCAGTAACTCTATCTTCACCTCTTTACAGATCTATACTTGAAATCGGGCGATTGCATGTATCTTACGACACATTTTCAGTAACTCTATTTTCACCTCTTTACAGATCTATACTTGAAATCGGGCGATTGCATGTATCTTACGACACATTTTCAGTAACTCTATCTTCACCTCTTTACAGATCTATACTTGAAATCGGGCGATTGCATGTATCTTACGACACATTTTCAGTAACTCTATCTTCACCTCTTTACAGATCTATACTTGAAATCGGGCGATTGCATGTATCTTACGACACATTTTCAGTAACTCTATCTTCACCTCTTTACAGATCTATACTTGAAATCGGGCGATTGCATGTATCTTACGACACATTTTCAGTAACTCTATCTTCACCTCTTTACAGATCTATACTTGAAATCGGGCGATTGCATGTATCTTACGACACATTTTCAGTAACTCTATCTTCACCTCTTTACAGATCTATACTTGAAATCGGGCGATTGCATGTATCTTACGACACATTTTCAGTAACTCTATCTTCACCTCTTTACAGATCTATACTTGAAATCGGGCGATTGCATGTATCTTACGACACATTTTCAGTAACTCTATCTTCACCTCTTTACAGATCTATACTTGAAATCGGGCGATTGCATGTATCTTACGACACATTTTCAGTAACTCTATCTTCACCTCTTTACAGATCTATACTTGAAATCGGGCGATTGCATGTATCTTACGACACATTTTCAGTAACTCTATCTTCACCTCTTTACAGATCTATACTTGAAATCGGGCGATTGCATGTATCTTACGACACATTTTCAGTAACTCTATCTTCACCTCTTTACAGATCTATACTTGAAATCGGGCGATTGCATGTATCTTACGACACATTTTCAGTAACTCTATCTTCACCTCTTTACAGATCTATACTTGAAATCGGGCGATTGCATGTATCTTACGACACATTTTCAGTAACTCTATCTTCACCTCTTTACAGATCTATACTTGAAATCGGGCGATTGCATGTATCTTACGACACATTTTCAGTAACTCTATCTTCACCTCTTTACAGATCTATACTTGAAATCGGGCGATTGCATGTATCTTACGACACATTTTCAGTAACTCTATCTTCACCTCTTTACAGATCTATACTTGAAATCGGGCGATTGCATGTATCTTACGACACATTTTCAGTAACTCTATCTTCACCTCTTTACAGATCTATACTTGAAATCGGGCGATTGCATGTATCTTACGACACATTTTCAGTAACTCTATCTTCACCTCTTTACAGATCTATACTTGAAATCGGGCGATTGCATGTATCTTACGACACATTTTCAGTAACTCTATCTTCACCTCTTTACAGATCTATACTTGAAATCGGGCGATTGCATGTATCTTACGACACATTTTCAGTAACTCTATCTTCACCTCTTTACAGATCTATACTTGAAATCGGGCGATTGCATGTATCTTACGACACATTTTCAGTAACTCTATCTTCACCTCTTTACAGATCTATACTTGAAATCGGGCGATTGCATGTATCTTACGACACATTTTCAGTAACTCTATCTTCACCTCTTTACAGATCTATACTTGAAATCGGGCGATTGCATGTATCTTACGACACATTTTCAGTAACTCTATCTTCACCTCTTTACAGATCTATACTTGAAATCGGGCGATTGCATGTATCTTACGACACATTTTCAGTAACTCTATCTTCACCTCTTTACAGATCTATACTTGAAATCGGGCGATTGCATGTATCTTACGACACATTTTCAGTAACTCTATCTTCACCTCTTTACAGATCTATACTTGAAATCGGGCGATTGCATGTATCTTACGACACATTTTCAGTAACTCTATCTTCACCTCTTTACAGATCTATACTTGAAATCGGGCGATTGCATGTATCTTACGACACATTTTCAGTAACTCTATCTTCACCTCTTTACAGATCTATACTTGAAATCGGGCGATTGCATGTATCTTACGACACATTTTCAGTAACTCTATCTTCACCTCTTTACAGATCTATACTTGAAATCGGGCGATTGCATGTATCTTACGACACATTTTCAGTAACTCTATCTTCACCTCTTTACAGATCTATACTTGAAATCGGGCGATTGCATGTATCTTACGACACATTTTCAGTAACTCTATCTTCACCTCTTTACAGATCTATACTTGAAATCGGGCGATTGCATGTATCTTACGACACATTTTCAGTAACTCTATCTTCACCTCTTTACAGATCTATACTTGAAATCGGGCGATTGCATGTATCTTACGACACATTTTCAGTAACTCTATCTTCACCTCTTTACAGATCTATACTTGAAATCGGGCGATTGCATGTATCTTACGACACATTTTCAGTAACTCTATCTTCACCTCTTTACAGATCTATACTTGAAATCGGGCGATTGCATGTATCTTACGACACATTTTCAGTAACTCTATCTTCACCTCTTTACAGATCTATACTTGAAATCGGGCGATTGCATGTATCTTACGACACATTTTCAGTAACTCTATCTTCACCTCTTTACAGATCTATACTTGAAATCGGGCGATTGCATGTATCTTACGACACATTTTCAGTAACTCTATCTTCACCTCTTTACAGATCTATACTTGAAATCGGGCGATTGCATGTATCTTACGACACATTTTCAGTAACTCTATCTTCACCTCTTTACAGATCTATACTTGAAATCGGGCGATTGCATGTATCTTACGACACATTTTCAGTAACTCTATCTTCACCTCTTTACAGATCTATACTTGAAATCGGGCGATTGCATGTATCTTACGACACATTTTCAGTAACTCTATCTTCACCTCTTTACAGATCTATACTTGAAATCGGGCGATTGCATGTATCTTACGACACATTTTCAGTAACTCTATCTTCACCTCTTTACAGATCTATACTTGAAATCGGGCGATTGCATGTATCTTACGACACATTTTCAGTAACTCTATCTTCACCTCTTTACAGATCTATACTTGAAATCGGGCGATTGCATGTATCTTACGACACATTTTCAGTAACTCTATCTTCACCTCTTTACAGATCTATACTTGAAATCGGGCGATTGCATGTATCTTACGACACATTTTCAGTAACTCTATCTTCACCTCTTTACAGATCTATACTTGAAATCGGGCGATTGCATGTATCTTACGACACATTTTCAGTAACTCTATCTTCACCTCTTTACAGATCTATACTTGAAATCGGGCGATTGCATGTATCTTACGACACATTTTCAGTAACTCTATCTTCACCTCTTTACAGATCTATACTTGAAATCGGGCGATTGCATGTATCTTACGACACATTTTCAGTAACTCTATCTTCACCTCTTTACAGATCTATACTTGAAATCGGGCGATTGCATGTATCTTACGACACATTTTCAGTAACTCTATCTTCACCTCTTTACAGATCTATACTTGAAATCGGGCGATTGCATGTATCTTACGACACATTTTCAGTAACTCTATCTTCACCTCTTTACAGATCTATACTTGAAATCGGGCGATTGCATGTATCTTACGACACATTTTCAGTAACTCTATCTTCACCTCTTTACAGATCTATACTTGAAATCGGGCGATTGCATGTATCTTACGACACATTTTCAGTAACTCTATCTTCACCTCTTTACAGATCTATACTTGAAATCGGGCGATTGCATGTATCTTACGACACATTTTCAGTAACTCTATCTTCACCTCTTTACAGATCTATACTTGAAATCGGGCGATTGCATGTATCTTACGACACATTTTCAGTAACTCTATCTTCACCTCTTTACAGATCTATACTTGAAATCGGGCGATTGCATGTATCTTACGACACATTTTCAGTAACTCTATCTTCACCTCTTTACAGATCTATACTTGAAATCGGGCGATTGCATGTATCTTACGACACATTTTCAGTAACTCTATCTTCACCTCTTTACAGATCTATACTTGAAATCGGGCGATTGCATGTATCTTACGACACATTTTCAGTAACTCTATCTTCACCTCTTTACAGATCTATACTTGAAATCGGGCGATTGCATGTATCTTACGACACATTTTCAGTAACTCTATCTTCACCTCTTTACAGATCTATACTTGAAATCGGGCGATTGCATGTATCTTACGACACATTTTCAGTAACTCTATCTTCACCTCTTTACAGATCTATACTTGAAATCGGGCGATTGCATGTATCTTACGACACATTTTCAGTAACTCTATCTTCACCTCTTTACAGATCTATACTTGAAATCGGGCGATTGCATGTATCTTACGACACATTTTCAGTAACTCTATCTTCACCTCTTTACAGATCTATACTTGAAATCGGGCGATTGCATGTATCTTACGACACATTTTCAGTAACTCTATCTTCACCTCTTTACAGATCTATACTTGAAATCGGGCGATTGCATGTATCTTACGACACATTTTCAGTAACTCTATCTTCACCTCTTTACAGATCTATACTTGAAATCGGGCGATTGCATGTATCTTACGACACATTTTCAGTAACTCTATCTTCACCTCTTTACAGATCTCTGATTGCAAAGCTGCAAAAACGCCATTGTTTATTTTTGTTTCCTAGTATTAAATAAAAAATAAATTGAAGATTGAAACTGTGAGGCTTTTAATTATTGTCAGATTCACTTAACAACGCTAATTTGGCTCCTCACTTTTTCTTCTTTCACACTAAAAGTGTTGAAAGAACTTCTTTTTCATCTGATGAGGTAAAAATCCGGTTCAATTCAAAAGATACAAATGGTTAAAAAGTTAGAAACCGGTTTCAAAAGTGTTATGGGTCAGATGGAGCGTATGGAAACAACAAACTATTATAATATTTTTCTAAGTTTTATTATATCTATCACCCCCCATTCCCCCTTGCATATTTAACTACTCTAATAACTATCATTTTTAGTTAACTGAAGCAGCTTTAGGTCATAAAGTGCAACTTTCTCTCGTTGTATTTTCTTTAGTTGGATCTATCTTTATTTTTATTCTTATATTGATTTATAATTTTGCAGATGTAAATGGCCAGCTGCATTCATATAAAGTTAATCAATAATGGTTTATTCAAACCTTATGGTATGGGGTTTATGTCAAAATGTACAAGAATGAAGTGTTCATCACCGTGCGATGCCTCTTAAAAGATGAGCAGGTAAGATATGTTATTTACAAAGAATAAATGGATCTCTCATGTTGGCAGGAACCCCTCAAAAGTAAGGAACCTTAAATATCTAATTGAATCATCTTTTTAGACTCCACTATGGCTCAATGGATAGTGATTTACTTGCTGCAGTTGGTCGTTTGCACCTCGCCACTTTGTATCTTATTGTATCTTCAAGCTTTACATATATGAAGAGGGTGTCACTAGTTTAGCAGTTAGCATGGGGGAATAGAGTTCTTTGTCTGCCATACTCTGCAACATATAGAATTGCATTTGAATCCGGCACTGCTCCAATGATAATTTTTATTTTGGCATTTCTTCTATCTTCCACTTTAGATCAAGATAAGGACTCCCTCCCAATTAATGAAGATAAACACCCCTTATTTGATTGAGCAAAGATCCTTTAGGGGGAAACAAATATTTGGACAGTCAAATAAATCTTATTTAAACTATTTCCAATTATACTTTTTGTATCATACATTTGTATTAACAGTTTTTATTATATTTAATCCTTAAAGCTCCACACTAACAAAGTGGAGAACCCTATCTGCACCGGTGAAAAACCTACCGCTAGGAATTCAATGGAATTTTGCATCGTAAAACCATAAGAGGACCAATTGGTCCGAGCAACTGTTGTATGCTCAGGACCTTTTGGTCTACACCACACTTTTAAGGGAGAAAGCCTTTGATTCTACAGCTTGTGCTGTAGGCCCTGTCAACGTGACCACAATTCAGTGTGGGGCCGGGCCTTGCCTTGAGTGAGACTCTCCTGTGGGACCAGGTAGAGTGGAGGGAGACTGTAGACACCCCCCATCCCCTCCCTTGCTAGTGGTCCATGCAGTTAAAAAATGGAAATTCTAAATTTAACCTCACATGGATTACATCCCTAAGTGATGGTTCCCTACAAGAAATTCATCCCGGGGGGGGGGGGGGGGGGTCGTGTCATATCCCCTTGTTGAGTATGATGTGACCTCTCTACCACTCTTCTCTTCCCCTACAGGGGAGCTACAGTTGAAAAAAATACAGCCTCGCATCTGATCACTGTATCATTGATATAGAGACTTCTTTCTGTATATTTGCATGCATTTCCCCCCTAGGTCATCTTGGCAGACCACCCTCCCCCCCCACTAGGTACAAGGGTCTCTCAAAATCCCTCTATTGGTTGGCAATCTTGGCAGATGCCTAACAATTTATACCCACTGTGTCTCCATTCTACCTTTGCCTCTAAATTCCCTCCTTGAGGTGGGCTGTGGCTTAGCCGATCGGAAACACTGCTTCCGATGTTTGCAAGTTAAGCCACATCGAGTGTGGAGTCCCGATATGGGTTGCCTTCCCGGTGGCTGACATACACTGTAGATAATACCCTTGGTTTGGATGCCCCGTTAATCAGTAGGTCCCCTAAATAGAAATAGTCACCTTCAATGAGTGAAGATCGGTGGTAACATCCTTACCCTTTACCCTTGTGCCCTCCATGTTTTGGATTCTGCATTAATCAGTAGGTCCCCTAAATAGAAATTAACCCATCTGTCGCCTGAGGGCCTTTATAAGTCCTCAATTCAGTGCTACTTAATTGCCCGAGGGCCTTTTGTAGCCTTTCACCTATAGACTCGTTTTTGCCCTGATAATTATGATAATTTGTCAACAAAAATTCAAACTCTTATGTTACTGATTAAGCCTCTAATTAGAATATATAAATGGCTTAGGTCAGGCCTTGTTTGTTTCTAAATGGAGATTTATGAATGAGACTCCATTCTAGTCCTCTCCACACCACAACACAACCACAGAAAGTGGCTGATTTATTACTCACATATGTGTAAACATGCCATTTTTGATGACTTCCTTTTTTGGGGGGTTAAATACACATGTTTTTCATTTTTCATCCAATTAAAACGAGGAAATGCCTTAAGTTAGTATGTTATTGAAAGCACACAAACCAGCAAGCCTATTTTGTCTGGAAAATACAGACTTATAGGTAAAAAATAGGCCATGAACAAAGTTTTCATAAGATTTAAGATATAAAATAGTATCCCATGAAGAGCAGCACTGTTTTCTATAATTAGATATAGGTTTTAAAGCATAACTGATTTAAAAAGCATAAAATAACCATGGGTGTTGAAAATTTGTGTAACAACTTAGAATTATCAATCATAATTATAAATAGGTAGAAGGTTATTAATAATTTTTTAATTATATCAATAAAATGATTCTTTTCAATTAAAATGATATATTATTTGATTTATAAAAAAGGATTTAAATATTTTATTTTAATTATTTTTGATAATGTGTACCAATTGTAATTTTGCAGAGGGCGAATTTGAGCAAAAAAGCCGGGTGACTAATGGGTTAAGGCAGCTTAATTGTGCAGATTGGTAGTTAAGCCCCTACCATAAAAAACCCTTCAAATGGTACTAGTTTAGTTTCATTTTTTTTCTTATATCCACTGTCACTTAACTTCGATATGGCAGAGTTCTGCAGTGTCATTCAACAGTTGCTGAGGTTCTTTCTCAGTAACTTGTATGGTAGGCACCCCCCTCTGGGGAGACTACATGGTTAGTCCCAGGGACCAGGTTGAAGCAGAACTGGTTGTTTAATTGAAACTTGTATCCTTAATGTGGAAGAATTTGTATACTTGTTTCACAACCGCTGTAATTTCTGTGCTTTCCCGATGCATAATCAGACTTTGTATACGTCGTCGATGACCTTCATGGTAGCAATCACTCCCCTATTCAAATATTTTCACCAGGACACTGCCCTTCAGGTTATATGCTCTTGCGCCGGTGGGAGGTTGGTCTTGCCCTGGGGCTAGAGTTTGGCTTGCCTAGTTGTAGGCTGTCGTGAGTATAGCGACTTATGCCCAAGTAGGCCGTCACCAGATGGGTTAACCACAATGAAAAAAAGAATGGAGTGTGGCTTCCCTCTTATATTTTTGTTGGTTTTAGTTTTTTATTGTTCTTATTGATATGGTTTGTATTTTAAAATAGCCTAGTATTAGGCTGAAAATGAAAATTACAGTGACTTATGTCCTCGCTAGCCGTTATAAAAATCTCCAAGGGACTGTCATACCTGGATTACATACAATGGTCCTTAGTCAAGAAAATAACTGCTCTGGCAGAATTTAGGTCAGTTGATAAGATCATTAAGTTCTTTTGAGCACCCTCATTGCTGGTGGCCTGGTTTCTCTTCCTTGAACATCCAGTTGTTTTGCATATGATCATTTCATTGGTGGTTTGTCGAGTGTGTGGCAGCCCTTAGAAGCAATGTGCCTTTAAGCGCTCTCCAAACCATTTCACCCTGTGAATTTCTTTTGCTTAATGTCAGATTCCTTTTCACGGTATGCTTCTCTTGTGGAATCTGTTGTGACCATTTTCTCTACTTTCTCCAGCCAGACACTGCTCCACTAGCGTTTTATGCACATTGCTTAGTCGCTGAAGGCCATCATCTGGACTTCACCTATGGAAGGAATCTTTTAATTACCTGTTTTATTTTAGTTGTGGGCGAGACTATAGCTCACTGTTGGTTGGTTGGTCCCCATTTTGTTTGTTTTTGTAATAACATTGTAACTATTCAGCCGATTCTAACAAAATTCAAAACCTTCATGTTTTACATTCTCTTTTGAATGATATAACTTCCAAGGTCCTCCCAAGGTTAGTCTTTGAATTATTGAAAGTTTTGAAAAGGTCATAAATCTGAATAAGTGAGAGCATGTGACTTTTTGGTCAGCTGACCTTATTTAGTTTCATTCAGCTTGTTTCTAGCACTGATGCTACCCCTGTTCTAGACAATATCTTGTATGCCATGCTTCAACAGCTAAGTTCTCCAGGGACCTCTTCATGTCCTCCAGGTATACAGGATCACTTTGAGACTGAATCCATGGTGGAGTACTTTGCAACTGTTTTCTCCACATTCTGCGTTTGGCCAAATCTCTGACAAATCAGGCAAGGGGTGAAACCACCCCCCCTCAGATTTTGATGAAATTTGGTGTATGGGTGGATTTTTGATGAAACCACAGTCTGAAATCTGTTTTTCAATATCTTAATTAGAAGCAAAGTTGTGGACATCCCAATTTTGTGGGCTTTGGCAGCCCCCCCCAATCCCTTAAATTATAAAGACTCGTGTCTCAGCCCCTAATTTAGGTTAAACAAAAAGCCATTCAAGAGAGAATTTTTGGCTCTTTAAACTTGATTGTCAATATTTTATATAGCAGAGATATTAAAAAAAAGTTACAGCCATGAAATTTTTTAATGGTGGGGAAGGAACCCCCAAATACATGAGAATTAAAATATTTATTTCCCCCCACCCCCTAAAATCATCATCTCTTGGGTTTTTTTTTAAATATATAATTTCTTTTGTATATTTGATGTGGTATGTTCAATATACAATAAACCCTCGATATAATAAACTATATGGGGTGGGGGGGGGGTCATTTGTTAAAGCTGAAAGTTTGTTAAACCTGATGGGCATTAAAAGCAATGGAAATAACGAACCAAGTTTGTTATGGATATTTAATACGTATGTAATTACTAATAAAGTTAAGTGGACTACACAACATAGTATTGATACGAACCTTGGACTGTAGGAGACATGTGACACACCAACACTCACTCAGGCTGGTCGTAATGCTTGCCTGTTAAACCCGATGGAGTTCGGCCATGAAATTTGGTTCATTATATCCGAAATTCGTTATATTGAGGTTCGTTATATCGAGGGTTTACTGTATAAATTAAATAATTTGAATATTTTAGTACTTTTTGACAAATTGCCTCTATGCAATTTTTTAGCATACACAACAGCATAGACCATTGGAGAGCATCAAATCCAGTGGATTTTTAGCGATGGCATAATAAATGATTTTGTTTATGGTTGGCTCAAATGCGTTTGAGCTAACAATTGACAGAGATTGCATAGATGTTCAATAATCATACTTTGACTCATTCATTCTAACATTACAAAGTGTTACATTTTTCAAGAATAAATGTTTGTTTCTGAAATCGGTCATTATTTTCCGAACAACCTAATAATAACCTAATCATTGCTTATTTTTAATATTCACAGGTTTTGTTTGTTGTGTAATTTTCTAACTTTTTGTTTATTTTTAAGTTTTAGGTACACTCAGTTCTCCAGGCTGCGCTGGCGGTTGTCTCAAGTGTGGTTGTGTCTTGTGGCAGTTTTCATTGTCTCATTTTTCATCTACTTTCAAGTTCAACTCCACCTACCGCTCAAAGGTAACATAGCCAATAGGGGTCATGGGTTGTAAGTAAACCCTTGATATAACGAACTATATGGGGCGAGGGGATCGTTCGTTAAACTCGATGGACGTTAAAAGCAATGGAAATAACGAACCAAGTTCGTTATATCCGATGGTTCGTTCGTTCTCTGGAGTAGTAAGTAGCACTCGTGAAGAGAGGAAGGAGGAGGAGGAGAGAACGCCAGAACAACCTCTCCCACGCGATGTTCACAGCTGACTGAGCTGTGAGTCAGTGAGTCGCAGCATGGAGTTCGGCCACGAAATTTGGTTCGTTATATCCAAAATTCGTTATATTGAAGGTTTACTGTATCTTCAGCAAACTGCGCCTTCCCACCCACCCACTGCACTCCCTCTCCATTCATGCAGCCCCCCAGTGACCCACACTTCCCACTACCACCCTACTGCCCCCCCACCCCTCCCTCAACACAACCAGAACACAATGCAACACCTATACACCCACTTCACCAGACCAGCACGTGGACAGCGGACAAACAACGCCCTACTTCAGCGAGTCCCACCAGACATCCACCTTGGATTACCACACCATTCTCTCTGTCCCGCCTACGATCAAGACCCCACCCCTAACTACACAAATACAGTCTTGACCCTAACATTCCCCCCTGACTGCCTCCCCCCTTGTAACCACAAACTGACAGATGACACCACTTGTCTTATTCACACCCGCCCTCCCAGCAAACACAATCACTCGGAGGCCTCTAGAGAAGACTGCGTGCGGTGGCAGCATTCCTGAGTACTGCATGGAAACGCCACTTCTGATTTGAGTGAAGTTAAGCAACATTGGATGTGGTTAGTCACTGGTGTCATCTTCATAGTGGGTGCCATACACTATGGGGACACATAATTGAGATCCCATGTTGAAACTATAGATCACTACTGAGAAATCCAGGTTGTTTTGATAAAGGTTTTACTAGTGATCAGCACTTCTTCTGAGACCTAGTATTCATTAATGGGGACCTCCAGTTTAATGTGGTATCTCCCTGTCAAGGGCATGGTAATATTAGGTTTTACTAGTGATCAGCACTTCTTCTGAAACCTAGTATTCATCAATGCGGACCTCTCTGATGGGGCCTGGGAAAATTGTTGGTGCGCTTTCCACTCGCCCCTTCTTAGCACTACTTTAACCTTTTTATTATTAGAATTATTATTGTTATTACTCTTATTTTTATATTATTTATTTAATTGTTGTTGGTTTTTATTATGATTATCATTATTTATTATCTATTAGAATTATTGTGTATTACTATTACTGGGTTTTATTATTTTTATTAATATTATTGTGTATTTAATATTATTTATATTACTATTATTTATTATTAGTATTATTCATATAGTATTAGATAGTATTTTTGTTATTACAGCTATCCCCTTAATCTTTTCTCCCCGCACTTTGTACCAGGTGGAACTGGTCGCACCTGGATAGAGTTTGGTTCGCTAGACATGATGCCTGGATAGACCGCGCTATCCCGGGATGACTTAGAGCTAGGGTATGATAATAATAATAGGTGATCACACACCCTACTCATTAGTGGACTCTCTTACATCTACTTCTCTTTATTACATACCCTCCTACCACTTTCCATATTTGCTCTCCTATGCACAGAGGTTCTGATGCCCTGGGCATTTTTGTCCTCTTGTGGGTCTTAGTCAAGTGGCAGTGTATACTGTGAGGTCCCTACCTGCTGCAAGGGCCGAAAGCCCCCCAGTACAGGGTATGCTAGGTCTTTGACTCTCTCACCTTCCTCCAGTACACACAGAAGGGGGCTACGCCAGCACCATCCTTTAGGTTAAAGCTCCAGGACATTGTGGTCTGAATGGTGGGCTGGGTGGCAAAGCCCATAATCGATCACATTCATTTCTAATCTTATGAAGGCGTCTCTTTGGGAGGTCATAGCATCTAGTTTCCATGGGTTCCTTTTTCTCTTCCTCTCTCGACGCTGAGAGGTTTTTCACTAAGGGGCTTACAAAGTGCAATGTTGTACGGCAGCAAAACTTGGGCTTTGAAGGAAGAGGACATCCAGAGACTCGAGTGTACTGAGATGAGAATGGTGAGATGGATGTGTGGAACATCTCTGAATTTTAGGCCCGGAGGTGACAGAGTTGCGTATTAAGGGATAGAATGCATTGGTGTGTCACTGAGAAGAGGCAGAGTGAGGTGGTTTGGTCATGTAGAGAGGATGGAGGATAATAATTGGGTGAAGGGTGTTAGGAGTTGGAAGGTTCAGGTGTAGCTGCCAGGGGGAGACCTAAGACATGGAATGAGGTCCTACAGAGGGACCTCAGAGATACGAGTTTGAATAGAGAAGCAGCCAGAGATCGAGCAGCATGGAAAACCGCCATTAGGTAAATAAGGCCGCCACATGCAAGCATATACAGAGCCTTCAAAAATGATGATACTATGGCCACCAGTAAAAGTACTAATGGGAGTGTGTGAGGGAATCCGCTTCCAAGTGTGACCTTGCCCTTCCTAGGTGTCTGGAAAGTCAAGGTAACCCGAGACACTCCTTTGACCGGGGCAGGGGCTCCCCTCATACCATCCACATGCAGCAAAGGGGCTTCATCACTGAAAAGAAAGTGCCACCCCCATGTAATAAAGAGGAGGCCTACAGGTGCAAGGGGATTCCCCCTCACCCCCCCTTCTGTGGACTCCTTTGACCAATGGCAGTCCCCCTTTTCTCTCACAGGTGTCTACCAGGAGAGTACCCAGGTGGCCAAAAATTGACCACTCTCCATGGGAGTGACTTGATAGAACCAACCCCTTAGGAGGGGGCAAGCGAAAATTGGGCCCATCGGGCTATGCCTCCTGCAGTCATGCATTTTGACATTGCAGGTGGTTATTGTGCCTGCTCCCTTCTCTTCCCTGATGGAGGTCAGTTCTCTGAAGGTACCTCAAAAGGGATATGTGATACCTCAAGGTGGATGGCCAATGGAGGCCCTGCCCGAAATGGATATTCTCCTGGAGGCGACCCAACTGGATCTTCCATGGGGGCAAATCTCGGCTTGGTGACAAACACCAAACTTGATCTGCCTCTGTGCAAGCTTCTTCGTGTGGCTACCCCCCCCTCCCTCCGAGTTCTCACAAAGAGAAGAGGGGACCTCCCCCGGCGGGTGCCCCGTGGACAGCCAAGACTTTCACCATACCAGAGAGGGATCTTGCTGAAGCGCTGGTCTGTCCCCTTCCGGCAGTGGAGAGAATTGGGTCCATTCCCCAGCCCTCTCCTAAAAAGAGGGCAGGAAAAATAAGACAAAGAGGACTAGGAGTCACTCTCTCCCCGGACAGGGCACAAGGATGGACGGGTCTGCTACCGTTTTGGCAGGCACATCGAGCCCCGAGCCACCATTAGACAAAGACCAGAATTGTAAGTACGCTGAGTGGAGCCTCGATTATGTGGGGGCCCCTCATTGAGAGACTACCTGACATTTTGGAGCCTGCCGGTGGCTTCTAATGATTTCTGGTTATTCACTCCACACATGAGAGCATGTTGGCCAAGGGCAACATGATCCATCAGAGGAGAGCATTAGCTAGCCTGATTGGTAGAGAGCCGAAGCTCACCTATTTCTGGGACGGGAGCCTTTTGGCGAATGCGTCGGATCCCTCTGAGGCGGCCGTGATTACTGCCCTTCGGTCACTTGATGGCACAGTGGTGAGTGTGACGCCGACTCTACCATGAACTTCGTGAATAGAGGGGTTTATGCAAGGGAACTCGTGGACTACTCCATAGATAACATCACCTTAGACTTCACCGACCATGGAGCAGTGAAGTTGAAACGTGTGATGAGAAAACAGGGAGGGGCCTTGAGACACACCTCTACACTCATTTTCATGGACTCGATCCACCACACAACTCTATGCCTGGAGACCGGTGCCTTTCGCATGTCCCCTA
Organism: Ceratothoa steindachneri; assembly: GCA_963969495.1. Lineage (NCBI taxonomy): Eukaryota > Metazoa > Arthropoda > Malacostraca > Isopoda > Cymothoidae > Ceratothoa > Ceratothoa steindachneri. The sequence goes on from OZ018333.1 coordinate 111,599,370, forward strand.
TTGAGAGCCTACTTGTCGATGCTGGGAAGATGCCACTGGCTCTGTGCTGTACACAGTGCATTATTTGCCTGTACGCATGAGCCCTGTGCCTCCCTCAATTGCCAACAGCTCTCACTGTATCCGCACCTGATCTCGTCGGTGCCTATGCTGCTGAGAGAGGCCAGTCATACCAAAAGGCATAGGAAACTCCTTTGAGAGCTCGGTGTAACTCGCGCGGGCCAGTGGCGCCCCTGGTTCTGCCCAGAACACCACCCTAGATGGTACCGCCTTTGACTTTGTTGCCACTCCTCTGCTCCCAAAGCTTCCACACTGCTGTGAATATTGCATTTTGCCTTACATATCAGGAATCAGGGCAGCCCTTCTGGCTACTTGGCATGCTATTGCGCCACAACTGTTCCCATGGCGTGAAGGCTTCAGGTCGTCTCCGAATCGGACACACCGCCATTTGATGGAGCGCTCGTCAGCGCCTTATCGTGACCACTGCGTTCTTCCCCAGACTGTTGCGCACATTCTTGTTGAATGTCTCAGTCTGGGCGATCTTCGCCCACGTTACCGGTCCCGGTACCGGGACGATCGGGGTCGCTACCGCTTGTCCCTTGTACTCGAGACTGGTTCATGTACACAGACTTGCAGAAAATATGACTTTTTGGAGCAGGTTGTCCTCCTCCACTTTATTGGACTCTGTTGTAGGTCGCATCTCCCTGTGCCAGGGAGATGTGGTGTGCTTCCTTCTTACCTTTTCGTTTTTTTGGTTTTGGGTTTGCTTTTTTGGTTTATTGTGTGTAGTTCTTTGTGGTAATTTTAAAGTAGCCTACTAAGTTGACTAAATTTTTTAATTACAGTCACCTATACCCTTGATGGAGGTCGCCAAATGAGTTCTATTACCCCCCCCCCCCCTATCTTTGTGTGATTTGTAGTGCATCTAACCTGTACTGGATTGGGGTTTGGGTTGAATCCATCAGACATGGCTGCATCCTTATTTGTTACAACCATTTTTATCAACCGCGTTTATTCATTTCAGGCACATGGACATCCTCAACCATTTTGCTTGAGCAGAGCAATCCAAAATCACACATCCGGATCAACCACCCCCTCTTGGATGAGAGAGCAAAGACACTCCCAAGACAACGGGACTTGGAGGTTGAAACACCCCTCTCTTCTTCAGCGGTGCCACTGACTACCTCTACCTCAAAGGGTGATGCCCTCAAAAAAAAGAATTACATTCAGAAGGTAATTAAACAAGCTATCAAGCTGTGGGAAGCTGAGATAAGGACCTATCCAGGAGTTGATCCCCCACAAAAGGCATTCTCCGGTCAGGTTCTCCCTGTACAAAAGATTCGTCGAGTTCTTATTGTCAGCTCCTGGCGCAGTGGTTCTTCTTTCCTAGGGGAGATCCTATCCTCATACCCAGGCACATTCTACAGCTTCGAACCCCTGCATTATTATTTCCAGCTTGGGGCTGTGGACAAAGAGGAATCTATCCCTAAGTCTATCGGTCTTTTGAAGGATCTTCTAACCTGCAACTTCTCTCCCTATGAAATGTACGGAGACTACCTCAAAAACCATTCATTTCTGATGAGAAGAAATGAAATAGCGTGGACAACTTGTTCCTTCATGTGGAACTTGTGTTTTGATAATGACTTTCTTCAAGGACTCTGTCAAATCCTTCCTTTGAATCTTATAAAGACGGTGCGCATAGGGTTAGAGCCGATTGAATCTCTTCTGAAGGATCCCAGCCTCGATTTGAGGGTTATCTACTTGATTCGGGATCCTAGAGGCTCTCTCCACTCTCGCAAGAGGTTGAAATGGTGCGTCTTAGATGTATGTTGGGATCCTGCGACTGTGTGCAACAATTTACTCACTGATCTCAATGTTGCAGAGAAGTACAGCCGAAAGTATCCTGGAAGGTGAGTACTCTGTGGAGAAGAGGGCTTTGTTGCAATTTTTCATGTGGCGTGAGTTGGGTTACACACGCCCCCTCCCCCCCACGCACGCTTCAACTCAATAGAAGGTACCATCCATAAGCTGATTCCCCAACCTTATTTACTTTTATTTACTCATTTTGTGTTGTTATGACTCGGTTTCTCTTGCTGTGGCATCAGTACCTTATTCTCTTTGAAAGTTGGAAATTATTATTTAAAACCATTGCATTGGATGTTAGTGCAATAAATGGCAGAAGAATTCCAATTTTAACAGGATTTTTGTCTCAGAATGAAAATCAAATTTTCAAAAATAAATATAACTCTAATGTTTTAGCAGATAGTAGAGCAGTTTGGAACTCTTGATGTGAGCATGGATGAAGGAATCAGACAGTAGCAGAAGAAAACGGGAACATTTTTATTAAGATTCATTAATTTCCTTTTTTTTTCATAAATATATATCACTTGGCTTCAAAATTGTTTTTAATTATTTTTAAATTCTGCGTGGGTTTGTACCTAATGTATCCCCCTTAAAAAGAATTGTTTAACCCTTAACCGGCGCACATCATCAATTGACGTTCCCTTAGAGAACGGCGGGTAACATCAATTGAGGATTCAAAGAGTTTCCTGCCATACGAGCATCATCAATTGATATCCCGTTGTTTATTTACTAATTGGCAACTCATTGAGGGGAAGAGTTGACAGAATTTCATTTGAGCTTAATTTATGCATCATTTTTCAGTCCAGTATAAAGATGGAGTCTGAAGCTTCAATGTCGTCAAATTTTCCAAAGCGTAGAAAGTTATCTCTTGAAAGAAATAGTTTATATTTTTTTCATAATCCTTTTTACGATTTTATTTTAACATTTAGAATAATAAAATATAGATTACATTGCATATTTACTTACATAAAATAATATTTTAAATGATAAATGACTGAGAAAAATTAAAATGACTCATTTTTCCCCGTATGGCACAAGCTCTGACGCAACCCAGACCCGCTGGTTAAGGGTTAAGCACCATTTTGTCCATCTCTTTGTCTAATTCTGATAATTTTTTATTCTTATTAACTTGATCTTATATAAGTGTCTAACTTGCTAATGGTCAATTGCTAAAAATATTGATTTTTGTTCAAGGTTTCTACTTGTCCGCTATGAGGATCTAAGTCTCAAACCTGAAAAGATGACGAAGGATATTCTGAAGTTTGCAGATCTTCCTTTTCACCCAAGTATGAAGGCCTTCCTTAAGCAACACACAAAATTGGGCCCTGAAGTGAATGAAACACTTCTTGGTCCATACTCTACCTTCAGGGATTCCCAGAGTGTCATTTTTGCCTGGAGGAATAATCTCACTTTCAACCAAGTGGAAAACATCCAGAAACCTTGTGGAAAAGTGTTAAAAAAGTTACGATTGTATTCTTTCAAGACACAAGAAGAGTATCACAATCAGCAGATCTCTGTACTTACTTGATCGGATGAGTTTATTATATTCCCCGTCCCTCTGTATCTTGTGCACATTTGTTCCAAGCATTCAGTTTATTTGGAAGTGCAGTCCCTGGCATTGCTCCTTTTCAGAATCCTTGTGGAAAAGTGTTGAACAAGATACGATTGTATTCTTTCAAGACACAATAAGAGTATCACAATCACCACATCTCTGTACTTATTGGATCGGATGAGTTTATTATATCCCCTGTCTCCCACCGCACCTTTGTACTTTAGCTCATTTATTTAGAATTGCAGTCCCTGGCACGGATCCTCTTCATTAGTCTAAACTTTCTTCAATACATTTTCACTTTAGTTAAAAACAATAAAATCTCACAAAAGATGAAAAATCATCAGCTTTCCCCATGATTGTATTAACTGATTTTATTTGATAATTTAAGACAATCATTATGTCAGCTTCTTTTACAAACTACTTCAAATGTAGTGGAAATGCTCTTGATAGCTTTTACCTCCATTTTAGTAATAGACTAATGCCTAAAATTGGGACATTATCCTCTCAGGTTATCAGTCATTTTATTTTAAAAGAATATGTAAAATAAAGGTATAAAATATAATTTGCTAGCAAGAAAATTTTGGAAATGGAACATTGTTACCACTCTACTTCTAACCTTACTCTAGTTGATTGGTTTTCAAAACTAGAAGGTATGTCACCCTTATATAATCAGGTACTAGTTAGTGTAAAGTAATAAATGACAGCCCACTGCTTAAGGCACCCTGGGGGGGGACCCTAGTCCAAGGAAGATCGTTTCATTCAGCCATTTCTGATATTAACTGACTGAAACTTGATCTTGCCTGTACTAGGGTCCCCCCTATGGTTCCTTAATCAGTGAGGTGTCATTTATTGCTTTACATTAACCTCACCATCTGTTATGTATTTATTAGCAAAATGAGGTATGTAATAATCAGCAATTTGTTAACTTTTGTGCAATATGGTACTAATAGTGTGGTAGTTTCCTTTCAAGTGTTAGTCTCTTGTCTCACAATGAGATGCCACAACATATAGTGACGTTGGCATAGAAAAACTGGGTAACTGTGCTTGGGCATTAGAGTGCGAGGTGAAGGGTATTTATAGTGACTTATATTTACTGATCCCATTGTAAGGTAGCTATATATGATGTAGGAATGTTGTTACATTTCATTTGGCAATTCTTGGTTCACTTCAGCATATAACTGTTTTGGTGGTCTTGTGTTCTTCTCGGACTCCTGTTAAGCTTTATGAGTTATCCTGAAATCCTTCCATCAGACAATGCTCTTTTTTTTTAAAACTCATAACCACCCTGTAGGGCAAGAAAGAAGAGTGGTCACACCATTTCCTAGTTGATATCGCACAAATACCCCACCTGAATCTAATCCTGGTGGGGTTTAAGCTACAAATTGAACTCTCACTTCCTAACTTGTAAGGAGGGCTACCACAGGGGGTGGTTTAAAATTCCCATAGCATGCAATGGCTTCCCCCACTCTAACCTCACAGAAGATGCAACCCCACTTGTGGTAATGTTGTAGGGGCCCTACATTACCACAAGGTGACAATATACTAAATACATTATGGGATCCTATAAACCCATTATCTATTTTATGCAACACTCATATGGGATATGAGGATATCTTTTCTTCCATAATTTAGGGGGTTCCCTATAAAAGTCTATCTTATCAGTGACTAAAGGGCTATCTAAATGCCTTGGATATATGTATCTATAAGTTCTAACTTTCTTGGGTGGAAGTGCCATAGTGTGTGATTTCGGCTTACAGTTTTTATTAAATGATACAAAAGAGTTCCATAATAATTAGTCAACAATAACAATAATTTGTACTAGATGAATGTTGGAGCTCTAATCTTAGATGATGATGCTCCTTTTGACTGTTTTGATGATCTATTACTTGAAGTAATTGATATATTATCTATCTGGTCTATGCTCCCACTCATAGTGGATGCCCTACTAATATTTCTTATATCACCTTGTGTCTTTCTGTCCTTTGGAAGTTTCCATAGATCCAAAATGGATAACTTAGAAACAAGATCAGACAATACTTTTTCTCTATCTGCTAATACTTTGGAACTAGCTGCAGTATTTTGTATGATAGTATTGACATTATTAGAAAAGGCTGTCAATTTCCTACTCCATAATTCATTGTTCTCTCTCCGAGCCTTAAGAATATCTTGAGATTCGTCCTTAAGTTGTGGTATCACAGGATCCATATGGTAGGTCTGGAAATTCAAATATATCTGGTCTCAACTTGGAAATGTCAAAGTTAGGAAATTTGGATGATGTAATATTGGGCTTCATACTCCTCTTGATAGTGTTATGAGCAGTAATGTTCTTATCACAGTGAGTTAACTTCATTCATAAATTCAGTGAGTTAACTTCATTCATAAATTCATTGATTTTACATGAGATAACATCCTAAATAATGAGAGAGTTGAAATTATTACACTACCCCTATGTATATGATTAAAATTATCATCTACCCAAATTTTAACTAAATCAAATAGAGGCTTTGGAAATGGCCTAGTGCTTCTATTGATACTTGCCAAAAGAGTAGGAGTTATAATGTACTCATTATCTACACTAGGAGGCCCTGCATACAGGATCCCTAAAGGATCCCTATAATGAGCAAGACTTTTCTTAGAGATAGTACTCTTTTTTACCCGAACCCTTTTAGATGTTTTTAACTAGAGATGGAGTAGAATGTGTCACTGGATTTAGAATATCTTCATCATCACTAGTATCCCCTCCCTTGGTAATCAGTGATGGAATCTTCATATTCTACTTCTTTTATTGGGACTTCTATGAAGATTCTCTTGGGTCTGCTCTTTAATGTCCCTAGGGTTTCTTTTTCAGAGGAGGCATGTCTTTTCCTGGTTCTACTAGCAGGTCCCCTTAAAAGAGAGAGAAATTTATCATGTATTATTACTAATGCAACTCTATTAGAACTTGTGGATTTTTCTAAACTAGTGTTGTCTATTATATCTAACCTAGACTCTTGGATTTGATGTGGGAAGTTCCGATGCTGTGTCAGATTGTGATGATTGAGTTGTCTTTGAAATTGGAGCAGTTATAGTATTTGAAGACATCTGATCCATTGAAATTCTAATTCCTTCTAGAGATATAGAGAATGGATCGGGTTCATTGGATGACATTTTTGATTTTTGCTTGCAGTTTTTATTAAATACAACAGAAATGGTGCTTGTGAACAAATAATCAACAAAATGAATACAATTATTATGCTTCAGTGATTGGAGCCTCATAATTAGGAACGGCTTCTCCAAGTTTAGAGTATACTTCTTGGAAGTCTTTAATCAATTTAACTCTCTTCCAACAAAGAAGAATGAGGAGCAACAGAGAATAGGTCTTGAAGAGAATCAGATCTTGATTTTGCTTTAGACACAGCTATATCTAATCTCAAATAATATAGAATTCTCTTTCCTCCTTGGGAGTATTATAATCAACTTTCCTATTTATAGCTGCCCTAACAGCAACAAGCCTATCCTCTAACACCCTGATAATGGTTGTCCTATGCTTGTCAGTCATTGCTGCTGTCAATCTCCTTTTCTCTCAAACCAATCACTCTTTATCCCTTTCCTATGCATATAGTTATATAGTGGAAATCTAAGAATATCCTCTTTAGGTAATACAATTTGATCTACAACATCTGCATCTGAATGTTGAGCTAACTGTGCAAGTGTGCATACTTCTACAGGGGGAATCATATTAATAATTGTATCAAACATGTTTCGTGTAATGGGATTTGTAATATGAGTCATAAGCCCTTCCATGTTGTATTTTTTGGAATTCTTGTTTGGCTTTGTGCCAAATTTGATGTTTTTCCAGAGATATAGACCAGATACAAATCAATGAAAATTTATATAATGGTAGGTGTTTTACCACCATTCTGCTGCACTTATTTTAGATGCCTTTATTTTGATTTAGGTGGCCTGCTGATTAATGTGATATCTGAAACACAGGGGGTAGGGGTTTTACCACCGATATGTACTTTCTAAGATGCCTTTATTTCTATTTGGGGGACCTACTAATATTATTTTACCTGTCCACGCTATACACGCAAATTATAAGAATAATAAATAGGGGAAACTATAGTTAGCTTTTTTTGTAGTCAGTCTATACAAGCTTTAGGATTCTTCCAGAACAAATTGATCACCCAGTGAAAGATAACCAGACTCTGACCAATACTTACTAAGGCTCAATATCCCACAACGCACATACGAAGTACAGGAAGTTCCCGCTTATTGTAATTAATTGGTGCAAGCAGAACACCGCAATAAGTAAAAACTGTGCACACTGCACCTTTTTATTTACAAACATGAAAGTACACATTACCTATTGACTTGTTAATTATAATAATGAAACGGTCATAAGACTAAATTGAAAAAATGTTTACAGGAAGGAGGCCGGAGCGCGAGTCCCTGACAGATCTCTAGTCACCTTTTATATAGTCTATAGGTGATGTCAGAGATGTTCGATGATGTGGAGTCATGATGTCACCATAGTCGTACCCAAAGGAATCAGGGGGCTCAGTAGATCTGCCGGGTTCTCCTCCTGTTTACAAAGAGAATGTGAAAAATTAGGAGGTGCCTCCAGTGCACGAGGCACAGAAGGCTCCTGAGAAGGTCTGGAAAGAGAAGATACATGACCAAAAGGGCGACAAATTAAGCACGGACTGCTGAAGTGGCACTCCCTGTATCCAGAACCCCGGGGGTTGTGTCACTATACAAGGGGGTCCCACCCACTCGCGCCAGGCTCCAGGGTACCCACTCAGAGGAGATTAGGGCCGCCAAAAGACAGATCTGGGATGATCTCGCATATGCCAATTGAACCCAGAATTGATGGAACGAGGCTGCACCGCAAACGAAGTTCAGCAGACCACCCAGGCAGTTCCAGAATTGGGAGAACTCTGGGACCTTGGGAGCCCATCTAAGGGCATTGCGGGGTTGTCTTATTCAGGACACCGCCCAACGAGGGGAGTAGTGGCCCGACTCCATGATGGGGGCCATACCATAGAGCAACCTGTCTTCATGTTGGTTATTAGGCACCAGGAACACAAAATGTGCGCAGCACACACTATTCCTGTGCTATATTATAACACGTAAAATGTTGCTGATGGCAGAAAAATCTTGTGATATAATAACAAAACTGTGCTAAATGCCAACTTTTTATATTTACCTAAGCCACAACATGTAAAATTGGTTAATATTACAAAGGTTAAATGAAGTAATCTAAACTTGGTCTTTCATTTGAAAAGTTTATTCAAATACAAGCATGCGTATAAAAATGGAAGTGGTCATAGTTTATTTAGTTTTCAAATAAGTTAAAAGAGATGTTTTTCTTTGTACATTTGTTTGTAGCATCTAATTACAGAATCCATTTCTCGACAAACTTTCATTGCACGATCAAGGTCAAGACCACCATCCATTAATTTCTGTTTTTCATTTTCATAATCACAAAAAAATGGTTTTTTTATTGTGAACTCCTTCATTGGTAGAGCTTCCTCTTTGACATGTTTCCTCATACACCCGCTGTTTTTCCACCTCAACAAGATCTTCATTTGTCAGTTCATGAGATTGTAGCATTTCTCTGACAAGTGAATGTTGATCTCATGAAAACCCAGCTGCAATCCGAGATCTGTAATTTGTTGAATGATTCTTTTCCATGTGTTATTTGGTCACTTCATTCCATGCATGAATGATTTTTGCAAATGAAGTTTTGATGTTGAAACTTTTAAAAATTCAGTTAAGTTCATTGTTGAATTTTCTTTAGCTATCTTCTCAATTGCCTGGGAAAAGGTTTTCCTCATGTAATATGACTTAAATGAAGAAATTACACCTTGGTCCATGGGCTGTAGCAGTGATGTTGTATTGGGTGGCAAAAATATTATCTTAACATTCTCACACAAGTCACCTAGTGCAGTTGTGTGACCCGGGGCATTGTCTAAAAGGAGTAACACTTTAAATGCTAGATTCTGAGACTTGAGATATTTTTCTACCTTAGGACAGAGACAATTCACAAACCAGTCTAGAAAAAGTGATTTGGTTACCCACAATTTTTTATTAGAGCACCAATAAACTAGTAAGGAATGGTTGCTCATACCTTTTAGAGCCTGAGGATTTAGTGATTGATAAACTTAACATTGGTTTTAATTTATAATCACCTGAAGCATTTCCTCCCAATAAGAGTGTGAGTCGATCCTTTGCCACTTTGTATCCTGGTTGAGATTTTTCTTCCTTAGCTAAATAAGTTTTATTCAACATCTTCTTCCAATACAAACTGGTTTCATCCACATTAAATATTTGTTCATCAGCGTATTGTCCTTCTTCTATAATTTTCTTTAATTCTTCAGGATAACTTTCAGCTGCAATATGATCGGCACTTGCACTTTCACCAGCTACACAAACATTATGAAGGCTTGTTCATGTTTTGAAACAGTCAAACCAGCCAGTACTTGCAGTAAAAGTTTTATGAGTCTCCATTTCTATTTTCTATCCATCTTTCCACAGTTTCAAATAGGCTCAGTGCTTTTGTTTTAATTGCATTTTGACATAAGTTTTATGATTATTTAATGTAACACAAATCAATACATTCAACCCATGAATATGAGAAAGTATAAATTAATGTCAGTATTCATTTCTGATTACAGTCTTCAATCCATATTGAAAGCAAATGTTCCATTTCAAACATTGTAGATGATCTTCTGGTCACTGGTAGACCAGATGATGATGAAGCACTTTGGCCTTCGTTATTGTAAAATTTGCTTCTTTCCAAAATACTTTGTAATGTTGATTCATTCATTGAGTAATCACTCCCTATTTTAGCCTTTGTAGTGCCAGTTCATATTTATTAATTATCTCAAGTTTTTGTTCTAAGAATGGCCTTTCTCTTCAGTTTCGAACTAGTACTAGTAGATTCACATTTTTGTTTACCACTCATTCTAAATAGGGGTTTATTATAGGCTATATAAGTGGTTTGAATAATGTAGAAACATGAGTGAACGATATACATCGTATGGCAGCCAGAGAGGTACTGTTGGACTCAACTCAGTCAGTCTGTCTGCTCCTTCTGTTTCAGCGCTTCACCTCAATGAATGATGACTGCTGACATTTGGTGCATTCAATTTTTTTTCCCCTCCACAATAATCCGCGATAAGTGAAATTATACTGCATATAACTGGAACATGGTCACAAAAAATAAATTGTGTAAAGCGAATTCCACACAAAGTTCTCTGTGATAAGTGAGACCTTCCTGTACAAAGAAATAACCCTGCCACAATTTATATATTCTGCCTAGTACATTCAGCTCTATCCATATCACCGGTTATCTAATTTAAATATCTGACCAGATAACCTATTGCCGTGAACTCTCCAAACCTACTATCACCACAATATACATGTAGCGCACCAAGAGTTTCCACCAAAACTGGCGCCATCACCCGATGACAACATCATCCGTGATGTCATAACATTCTCCCCATTGTATTTACAGGATAGACTACACTACACATTACTTGCGATCTTTGTCATTATACAATATATACACCTTTGAGTGTATATAATAAACAACTGCACACCAAGTAATAGTTACCACCATGAGATAACGGGAGGGGGGGGGAGATTACCTTCAAATAGTTGCCAAATTCTAACAGGATCTACTGATTAATATGAGATCCAAAACATGTAGGGGGGGAGGTTAATGGTAGCAGTTACCACTGATCTGCTGCACTCAGTTAAGATGATTTAAGATGATTTTATTTCTATTTGGTGGACCTACTGATTAATGCAGAATCCAAACTACAGGTATCTTCAAAGTATTGCAGTTACCGGGAAGGTGAACCAATTTAGGACTCAATCTGATGACTAACCACACTCGATGTGGCTTAACTTTATTAAAATCAGACGTGGTGTTTCTACTTAATTAAGCCGTATCACACACACACACACACATATATATATATATATATATATATATATATATATATATATATATATATATATATATATATATATAAAATTTTATTGTTTTGTATCTGGTGTATATCTCTGGCACATCATAGAATTGGCACACAGTTGTGCTCAATTTGGCATGGCAACTAACTGTACCTTGTATTTACTTGGGTTATGGCGGGAAGCCAGTATATATTTGTATTTAATTCTAATATGGTGTAATGGTTTTGGTTATGTTTTTGTAGTATTAGAGGTTTAGAGTCTTCATTTTCTGGTTTGGGGGTGTTTTTCATATATAGGTTCTTTGTTGTATAATTATAGGGATTTTTGTTTTGGTGGTTATAGGGATTTTAAATCATAGTTTTTGGATAATGTAAGCTTTCTGATATTAGGATTCTAATATAATGGCTCAGACTTAATTTTTTGGAACTCCCATTAGCCTGGTAACCTGATGGCTAGGTATGGGATTCAATCCTAGCATTAATGGAGGGAGCTGGCTGCCTATTGGATGTGCTGAACTGGTGCCCAGACAGCTCCATCACAATGGCCCCCTCTCTTCACATCCACAACATATCACTCTGTCTCAAATGCTGAAGAGGTTTCCATATTTACACACCCCTGACTTCAAAGGGGTGGCCCTCCCTTGGCTCACAAAGGGTCCTCTGCTCAATGGTTGGTGCCAAAACAAAATTGTTTCTCTACCTTCCCAATGAGGGCTGGCCCCTAGTTCCCTCGGCTTTCCAGCCATTATGATTCTGATGTTTATATGAACTTTATTAAGCTGGGGGTATCTTGTCTATACTTGAAAGAGGCTGTGGTATAATTAAGAAACTTAAGTTTATCATTGGACTATTTAAAGGAATATTTTTTTGAGTTAGTCTTTGAAAGAAGCTTTGCCTCCTTCACCAAACTTTAGCTACAATGAAATTGAAGGTTTTTTTTGCTATTTGTTGCTAGGCTATTGTGTTCAAATGGAGGGGACATTTTTATGCACTAACATTGTACTTAAGTTTTTAGTTTTCTTAAAGAATATATTAATCCAGACTTGGCAGAGATCACTTTCCTCTATACATCTCAAAATATATATTTTCATTTTAACTTTTTAAGGAGGGGGTTGGAGATGATAGATATAAATGGATTATAATTGCATAAAGCATTGTATTTATATATAAGATACTAGGAAAATAACAGATTCCTTCCATAAATAAGTGCATTAATTCCTAGCTTGTATCTTTTATTCATTATCATATTCGTTTAACATCCGTACTTTCCCTATCGTGGGGTTGGACGTTTTATGTCTCCTCCACTCATCTCTGTTCATGATGTTCTCTTCATCAATGTCTCACCTTCTCAGGTATCTTTTATTATTAAGGATAAAAATACTAATATTACTAATTAATAATTCAGTTAAGATACTTGATCGGAATATTTAGTGTGATGAATGACAGCGCTAATGATGGGTGACCAGATGCGCTAAAGTTGCAATGCTGAGTACTTACTCAAAGGTATCCAGTAAGGGGGCCCCTGTGTATAGACTTTTACACCTTGTACCTCTAAGAGTGGTATTCCCTCCCATGTAATCCTGGTAGTCTCAAACTAGATTGAATTTTTTTATGGTAGATATGTCCATTTTTCCCCTACCTTCCCCACACTTTCATTACAAACTCTCTCACCTTTTTTGTATCTGACAACTAATTCTACATTCAAGTCTTCTACCAGGTTTTGTCTATCCCTGGTATTGGTTGCGACTGGTGGAAGGTATTTTCCCCTACCTTCTTTGATCCGGTTGGTTTGTGGTTTTTAACATTCCTGCATTCCACCCTTTCCCACTCCCCTCCCCCTCCTTTCCCAGAGCTCTTGCTAGCTGAGTGGATACAGTATTGGTCCGCTAATATTGCAGACACCTAGTTTGATCCTAGTAGATCTTACACTTATCACACACACAGCCGATTACAACACTGCTTTCTTTCCTCTCCCATCTTCACAGCTATAACACACACACTGTTGCAAGGAATCCTGCCGATGGGTATCTATATCCACATATCTCTGATGCAGAACAGGTCCCTCTGCCCCGATGGTGGTGAAGGTTCCACCTGAATTCTGGTGTCGAAACATAATACTTCCCGGCACCTCTTCCCAAAGAGGGCAGGCCCCTGGTGACCTCAAGCTCGCCATCGATTGTCATACTTATCTTTATATCTATTTCATTATCTGTTAGAGATCCACCTGGATAAAGGCAGGTTGGCAAATTACTACTAGCCCCCCCTTCCCATACACACAATCTTTTCCTTATCTTACACTCCTGCAAAGAGATGTCAGGTAACACATGATCTGGAGACTTGTGTACCCTCCCTGCCCCAACACCTGGGGATTTTCCTCGACCTAAATGCCTGCAGTGCCAGAGGATGGGTGGCTATCTTGCAAACATTCTCACTTCCTCCAACTTCACCACTTTACAGATCTCTCCTTATAAACTTTTTACCTACTGATTAACGTGGAATCCGAACCAGAGGTATCTAGAGCATATGGCAGCCGCTATGAAGGCAGTCTAAATTTGGACACCATTCAGTGACTAACCACACCTAATGTGGCTTAACTTTTGCTAAAATTAGAGGCATTGTTTCCACTTGGCTAAGTTGTAGTCTGCCCTTGTTAGTATTTCACTTTCCAAAGGGGGAAAATTTCATTTATATAGATCCAAATAATGCAAGTATTGTTAGGGCATTAAAATCTTCTCTTTTTTTTTAGTAATATTTAAAAATTAGGACACATTTTAAAGCTAAAATAGAATTCATATTTTATTTTTTAATATGATTTCAAAAATACATTTGGCAGATGCGGGGAAAATTCTATTTAAGGTCACAGAGAGTATTTGGCTGCTTATTTTGTTAACATTTTCCATTTTTATTAGTTTGTTAAAATAGAATTGCTATAAAAAAAATTAATAATAATAAACCTCCCCAAAGATCGACAAATTAATAATAATAAACCTCCCCAAAGATCGACAAACCTGTTTCTTCCTGCCAATTTTTTTTCTATTTATTGCTAGTAATATACTAGCCTAGTCCTCATTTGTTGCTTACTGAAGAGAAGTTAGTTTATTGTTAGCTCAAAATGTTTTTCATATATTTTTTTTTTTTTAACTTGATGAATAATAGAGTGCAGACAGACAATATTTTTGACTTGATATTAAATTTTTTGCAGCAATCCAACCTCTCCTCCCATCAGATTGGGCCCTCCCTTAGTGGTCACATTTATTTTCCCATTCCTACTTCCAATAAATCTTTGCCAATTGCACTTCTAACAGTGTTGTAGACTTTTGCGTTCCATTGTATCTTTCACTCATATTTATTTTAATTTCATCAATTTCTTTCTTACAAACTTTCTGCGTGCTACATTCTTTTAGGGGTATTACACTAGATTAAAAAAAAGAAGTCAAACTCCAGATACACATCAGTTATGTTGTCAACATGTCTTAGAATTTTTGCCTTGACAAACTTTGTTTTTTCTTGTCTAGACATAAGGGTAAAATTAACTGTACATTCCTTTATCAATTTTACCATTATAGAATGGCTTGATAATCTTTTGTTATCTTTGTGAGTAATCACATAACTTGCATCATCTTGGAATGTAAATTGTTTTTGGAAAAATATTTTTTCTTTATAATTAAACTACCATTTCATAAGTCTTCCTCTTTTCTGTATCAGGATTTTTTTATATATATTTACTAAGAGTGCTTGGTCTCAAAATGCTTTAAATTATAATTCTTTAGCACTACAGCACCTTACATTAAACACTGCTTCTCAATCTCCCAAGTAGTTGGAGGGAGCAGAGTTCATCTGCTCAGGGAGCAGTTAATAAGAATGACAATTGCTTTTCCATCCATGATGGTACAAAAAAAACAATTATAATGTTTGACGCTGCTTTATCTTCATTTTAAATTAATTAATTTTAATTTAAAAATTACGGTTTGGGCAACAATACATAAGTACAAATCCTGCCAGACCACTGTAATGTCCTCTTACAACAGTGAAGTAAAGATAAGACAGAAAGGGTCAAGATTAGAGCTTAATTCCAACTCTTAATCCTTATGGCAAACCATACCTACAAGATCAGGTCAGGTCAGCTGTTGATAAATAGGTCTTGCTGCTATGGGCAGGGAACTCCCATATAATAATATTATTCCTTTCTATGACAAACAAAGTCTCTGTAACCAGATGCAATGGCTGGTCCCAGAGATCTGTGATACAGAATCTCTCAGCAAATGCTATACTTAAAACCTCTCAACATATAGTTATCATCTTTTAAATTATTACCTCAAATATTACAGGATAATGTGTAGATATTAATTCGCTGCATAAATTGGCTGTGAAATGTAGAATTTTGTAGGTAAAATGTTAATTATTGGGGAAATTTTCCCATGTGTAGAAATTATTACGCCACTAAAGTAATGCTTTGAAAAATGAGTATAAGTTTAGAACATGTACTCCCTCAAGTATATTTTAAGTACAAAGGCTTTCCAGGAATATTAAATGTCCCCTCCCCTACACCCCATAAAATCCTACTGCTAGATACAATTTTTTATTTAAATATGGAATAATTATTTCCTTATTATTCTAGTATCCTTCATTGTAAGGCCTTTTACAATGATGTGAGCTGGATTATTATCGTTTTGTCATTATTTTTCTTCAGTGAATTGATCCATTAATCAATTCTTTTGTTAATACCTTGAATATTTTATCATTTTAATGTTTATTCCATTTATAGAATTTTATAAAAAAAAATGTAATTTAAATTATGTATTTGCTTTTATTAGAAATTGTGTTGAATGATATAAAATTGTTCTTTTACATTCATCAGATTGATAAAAGTAAACATTTTTTGCAAATATTGTTTATAAATATTATGAGGTTTCTAAATTAAATTATTTTTATGCCAAATATTGTTTATAATTATTACTTGAGGTTTTATTGCTATAGCTGCTTGCGCGGCATAAAACACTGAAGTTATTTTTGAAACATTGTAGCGGGCTGAAAATATATCTCTAATCCCAATCGATCCAACCCGCTTCCTACACTGTCCGGACGTGAGAAATCGAGGGAGAATGAAACGGATTGTATATACAGTCCCTTTACTTACAAAAGAATACAGTTATATTTACAGCAATTTTATATTATTTACAAGGGAAGTGTGCACACTTCAAAATGAGGCCAAATTCCCCAATCCAAATAAGACACCAAAAGAGAATTTTATAACAGGCGAATACAACAAATTTACTTATATATATCTACACAAAACATAAAAAAAAACACAACAACAACCGAACGAAAAGGGGCACGCGCTATCACTTGTGTGCTGGAGGTGGGTGGTAGTAAGCTAACATAAAAGGAGGCAGGATTGTCAACCAAGGCGGGTATGGTGGTCCAGGTGTTTAGCGAGGTATGAAAGCCCTCCGTCTCAGGGCTGGGCGGAGCACTCGTCTAGAGAACCCTTCTTGCCGTCAGTCCACGCTTCCACTCTCTGTAGAAAAGATATATCCTCCGTTTATGACCCATTTACTTATACATGGAAGGAAAACTAATAAGTGGGCATTACCCGAGTAAATTTATCGACTAGCTTACCTCTAAATGTAAATCCAAACAAGCGTCAACATATAATGTTTTGATAAAAGATTATTTTAAACAAAGTACTATTTTGTTTTAATTATAGTGATATATCAAAGCTAGCTACTAACTTTCCAGAATATGGCGCCTGGAAAGAAAGAAAAACATGGTAATCATTTTATACATAAAATAAACAAAAACAAAACAAACCCATTCCCATTCACACACATTCTTACAGAGGGAGGGAGAGGGTACTGAGAAAAGGGGTGGGAGAATGGCCCTTTTACACACACTCACATTCGCTCCACCACACCCCTCCTTCCTTAAGCCATTCGACCAGCCACTCAAAAAACCCTTTCAATCACTCTTCACGGTACCACTTGTGCTCAATCGCACCCTTCTGCACCCATTCACACTCTTCTACTGGTCCCTGGCTACGCGTAGCAATTAGTCGGGGTTGTTCGTCAGTCGTCCTGTCAGTCTCATCGTCACTATTGATCATCTCATCAACCATACTCTTAGCCCTCATTACCAGTTCTCCCATCTCACGACAGAATTCTTTCATACTCTTCCGTTCAGAACCCTCACTCTTCATACCCCCATTCATCAGCTCCTCACTCACAGCTCTCATCCAACTCAAGGTACATTCTTGCGAAACAGACAGGTCACTCACATCCCCTGTATTCTCAACAGGCATACCAGAAACCTCTTCGACTGGTTCCCACCAGAAACCTGAAAAATCAGCCACTTCATCATTCACTACATCAAACTCACCCTTACTGTTACCATTCATAAAACCCGAAAAATCAGCCACACTAGGTTCATTCTGCCCAAACACACTATCATTCATACTGTTCCCAAAACCAGAAAAATCAGGCACAGGCAGCTCACTCACTCGTCTACTTATACCAGCCAAATCACTCACCTGTTTACGCAAAAACTCAATCTCCCTTTCAAGATCCCCCATACCAGAAACACTCTGCTCAGACTTACTTTCATTCGTACTTGCATTCTTCCTTTCACCCTTCTTTGTACGCTTTCTACTCCTTGAGACTAAGACTAGCTCTTTCCCAGACAGATCCATACTATCACATTCAATCTCATCATCATGCACTTTACCTCTCTCTCTACACAGTCTATACACCGGATGGCTCACCAGGTAGTCAGGAGGTTCTCTCCATCTCCTTAACTGACTCTGATGAGCCCGCACTCTCAGTCATGCCGTCATTCAAACTCTCCAAAACATACGTTACCCCATTTTCCCAAACTCTTACAACTCTATAAGGTCCATCAAACTTCTCACTCATCTTTGATACATTCAACCTACCCTTCACTTCTTTTACCTTCAATACTTTTGTACCTAATTCAAATGAACGGAACCTTTCATGCGCCTCACGCCATACACTCTGCTCACTTTCACTCAAACGAAACCTATCTTTCACTCGCCTTTCAAAATTGATCACAAACTGACATGGGGACATTCCAGTTGCACTATGCACAGTTGAATTATACGCCCACAACACTCTTCCCAGACACACATCCCAGTCATTCACTGTCGTACTCATCATTCTCAACATCTCACACAAGGTTCTTATAGTCCGTTCAGCCAATCCATTTGAAGACGGTACATACGGAGTTGTTCTCACATGCTCCACACCATTCTCTCTCAACATTTGCTCAAAAACTTCCCCTACAAATTCAGGCCCATTATCACTCAGACATCTTCTAGGCTTCCATACACACCTTTCATGCTCAGTCTTCGACTGACCTTCGAACAGGTAGCACGTGTTTCGTAGAGCTCTCAGAATATTTTGATTATTTGATATACTTTGGTGTGTGACATAAACATAAATATTAAGTTATAAGATCATATATTTGGTTAATATAACAAAGTTAAATTGTGGTTATTTTGTATAAATTGTGGTTATTTTGTTTTGGTGAGAAAGTGACTTTTGTTTACTTCAGGGCCATCTTGATTAGCAGTTTTTAAACTTGCGCGCACAAATTGGGGTCAAATTTTTGTTGTTTGTAAGTTTTTGTTTCTATTATTGTTCTTGTTTAAGTATGGCTGACTGTTTGGATGTAGAGAGTATGCCTTTTGAAAGTAGTGTGTATGTAGTGTGCGATGTCTGTGGTGTAGAGAGGAGAGTGAATGTGTCTGAGTGCCGTGTATGTGCTTTGACTGAGGAGGTGAGTCGATTACGTGCGGAATGCTTGAGACTGAACGATTTAGTGTCTGAAGTGAGAAGAGATGCAAGTGTACGTTTGAAGAGTCAGATTGGGACCAGGAGGGAGGAAGTTAGGCCTAGAACAGGGACTGGAGAGAAAGCAGTAAGTGATGATGAGTGGTGGGTGAAAGTGAACAGAATAGATAAGTTAGGACAGGTTAGGTGTGTGAATGAGAGGGACATGGAACCTGTTAGGCTAACTAACAGATTTGATGCCCTGAGAGAGGAAGAATTTGAAAGAGATTTGTCTGGTGTGGCCGTGCCTGAAAGTAGAATAGGAGGTCGAGTGAGTGAGAGCAGGAGGGAGGGTAATACTAGGCCTAGAGAGAATAGGAGAATGACTGAGGTGATTGTGATGGGTGACTCTCAGATTAGGTATTTAGATAGGAAGTTGAATGAAAGTAAATGGAAGGGAGTGAGAGTTTGTCTGCCGGGTGCTGGTGTAAATGATGTGTGTGAGAGGTATGATAGGTTGGTGTCTGGGTGTGAGAGGGAAGCAGTTGTGATTACACATGTCGGAGTAAACGATGTAAAGAAGGTGGGTACTTGTGAGTTACGACAGCGGTATAAAAGGCTGATTGAAAGGATGTGTGAAAGTAGAGTAAAAGGCGTTGTTTCAGGTGTGCTTCCCAGAATGGATGTGGGGATGGAATGGTTGTCTCGTGCAATGGGGTTGAATGAATATGTGAAAGGTTTGTGCGAGGAGTCAGGATTGGTATTTGTAGATGTTTGGAGTGGGTTTTATGGGAATAAGGGTTTGTATGCGATGGATGGACTCCATCTGAGCCGAGATGGGGTTGAGGTTTTGTGGCGGGAATTAGATAGTGTTATTAGGTCTTTAGAAGCGGGAAACTAGGTTTTGATAGTGGTCAGGGAAATTTAATGGCTCAAAGTGAGGCAGGGAAAGGAAGCAAACACAGATTTGTAGAAGGTAGGCAGGCTAATGGAAGTGCTTTAGGGTTAAACTACTTGAGTAGTGATAGTGGTCAGGGAAATACAAGAGTACAGGGTCGGGGAAAGAGAGAAAGGAGATGCAGAGGAGATAGGCCCTCAGGTGCTTCAGGGATAGGTGGGCTGAGTTGTCTTTACACAAATGCTCGTAGTCTTAGAAATAAGAGGGATGAATTATTTAGTTATATCATTCATGAAGATATAGATATAATATGTATAGTTGAATCATGGGTTAATGAAAATATATTTAATGATAATGTCAGTGAATTTGAACTAGAAGGTTATACTATGTACATTAGTCAAAGGAGAGATAGGACTGGTGGTGGGTTGATTATTTATATCAGAAACAGCATTTCTTCAAATCTAAATAACTCTATAAAGCAAGGAGAAGGTGAATCATTATGGATAGATATTAAGGTTGGTAAAAATAGGAAAATACACTTGGGAGCTTTTTATAGACCACCAGGACAGACTGATTGTATCGATGAGTTAATGATTAGGGAAATAAGTAAAGGATGCAAAGAAGATACAGTTATTCTTGGTGACTTTAATTTAACTTCTGTAGACTGGGAAAATATGATAGGAAGAGATAGAGCAAGTTGTAAGTTTATGGAGTGTTTTGAGGATAACTTTTTGATCCAATTTGTTAATAAGCCAACAAGGGGTGCCAATATATTAGATCTAATTCTTTCAAATGATGATCACTTAGTTCAAGGATTGAGTGTAGGGGAATCATTGGGAAACAGTGATCATCAGATGGTTCGGTTTAATTTGCAAATAGTTAAGGGTAAAACAACGACAAACTCCACGAAAATTCCAAATTTTTATAGGGGAGATTACGATAAATTACGCAGCATGCTAAATCAGATTAGGTGGGATATAGAATTCCATGGAAAGAATACTTATGAGATGTGGGATATTTTTAAGACTATATTAAACATGGTTCAGGAACAGTGTATTCCGATGAAGTCTATTAGGAAGAAATGTAGGAAACCATTATGGTGGAACCAAGAAATAGCTAATAAAGTTTCAGAGAAAAAAAGGGCATACCAGAGATTACAAAGTGAGAGTAGTTTAGATAATTTAAACCATTATAGGTCAACCAGAAATGAACTAAATAAGATTATTAAGAAGACCAAAAGGACAGCAGAAATTAATTTAGCTAAAAATAATAATAAAGATCCTAAAAAATTCTTTAGCTATTATAGAATCAATAATCAATCTAACAGTGATAAAATAGGGCCTATTAAATATGAAGGGGTTTTGAAAGAATCTGATGAGGAAATAGTAGAGGTCCTTAATGATCATTTTGCTTCAGTATTCACAGAAGAGAAACCAGTTAGATTAATTGATGATAATTCTAGGTCAAGGGAAGTAGTGATAAATTCTATTAATATAGACAGAGAAGAAATTAAAGGGCTTATAATTCAGTTAAATACTAGTAAGGCATCTGGCCCTGACAACATTCATTCTAGGATTCTCAAAGAAGGTGTAGAAAGTATTGCAGTAGCTCTCGAGAAGATATTTATTAGATCACTAGAGTCTGGAGAAATACCAAATGATTGGAAATTGGCAAATGTAGTGCCAATTTTTAAAAAGGGAAGCAAAGAGGACCCAAATAACTTTAGACCAGTAAGCTTAACTTCTATAGTCTGTAAAATTCTTGAGAAGATGGTTAAGAAGGGAATTTCTGATCATCTAGAGAGTAGCAGGTTAATTAATGATGCTCAGCATGGTTTTAGAAAAGATAGATCGTGTTTGACTAATTTACTGGATTTTATGGATTATGTAACTAAAGAATTAGATAGGGGTGAGAAAGTTGATGTGATCTACTTAGATTTCAGCAAAGCCTTTGATAAGGTTCCACATAGAAGACTAGTTCATAAATTAAAGCTGCATGGGATATGTGGGAACGTTTTAAATTGGATAACTGAATGGCTGAAAAATAGGAAACAGAGAGTTGTACTGAATGGAGTGAGGTCAGAGTGGAGGAATGTTATTAGTGGCGTACCTCAGGGATCAGTTTTAGGCCCTTTATTATTTATAATCTATGTAAATGATCTTGGGCAAGGTGTAAATAGTAAAGTGTCAATTTTTGCTGATGACACTAAATTGGCAGCTGTAGTCAAAGAGGTTGAGGGTAGCTTTAAAGTGCAAGGTGACTTAGATAAGCTGTTAGCTTGGGCTCAGAAGTGGCAGATGACTTTTAACCTTAATAAATGCAAAGTTATTAACATGGGGAGAGATAATAGGGAATTTAGCTATGAGATGGATGGATATTGGCTTAATTCAGTTGAAGATGAGAAAGACTTAGGAGTGGTAGTAGATAGGTCACTGAAATTTTCAAAGCAGTGTATTGAGGCAAAAAATAGAGCAAATAGGGTGCTAGGTTACATTAAAAGAAATGTTAGCTACAAGAGTAAGGAGGTCATCCTTAAACTATACAACTCTTATGTCAGGCCACATTTAGAGTACTGTATACAGGCATGGTCACCACATTTTAGACATGATATAAACTTATTAGAGTCAGTACAAAGGAGGGCAACAAAAATAATACCATCCCTGAAGCACCTTGAATATGAAGATAGACTGAGGGTATTAAATATGTTTTCATTTGAAAGAAGGTGTGTGAGGGGAGATATGATTGAGCTTTTTAAAATCTTTTCTGGGATGGATAAATTAGATTTCAGCAAGTTATTTGAGTTAGAAGGTAGTAATAGAACTAGAGGCCACCACTTAAAGATTAAAAAACAGAGGTGCAGACTGGATGTTAGAAAATATTTTTTCACTAACAGAGTGGTGGATTATTGGAATAGTTTGCCACCTGAGACTGTAGACAGCCCAAACTTGAATGTTTTCAAGCGCAGATTGGATGATTATATGGGGATGGAGGGTTAATTTCTTACTTTTTAGTATGTGGATATGTTTCTTGACTCATTCCTGTGGATGCAGTTTCTTTTTATTGTATATTTTGGGGGATTTTGATTTTGTTTTTGACAGACTCCTATGGAGGCTTTAAATTATATATTGTAGATGCATGGTTGGACATTCCTATGGATTGTTAAATTGTATATTGTAGCTGCATGATCTGACAAAATCCTATGGATGCATTATATGGGTGGGATTTGATGGATACAGATGACCTTTGATAGGCCCTTGTGGCTTTTGTCATCCGTTAAATTATGTTATGTTATGTTATAGGAAAAAACAACTGCTCAACCACATGCGCAACAGTCACACTCCTTTTATCTCTCACAGGCGCTGCATACACAAACTTACTTTTATGATCAACCATCACAACCATACCAACATTCTCAGCACTCGTACGTGGCAAAGACACACAATCAATCACTACCAATTCAAACGGTTCTTTCGCATCAACTTTCAACATCGGTGGTTTCACTTGCACACTTTGCACCTTTCGCTTCTGACACCTTTCGCACGTAGTTGCAACATCATTCACAACAGTTCTCAGAAACGGGTGGAACACACGCTCCTTCATACACTCCCACAGCTTAAACTTACCCATATGCCCATAATTATCATGCACAACCTTCACCAGACCAATCATACCAACTAAGGACATCACAGGTACATCCATATCATCACCACCCTTCACATGCCTCACAAAATATACAACATCCATACAAACAACAAAATCCTTAGCATACCTTTTAAAATCACTTAAACACTCTGGCCATTCATTCAAATCAACACGCATCATTACAATGTTCTTCAACTCACTAACAAAAGGACATATCTCTTGCATCTCTAGAATATCCTTATCACTTAAAATCTCATTCTCATCATCCATGACCAACTCAATCATACCGCAAAACTTGACAACATTCTTTGCACACTCATTCAACCTCATCACCTCACATTCACCTTTCATAAAACAATCCTTATCAGCATCCAAAGACAAATCATTCAATCTCCTAAAGTCTACACCAAGCAAGAAACAACACGGCATTTGCTCATCCTTCAGAATCACAAAGTCATGCTTCACATTCACACCATTACCCAAACTCACTTTCAGACTAACCTGTTCCCATGCCACTATCATGCCATTTCCTAATCCACTTATCCGTAACTTCACAGGTTTATGCTCGCAACATTTAAATTCATCATACTTACTCAGAATCCTCTCATTCACCAAAGACACCTGCGCTCCAGTATCAATCAAACCACAGAACAACCTTTCACCAACTTTCACTCTCGCTTCCATCATATCAGGTCCACCATGTTCGCAATACACCGAAGGAACAAGCACACCAACATCAGCACTGATATCCACACTGTCATTAACTCCCATATCATCACTCACCACACGCTCATCTTCATCCAGACAATCATTCTTCTCTCTTATATATGAACACTTTTCAATCACCCAATTGTAGTGCACACCGCTCAAACATTGCAGATGTACCACATTAGGATTCAAACCCTTCATCTTCTCATCCTTGTACACAATCGGCCTCTCACCACCAAAGTGCACATAAACAATCACTCCATACAAACGACTCACTACAATCAACACTTCCTGAAATGGCGAGACCCCTTGCATACACATCGCTCTCAATTCTTTAATGAAGTTCCGCACCTTTGCCATACCAATGTTTTCAGGCTTCCTACACAATTCATTCATTACCTCCTTCCTTAAATCATCTACACTATCGGGCACTCTCACGTCTACTCCATCACTCTTCAAATCTTGCAAACCATTCCATACACACTCAAACAAGGAATCACCACCACCCTTACTCTCTTTTCCATTCATAATTCCTTTCGGGCAAATACCTGTCCGAGAACCGCTTCATTTTCTTGCCTTGACCTATCTTTGTGCTCTTCGGATGCACAGCTTGATTTTGATTGGGGGGTGGTCGATGACCTCCATGGTAGTGATCACTTTCCCATTCAAATATCATTTTCAGGGCAACTGCCGCCTGAGAGACCACCTCGGTGGTGCTTGGCACGGGCGCGGTGGCCTGCATTTCAGGAAATGACTGAATTCTCTATCTCAGTCGAGGAGTTTAGGTCGGTAGATGAGGCCGTTGAGTTCTTCTCCGGCAACCTTATCGCCGTGGGCCTGACTACTATTCCTAGGACGTCTGGCTGTTTTGCACGCCGACCACTCCCATGGTGGTCGGCCAAGTGTGAGACGGCCCTCAAACAGAAGCGTTATGCCTACATGCGCTATAAGCGCCGCCCGAACGATTTCACTGTCGCTGAATTTCGTCGGGCTAGGGCTAGGTTCCGGTATATTTGGAAGCACGCCCGCCGCTCTTCTTGGCGGGCATACGTGTCTTCACTTAACGGGAAGACCCCTTTAGCTGAGGTGTGGAAGCGAGTCAAAAGGATTCGGGGCAAGTTCTCGCAGGACCCCCCTCCCGTTCTCCAGGAGAATGGGACCGCAATCTCGGACCCCGCGTCCGTGGCGGAATCCTTAGCGACCGCTTTCTCTGCATTCTCTAGCCGTGATGCTGCTCCGCCAGCATTCAATGGACGTCGTGATGTCGCGGAAGGCCGCCGGCTGGACTTTACCTCCAGAGGCGGAGAACCCTTCAACGACAAGTTTACTGTGAGTGAGTTGCGTTCCGCTCTCGCTTCGTGCGCGGACACCGCCCATGGTCCGGACGATGTCCCGTACGCCATGCTTCGACACCTGGGTGAGCGAGGCATGGCCTTTCTGTTAGATCTGTTCAACAGGATCTGGGTGGAAGGTCTTCTCCCAGACTCCTGGCGAATCACTACTGTGCTCGCCTTTCGCAAGCCGGGGAGAGATCACTCTACTCCGACCGGTTTCCGCCCAATCTCTCTAACCTCTTGCGTGTGCAAGTTGATGGAGAAATTGGTAAATGTTAGATTAGCCTATTTCCTGGACAGCGGAGGCCATCTGTCTTCTGCACAGTGCAGCTTCCGTAAGTTCCACTCCACGTCGGATGCTCTGCTCCGACTGGAAAGTGGCGTCTGCGAGGCTTTCCTTCGTAGACAGCACTACGCCACGGTGTTTTTTGATCTGGAGAAGGCCTATGATTCCGCATGGCGATACGGTATCATGGAGACTCTCCACACGATGGGGGCGAGGGGACGCCTCCCAATTTTTATATCTGAATTTTTGCGAGATCGTCGATTCCGCGTACGGGTGGGGGGAACCCTCTCCGGCCCAAAGGAGCAGGAAGAGGGTGTCCCGCAGGGAAGTGTCCTCAGTGTCACACTCTTTGCCCTGAGCATCAACGGCATCACCTCGGTGCTGCCGGAAGATGTTCTCGCTACGCTCTACGTGGACGACCTTTCGATCTCTTTTGGCGCGGCCCAGATGCCAACTCCGGAGCGTCGACTCCAACAGGCATTGAACCGCGTCTCTCGCTATGCCGAAGCGCACAGGTTTCGGTTTTCTTTGGCCAAGACTAAGGTGGTGCACTTCTGCCGCCATCCACGGCTTCACCCCGACCCAGATTTGTTTCTTAATGGGGTGCGCCTGGATGTGGTTGAGTCGCACCGTTTCCTTGGTCTTGTATTCGACCGACGCCTCACCTGGGAGGCTCATATTCGCAGCCTTAGGGTCTCTTGTACCCGCGCCATGGACATTCTCCGTTCCGTGACGTTCAGCGCTTGGGGCGCTGATAGGGCTACCGCCTTACTTTTTTATCGATCCTTTGTTCGCTCGAAGCTCGACTACGGATGCGAGTTTTATGCATCCGCAGCCGAGCGTTTATTGCGGAAGGTGGATTCGATCCACCATACCGGCCTTCGCCTTGCGACCGGTGCCTTCCGCACTTCCCCCATTGAGAGCCTGTTGGTCGATGCTGGGGAGATGCCACTCGCTCTGCGCCGCGTGCAGTGCATCACTCGCCTGTACGCGCGAGCCCGGCGCCTCCCTCAGTCGCCAACAGCTCTCACTGCATCCGCAGCTGATCTCGATGGTGCCTATGCCGCCGAGAGACGCCAGTCATACCCTAAGCCCTTTGGGTTTAGGGCCAGGAAACTCCTTCGAGAGGTAGATATAGCTCTCGGGCCGGTGGCGCCCCTGGTTCTGCCCAGGACGCCACCCTGGAGGGTACCACATTTGGCTATTTGTCGCCACGCCTCTGCTCCCAAAGCTTGTACTGCGCCGGGAGTATTGCGTTCGACCTTTTTGGAGCACACATCGTGTCACGCTGGTACCGTGCCAGTGTATACGGATGGCTCCAAGTCCCAAGAGGGGGTCGGCTTCCACGCCGTATCCCCTCTGTTTGAAGTCAGCGGGGCTCTACCAGGCGCTGCGTCTGTCTTCACGGCCGAGCTGGTGGCAATACACCACTCGGTACGGGAGATTACGCGACGTGCCCGGTTTGGAGACCGGATTGTGATCTATAGCGACTCACAAAGCGCCCTGAGTGCTCTCGGGGCATTGGAATCTCCGCATCCCCTGGTTCGCGATATCCGTGACGCCACGGTTTTGGCGAGCCGGGCAGATGTCGAGATTATCTTCTGCTGGGTTCCTGGACATGTAGGAATTGCGGGGAATGAGCGCGCCGATGAGGGCGCCAAAGAGTCCGCGAGGACTCTGCGACCGGACCAGCGTTTCGCTCTTCCTCACAACGACTACATGGCAGGAATACGGGCAGCTCTTCGGACTGCTTGGCAAAGAAGATGGGAGACGGTCGAAGGGAACTTAAAGTTGCGTGCCATTGCGCCGCGACTGTTCCCATGGACCTATCCCCCAATGCCGCGGCGGCTTCAGGTTGCTTTCTGTCGTCTCCGAATCGGACACACTCGTGTGACGCATCGCTATCTGATGGAGCGCTCGCCTGCGCCCTATTGCAACGACTGCGTCGTCCCCCAGACTGTTCGGCACATTCTTGTCGAATGTCCCAGTCTGGGTGATCTTCGCGCACGATACCTGTCCCAGTACCGGGATGGGCGGGGTCGCTACCGCCTGTCCCTTGTGCTTGGGACAGATTCGTGCACACTGACTTGTGGACTTGTTGACTTCTTGGGGGAGGCCGGCCTTCTCCCTATTATTTAAGCAAGGTTTGTTTGTTTTTTTTTGTTTTTCTTTAGTTGCACGCTCCTGCGCCGGGGGGACCTCTCCCCGACGCACCAGCTTGCTTCCTTTCCCCCTTTTGGGGTGTTGTTTTTTTTTTCTCTTCAATTTCATTTTAAAGTAGCCTAGAACTAGGCCAGTTTTAATACGGCGACTAATGCCCAAGTAGGCAGTCGCCAGATGAGCTCTTAAAAAAAAAAAATAAAAAAAAAATTCGGGCAAATACTCAGGATCACTCACTCCACACACATTTTCATCATTCGTACCAGGATACCTTGACATCAAATCAGCCACTCCATTCCGTTCACCAGGCACATATTCAATCACATAGTCAAAGTCACTCAAATCTTCCAAAGTCCTTGCAATCCTACTATCAGCCCACTTCATACGCTGCAGATACACAAGAGGTTGATGATCGGTTTTTATCACAAACCTCACACCATACAAAAATGGACGCAACACTTTCAAACAATATCTTATCGCAGCCAGCTCTCGTTCCACAGTCGAATACTTTCGTTCTGCAACATTCATAGCCTTGGATACATACCCAATTATTCGCCTGACATTCTCTCCATTCAAACGCTGCTCTTGCATCAGAAAACCTCCCATACAATACCCACTCGCATCTGTATAGAGTCCCCCTCCCTCTCTGGGATCTTTTCTTCAGGGGTTGTTCCCAGAGAGGCTCTGGCCTTCTCGTGGCGAGGGGGGTCAGCCCTGGGCCCCCTAGGGGACCCATGGTGCTGCCAACAAGACTTAACATACCCCTCTTTCTTTCCTCCTCTATTACGATCTTCCACTGCCCTTTAGTTCCCCCTCTTCCTTCACCTATCTAGTGGTCCTTATCAACACCCGACCTCTGCTCGTTTAATGGATTGATTCTGAATTGTTCTTTCATGAAGGTGAAAGAGGCTGGGCATCTCCACCGCCTTCGTCTACCGAATGCCCAAGGAGAAACCCATCGTTGGCCCCTTTTCTCCGTGCGTAGGAGAACTCGGGCAGCCTCTTAGGGTTACAAAGATGGTGTGGTGGATCCGTATCCATTCTCCAAGAGGACATACCGGACGTAACTGATTGCATAGTTGCAGTAGTGCCGGGCCCTTGTAGGCCTCCATGGTGGGGAGCCCCGAGGGAGAATGCGAAGTTTTTTTTCTTTTTGCAATGGCTAGCCATAAACCAAAAACCTCCCCTTCTCGTAAGGGTTCTCGTGCCAAACGTTCCTTAGCTTCCCTTTCAGCCTTTCCTCGCTCGTTGGACCCCTATTCCAACGAAGTAGACCCAGATCTTGATTATCCTCGCTTTCTTGTCATGAATTCATCATCTGACATCCCACTTGCAAAAGTCATGTGTTTGACGTCAATGAATCTTTTGAGTCCCGCTGTGGTGAACCCCGCCGGATGTGGTCAAGAGGAAGTGGTGATGTCGTAGTCGAGGTGTCATCCCACTCTCAACACAACCGTGTGCGAAATCTATCTTCGATAGCTGAAATTCCAATAACTGTCTCGCCCCATCCGCGTCTGAATTTCGTCAAAGGTGTCGTCCGTTCAAACGAACTAAAGGACTACGACCCCACCCGCCTTCAGAGTAAGCTCAGTACCCAACGTGTCACACACGTACACAGGGTAACTAAAACATTAGGCTCCACTAAAGTTCCAACCGCCACACTGATTTTAACATTTGAACGACAAGAAATGCCGCAGTATATTAAAGCTGGGTACCTTTGTGTCCCGGTAAGTCCCTACATCGAACTACCCAAACGCTGCTTCAATTGCAATCAATTTGGACATGTTGGCCGAGCTTGTCGGCACCCTCGCTCCTGCGTGAATTGTAGCTCTGACTACCATGGCCCCGAATGCACCAAAACGCCCCACTGTGCCAACTGCGGAGGTACCCACAGTGCTGCGTCGAAACTCTGCTCCATATTTTTATATGAAAAGGAAGTTCTCGCTTTGCGTGACTCCCTACGTCTAGATATAAGAGAGGCACGCCAGCGTGCCCGAGCACAAACCTCGCCACTCGGCCAGCTCTTCTCTGACGTTTTACGTGATGCTGGACGAAACTGACCATCACGCGCGAGTTCCGACCAGCCTGAAGCACTTCACCCTAGATCTACTCGCAGCGTCGAAAATATTCAGAATATGCAGTCGAAGCATCGCTCTCATACCGAGATAATTAATGTAGCCCCCCTCTCTCCAGCAGCTCTTGCTGGGAGAGACGCTCAGGGTGAGACACTTGAAGACATCAGGCGCTATTTGAAAGAATCCTCAACATCGACCAGTGAAGGTTCATCCACCCGGCCACGAGACTCAAAGCCCAGTGGTAAGAGAAAGGATTCCTCACCTGGGTCATCGACCACCAATAAGCGGGCAGCCTCTGGAGCCGACTCGGCCGAACCCCGAGAATCTCCAATGGACTCCTCCCCTATGGTTGAACATTCTCTGCCCTTAAGTCCGTCTCGCCCTTCACAGGACGTAAGCCCCATCCTGATCCAAACGATGGCAGAAATACACCCAGCTCCACACACCCCGCTCAGATCACCTGTTCGTCCCGCTCACCCTTCAAACCAAGATCCGATTGAAGCAGTTGATACTCCAACATCACCAACTACGGCGGTTGGACCAACTCCTCAGACACCTAAAATACCCTCGACCCATGAATCCGGATCTACCGGCCGAAAATCCCTTCTTGATCTTCCTTTTCCGCCAGGTTGCGAGCCCGAATTACAATCAAGGGCCTCGGTCGGTTCTCCAAAACCCACGAAAAAAACCTCAGTTACTACTCCATCTAGGATTTCTTCCCCTGCAAAAGCAGGATCCTCAAAATCAGCTCTCCGTCTCCCAAGCTCTTTGGGAAGAACCTCAAATACATTATCGGCTTCAAAAGAGAAAAAGATATCCACAGTGGTATCTAATCGTCACACATAATATCTTCCATTTTACAATGGAATTGTCAAGGAGTTCTTCCAAAGTGGGAAGAACTCAAAATTCTTTTGACGACTATCCACCCCGCTGTTATTTGTCTCCAGGAGAATAAACTGGGTATACGGCCCTTTCCGCCGGTGCCCGGTTTTCTCACTTTCAACTCTATTGCCCCTGCTGGAAGCCCCTCTCATGGAGGGGTGTCAATCATGGTATCTTCATCCTACCATGTTTCTCTCATCTCCCTACATACTACCCTCCAAGCTGTTGCTGTGAGGGTTTTTCTTACTAAGCTTTTTACCGTTTGCTCTATTTACCTACCCCTTTGTTTATCATTGTCAAGATCCGACCTTTTAGAACTTATAGACCAGTTGCCCTCCCCATTCTTATTACTAGGAGATTTTAACGCCCGTCACCCATACTGGGGTGACATCACTCGAAATGCCAAAGGCAGTGTTTTAGAGTCTCTTTTATTATCTGACCTTCTTTGTGTTTTAAATACTGGCGATTTTACCTCTTATCATGTCCAGACGGACTCTTTTAGCTGTGTTGACCTGTCTGTTTGTTCCCCTGATTGCTTCACGGAATTTCGATGGTCAATTCTTGATGATCTCCATGGGAGTGACCACTTCCCTATTGTCTTGTCGGCCCTTCAAGTTAGCCCTCATACAACCATGCCCCTAAAGTGGGACTTAGGTCATGCAGATTGGGAAGGTTTCCAAGAGGCGTCCTTCACAAATGCATCTTTGGGGACCTTCAATGGAGTGGACGCGGCAGTAAAATACTTTACATCGACTATCTACAATGCAGCAACACAAACCATCCCACGGAGGCGACCTGTCACGGGCCGCTCAACCGTGCCCTGGTGGACTTCGACGTGTGCAACAGCTATCAAAAATTACAAGTTAGCCCATGCCCGATTCCGAAAGAACCCAACTTTGTGCAACAAGGTCGACCGAAACCGAGCTCGTGCGCTTCGCCAAAGAACCCTTCGTCAAGCTCGCCGAAATTCATGGCGCAGATACCTTTCATCGATCTCCTCTATGACACCTACTGCTAAGATCTGGAAGAGGATTAATAAGATCAGGGGCCGTTATGCTAATCATCATACCCCCACACTCAACTTAGACGGTTCCTTGGAGAATGACGGCCTGGCGGTCAGCAATGCTTTTGCTGACCATTTCCGCGCCGTCAGCAGTGTCAGCCGTTACGATAAGGCTTTTCAATCCTACAAATCAAAGGAAGAATCTCATTCTCCCAACTTCACAACAAAATCTAACCTTCCGTATAACGCTCTATTCAGCATCTATGAGCTGCAAAGCGCTTTGTCCCTTTGCAGATCTACTTCCCCTGGCCTTGATGAGATCCATTTCGACATGATTCGGCACCTGCATCCACACTCTACTCTCTTCCTGCTTGATTTGTACAACCTTATATGGGTGAAGGGTTTTTACCCGTCGTCATGGCGCATTGGGATCATCCTTCCCTTTGTCAAACCGGGCAGGGACGGGTTGAATGCAGATCACTACCGCCCTATAGCTCTCACCAGTTGTTTGAGTAAGTTGCTGGAAAAAATGATATTGGAGCGCCTAAACTGGTTCCTAGAAGCCAATCACCTTCTCTCTCCATTTCAATGTGGCTTCCGCAAAGGTCATAGTACCCTTGACCTACTAGTACGTTTCGAGGGATCAGTCCGGAAAGCTTTCTCATTAAAGCACCGAGTCCTAGCCATATTTTTCGATATTGAGAAAGCCTACGACACAACATGGAGATACGGCATCTTGAAGCAGTTATACGTCTGAGGGATGAGAGGCCTTTTACCTTCATTTATTCAAAGTTTTTTAGCATCTCGATCCTTCAAGGTACGTGTTGGAGACGCATACTCTGACCTGCAACCACAAGAGGAGGGAGTTCCTCAGGGCAGTGTTTTAAGTGTCTTATGTTTTATAATTGCCATCAATGATATTATTTCGTCTCTCCCAGAAGGTGTATCGGCAACTCTGTTTGTCGATGATTTAGCACTATACTGTTCCTCACCTCGCCTTTCATCAGCAGCGCGTCGGCTACAACTGGCGGTCGATGCTGTATCCAAAAGAGCACAACTTAAGGGATTCCGCTTTTCCACGACCAAAACCAAAGCAATGTATTTTCACCGAGGCAGAGGAGTTCTTGTTCCGCCATCTATATCCCTACAAGGCGAAGAAATAGAGTTTGTCTCCGAGTTTCGGTTCCTTGGCGTAACTCTCGATCCAAAGTTATCCTGGTTACCACACCTACGCCGACTTCGAACAGGCTGTCTGCGGGCTCTAGACATTTTGAAAGTCCTCTCACACACTTCGTGGGGCAGTGACCGACAAACATTGTGGACATTTTACACAGCCCTCGTTCAATCCAAATTGGATTATGGCTGTCAAATTTACTCATCGGCTTCCCCTTCAGCCCTTAAAATGCTGAACCCCATTCGAAACCTTGGAGTTCGCCTTTCTAGTGGAGCCTTCCGTACTTCTCCTGTCAACAGCCTTTACTGCGAGAGTGGGGTACTCCCTTTGCCCTACCATAGACTTCAAATCTGCATGCGATACCTCTGCCGAGTACAGCAAGCCCCTGCATCAGAGGTCTACAGATGCCTGTATGCTGCCGAATCAACGGCGGCATATGATAAGTTGCCATCTTTACCCCGCCCTTTGAACCTTCGCATAGGAGATCATCTCTTTAACCTGGGTGCTCCAAGGGTCCTTACCCTTCCATCCTTACTGAACCCTAGGTGGCGTGCTCCTCTCCCCACAGTATGTACCAACATGTGGAGCCTGGAGAAGTCCTCCATGGACCCTCGCATCATTAAAAGCCTGTTCTTAGAGCATTCGATCTCCCACAAACAATGCTGCCCACTATACACAGATGGCTCTAAATCGGACGGTGGCGTGGGCGCCGCAGCCATCTACCCAGGAGGAGAATTTTTAACTCTAGCTTTGCCGCCAGCAGCATCCATTTTTACCGCTGAACTTTCAGCAATCCTTTTAGCCTTTAGACTCATCCAAATTTTACCTTTTAGTGATTTTGTCATTTTTTCCGACTCAAGGAGTGTCTTACAATCAATTAGATCTTTTAATGCGTCCCATCCCGTGGTCACAGAAATTTGCAACTGGCTGATCCAAAATGCATCCCGATATAGAATTATTTTTTGCTGGGTTCCTGGGCAACGAGAAGGCTGATCGGCTGGCCCGCTCAGCACATTCTGTGTCCCCTGAGAACTCTGCTCTGCCTTTTAGGGACTACTTTCCTTCAATAAGAAAGTATATTTTTCAACTGTGGCAGAATGAATGGGATGACTGTTCATCATCCAAACTATACAAAATAAAAAATTCTATTCGTCACTCTTGGCCCTCGAGTCGTCATAGAATGCGGTCGTTGGAGGTGGCCCTTTGCCGAGTTCGTATTGGCCACACGAGACTTACTCACGGCCATCTTGTTTCGGGTGATGCCCATATCAGCCCTCGCTGTCGTTTTTGTGGTGGGGACCAATCGGTTGCCCACCTTTTATTGGATTGTAGCCATTTTACCATTCTCCGGTTGTCCTGTTTCCCGACCCTTTTAACTATTCCTCAACACACCCGTCTTCGATTCATATTGGCGGAGGAATCTTTTAACCCGTCGTTTTTTAAATTTTTGTCACAAAGTGGTCTCCTCCACCTTTTATAGATGATATTTCTCGTTTCACCCTAGCGGCCATATATAATCCACTTGGATTGGGCAGCAACCCACCGGTAACTTATCTTAAATCTTAAATCTGTATAGAGTTCAAGCATTTTAGCATTTACACTATAATCTGGGTAAGCCAATTCAACATCTTCAGCCGCTGCCTCTTTCAGTCTCTCATACGCCTTATTCATCTTATCATTCCACTTGACAACCGTACTACCTTTCTTGCCCATCCACTCAGTCAGAGGCTTACTCACACCAGAACAATCACGTATAAACTTTTGCTGGAACTCAATCAAACCCCAAAACGACTTCAGTTGCTTCACAGTCACCGGTTTAGGAAACATTCGCACCTTCTCAACATACTTCGGTGATTTTCGCAACCCATTCTCACTCACCATATGCCCAAGGAATTCCACTTCTTTCGCAAACCATTCACACTTCGCCACTTTCACACCAAGATTCTCCAACGTTCTCAACACATCATTCGCCAATCTCATATGCTCCTCAAAAGTCTCAGTCATAATCAAAATATCATCTATAAACGCAATCACATTCTTACTCGCAAACTTACTCAACACAACATTCATTGCCCGCTGGAAGGCTCCGGGAGCATTAGCCAACCCAAAGCTGAGGTTCCGGAACTGGTAATGCCTCTTTGAGGAAGAGAAGGCAGTTACTGGCCGGCTCTCCTCAGCAATGGGCATCTGGTAACACCCCCGTACCAGATCCAGCTTCGTAAATCACTCCATCCCATGCATACTATACACACACTCAGATACCACACACATCGGAAACCTTTCTTTCACAGTCCTTTCATTCACCTTTCGATAATCCACACACAGACGCAATCTTCCATCCGGCTTACGTACAGGTACAATTGGACTATTCTTCGCCCTCTCGCTCTCTTCCATCACCCCCAATTGCTCCAATTCCAATCACTGCTCCTCAATTTCATCAGCAACCGGACGTGGCAAATGCCTTGGCCGCTGATAGATTGGGGAGTCCTCCTTCAGGACAATCTTGAATTCCGGGAGCTTTGCAACCCCGAAATCCAGATCACCCTTACTGAGGGCTCCCTTTCGTTCAAATATCATTCGATACACATCCTCCCTTTCATACTCAGTTAAACATCCATCCAATTCCACGATGCTCTTCACATCATTATACGTCCATTCACACGTCTCTTCACCTGCAACATTCACCCTGACATCCGTACTATCATCCATACCTACCTCATTGACAGTGGAGAGGTGGCCCAGTACATCTCCGACTTGGATTCCCCTCACCTTCCCTTTCACACTGGGGTCCGCCTGCACACATACAAAAGGATCATTCATTCTCATCAAGCCATCAAACACTAGCATATATCCGTTCCCACGCTTGAAATTCATCTGTCCCCTTCCATTCGACCACCCTCCATTTGCCCATCCATTCTGCCGGGCCAGGAAGTTCGACATCACTCTAGCTGGTGCAGCCTTCAGGGCATCCCTGTAGCTGACAAACTGCTGGGGTGGATGAAAGCTCCTGGGCTTCTTACCCCCAACATTCACACTGTACCATCCATCCTCTTCTAGATCGCTTTCATCATCAAATCGTCCATCTTCTAACAGTTCCAACACATCCTCCCACATCAACCGTTCACCCGTCAGTCTCACTCTCTCCTTTCTCTTTCCACTCAGCCATTCACTCACCTTTCGTGGGATTGTGTCCAAAAACTTCCTCATGAGTGGTTTACATTCATTTACATCATCATCACCATACCTCGTTCTTGCCATACTCTCAAGCCTATGTGCATACATATTCACACTCTCACTCTTCCCCATTCGAGCCTTCTCAAATTCATTCACCCTTTTATAGTTCACACTCTCTTTCATTCGTTTCACCTGCCCAATCAATCTCTTCTTCACTACATCGTACTTTGGCTCTCCCACACTCGTTATCACTCGCAAGAACTCCAACACTTTCCCATCCAAACAATCTCCCAGAACACTCACCCAGTGACCCTTGTTCTGCGGGTACTTGAGCTTGTAGTACCGCTCAAAATCCCCGAAGAACTCATCCATACTCTTTCCCCCATGCAATATAAACTTATCAATCCTTGGCACTTCCCTAATCAAAATTCCTTTCCCCACATTCACTTCACTCTCCGAAGAGCTACTCTCGGTCTCACTCATTCCAATCATATCGTCACTCTCTCCCTCATCTGAGTATAGCGAATCCACACTCTTCCCTCTCGCCTTCCTATCCTTAACCTTAGAACCATGCTTACTTCCTCTCTTACTTTCCACTCTCTTCCATTCACCCCCTTTCCTACCACTCACAGTATCTTCTTTAGACTCAATCATACTGCCATCCATTCCATTTAGCGGAGTCCCTTCAGTAGGAGCAGGGGTCAGGGTTGTAGGTCCTGGCGCTGATCCAGCCCCTGTCATCATGTTATACAGGTCCTGCATCCGTCGGTCCGTCTGATCCTGTCGGTCTCCCATTTCCTTCTTCATCCTATCAGTCTTTTCATTCATCCCTTTTATTTTATTCTCCATTCCCTCCATCATTCCCCGCAACATTTCACACTCCTCTTCTTTCTTTCTCAACTCCAGTCTCAATCGTACTACTTCTTCATTCAATGTTTCCGCTACAGCCATTGTTCCCAAGTTAGTAAAAAGATAGGAGGAGGGAAAAATCAAACAAACTACTTGTCACACTAATTGGGTATGGACTGCAATCCAATCCAGTCACGCTCCCGGTTTCGAAGTCTCACGTCCCTATTCGGGCGCCAAATGTAGCGGGCCGAAAATAAATCTCTAATCTCAATCGATCCAACCCGCTTCCTACACTGTCCAGACGTGAGAAATCGAGGGAGAATGAAACGGATTGTATATACAGTCCCTTTACTTACAAAAGAATACAGTTATATTTACAGCAATTTTATATTATTCACAAGGGAAGTGTGCACACTTCAAAATGAGGCCAAATTCCCCAATCCAAATAAGACACCAAAAGAGAATTTTATAACAGGCGAATACAACAAATTTACTTATATATATCTACACAAAACATAAAAAAAAACACAAAAGCAACCGAACGAAAAGGGGGCACGCGCTATCACTTGTGTGCTGGAGGTGGGTGGTAGTAAGCTAACATAAAAGGAGGCAGGATTGTAACCAAGGCGGGTATGGTGGTCCAGGTGTTTAGCGAGGTATGAAAGCCCTCCGTCTCAGGGCTGGGCGGAGCACTCGTCTAGAGAACCCTTCTTGCCGTCAGTCCACGCTTCCACTCTCTGTAGAAAAGATATATCCTCCGTTTATGACCCATTTACTTATACATGGAAGGAAAACTAATAAGTGGGCATTACCCGAGTAAATTTATCGACTAGCTTACCTCTAAATGTAAATCCAAACAAGCGTCAACATATAATGTTTTGATAAAAGATTATTTAAACAAAGTACTATTTTGTTTTAATTATAGTGATATATCAAAGCTAGCTACTAACTTTCCAGAATATGGCGCCTGGAAAGAAAGAAAAACATGGTAATCATTTTATACATAAAATAAACAAAAACAAAACAAACCCATTCCCATTTACACACATTCTTACAGAGGGAGGGAGAGGGTACTGAGAAAAGGGGTGGGAGAATGGCCCTTTTACACACACTCACATTCGCTCCACCACAACATGAGTCCTACTAATTTCTTCTCGCTCAAAATCTGAGTCCATTCAAGTAACGAGGGACGTCCATCCTCACACCAGTAGTTGGGGTGTTATGGAGTTTTGCAGTAGTGGGCATTCCATCAGTACCATGATGGAAGGTCCGTCACTGATGGACTTCCGTTTCGCTGGTGGACTGACGACTGATGGAAGCGATTTTCGGCCATCACCTGAACCGTCAATAACCCGAAAAGCAAAGATGACCTTCGGCAAATAATGTTTCCGTCAGTCGTCAGCGAAACGGGAGTCCGTCAGTGACGGACTGATGGACTGCCCACCACTGGAGTTTTGACATACCTCATTGTACTTTCCCTACATCTTATTAAGTATTTATTAGAGTGTATATATTATATCCTTCATTTACCCCGTAAAGGGTGCGGCGATTTGCCATCCTGGCCGCCGTGCTGACGGGATTCAGCACCCCGTCCGACCCCAGCTTAGCCTCTTCTCCTTCTTTCAGACAGACGATATTTCTCCCCTACTTCGTCGCTTTTCATTCAACCTCTCCTACAACTTTCTCTGGTCAGCCTCTAATTTCACAGGGTAGATGCTGACCTTCTTCTCAAGCCAACCGTCCCAGATCGGGACTGAGGGAGGGAGGGGACAATATTCCCTAACCCCTGAGCTCAATTTCGGGATGATGGGTTTTTAACAACCTGCTTCATCCCCACCCATACCTTCCTCATATCCCTTTCATCCTCAATTCACTGTCTATCCTTGATTTTATACCGTGTCTAAGGTGGAGCCGCCATGCCGATGGACTGCCAGGCCACCAGGCGGGAGGGGTGGTCCCAAATGGCGGCGCCTGGCTCTGCCGGGCCTGCAAGCACCCCTTGCAGTGAGGGCTACTGTGAGAGGTGATGCGCGATTGCATCCCGTGTAAAAAAGAGGGTCAGTATGCCCAATGATGAAGATAAAAAAAAACAACCCCCAAATTCCCCTGGAACATCAACGGAGCCGCCCTCGGGCGGCTCCACCGAAAAAATGGAGGTACCTCTCCTTGTGCTTGCGCAGGGGACCCTCCATACTTCTTTAACCGGAGAGGAGGCTTACTCCTCTCCTACGCCTACGGGTGTAGGGGACTTTTCTTTCTAAGGGGACTGCTAAGAAAGCCAGCAGGCAGCCCATTGCCAACCGCCCCTCGTGTAAGCGGCTCGGTAGAACAAACCCCCTTAGGGAGGAGAGGGAAGCTAGGCCCCTTCGGTCGCTTCCCTCAAAAGACCTGCTGGCAAGAATTTTAAACCTTGCTGGGGTCAAGGCCTGTGCCTCCCCACACAAGACTGGCGACACTGCCAAGGGGACCTGCGATGTCCTGGGAGGGGATGGCCAACTGGAGGTCCCTCCTGTGATAGACATGGTCCTTGAGGAAACCCAGCCTCAGAAGGTAGGGCCTTCTATGGGGGATAATCCGCGATCGGCGCCAAACACCGAACGCAAATCCGCCCCTATGCAAGGTCCTCTTCAAACGGTTATGGTTTCTGAGGCAGTACAAGGAGGGAAAGGATCTCATCCAACCGGTGCCCCTACGACCACCAGGACTTTCTCCATTTCGGAGAAGGACCTGGCTGAGGCCGGTCCATCTGGCCTAGATGCTTCTGCCGGCGGAGGTGAGAAGCGGGTTCATTCCCCGCCCTCCTCTCCAAAAAAGAAAAAGACTAAGACCAAAAAGACAAAGAAGACTCGGGGCTCCTCTCCATCTGCGGGGACGGATGGGTCTGCTGCCACTCTGGCAACGACCAAGCCAAGATCGGCACATCCGGCCCCTCTGCTTCCCCCCCCGGTTGCAGAGCCCCTGACTAAGACGAAAACACACAGGGCAGAGCCTCGATGACATCGGGGCCCCTGATTCAGAGGTTACCTGGTGTTTTCGAGAAAACTGGCTTCAAACGCTTCCTCGTCATTCGCTCCACCGATGGCACCATGTTGGCCAAGGGCAACATGATCCATCAGCGGAGAGGATTAGCTAGTGTAATTGGTAGAGAGCCGAAGGTGCCCTGTTTCTCGGACCGGAGCCTTCTGGCGAATTCGGCGAATCCCGCCGAGGCGGCCAAGATAAGTGCTCTTCGGATACTTCATGGCACCCCGGTGAGTGTGACGCCGCACTCTACCATGAACTTTGTGAAAGGAGTAGTTTATGCGAGGGAACTCATTGACTATTCCATAGAGGACATCACCCTAGAGCTGGCCGACCATGGGGCGGTCAAGGTCGAACGTGTGATGAGAAAACAGGGCGGGCCTCGAGACCCACCCCTACACTCTGTCACGTTTACTGTGACAAGCTTCCTGAGTGGGTGCGTTACGGTTGGTACCGCTACCGCGTGAAGGCATTGGTGCCACTGCCGCGGCGGTGCTATTACTGTCACCGCTTCGGCCATACGAATCGTTCTTGTAGACGTGCAAAGTCCGGGTCACCCGAAGTTTGTGTAAATTGCTCCAAGACCGCACACGATAAGCCCAAATCATGTGTGGCCAAGTGTGTCAATTGCTGAGAGCCGCACCCCGCTTCTTCGAAGCAATGTGTTGCATATCTCCTCGAGAAAGAAATCCTGGCCGTTCAGGCCTAGGATCGACTCTCATTCCGCGAGGCTAAGGACTTGATCCTGGTGCGCCCGGCTCTGCCTGGGACGTCATATGGCTCAATAGTTAGAAAGACACCCTCTTCTCCTGGCCCATCCAGGCCAACGAGCACGGTTGTTTCCGCGCCCATTCTGAGCCCTTCTGTGGGCTCTACTCAACCCGGGCGCTCCCCTGGTAA
The DNA here is from genome assembly GCA_963969495.1 of Ceratothoa steindachneri. Classification (NCBI taxonomy): domain Eukaryota; kingdom Metazoa; phylum Arthropoda; class Malacostraca; order Isopoda; family Cymothoidae; genus Ceratothoa; species Ceratothoa steindachneri. The sequence continues at coordinate 111,640,633 of OZ018333.1, forward strand.
AGCTGTCGGCAAAAAGTGTTCACACCCAGCCCCGGCTAAAACCAGGGCTTCCTTCTCTTCCCCCAGCGTGACCGTTTCCCGTACGGCGAAACGGCCACGCGCCTCCACGGAGTCGTTAGACTCACAGGAGGCAACACCCCTGAAGTTTGTTGCTAGGCCATCTTCCGGGGTTCCTAAAGTTGTCCCCCGAAAGGAGCACAGCTAGAAAGGAGCTTCGGATCCTTCGCCTTCGCCTAGTGGTGGGCTGAGTGGCTCGGATACGGTAGTTCCTCGAAAAGAGGGCGTCCCGCCTCCGAAGCCACAACGCCCGCCTAAGGGTTTGAGGCGGAGGGACGAAAAGACTCGCATGGTGAGCCCAACCTCCCCCAATAAGTCCACGAAGGCGACAGCGCCTGGAGTTCTGCCTCTGGGAAGCGTACGGCCATTCCCGTGAGGGTCTTCTGTTCGAAGAGGGCCCCCGCATCTCCTCCCAGCCTGGCCTGGAGAGCATTTTCCTTCAATGGAATTGCCGTGGACTCCGGGCCAACTGGGATGAGTTGCGGAGGCTTGTCTCGTTTCGTTCCCCGTTATCTATTTTTCTGCAGTAGACAATGCTATGCGCGTGCCCCCTGCCCACCTCCCGGGATATAAGGGTTTTGTGACCCCACCACCAAGAGATGAGGGATGCGAAGTTTACACCCGGCATGATGTCTCCGTTCTTCCTTTCTCTTCAGATACCTCCTTTCAGGCAGTGGCTGTGTAGCTGCACCTTTATAGGGGGTATACTGTTATTTCTGTGTACATTCCACTGTCAGCTGACTTCGCCGCGGGGGACTTCCGCCGGGTCGTTGCACGGTTGCCGAGGCCCTATCTCTTGCTTGGAGAGATCTGAACGGCAGGCATCGTATCTGGGAGATTACTCAATAAATCTCAGTGGACAAGTCCTTGCCAATCTGATCGAAGAGCTTGAGATAGGTGTCCTAAATGCGGATGAGTTTACGCATCACTGTCCGAGAACCGCTTCATTTTCTTGCCTTGACCTATCTTTGTGCTCTTCGGATGCACAGCCTGATTTTAATTGGGGGTTGGTTGATGACCTCCATCGTAGGGATCACTTTCCCATTCAAATATCATTTTTCTGGGCCGCTGCTTCTCGAGAGCCCGACCCGGTGGTGCTTGGCGCGGGCGCGGTGGCATGCATTTCAGGAAATTAATGATTTCTCTATCTCAGTCGAGGAGTTTAGGTCGGTAGATGAGGCCGTTGAGTTCTTCTCCGGCAACCTCATCGCCGCGGCCTGACTACTATTCCCAGAACGTCTGGCCGTTTTGCACGCCGACCACTCCCGTGGTGGTCGGCTGAGTGTGAGACGGCCCTCAAACAGAAGCGTTATGCCTACATGAGCTATGAGCGCCGCCCGAACGATTTCAGTGTCGCTGAATTTCGTCGGGCTAGGGCTAGGTTCAGGTATATTTCGAAGCACGCCCGCCGCTCTTCTTGGCGGGTATACGTGTCTTCACTTAACGAGAAGACCCTTCTGGCAGAGGTGTGGAAGCGAGTCAAAGGATTCGGGGCAAGTTCTCGGAGGACCCCCCTCCCGTTCTCTAGGAGAATGGGACGGTAATCTCGGACCCTGCGTCCGTGGCGGAATCCTTCGCGAGTGGTTTCTCCGCATTATCTAGCCGTGATGCTGCTCCGCCAGCATTCAATGCACGTCGTGATGTCGCGGAAGGCCGCCGAATGGACTTTACCTCCAGAGGCAGAGAACCCTTCAACGACAAGTTTACTGTGAGTGAGTTGCGCTCAGCTCTCGCTTCGTGCGTGGACACCGCCTATGGTCCGGACGATGTCCCGTGCGCCATACTTTGACACCTGGGTGAGCGAGGCATGGCCTTTCTGTTAATTTTTTCCTAGAGGATCTGGGTGGAGGGTCTCCTCCCGGATCCCTGGCGAATCGCTACTGTGCTCGCCTTTCGCAACCCTGTAAGGGGCGCGGCGATTTGCTATCATGGCCGCTGTGCTGACCGGTTTCAGCACCCCGTCCGAACCCAGCTTAGCTTCTTCTCCTTCTTTCAAAACACTTGTGTTGCCCATAGTCCCTGCTCGTCATACAACCTCTCCCACAACTTTCTCTGGTCAGCCTCTAATTTCACAGGGTAGATGCTGACCTTCTTCTCAAGCAAACCGTCCCGTATCGGCGCTGATGGGGAAGGGGACAATGTTCCTTAACCCCTGAGCTGCGGTTCGAGATGTTTTTTTTTAACAACCTGCTTCATCCCCACCCATACCTTCCTCACATCCCTTTTCCTCTTGTCTTCACACTCTATCAATTTTACGCCGTGTCTAAGGTGGAGCCGCCATGCCGATGGACTGCCAGGCCACCAGGCGGGAGGGGTGGTCCCAAATGGCGGCGCCTGGCTCTGCCGGGCCTGTACGCACCCCTTTCAGGGTGGGCTACTGCGAGGTGTAATGGGCGATTGCTTCCCGTGGAAAAAATAGGGTCACTCCATGCCCATGACTGAACACCAAAAAACCCCCAAATCTCTTCCTCATTTACCCTTGTACATACATCGACGGAGCCACCCTCGGGCAGCTCCAAAGAAAAAATGCAGCCCTCCCCCCTCTGTGCTTGCGCAGAGGACCCCCTAAAATTCTCTAACCAGAGAGGAGGCTTACTCTTCTCCTACGCCTACGCGTGTAGGGGACTCCCCCTCACCCCCTTCTCTGGAGGTGCTTTTGGGCACCTCCCTGTTTCCAGCGGCAGTCCCTTTTCTTTCCAAGGGGACTGCCAAGAAAGCCAGCAGGAAGCCCATAGCCGACCGCTTCCCATTGAAGCGGCTCGGTAGGGAAAACCCCCTTGGGGGTGAGAGGGAAGCCAGGCCCATCCGGTTGCTTCCCTCAAAAGACCTGCTGGCAAGAATATTGAACCTTGCCGGGGTCAAGGCCTGTACCTCCCCAAACAACCTGACTAGTGACAATGATAGCAACGGGACTTGTGATGTCCTGGGGAGGGATGGCCAACTGGAAGCCCCCTGAGATAGACATGGTCCTTGGGGGCAACCCAGCCTCAGACGGTAGGGCCTTCTATGGGGAAAAATCCCGGATCGGCGCCAAACACAGAACCCGAATACGCCCCTATGCAAGGTACTCCTCAAACGGCTAGGGTTTCCAAGGCAGTACAAGGAGGGGAGGCATCTCATCCGACCGGTGCCCCTATGAGAGCTAGGTATAGCTCTCGGGTCGGTGGCGCCCCTGGTTCTGCCCAGGACGCCACCCTGGAGGGTACCACATTTGGCTATTTGTCGCTACGCCTCTGCTCCCAAAGCTTGTAGATCGCCGCGAGTATTGCGTTCGACCTTTTTGGAGCACACCTCGTGTCACGCTGGAACCGTGCCAGTGTATACGGATGGCTCCAAGTCCAAAGAGGGGATCGGCTTCCACGCCGTATCTCCTCTATTTGAAGTCAGCGGGGCTCTGCCAGGCGCTGCTTCTGTCTTCACGGCCGAACTGGTGGCAATACACCACTCGGTACGGGAGATTACGCGACGTACCCGGTTCGGAGACCGGATTGTGGTCTATAGCGACTCACAGAGCTCCCTGAGTGCTCTCGGGGCATTGGATTTTCCGCACCCCCTGGCTCGCGATATCCGTGACGCCACGGTTTTGGCGAGCCGGGCGGATGTTGAGATTATCTTCTGCTGGGTTCCTGGACATGTAGTAATTGCGGGGAATGAGCGCGCCAAAGAGTCCGCGAGGACTCTACGACCGGACCAGCGTTTCGCTCTTCCTCAGACCGACTACCTGGCAGGAATACGGGGAGCTTTTCTGATTGCTTGGCAAAGAAGATGGGAGACGGTCGAAGGGAACTTAAAGTTGCGTGCCATTGCACCGCGACTGTTCCCATGGACCTACCCCCCAATGCCGCGACGGCTTCAGGTCGCTTTCTGTCGTCTCCGAATCGGACATACTCGTGTGACGCATCGCTATTTGATGGAGCGCTCGCCTGTGCCCTATTGTGACGACAGCGTCATTCCCCAGACTACTTTGGGTGATCTTCACGGACGTTACCTGTTCCGGTACCGGGATGGGCGGAGTCGCTACCGCCTGTCCCTTGTACTCGGGACGAGTGCGGGCACCTTGACTAGTGGACTTGTGGACTTTTGTGGGAGGCCGACCCTCTCGTTATTATTTAACCAGGTTTTTGTTTTGTTGTTGTTTTTTTCTTATAGGTTGCACGCTCCTGTGCCGGGGGGCCCTTCCCCCGACGCAGGAGCTTGCTTCCTACTCGTTTCCTTTTCCCCTTTTTTTTAGTTTCTGTCGTTGTTTGGGTTGTTTTTTGTGTTTGTGTTATTTCATTAAATTTAAAAGTAGCCCAGTTCTAGGCAGTTTTTAATATGACGACTAATGCCCAAGTAGGCAGTCGCCAGATGATCTCTTAAACCCCCCCCCCAACATATTTTGAGCTATCTTCATGCAACTCCACCTCTTAAAAAGCCATGAAACCCACCCACCCTTGAGACTGCTCAGGGGGCCCTCCAAGCTTCTTCCACTGGAGAACTCTTCTCTCTTCCACTTTGCCATCTTTGGAGCCTTCTTCGGGCAACTCCAACTCTGAAAAGGTGCAACCCTTGGACTGTTCAGCAGGCCCTCCAAGCTTCTTCTAGCATATAACTTTTCTTCCTTCCACATTGCCATATTTAGACCCGTCTTGGGGCAACTCCACTCTTAAAAGGACCTGAAACCCATCCACCCACCCCTGGGACTTTTCAGGTGGCTCTCTAAATTTGTCCCAGCGGAGAACTCTTCTTCCTTCCACTTTGCCATCTTTGAAGCTATATTCGAGCAACTCCACCTCTGAAAAGGAGGTGCAACCCACCCACCCACCCCTGGGACTGTTCAGCGGGCCCTCCAAGCTTCCGGCGGAGAACTCTTCTCCATCTTTCTTGAAGGGTTCGGGCGGTTGGCCCCTTACTCTTCTTTGGAGCCGCCCTTTGGCGACTGCATCTCAGTAACAGCGGCAATCCCCCTTTCCTATCTCAAGGGACTCAAGAGAGTGGGCAGGTGGCCAAAATTGACCTCACTGGGAGCAGCTCGATAAAGTCAACCCCCTTTTAAAGGACAACAGATAGCAGGGGCCCTCTGACCATGCTCCCTACCATCCTATAAGGATGTCTATGCACCTTGCAGGAGGGCCAGCCTGCCTGTCCTCCCTCCCGCAGTCGCCAGATGGGCTCTAAAAAAAAAATCCTCCCTTCCGCGATGGAGTTCGGTTTGTCGGCCAGACTTGACAGTGACTGAAAGTAATGCCTTAGAGGGGAGGATGGAGGGGTGCCACATGGAGGTCCTCCCTGAACTGGACATAATCCCGGATGTGATCCAGCCACAGGTAGCATCTTTCATGTAGACGAACCTAGATCCGCAAATGTGAGTGGTTTGGACTCGCGAGGACCTGCGAGAGGGGGGGGACCTTTTTCCTCAGCTGTTGCCCCATCTGACAGCTAAGATCTTCTCCATCCCAGAGAAGGATCTTTCTGAGGCCAGTCTGTCTGACCTTGGGCCTACTTTCGAGGGTGAAGAGAAGCGGGTTCATTCCCCACCATCCTCTCCCCAAAATATAGTGAAGATAAAGTGTAATAAATGTTCCTCTTCTTAAGGAGGGGGGGAGGGACTACGGAGACGGACGGGTCTGCTACCGTTTCGGCACGCAGCCTGGCTAAGATCGGCCCGTCCAGACCCGAAGCGCTCTCATGTGGGTAGGCCCAAACAAAGACCAAGTGCGCTGAGTGGATCCTCGATTACGCCGCAGACCCTCATTTATAGAGATCTGGCGTTCGCGAGGTCGCTGGGTTTAATCGTTCATCAGATGGCTGTATGTTGGCCAAAACCAAAATGATCCTTTAAAAGAGAGCTTTAGCTAGCATGATTGGTAGAGAGTCGAAGGTGACCCGTTTCTCGGACGGGGGAACCTCCCTGCGAGTTATTTGGACACATCCGAGGTGGCCATGCTTAGTGCCATTCGGACATTTAATGGCTTCCTGGTGAGTGTAACACCACTATATACCATGAACATCGTGGAAGGAGTAGTTTATGCGACGGAACTCTGTGGAGTACTCCATAGATGACATTACCTTAGAGCTGGCCGACCATGGGGTGGTCAAGGTCGAACGTGTGATAAGAAAACACGGAGGGGCCTTGAGACCCACCCCTACACTCTTTGTTACGTTCGACTGTGACAAGCTCCCTGAATCAGTGCGGGCCGGTTGGTATCGCTACCTCGTGAAGGCATTCGGGGCACTGTCTCGCAGTTGCCACTACTGGTATCGCTCATTTTTAAATGCAAATTCAGGTTTAGCCGAAGACTAAATTGCAAAAAGTCAGATGGTTCACATGTGTATACGAAGCCGTCCCGAGTAAGAGGGACAAGTGTTAGCGACCCTGCTCAACCCAGTATTGGAACAACGTGTGCGAATATCATCACCCTGATCGGAACCTTCAACAAAAATGTACGAATAGTTGAGGGGGCAACGTAATCGTGGCAGTAAGACCAGGTACTTGGCATCCGTATACACTGGCATGGTTTCAGCGTGACACGAATTGTACTCCCAAAAGGCTAAACGCAATACTCCCGGCGCTGTCGAAACTTTGGGAGCACAGACGTAGTGACAAATAGTCAAAGGTGGAATCATCCAGGGTGGAGTACTGGGCAGAACCAGAGGCTCCACCGGCCTAAGAGCTACACCGAGCTCTCAAAGTACCGTAGAGATCGGCCGCGGAGACAGTGTGAACCGTTGATCACTGAGGGAGTTGCCTGGCTTTTGCGTACAAACGTAGAAGGCGACATGTACGGTGGAGTAGCGAATATCATCTACCCAGTATCGACAAATAGGCTATCAATGGCAAAAAGCACCGGTAACCAAGCGTAGACAGGTGTGGTAGATCGAGTTCACCTTCCGCAATTCACGCTAGAATATGCATACAGTAAATATGCCTATGTACGTAGTCAAGCTACATTAGACCCTAAGGGTGCGAATATGAGCCTGCCAGGTGAGGGGGTTGGAAAACAATACCAAGGAAACCGCTCGAATCCATCACTTAGTCTAACACCGTTTAGGAAAAGTGCCGGTCGAGTGGAGCCGTGGATGGCGGCAGAAGTGCACCACCTTAGTCTTGGCCAAGGAAAGCCGAAACCTGAGCGCTTGGGCAGAGTGAAATATGAGTTTCAATGCCTGTTCGAGTCGACGCTCCTGAGTTGGCACATGGGCACCACCAAGAGATCGAAAGGTAGTCCACATAGAGAGTAGCGAGAACATCTTTCGGCAACAACGAGGTGATACTGTTAATGCTCAATTCACTTTGTGATACTTTCTTGGTAGACACCCTTATCCTGCTCTATTTGGACCTCCTAAACAGTTGGCGGAATCTACGATTTCGTCAATACTCAGAATTAAACACGGGAGTCTTCTCGTTCCCATCATGTGGAGACTCCATGATACGGTATCATAGGCCTTCTCCAGATAAAAAAACCCCATGGCGTAGTGCTGTCTACGAAGGACTGTCTTGCAGATGTCATTTTCGAGTCGGAGCAGAGCATCCTACGTGGAATGGATCTTGCGGAAGCCGCACTGTGCAGAAGACAGGTAGCCTCCGCTCTCACGAACAAAAAGTCTAGTCCATTTACTAATTTCTCCAACTTGAACACGCAGGAAGTTAGAGACTGGGCGGAAACTGGCTGGGTTAGCGTGATATCTCGTAGGTTTGCCAAAAGCCATTCGTAGGAGTCTGAATACCCGGTGTCCAGATCCTGTTGAACAAATCTAACACAACAGCCATGCCTTGCTCACAGGTGTCTAAGCATGGCACACGGGACATCGTTCGGATCATGGGAGGGTGTCCGCGCACGAAGAGAGATTGACACGCAACTCACTCACAGTAAACCTGTCGTTGAAGGCTTCTCCGCCTCTGGAGGTAAAGTCCAGTCGGCGGCTACTGCGACATGACGACGCGAATTAAATGCTGGCGGAGCAGTATCCCGGCTAGAGAATGCGGAGAAAGCTATTTCGAAGGATTGCCGCCCACGCGGGGGCCGACATTGCGGTCCCATTCTCTCGCAGAAGGGAAGGGGGGCTGCGAGAACTTGCTCCGAATCCTTTTGACTCGTTTCCACGCCTCTGCTAAAGGTGACTTTCCGTTAACTAGACTCTTATGCCCGCCAGAAAGAGCGGAGGGCGTGCTTCTAAACATACCCGAACCTAGCCAAGCTCGACAAAATTAACCGACAGTGAAATCGTTCGGGCACCGCATTTAGGGATAACTTCTGTTTGAGGGCTGCCTCAAACTCGGTTGACCACCACGGAAGAGGTTGGCGTGCAACACGGCCAGATGATATAGTAATAGTAGTTAGGCCCGCGGCGATGAGGTTGCCATAGAAGAACTCAACTGCCTCATCTACAGACCTAAACCCGATAGAGAAATCATTCATTTCATAAAATTCGGGGGCTCGGGTGGCAGTGGCCCAGAAAATATTTTAATCGGAAAGTGATCACTACCATGGAGGTCATCGACTACACAAAACCCCAAATCAGGCTTTACATCCGAAGAGCATATTAGGTCGAGTCATGAAAATGAAGCGGTTCTCAGGCAGTGATTCGTAAACTAGTGGACATTTAGGACACCTATCCAGCTCGTCAGCAGGACCTGACCCATGGGATTGATCAAGTAGTCTCCCCAGAGGAGGGGTCTACCGTTCAGATCCCCGAGAAAGAGAAAAAACCCCCCTCGGCAACCGTGCCACGACGCGGCGGACCCTCCTTCCCTAGTCGAAATTGGCTACGGTAGAATGTACGCTGAAAAACAGTAACAAATCCACGTGCAGCTGCAAAGCTACTGCCTGAAAGCTCGTCACAGTCGAACGTGACCATAGTGTAGAGGTGGGTATCGAGGCTCCTCCCTTTTTTTTACTCATCACGCCTTCGACCTTCACCCCCTCCATGGTCGGCCAGCTCTGTGATATCATCTATAGGTTAGCCCACGAGTTCCCTCGCATAAACCACTCACTTCACGAAGTTCATGGTAGAGTGCAGCGTCACACTCGCCGGTGTGCCATCAATTTTCAGAGTCACTAATCATGTCTACTTCGGAGGGTCTGCGCATTCGCTAGAAGGCTCATGTTCGGACCTCTACTAATTACGATAGCTAGTGTTCTCCTTTGATGGATAATGTTGGCCTTGGATAAAATGCTGCCATCAGTGGAGCGAATAACGAGAAAGAATTTGAAGCCAGCGGGCTCGAAAACAACTAATCTCTAAATTAGGGGCCCCAACGTAAGATGCTCCGCTCTGTGCGCTTATAATTTTGGTTTTTGTCAGGGACTTCCCACCAGTGGCTGCACGTTCCTATCTTGGCTTGCTCTTACTGAAACCGCAGCGTACGCGTCCTCCATGTGACTCCAGCGGAGGTAGAGGACCTCCCCCCCTTCCCCGTCTTTTTCGTTCCTTTTCATTTAAGGAGAGGAGGGTGTGTAATGAACCCGCTTCTCCCCTCCGCTGAAAGGAGCCCCTAGGCCAGATAGACCAGCCTCGGCAAGATCCTTCTCTGAAATAGAGAAGTCTTTGGCTGTTACAGGGGTACCAGACGGGAAAGGAGATCCCTCCTCTCCTTGTGAGGCCTCGGAGTCCCGAGTCGTGTAAAGAGAAACTTGCACAGGGGCGGACTCGGGTTCTGTACTGGGCACCTAGCACAGGTTCGACCCCATGGAAGCAACTACCGTCTGGCGCTGGGTCACTTCAGAAACTATTTCCATCTCAGAGGGGTCCTCCATGTGCCCCACCCTTCACCGGATTGCGTTGGAGTAGTAGACTTGATATACACGCCTGCAGACATTTAGAGGTCACTCCAAGGTCACCAGTTATGGGAGGAAGCTTTTTTTTTATTATAATTTTATTTATTCTTGCTTTCCACTAGATTTTTCTTTTCTTTTTACATTTGCAGGTTGTCTTGCTGGTTTATTGAATTTTCTTCTTCTTGACTGAATTTCCTTTTTCTTTTGAGTTGGTCCTTCAAACGTTTTCTTCCGCTATCCTTGGCTTCCGAATTCTGGTTGAGTTGGTTCTTTAAGCGTTTTTGTTTTCTTCCTTGAGCGATTACATAAAATTTATTTAGACTCGCTGAGATTCGAACGAGGTACCTCTTGATTCTGTTTCCGATGTTTATGCCACACGACTGGCTAAGTCCGATATTTTGACGGTAAGTTTTTCTGCGATTCATATATATATGGAGTTGGACAGAATTTCTCTTATACATTCCGCACCCCTACAGGATGACGGGCCCTGTCATCTTTGGCCCTATCGAGCCAGTCAATTATGGGCCCCCCTGCCTGCTCTCTTGGCAGTCCCCTTTGAAAACAAAGAGATAAAGTCGACCAAGGGTACCTCCATTGAAGAAGGTTTCCTGCACCCGTAGGTCTAGGAGAGGAATAAGCATCATCTCAGATAAAAGAAGTTTGGAGGGTCCCCTGAGAAAGCACAGGAGGCGGGGGAAGGAACCTTTTCTACCCTGGAGCTACCCGAGGGCGGCTCCCACGATGTTACATGGGAGAGGGTGTTTTTTTAAATTGTCATCACCGGGCATGGTGACCCTATTAAATTCACGGGACGCAAAGGGTAATCACTCCTACGAGGAGTTAATATAGGGCCGGCAAACCCACCTGCTGCCATTAGAGACCACTGCTCCCGCCCAGTGGCCAGGCGGCTCCACCTTGGGCTGGGTGTAAAATTGATAGACTGTGAAAGGGTATGTGAGGGTGGGGATGAATCAAGTTAAGAACACACCACCCCAGGCCGGAGCTCAAGGGTGAGGGCACATTGTCCCCTCCCTCCCTTCTCAGCCCCGATCCGGGATAGTTGGGTGAGAGGAAGCTGGTCGGCGTCTACCCTGTGAAATTAGAGGCCGACCAGAGAAAGTTGTGGGAGAGGTTAGAAAACACAGGCTGTCAGAAAGGAGAAGAGGCTAAGCTGGGGCCGGACGGGGCACTGAGTCCCGTCAGCACGGCAGCCAGGAAAGGAAATCGCTGTGCCCCTTACGGGGTATCCGAGATGGAGAATGTCTTAGGGCTCAGAGGGGCACCAGCCGGACGAGGAGGTCCTTCTTTCCCTTGTGAGTCTGAGTCGTCTGAGGAAGCTTGCACAAGGGCAGACTCGGGTTTGGTGTTTGGCAGTCGAACCCGCCTTCTGTGGCTGGGTCACTCCGGGAACATATCCATTTCAGGGATGGCCTCCGCATGGCCATCTCCCTCCCCACAAAGCATCAGAGATCCCATTCGCGGTACTTCCAGTCACAGTCAATTCTTTGGTCAAAGGGGTGTCTGGATTTCCCTCATCCTCTCCGACACCTTGAGAGGATGAGGCCACGCTTGGAGGCGGATCTCTATACGACTGCGGTCGGCCACTATTCCTTTCAGTCGTCACGATGATGAAAGGAAACAAAGGGCCTCATGGAGAGTAGATACTATCACCTCCCAATGACTTGGGAGGTTAAGAGAAAAGTCTCCATAGGATCATTTACACATATAATTCGTCCCGGTCCAATGTGCATGGGCTTTGTCAACTCGGTCTGCCATTTATGCAAAATTGTCCTGGAACTTTGATTATAAAGGATGGCGCCGGCATAGCCACTTTATCTGTGTATTGGAGGAAGGTGAGCAGAGTCAAGGGCCCAGGACACCCCTGTGCCTAATAGTTGCCTTAGCCTGTGAGCTTTCGGTCCTTGCAACAGGACCTCACAGTATAGTGCCTCTCGACTAAGGCTCATAAGAGGACGAAAGTGCGCCGGGCAGCCAGAACCGCTGTAGAGAGGAGAGCAACTGTGGAAAGAGGGCGTGTAATAAAGAGAAGAGAGAGGCGGGTGAACTAACGAATAGGGTGGTTGATCGCCTATTATTATCATACCCTGGTACTCCGTGATTCCAGGATGGCATCTAGTCCACCAAGGCACCACAGCTACTGGACCGAACTCTGTCCAGGTGAAAACACTCCTTCTGTAAAGTGGGAGAAGAAAAGATTGAATGGAGAGCCCTAATGAAAATAAATAATACTTATAATAATATAATTAATAACAACAATAATAATTAATACTAAGCATAATAATTATAATACATAAGTAATGATAAATAATAATTATAGAATATCAATAAATAATAAAATTAATAGTGCTAAATACTACTAATAAATAATCATATTAAATGTGATAATAATAATAAAGTAAAGTAGCACTGAGTGTGGGGCCCCGTCAGTGTTCATATCAACCCTAATTGGAACACAATCCGGGAGGACGTTCCCCTCCCACTGGGAAACGCTCCATCAAATGGCGTTGTGTCCAGCGAATGTTTCCGATTAGGAGACGACAGAAAGCAAACAGTTTTTTTTTTTTTTTAAATTTAAAGAGCTCATCTGGCGACTGCCTACTTGGGCATTAGTCGCTGTATTCACCACTGCCTAGTACTAGGTATCTGTAAAATAAGATGCACAAAAACAAAAAAGAAAAGAAAAAGGCAACGAGCAGGAAGCAAGTTCCGGCGCAGGAACGTGCGACCTACTAAAATAACTAAAAGCAACCAAAAAATTACTTAGTTAAATAAAGGGAAGAAGGCCGGCCTCCCCCAAAAGTCTATAAGTCCACCAGTCAATGTGCACGAACTCGTCCCGAGTACAAGGGACAGGCGGTAGCGACCCCGCCCATCCCGGTACCGGGACAGGTAACGTGCACGAAGATCACCCAGACTGGGACATTCAACAAGAATATGCCGAACAGTCTTGGGCACAACGCAGTCGTCACAGTAGGGCGCTGGCGAGCGCTCCATCAAATAGCGGTGCGTCCAGAGTGTGTCCAATTCGGAGACGACAGAAAGCAACCGGACGCCATCGCAACATTGGTGAGTAGGTCTATGAGACAGTCGCGGCGCAATGGCATGCAAATTTACCCTCTTCTTTGCCAGGCAGCCTGGAGAGGTGACATGACTCTTGCAATGTAGTCAGGGTGGAGTATCGTTAAACATGATAGGAACCTAGCGCTTCAGAGCACTCAAACAATCCCTCTTCCACACAATCAAATACGAATCCGCAGCGCAATAAGCTTTCCCTCCCAATTGGCAATTTAATAAAACACAACCAAAATTAGCCTCTCCCAACTAGTCCTATCACTGCACAGGAACAGAAATTTTAGCCTAAATAACATCAACTCATCGAACAGATAATAAACCTTGCTTACACTAAAATTCCGGTAAGCAAAGTGGAACATCCAATCTGGGTGAGATCAGAATGGATGAAATTAACAAAGATCAAAATGACTGGAGGGAAAGTAAAAGAAAGCACAATTTTGTATAAGGTCCAAACCTACAGTTAAAAGTACTACTCGGAGGTACACAAGACTGGATGGGTACGTAAGGATAGAAAATCTTCCCTGGTTCAAGTGGTTTTCTTGTGGGTTCAGAGACGAGGAATTGAATAGGGCTGACAGGTGAAAATTAAAATTTATATTTATTCCATAAAATATATAAAAATTAAAAGTATAAGTTTTAAAATGAATTTTCATCCCGCGGAATGGTGAAGAAATTCATCTTCATCGGTACCAACCACGGGTTGAGAGATTAAAACCAGTCCAGTTGGGAAAATGGTAGCTTAGATAGGGGCTTATATTTTTTTGACCGCTTTCTTGCGGGACCAAAACATGCATATGGAGGGACAATGAAGTTCATGACAGAACAGTTCCTTGCTTAGGAGCAAAGGGCATGGGAATATGAGACCGAGGTCTGCTGCTCCCGCTAACCACTTTCTTGGGATGAGCTCCATGGTCATTCTCTTTGTTGGAAGAGAGTGAATTAAATTTCTTTGGGGGTTGAAAGTGTCCCGAAGACCTCCTTTGGTCAATAGCAGCTGTGTTGGCTTTGTTATGGTTAAACACAGGTTTAGCAGGAGGAGCAGAAATACGCCTTTGTGAAATGGCGGGTTTCGGAGGCTCGTTGCGTACAATGGCTGACTTCGCGTTAACTTTATTAATCGGTTTTAGAGGAGGGCGGATATTGCTCCCTTGGGGAGGTGGGGCAATATTATTGGGAGTTTTGCGATTGGCTGCAAGACCGGCCTGGTTTTTGTCTACCACTGTTTTGCGATTGGCTGCAAGAGCGGCCTGGTTTTTGTCTACCACTGTTTTGCGATTGGCAGCAAGAGCGGCCTGGTTTTTGTTTACCACCGTTTGGCGATTAGCTGCAAGGTGGGTCTGTTTTTTGTTTACCACCGTTTTGCGATTGGCTGCAAGGTGGGTCTGTTTTTTGTTTACCAGCCCAGTCGAAGTAGATCCCGCATCTGGGCAACCTTCAACACTCTCAACGGATGCAGAATTCACATAGGTCGTATCAGTCTGGGAGTTTTTCTGAATGTCAGGCTTGGAGTTCAGAAGCTTCTTGAGAGAGGTGTCGTGGTTCGCTTTAGTCAACACTTCACCTGCTTTCAACTTCGGATTAAGTTTAAGCGAATTCGTTCTCTTGAGGGTCAAATTTGGCTTTGGTTGAAGCGTTTGCAGGGATTTTAAAGATCGTCGGGAGAGGACACGCGACTTGGTAACGGCTTTCCCAGACGATCCCGAGTAATTTACCTTTGGAGGATTTTGATCGGATTCAGAATTCAGTCCTTCAGCGGTTTCCGACTGTTCTTGTTTGGAATCGCTGAATGTACCTTCTACCTTGGTTTTACTTGTATCTTCAGTCTTCAAGTCATCGGGTAACTTTTGAGACCTTTCCTCAAGATAATTTTCAGGGGGAATTTGATTGGATATAGAATGCCGTTCTTCAGCAGTTTCTGACTGTTCTCGTTTACAATCATTGAGCGGAACTACCGCCTTGATATTGTCTGCATCTTCAGGCTTGAAGTCACTGTCAGGTCGTTGAGGACCAGTGATGGGAAAGGCATTTTCATACGAATCGGGAGTCTTCGAGTTCAACTCTCCCACAGTAGACTCTCGTGAGAAACTAAGCGGTCCATTGATGACTGAAAAAAAAAGCGGGCCATAAGTTTTTTTTTTTTTTTTTTTTAAGAGGGTATTCTTGGCGACTGCCAACAAAGACATGAGCTGCCGTAAAAAGACTAGCCTACAAATTAGACAATGTTGAAAAAAACCCGGTTTTTTCTTTTTTTTAAGAGCTCATCTGGCGACTGCCTACTTGGGCATAAGTCGCCGTATTCACCACTGCCTAGTACTTGGCTACTTTAAAATAACAAGCAAAAAAACAAAAACAAAAATTATGAAAAAAGGAAGGCAAGAGGCAGGAAGCAAGCTCCAGCGTCGGGGAGGGGTCCCCCAGCGCAGGAACGTGCGACCAAGAGAAAAAAAAACCCCGCCCCCACAAAAAACAAGTTAAATAAAAGGGAGAATGCAAGCCTCCCCCCAAAAGTTGGTAAGTCCACCAGTCAAGGTGCACGCACTCGTCCCGAGTACAAGGGACAGGTAACGTGCGCCAAGATCGCCCAGACTGGGACACTCAAAAAGTATGTGCCGAACAGTCTGGGGGATAACGCAGTCGTCACAACAATAGGGCGCTGGCGAGCCCTCCATCAAATGGCGGTGCGTAACGCGAGTGTATCCAATTCGGAGACAACAGAAAGCAACCCGAAGCCACCGCGAAATTGGGGGGAGGGGGGGTCCATGGGAACAGTCGCCGCGCAATGGCACACAACTTTAAGTTCTCTTCGACCGTCTCCCATCTTCTTTGCCAGGAGCCCAGAGAGCTGTCCATATTGCTGCCATGTAGTCGGTGTGAGGAAGAGCGAAACGCTGGTCCGGTCGCAGAGTCCTCACGGACTCTTTGGCGCCCTCATCGGCGCGCTCATTCCCCGCAATTCCTACATGTCCAGGAACCCAGCAGAAGATAATCTCGACATCTGCCCGGCTCGCCAAAACCGTGGCGTCACGGATATCGCGAACCAGGGGATGCGGAGATTCCAATGCCCCGAGAGCACTCAGGGCGCTTTGTGAGTCGCTATAGATCACAATCCGGTCTCCGAACCGGGCACGTCGCGTAATCTCCCGTACCGAGTGGTGTATTGCCACCAGCTCGGCCGTGAAGACAGATGCAGCGCCTGTCAGAGCCCCGCTGACTTCAAACAGAGGGGATACGGCGTGGAAACAGACCCCCCTCTTGGGACTTGGAGCCATCCGTATACACTGGCACGGTCCCAGCGTGACACGAGGTGTGCTCCAAAAAGGTCGAACGCAATACTCCCGACGCCGTACAAGCTTTGGGAGCAAAGGCGTGGCGACAAATAGCCAAATGTGGTACCCTCCAGGGTGGCTTCCTGGACAGAACCAGGGACGCCACCGGCCCGAGCCCTATACCTAGCTCTCGAAGGAGTTTCCTAGCCCTAAACCCAAAGGGCTTAGGGTATGACTGGGGCGTCTCGGCGTCATAGCCACCCTTGAAATCAGCTGCAGATGTATTTTTTTTTTTTTTTTTTTTTTATAGAGCCCATCTGGCAACTACCCACTTGGGCATAAGTCGCCGAAAAACACGACAGCCTAGAATTAGGCTACTTTAAAGTTAAAATATGAAAACTTAACAATCAATATAAATTAGAAAAACTTAACAATCGAAGCAATCTCCGGCAGCGGGGGGAGGTCCCCCTCACCCCGGTGCAGGAGAGTGCAACCTAAAACAAACCAATAATAGAAAAAAAGGAACCTTAAATAAAGGGGAGAAGGCCGGCCTCCCCCAAAAAGTCAAAAAGTCCACCAGTCATGGTGCACGCACTCGTCCCGAGTACAAGGGACAGGCGGTAGCGACCCCGCCCATCCCGGTACCGAGACAGGTATCGTGCGCGAAGATCACCCAGACTGGGACATTCGACAAGAATATGCCGAACAGTCTGGGGGACGACGCAGTCGTTGCAATAGGGCACATGCGAGCGCTCCACCAAGTAACGATGCGTCACACGAGTGTGTCCGATTCGAAGACGACAGAAAGCAACCTGAAGCCGCCGCGGCATTGGGGGATAGGTCCATGGGAACAGTCGCGGCGCAATGGCACGCAACTTTAAGTTCCCCTCGACCGTCTCCCATCTTCTTTGCCAAGCAGTCCGAAGAGCTGCCCGTATTCCTGCCATGTAGTCAGTGTGAGGAAGAGCGAAACGCTGGTCCGGTCGCAGAGTCCTCGCGGACTCTTTGGCGCCCTCATCGGCGCGCTCATTCCCCGCAATTCCTACATGTCCAGGAACCCAGCAGAAGATAATCTCGACATCTGCCCGGCTCGCATAAAACCGTGGCGTCACGGATTTCGCGAACCAGGGGATGCGGAGATTCCAATGCCCCGAGAGCACTCAGGGCGCTTTGTGAGTCGCTATAAATCACAATCCGGTCTCCGAACCGGGCACGTCGCGTAATCTCCCGTACCGAGTGGTGTATTGCCACCAGCTCGGCCGTGAAGACAGACGCAGCGCCTGGTAGAGCCCCGCTGACTTCAAACAGAGGGGATACGGCGTGGAAGCCGACCCCCTCTTGGGACTTGGAGCCATCCGTATACACTGGCACGGTACCAGCGTGACACGATGTGTGCTCCAAAAAGGTCGAACGCAATACTCCCGGCGCAGTACAAGCTTTGGGAGCAGAGGCGTGGCGACAAATAGCCAAATGTGGTACCCTCCAGGGTGGCGTCCTGGGCAGAACCAGGGGCGCCACCGGCCCGAGAGCTATATCTACCTCTCGAAGGAGTTTCCTGGCCCTAAACCCAAAGGGCTTAGGGTATGACTGGCGTCTCTCGGCGGCATAGGCACCATCGAGATCAGCTGCGGATGCAGTGAGAGCTGTTGGCGACTGAGGGAGGCGCCGGGCTCGCGCGTACAGGCGAGTGATGCACTGCACGCGGCGCAGAGCGAGTGGCATCTCCCCAGCATCGACCAACAGGCTCTCAATGGGGGAAGTGCGGAAGGCACCGGTCGCAAGGCGAAGGCCGGTGTGGTGGATCGAATCCACCTTCCGCAATAAACGCTCGGCTGCGGATGCATAAAACTCGCATCCGTAGTCGAGCTTCGAGCGAACAAAGGATCGATAAAAAAGTAAGGCGGTAGCCCTATCAGCGCCCCAAGCGCTGAACGTCACGGAACGGAGAATGTCCATGGCGCGGGTACAAGAGACCCTAAGGCTGCGAATATGAGCCTCCCAGGTGAGGCGTCGGTCGAATACAAGACCAAGGAAACGGTGCGACTCAACCACATCCAGACGCACCCCATTAAGAAACAGATCTGGGTCGGGGTGAAGCCGTGGGTGGCGGCAGAAGTGCACCACCTTAGTCTTGGCCAAAGAAAACCGAAACCTGTGCGCTTCGGCATAGCGAGAGACGCGGTTCAATGCCTGTTGGAGTCGACGCTCCAGAGTTGGCATCTGGGCCGCGCCAAAAGAGATCGAAAGGTCGTCCACGTAGAGCGTAGCGAGAACATCTTCCGGCAGCACCGAGGTGATGCCGTTGATGCTCAGGGCAAAGAGTGTGACACTGAGGACACTTCCCTGCGGGACACCCTCTTCCTGCTCCTTTGGGCCGGAGAGAGCTCCCCCCACCCGTACGCGGAATCGACGATCTCGCAAAAATTCAGATATAAACATTGGGAGGCGTCCCCTCGCCCCCATCGTGTGGAGAGTCTCCATGATACCGTATCGCCATGCGGTATCATAGGCTTTCTCCAGATCAAAAAACACCGTGGCGTAGTGCTGTCTACGAAGGAAAGCCTCGCAGACGGCATTTTCCAGTCGGAGCAGAGCATCCGACGTGGAGTGGAACTTACGGAAGCCGCACTGTGCAGAAGACAGATGGCCTCCGCTGTCCAGGAAATAGGCTAATCTAACATTTACCAATTTCTCCATCAACTTGCACACGCAAGAGGTTAGAGAGATTGGGCGGAAACCGGTCGGAGTAGAGTGATCTCTCCCCGGCTTGCGAAAGGCGAGCACAGTAGCGATTCGCCAGGAGTCTGGGAGGAGACCTTCCACCCAGATCCTGTTGAACAAATCTAACAGAAAGGCCATGCCTCGCTCACCCAAGTGTCGAAGCATGGCGTACGGGACATCGTCCGGACCATGGGCGGTGTCCGCGCACGAAGCGAGAGCGGAACGCAACTCACTCACAGTAAACTTGTCGTTGAAGGGTTCTCCGCCTCTGGAGGTAAAGTCCAGCCGGCGGCCTTCCGCGACATCACGACGTGCATTGAATGCTGGCGGAGCAGCATCACGGCTAGAGAATGCGGAAAAAGCGGTCGCTAAGGATTCCGCCACGGACGCGGGGTCCGAGATTGCGGTCCCATTCTCCTGGAGAACGGGAGGGGGGTCCTGCGAGAACTTGCCCCGAATCCTTTTGACTCGCTTCCACACCTCAGCTAAAGGGGTCTTCCCGTTAAGTGAAGACACGTATGCCCGCCAAGAAGAGCGGCGGGCGTGCTTCGAAATATACCGGAACCTAGCCCTAGCCCGACGAAATTCAGCGACGGTGAAATCGTTCGGGCGGCGCTTATAGCGCATGTAGGCATAACGCTTCTGTTTGAGGGCCGTCTCACACTCGGCCGACCCCCATGGGAGTGGTCGGCGTGCAAAACGGCCAGACGTCCTAGGAATAGTAGTCAGGCCCACGGCGATGAGGTTGCCGGAGAAGAACTCAACGGCCTCATCTACCGACCTAAACTCCTTGACTGAGATAGAGAATTCAGTCATTTCCTGAAATGCAGGCCACCGCGCCCGCGCCAAGCACCACCGAGGTGGTCTCTCAGGCGGCAGTTGCCCTGAAAATGATATTTGAATGGGAAAGTGATCACTACCATGGAGGTCATCGACCACCCCCCAATCAAAATCAGGCTGTGCATCCGAGGAGCACAAAGATAGGTCAAGGCAAGAAAATGAAGCGGTTCTCGGACAGTGATGCGTAAACTCATCCACGTTTAGGACACCCATCTCAAGCTCTTCGATCAGATCGGCAAGGACTTGTCCCCTGGGATTTATGGTGTAATCTCCCCAGAGAGGATGCCTGCCGTTCAGATCTCCAAGCAAGAGATAGGGCCTCGGCAACCGTGCCACGACGCGGCGGAAGTCCCCCGCGTCGAAGTCAGCTGACGGTGGAATGTACGCAGAAATGATAGTATACCTCCTATCCAGGTGCAGCTGCACAGCCACTGCCTGAAAGGAGGTATCTAAAGAGAAAGGAAGAACGGAGACATCATGCCGGGTGTAAACCGCGCATCCCCCAGCCCGGCCGTCCCGCGGTGGTGGGGTCGCAAGACCCTTATACCCCGGGAGGGCAGGCAGGGGGCACGCGCCTAGCATGGTCTCCTGCAAAAAAATAGCTAACGGGGAACGGGATGAGGCGAGCCTCCGCAGCTCCTCCCAGTTGGCCCGGAGTCCACGGCAATTCCATTGAAGGAATATGCCCTCCAGGCCTAGCTCGGAGGAGACGCGGGGGCCCTCCTAGAATTGAAGACCCTCACGGGAATGGCCGTACGCTTCCCGGGGGCAGAACCCCGGGCGCTGTTGGCCGGACAAAGCGCTGAAGGCGCTGTCGCCTTCGAGGACTTATTGGGGGAGGTTGGGCTCGCCATGCGAGTCTTTTCCTCCCTCCGCCTCGAAACTTTAGGCGGGCGTTGCGGCTTCGGAGGCGGGGGGCCCTCTTTTCGAGGAACCACCGTCTCCGAGCCACTCGCTCCACCTCGGGGCGTGGGCAAAGGGGCCGAAGCTCCTTTGTTGCTGTCCTCCTTTCGGGGAACAGCTTTAGGAACCCCGGAAGATGGCCTAGCGACCATCTTCAGGGGTGTTGCCTCCTGTGAGTCTAACGACTCGGTGGAGGCGCGTGGCCGTTTCGCTTTACGCGAAACGGTCACGCTGGGGGAAGAGGGGGGAGCCCTGGTTTTAGCCGGGGCAGGGTATGAACCCTTTTTGCCGCCAGCTTTACCAGGGGAGCGCCCAGGTTGGGTAGAGCCCACAGAAGGGCTCCGAATGGGCGCGGAAACAACCGTGCTCGTTGGCCTGGATGGGCCAGGAGCAGAGGGTGCCTTTCTAACTATTGAGGCATATGACGTCCCAGGCAGAGCCGGGCGCGCCAGGACCAAGTCCTTTGCCTCGCGGAATGAGAGTCGATCCTGGGCCTGAACGGCCAGGATTTCTTTCTCAAGGAGATATGCACCACATTGCTTCGAAGAAGCAGGGTGCGGCTCTCCGCAATTGACACACTTGGCCACACACGATTTGGACTTATCGTGTGCGACCTTGGAGCAATTTACACAGACTTCGGGTGACCCCGATTTTGCACGTCTACATGATCGATTCGTATGGCCGAAGCGGTGGCAGTAATAGCACCGCCGCGGCAGTGGCACGAATGCCTTCACGCGGTAGCGGTACCAACCGGCACGCACCGACTCAGGGAGCTTGTCACAGTCGAACGTGACGAAGAGTGTAGGGGTGGGTCTCGAGGCCCCTCCCTGTTTTCTCATCACACGTTCGACCTTGACCGCCCCATGGTCGGCCAGCTCTAGGGTGATGTCCTCAATGGAGTAGTCAACGAGTTCCCTCGCATAAACTACTCCTTTCACAAAGTTCATGGTAGAGTGCGGCGTCACACTCACCGGGGTGCCATGAAGTGTCCGAAGAGCACTTATCTTGGCCGCCTCGGCGGGATTCGCCGCATTCGCCAGAAGGCTCCCGTCCGAGAAACGGGTTACCTTCGGCTCTCTACCAATTGCACTAGCTAATCCTCTCCTCTGATGGATCATGTTGCCCTTGGACAACATGGTGCCATCAGTGGAGCGAATAACAAGGAAGCGTTTGAAGCCAGCGGGCTCGAAAACGCCAGGTAACCTCTGAATCAGGGGCCCCGATGTCATCGAGGCTCCGCCCTCTGCATTCTTGGTCTTAGTCGTAGTCATGGGCTCCGCACACGAGGGGGTAGAGGGGCCGGATGTGCCGATCTTGGCTTGGTCGCCTACCAAAGTGGTAGCAGACCCATCCGTCCCCGCAGCCCCCGCGGATGGAGAGGAGCCCCGAGTCTTCTTCGTCTTTTTAGTCTTTTTCTTTTTAGGAGAGGAGGGCGGGGAATGAACCCGCTTTTCA
This sequence comes from Ceratothoa steindachneri, assembly GCA_963969495.1. Taxonomy (NCBI): domain Eukaryota; kingdom Metazoa; phylum Arthropoda; class Malacostraca; order Isopoda; family Cymothoidae; genus Ceratothoa; species Ceratothoa steindachneri. Next base: position 111,662,726 of record OZ018333.1, read on the forward strand.
CCTCCGCCGGCAGAAGTCCCCAGGCCAGATGGACCAGCCTCAGCCAGGACCCTCTCCGAAATGGAGAAGGTCCTGGTTGTCGTAGGGGCACCTGTCGGAGGAGATCCCTCCCCTCCTTCTACTGCCTCGGAGCCCTCAGCCATTTGAGGAGGACCTTGCATAGGGGCGGATTCGGGTTCGGTGCTTGGCGCCGAGCCCGAATTCCCCCCCATGGAAGGCCCTACCGTCTGGGGCTGGGTCTCCTCAAGGACCATGTCTATCACAGGAGGGGCCTCCAGTTGGCCATCCCCTCCCAGGACATCGCAGGTCCCCTTGGCAGTATTGTCACTAGTCAGGTGGTGTGGGGAGGCACAGGCCTTGACCCCAGCAAGGTTCAAAATTCTTGCCAGCAGGTCTTTTGAGGGAAGCGACCGAAGGGGCCTGGCTTCCCTCTCCCCCCTAAGGGGGTTTGCCCTACCGAGCCGCTTGCACGAGGGGCGGTCGGCAATGGGCTGCCTGCTGGCTTTCTTGGCAGTCCCCTTAGAAAGCAAAGGAGGGACTGCCGCTGGAGATAGGGAGGTGCCCGAAAGCACCTCCAGAGAAGGGGGTGAGGGGGAGTCCCCTACACCCGTAGGCGTAGGAGAGGAGTAAGCCTCCTCTCCGGTTAAAGAATTATGGAGGGTCCCTTGCGCAAGCACAAGGGGGGGGACCTCCATTTTCTCGGTGGAGCTGCCCGAGGGCGGCTCCGTAGATGTTTTTGGGGAAGTTGGGGGTTGGGGTTTTTGTTTTTTTTCATACATGGGCATGGTGACCCTCTTTTGATTACGGGACGCAATAGCTCATCACCTCTCGCAGTTGCCCGCACTGCGAGAGGTGCTTACAAGCCCGGCAGAGCCAGGCGCCGCCATTCGGGACCACCCCTCCCGCCTGGTGGCCTGGCAGTCCTTCGGCATGGCGGCTCCACCTTGGACACGGCGTAAAAAATATAGGTTGTGAAGAGGAGAGGAAAAGGGATGTGAGGAAGATGTGGGTGGGGATGAAGCAGGTTGTTAAAAAACCCCCATCCCGAACCGGAGCTGAGGGGTTAGGGAACAATGTCCCCTCCCCCCTCAGCCCCGATCCGGGGTGGTTGGCTTGAGAAGAAGGTCAGCATTCTACCCTGTGAAATTAGAGGCTGACCAGAGAAAGTTGTGGGAGAGGTTGTATGAAAAGGCGACGAGGTAGGGGAGAAATCGGGCTATCTGAAGGAAGGAAGAGAGGCTAAGCTGGGGCCGGACGGAGTGCTGGATCCCGTCAGCACGGCGGCCAGGATGGCAAATCGCCGCGCCCCTTACGGGGAGCTGCAGATGTAGGAGGGCTGTTGGCGACTGAGGGAGTCGCCGGCTTCGCGCATACAGGCAAATGGTTCACTGTGCACGGCGTAGAGCGAGTGGCATATCCCCAGCATCGACAAGTAGGCTCCGGAAGGCACCGGTCGCCAAGCGAAGGCCGGTGTAGTGGATAGAGTCCACCTTCATCAATAAACGCTGGGCTGCGGATGAATGAAACTCACATCTGTAGTCGAGCTTCGAACGAACAAAGGATCGATTAAAAAGTAAGGCAGTAGCCCTATCACGCCCAGCGCTGAACGTCACGGAACGAAGAGTATCCATGGAGGGGTACGAGACCCTAAGGCTGTGAATGTGAGCCTCCCAGGTGAGGCGTCGGTCGAATACAAGACTAAGGAAACGGTTCGATTTAACCACTTCCAGGCGTACCCCATTAAGAAACAAGTCTTGGTTAGGGAGGAGCCGTGGATGGCGGCAGAAGTGCACCACCGTAGTCTTGGCCAAGGAAAACCAAAACCTGTGCGCTTCGGCATAGCAAGAGACGCGGTTCAATGCCTGTTGGAGACGACGCTCCAGAGTTGGCATCTGGGCCGCGCCAAAAGAGATCGAAAGGTCGTCCACGTAGAGCGTAGCGAGAACATCTTCCGGCAGCACCGAGGTGATGCCGTTGATGCTCAGGAGAAAGAGTGCGACACTGAGGACACTTCTCTGCGGGACACCCTCTTCCTGCTCCATTGGGGCGAAGAGGGCTCCCCCCACCGGTACGCGGAATCGACGATCTCGCAAAAATTCAGATATAAACATTGGGAGGCGTCTCCTCGTCCCCATCGTGTGGAGAGTCTCCATGATACTGTATCGCCATGCGGTATCATAAGCCTCTTCCAGATCGAAAAACAGCGTGGCGTAGTGCTGTCTACGAAGGAAAGCCTCGCAGACAGCATTTTCCAGTCGGAGCAGAGCATCCGACGTGGAGTGGAACTTGCAGAAGCCGCACTGTGCAGAAGACAGATGGCCTCCGCTGTCCAGAAAAAAGGCTAATCTAACATTTACCAATTTCTCCTTCAACTTGCACACGCAAGAGGTTAGAGAGATTGAGCGGCAACCGGCCGGAGTAGAGTGATCTCTCCTCGGTTTGCGAAAGGCGAGCACAGTAGCGATTCGCCAAGAATCCGGGAGGAGACCATCCACCCAGATCCTGTTGAACAAATCTAACAGAAAGGCCATGCCTCGCTCACCCAGGTGTCCAAGCATGGCGTACGGGACATCGTCTGGGCCATGGGCGGTGTCCGTGCACGAAGCAAAAGCGGAGCGCAACTCACTCACAGTAAACCTGTCGTTGAAGGGTTCTCCGCCTCTGGAGGTAAAGTCCAGCCAGCGGCTACTGCGACATCACGACGTGCATTGAATCCTGGCGGAGCATCATCTCGACTAGAGATTGTGGAGAAAGCGGTAGTGAAGGATTCCGCCACAGACTCGAGGTCAGAGATTGCGGTCCTATTCTCCTGAAGAACGGGAGGGGGGGGGGAGAGGTCCTGCGAGAACTAGCCCCAAATCCTTTTGACTCTCTTCCACACCTCTGCTAGGTGTCTTCCCGTTAAGTGAAGACACGTATGGCCACCAGAAAGAACGGCGGGCGTGCTTCAAATATACGGGAACCTAGCCAAAGATCGACGAAATTCACAGAGAGTGAAGTCGTTCGCGCAGCGCTTATATCGCATGTAGGCATAACGCTTCTGTTTGAGGGCCGTCTCACACTCGGCCGACCACCACGGGAGTGGTCGGCGTGCAAAACGGCCAGACGTTCTAGGAATAGTAGTTGGGCCCACGGCGATGAGGTTGCCGGAGAAGAACTCAATGGCCTCATCTACCGACCTAAACTCCTCGACTGAGATAGAGAAATCATTAATTTCCTGAAATGCATGCCACCGCGCCCGCGCCAAGCACCACCGGGTCGGGCTCTCGAGCGGCAGCGGCCCAGAAAATGATATTTGAATGGGAAAGTGATCACTACCATGGAGGTCATCGACCCCCACCCAATCAAAATTAGGCTGTGCATCCGGAGAGCACAAAGATAGATCGAGGCAGGAAAATGAAGCGGTTCTCGGTCAGTGATGCGTAAACTCATCCACATTTAGGACACCCATCTCAAGCTCGTGGATCAGGTAGGCAAGGACTTGACCCCGGGAATTTTTTTATTTTTTTAATTTTACGAGCCTATCTGGCAACTGCCCACTTGGTAGACCCCGGGGATTAATCGAGTAGTCTCCCCAGAGGGGATGTCTACCGTTTAGATCTAGGAGCACAAGAAAGGGCCTCAGCAACGGTGCCACGACGCGGCGGAAGTCCCCCGCGTCGAAGTCGGCTGACGGTGGAATGTACGCGGAAATAACAGTATACTTGCTATCTAAGTACAGCTGCACAGCTACTGCCTGGAAGGAGATATCTAAAGCAAAGAGAAGAGCGGAGACATCATGTCGGGTGCAAATGGCGCATTCCCCATCCCGTTGTGGTAGGGTCGCAAAACCCTTATACCTCGGGAGGGTGGGCAAGGGGCATGCACCCAGCATGGTCTCCTGCAAAAAGATAGCTAACGCGGAACGGGATGAGACGAGCCTCCGTAACTCCTTTCAGATGGCCCGGAGTCAGCGGCAATTCCATTGAAGGAATATGCCCTCTGGCCTAGCTTGGAGGAGACGCGGGGGCCCTCTTCGAAGAGAAGGTCCTCAGGGGATGGCCGTACGCTTCCCACAGGCAGAACTCTGGGCGCTGTTGGCCGGACAATGCGCTAAAGGCGAGGTCGCCTTCGAGGACTTATTGGGGGAGGTTGGGCTCGCCATGCGAGTCTTTTCCTCCCTCCACCTCGAAACCTTAAGCTGGCGGGGGGCCTTATTTTCGAGGATCCATGGTCTCCGAGCTACCAAACCTACCACTGGGCGTGGGCGAAGGATCCGAAGCTCCTTTAGTGCTGTCCTCCTTTTGGGGGAGCAGCCTGGCGACCAACTTCAGGGCTGTTGCCTCCTGTGAGTCTAACGACTCGGTCGAGGCGCGTGGCCGTTTCGCCTTACGGGAAACGGTCACGCTGGGAAAAGGGGGGGAGCCCTGGTTTTAGCCCGGGCTGGGTGTGGCTCCTTTGTGCCGCCAGCTTTACCAGGGGAGCGTCCGGGGTAGTTAGAACCCGCAGAAGGGTTCCGAGTAGGCGCGGAAACGACCGTACTCGTAGCATTGAGGGGACAGGAGCAGAGAGTCTTTTTTAACTTTGAGGCATAGGACTTCCCGGGCAGCGCCGGGCGCGCCAGGACCAAGTCCTTAGCCTCGCGAAATGAGATACGATCCTGGGCCTGAACGGCCAGGATTTCCTTCTCAAGGAGATGCGCACCACATTTCTTCGAAGAAGCGGGCTGCGGCTCTCCACAATTGACACACTTGGCCACACACGATTTGGACTTATCGAGTGCGGCCTTGAAGCAATTTACACATACTTGGGGTGACCCCGAATTTGCCCGTCTACATGAGCTATTCGTATGGCCGAAGCGGTGACAGTAATAGCACCTCCGCGGCAGCGGCACGAATGCCTTCACGCGGTAGCGATACCAACCGGCACGCACCGACTCAGGGAGCTTGTCACAATCGAACGTGACGAAGAGTGTAGGGGTGGGTCTCGAGGCCCTCCCTGTTTTCTCATCACACGTTCGACCTTGACCGCCAGATGGTCGGCCAGCTCTAAGGTGATGTCCTCTATGGAGTAGTCAACGAGTTCCCTAGCATAAACTACTCCTTTCACAAAGTTCATGGTAGAGTGCGGCGTCAAACTCACCGGGGTGCCATGAAGTATCCGAAGAGCACTTATCTTGGCCGCCTCGGCGGGATTCGCCAGAAGGCTCCCGTCTGAGAAATGGGTCACCTTCGGCTCTCTACCAATTACACTAGCTAAAGCTCTCCTCTGATGGATCATGTTGCCCTTGGCCAACATGGTGCCATCAGTGGAGCGAATAACTAAGAAGCGTTTGAAGCTAGCGGGCTTGAAAACGCCGGGTAGTCTCTGAATGATGTAATCGAGGCTCCACTCTGCGCACTTGTACTTTTTGTCTTTGTCAGGGACTCCGCAACCGGGGAGGCAGCGGGGCCGGACGTGCCGATCTTAGCTTGGGCGCTTACCGAAGTAGCAGACCCATCCGTCCCCGCGGACGGAGAGGAGCCCCGAGTCTTTTTTTTTTTCTTTTCTTTTTAGGAGAGGAGGGCGGGTAATGAACCCGCTTCTTCCCTCCGCCGGCAGGAGCCCCCAGGCCAGATGGACCGGCCTCAGCAAGGTCCTTATCCGAGATCGAGAACGTCCTGGCGGTCGCAGGGGCACCGACCAGAGGACATCCCTCCCCTCCTTGTATTGCCTTGGGTCCCGAGCCGTTTGAGGACCTTATATCAGAGCGGACTCGGGTTTGGTGCTTGCCGCCGAGCCCGGAGTTGCCCCCATGGAAGACCCTACCGTCTGAGGCTGGGTTGCCTTAAGGACCATGTCTATCTTGGGGGGGAGCCTCCATTTGGCCATCCCCCCCAGGACATCACAGGTCCCATTGGCAGTGGTGTCATAAGTAGAGTATGGGGAGGCACAGGCCTTGTCCCCCGCAAAGTTTAGTATACAAGCCAGCAGGTCTCTGGATGGAAGCGGCCGTTGGGCCCTGTCTTCCCTCTCCCCCTAAGAGGGTTTGCCCTACCGAGCCGCTTCAATGGGGAGCGGTCGGTTATGGGCTGCCCACAGGCCTTTTTGGCAGTCCCCTTGGAAAATAAACGGGGGGGACTGCCGCTGGAAAGAGGGAGGTGCCCGAAAGCACCTCCGGACAAGGGGGTGAGGGGGAGTCCCCTACACCCGTAGGCAAAGGAGAGGTTAAAGAGATTTGGAGGGTCCCCTGCGAGAGCACAGAGGCGGGGGGGGGGGGGGGAACCTCCATTTCAGCAGGCATGGGGACCCTATTTTTTCTGCTGGAAGCACACGCTAATCACCCCTTGCAGTGGCCCGCTCTGCGAGGGGTGCGTACGGGGCTGGCAGAGCCAGGTGCCGCCATTTAAGGCCACTCCTCCCGCCTGGTGACCTGGCAGCCCTTCAGCATGGCGGCTCCACCTTGGGCACGGCGTATAAATGATAGAATGTGAAGTGAGAAGGATATGAGGAAGGTATGGGTGGAGATGAAACAGGTTGTTAATAAAAATGACCATCCCAAACCGGAGCTCAGGGGTTAGGGAACATTGTCCCCTACCCCCTTAGCACCTTATGGGGGATAGTAGGGTGAGAGGAAGCTGGTCGACGTCTACCCTGTGAAATTAGAGGCCGACCAGGGAAAGTTGTGGGAGAGGTTGTAAGGAAAGTGAGGAAGTAGAGTAAGAACACAGGCTGCCAGAAAGGAGAAGAGGCTACGATGGGGCCGGACGGGGCGCAGAGTCCCGTCAGCATGGCGGCCAGGAAGGCAAATCGGCTTACGGGGCCGAAATAAACAAAGAGGGGGTCGGGCGCAACTTCAAACAAATAATGTCCTTCCTGGTAGCATTAGGTTACCAAGAATAAGCCTAGTCCGGGCTAGGAAGAAGTGTAGTGGCTGGTGAGGACAAGCTCTAGAGTCCGGGCTAGGAAGAAGTGTAGTGGCTGGTGAGGACAAGCTCTAGTCTGGGCTAGGAAAAAGCCTAGTGGCTGGTGAGGATAATCCCCTAGTCCGGGCTAGGAAGAAGTGTAAGGGCTGGTGAGGACAAGCCCTAGTCCGGGCTAGGAAGAAGTGTAGTGGCTGGTGAGGACAAGCTCTAGTCTGGGCTAGGAAGAAGCCTAGTGGCTGGTGAGGATAATCCCCTAGTCCGGGCTAGGAAGAAGTGTAGGGGCTGGTGAGGACAAGCTCTAGTCTGGGCTAGGAAGAAGCCTAGTGGCTGGTGAGGATAAGCCCCTAGTCCGGGCTAGGAAGAAGTGTAGGGGCTGGTGAGGACAAGCCCTAGTCCTGGCTAGGAAGAAGTGTAGTGGTTGGTGAGGATGACTTTTTAGGGTTCTCCATGGTTGGGCATAGGAATGGAGAGCTCGGGTGATACTTTAGCCTGTTTAGGTGGAGACAAAGTTTAGTTTCAGCATTGAAGTGGATGTTTGGTTTTTAGGCAGCAAGGTACCACATCAAAGGGATGGTTTGTGTTTTGTATTAGATATGGATGGGGTGAATATTCTATGCGAACTGACTTTAGAAAGTCATGTTGTTTCTTTTTTGTGCTGGTTGAAGTTTGTGTTTGTGAGGGGTTTTAGGGTGAGGAGTTCGGCTATGGCCTTCCAAGTAATGACGTTTATATGGGGAGTGAAGGTTACTACAGCCAGCTCGTGTCTGGTTGTGGTTCTGTGTGTAGGCTTCAAGGTTTGGGCAGGTTGATATAAGGGATTCAGTCATTTCTGAGAGGGGGGTCACAGTGTGCGGTGTGTCGGCTGGCTGCTTCGTTGTGGTCACAGCGTAAGGGGAGGTGTCGGCTATATATTTAGTTGTGGTCACAGCGCAGGGTCTGTGTTGGTTTTCTGCTTGGTTTATGAAGTGTTGGTAGTATGGTAGGTTTAAGTGGTGGCCTCGTCAAGGGATGGAGAGAATGAGACTTGTGTTGTTGCATTACTCCCTAGGAGCAAGGCAGGAAGGGGGTCCTCGGGAGTCGGAGCTACCTGAGAACCTTGCACTGTGGCGAATTCAGGTTCGGTATTTGGCACCTCCCCCAGGTTCGCCCCCGTGGATGATCCTGCCATCTGTGGCTGCGTCAGCTCCGGGATCATATCCAGCCCAGGGAGAGGCTCCATGTAGCCATCTCCCTCATGGACTCTATTCGAGGTACTTTCATTTACTGTTTAGTCACTGGTCGGCAAACCGACCTTCCTCGGGAAAGGGGGACAGGCCCGCAAACCCTCTACAAGGTGTGTATGCATGGCTGCAGGATGGTAGGGGGCCATGGTATCATTTGCCCCTCAAAGGGGGTTGGCCCTATTGAGCCGCTTCCACTGGGAGCGGTCAATTATGGGCCGTTGTCTGCTCTCTCGAATCCCCTGTGATAGGAAAGGGGAAACTGGCGCTGTTACAGAGATGGAGTCACTCAAGGGCGGCTCCAAACAAGGGCACAAAGGGAGAACCCCCAAATCCTTCCACGAGTAGAGGGAGGGCCACCTCTTTTTCACAAGTAGAGATGCTGGAAGGTGGCTCCAAAGATGGAAAAGGGGAGGCAACTCCACCAGTCGAAGATCCAAAGGAAAGGCCACCAATTCAAAGGTCCAAAGATGGCAAAGGGAAGGCACCTCCACCAGTCCAAGATCCAAAGGGAAGGCCACCAAGTCAAAGGTCCAAAGATGGCCAAGGGGAGGCACCTCCACCAGTCAAAGGCCAAAGATGGCAAAGGACAGGCACCTCCACCGGTCGAAGATCCGAAGGGGAGGCCATCAATTCAAAGGTCCAAAGATGGCAAAGGGGAGGTACCTTAACCAGTCGAAGGTCCAAAGATTGCAAAAGGGAGGCACCCCCACCAGTCAAAAGTCCAAAGATGGCAAAGGGGAGGCAGCTCCACCAGTCAAAGATCCAAGGATGGCAAGTGGAGGCAACTCCACCAGTCGAAGATCCAAAGGAAAGGCCACCAATTCAAAGGTCCAAAGATGGCAAAGGAGAGGCACCTCCACCAGTCCAAGATTCAAAGGGGAGGCCACCAAGTCAAAGATCCAAAGATGGCAAAGGGGAGGCCACCAAGTCAAATGTCCAAAGATGGCCAAGGGGAGGCACCTCCACCAGACGAAGGCCAAAGATGGCAAAGGACAGACACCTCCACCGGTCGAAGATCCGAAGGCGAGGCCATCAATTCAAAGGTCCAAAGATGGCAAATGGGAGGTACCTTAACCAGTCGAAGGTCCAAAGATGGCAAAAGGGAGGCACCCCCACCAGTCGAAAGTCCAAAGATGGCAAAGGGGAGGCAGCTCCACCAGTCAAAGATCCAAGGATGGCAAAGGGAAGGCACCTCCACCAGTCCAAGATCCAAAGGGGAGGCCACCAAGTCAAAGGTCCAAAGATGGCCAAGGGGAGGCACCTCCACCAGTCGAAGGCCAAAGATGGCAAAGGACAGGCACCTCCACAGGTCGAAGATCCGAAGGGGAGGTCAACAATTCAAAGGTCCAAAGATGGCAAAAGGAAATCACCCCCACCAGTCAAAAGTCCAAAGATGGCAAAGGGAAGGCAGCTCCACCAGTTAAAGATCCAAGGATGGCAAGTGGAGGCAACTCCACCAGTCGAAGATCCAAAGGAAAGGCCACCAAGCCAAAGGTCCAAAGATGGCAAAGGGGAGGCACCTCCACCAGTCCAAGATCCAAAGGGGAGGCCACCAAGTCAAAGGTCCAAAGATGGCAAAGGACAGGCACCTCCACCGGTCGAAGATCCGAAGGGGAGGCCATCAATTCAAAGGTCCAAAGATGGCAAAGGGGAGGTACCTTAACCAGTCGAAGGTCCAAAGATGGCAAAAGAAAGGCACCCCGACCAGTCGAAAGTCCAAAGATGGCAAAGGGAAGGCAGCTCCACCAGTCAAAGATCCAAGGATGGCAAGTGGAGGCAACTCCACCAGTCCAAGATCCAAAGGGGAGGCCACCAAGTCAAAGGTCCAAAGATGGCCAAGGGAAGGCACCTTCACCAGTCGAAGATCCAAAGGGAAGGCCACCAAGTCAAAGGTCCAAACATGGCAAAAGGGAGACACCTCCACCAGTCGAAGATCCAAAGAGGAGACACCTATACCAGGCGAAGATCCAAAGAGGAGGCCACCAGTTTAAAGTCCATAAATGGCAAAGGGGAGGCACCTCTACTAGTAAAATATCCAAAAATGGCAAAGGGGAGGCACCTCCACAAGTCAAAGATCCAAAAATGGGGAAGGGGAGACATCTCTACTAGTCGAATATCCAAAAATGGCAAAGTGGAGGCACCTCCACCAGTCGAAGGTCCAAAGATGGCAAAGGGGAGGCACCTTCATAAGTTGAAAGTCCATAGATGGCAAAGGGGAGGCACCTCCACCAGTCCAAGATCCAAAGGGAAGCCCACCAACTCAAAGGTCCAAAGATGGCAAAGGGAAGGCACCTGCACCAGTCTAAGATCTAAAGATGGTAAAGGGGAGGCACCTGCAACAGTCGAAGATCCAAAGGGGAGGCACCTGCACCAGTCGAAGATCCAAAGGGGATGTCACTAAATCAAAGCTCCAAAGATGGCAAAGGGTAGACCACCAAGTCAAAGGTCCAAAGATGACAAAGGGAAGGCAACTCCACCAGTCAAAGATACAAAGATGGTAAAGGGAAGGCACCTCCAGCAGTCGAAGGTCCAAGGATGGCCAAGAGGAGGCACCTTCACCAGTCAAAGTCAAAAGATGGTAAAGGGGAGGCACCTCCACCAGTAGAAGATCCAGAGGGGAGGCACCTCCACCAGTCAAAGGTTCAAAGATGGCAAAGGACAGGCACATCCACCAGTCAAAGGTCCAAAGATGGCAAAGGACAGGCACCTCCACCAGTCGAAGGTCCAAAGATGGCAAAGGGGAGGCACCTTCATAAGTTGAAAGTCCATAGATGGCAAAGGGAAGGCACCTCCACCAGTCCAAGATCCAAAGGGAAGCCCACCAACTCAAAGGTCCAAAGATGGCAAAGGGAAGGCACCTGCACCAGTCTAAGATCTAAAGATGGTAAAGGGGAGGCACCTGCACCAGTCGGAGATCCAAAGGGGATGTCACTAAGTCAAAGCTCCAAAGATGGCAAAGGGGAGACCACCAAGTCAAAGGTCCAAAGATAACAAAGGGGAGGCAACTCCACCAGTCAAAGATGGTAAAGGGGAGGCACCTCCAGCAGTCGAAGGTCCAAGGATGGCCAAGAGGAGGCACCTTCACCAGTCAAAGTCAAAAGATGGTAAAGGGAAGGCACCTCCACCAGTAGAAGATCCAGAGGGGAGGCACCTCCACCAGTCAAAGGTTCAAAGATGGCAAAGGACAGGCACATCCACCAGTCGAAGGTCCAAAGATGGCAAGGGGACGCACCTCCACCAGTCAAAGATCCAAAGGAGAGGCCATCAATTCAAAGGTCCAAAGATGGCAAAGGGGAGGTACCTCCACCCCTCGAAGGTGTACCAAGTTTAACTTCATCCTCCCCGGGCACTTGGAGGCAGATCTCCATGTGCCTCCGGTCACCCACAATTCTTCTCTATTTGTAGCCATGGTAAGTAAAAACAAAGGAGAAAAAGCATTGAAAGTCAATAGTATGACCCCGCAATGAAGTGGCAAGTTAAGAGAAAAGTTTCCGTAGGATCAGAAAATTCCAGGATGCGATCTTTTCCACATACTCGGTCCACTGTTATAAGCCATGATGGGCTTTGATATCCCAGCCCACCATTCAGGCGAAATTGTCCTCTAGCTTTATCCATAAGGGATGGTGCCGATGTAACTACTTTATAATTATATGTACTGGAGGAAGTTGAGCAGAGTCGAAGGCCCAACACACCCTGGACCTAAATTTGCCTTAGCCTGTGAACTTTCAGCTCTCACAGTATGTAGGGACCATCTCACAGTATCCACTGCCACTTGACTAAGGCTTACAAGAGGACGAAAATGCCCAGGGCATCAGAACCTCTGTGCATAGGAGAGCAAATATGGAAAGTGGTAAGAGGGAATGTAATAAAGAGAAGTAGATGTAGGAGAGTCCACTAACGAGTAGGGTGTGTGAACACCTATTATCATACCCTGGCTCTAAGTCATCCCGGGATAGCACGCAGTCTATCCAGGCATCATGTCTAGCGAACCAAACTCTATCCAGGTGCGACTAGTTCCACCCGGTACAAAGTGTGTGTACAAAAAAAGGGTGGAGGGCATAGTTGTTGAGTAAAAAACAACAAAAAAAACAGTAGCCCTGAGAGACAAGTGCACCAACAACTTACCCAGGCCAAATCATAAAAGTTCAAATCAACCCAGTGTGGATGGGGCTTCCCTAATGTGCACTCAAGCTGGGAGGATGTGCACCTCCTCCAGGTACCAAGTGTACCAGACTACGCAGATACAACCTCGCGGGATCAACGAGATTCAACTTAAAAAAAACAAAAAACAACCAAAAAACCTCACCATTATCAACTTCCCCAGAGGAGATGGAATACTGATGTGCCATCTGCTTCTTGATCGGGGTCACTCCAGAGACCAAATCCAAGTTGGATTGTGAATGATGGTTGTACCCCAAGGAAGGGGTGCTCGTTTTCAAAGGGCCACCACCAATTCCTCTGAGCCTGAAGAGGAGGGAATGTTTAATAGTCATTTTGTTTTTATTCCTTTCCTTTGGAGTGAGTATCGTAACACCAAAATGAAACCACCATAAAGATCAGAATGACAATTATTCTCGACCCTGAGAGCACCAGTGCTCGGCCAAGGAAGAGCCATATTACTATATATTTGTGAGTGGGAGTTTGGAACTCCTTGTGGCTCAAGGGAAAGGCATCCATTCACATTCAGGAAAGGGTGGAATGGACCCCCATTTGCAGATTCCTTAGAAGTAATGTTGTGTTGTAATTGGTGATGTGGGATGGCATAAGAACAGAAGCAGTGGTGGGCAACAACACACCAAATAGGCTCACACACACTTTGGCACCTCCGTGCACTAAGTTATCATATTTCCTTACCTGAACTATATAGTTTTTTTTTTGTTTGTTTGTTTTTTGTTGGTTTTAGGAGCCCATCTGGTGACTGCCTACTTGGGGCATAAGTCGCCGTACTCACTAAAGCCTATTAATATAGTATATTAAAAATAAATAACAAGTAACAATGATAAAAATAATAATATAAAACAAAACTCGGAGGCAACAAGAAGGAAACTGATGCCGGCATTGGGGGTAGGCCCGCCTTCCCCAGCTGCACTATATAGTCCCTTTCTTAGTGGCCTGAGCACCCACCCACGAAGCATAATAGCCTTCCTAGGGGACAGCCATGACTAGTGAGCCTTAGTCTATTCATCTACCACTCAATTTTAAAACCAATTGCTTTCCTAAAAACCTAAACTTGTACAGCTTAGCCTCATTACGTGTCCAATCCTTTTACAGATCTTTATAACAATTTCTGGATAAATCAATTTCTACTTTTCCCTTATGTTAATCTCAATGATTCTAATTTCTACTTTTCTCTTATGTTAATCTCAATGATTCTAATTTCTACTTTTCTCTTATATTAATCTCAATGATTCTAATTTCTACTTTTCTCTTATGTTAATCTCAATGATTCTAATTTCTACTTTTCTCTTATGTTAATCTCAATGATTCTAATTTCTACTTTTCTCTTATGTTAATCTCAATGATTCTAGGTTCAAGTTCTACTTTTCTCTTATGTTAATCTCAATGATTCTAATTTCTACTTTTCTCTTATGTTAATCTCAATGATTCTAATTTCTACTTTTCTCTTATGTTAATCTCAATGATTCTAGGTTCAATTTCTACTTTTCTCTTATGTTAATCTCAATGATTCTAGGTTCAATTTCTACTTTTCTCTTATGTTAATCTCAATGATTCTAGGTTCAAGTTCTACTTTTCTCTTATGTTAATCTCAATGATTCTAATTTCTACTTTTCTTTTATGTTAATCTCAATGATTCTAATTTCTACTTTTCTCTTATGTTAATCTCAATGATTCTAATTTCTACTTTTCTCTTATGTTAATCTCAATGATTCTAATTTCTACTTTTCTCTTATGTTAATCTCAATGATTCTAATTTCTACTTTTCTCTTATGTTAATCTCAATGATTCTAGGTTCAATTTCTACTTTTCTCTTATGTCAATCTCAATGATTCTAATTTCTACTTTTCTCTTATGTTAATCTCAATGATTCTAATTTCTACTTTTCTCTTATGTTAATCTCAATGATTCTAGGTTCAAGTTCTACTTTTCTCTTATGTTAATCTCAATGATTCTAGGTTTAAGTTCTACTTTTCTCTTATGTTAATCTCAATGATTCTAATTTCTACTTTTCTCTTATGTTAATCTCAATGATTCTAGGTTCAAGTTCTACTTTTCTCTTATGTTAATCTCAATGATTCTAATTTCTACTTTTCTCTTATGTTAATCTCAATGATTCTAGGTTCAATTTCTACTTTTCTCTTATGTTAATCTCAATGATTCTAATTTTCTCTTATGTTAATCTCAATGATTCTAGGTTCAATTTCTACTTTTCTCTTATGTTAATCTCAATGATTTTAATTTCTACTTTTCTCTTATGTTAATCTCAATGATTCTAGGTTCAAGTTCTACTTTTCTCTTATGTTAATCTCAATGATTCTAATTTCTACTTTTCTCTTATGTTAATCTCAATGATTCTAATTTCTACTTTTTCTTATGTTAATCTCAATGATTCTAATTTCTACTTTTCTCTTATGTTAATCTCAATGATTCTAGGTTCAAGTTCTACTTTTCTCTTATGTTAATCTCAATGATTCTAATTTCTACTTTTCTCTTATGTTAATCTCAATGATTCTAATTTCTACTTTTCTCTTATGTTAATCTCAATGAATCTAATTTCTACTTTTCTCTTATGTTAATCTCAATGATTCTAGGTTCAAGTTCTACTTTTCTCTTATGTTAATCTCAATGATTCTAATTTCTACTTTTCTCTTATGTTAATCTCAATGATTCTAATTTCTACTTTTCTCTTATGTTAATCTCAATGATTCTAGGTTCAAGTTCTACTTTTCTCTTATGTTAATCTCAATGATTCTAATTTCTACTTTTCTCTTATGTTAATCTCAATGATTCTAGGTTCAAGTTCTACTTTTCTCTTATGTTAATCTCAATGATTCTAATTTCTACTTTTCTCTTATGTTAATCTCAATGATTCTAGGTTCAAGTTCTACTTTTCTCTTATGTTAATCTCAATGATTCTAATTTCTACTTTTCTCTTATGTTAATCTCAATGATTCTAATTTCTACTTTTCTCTTATGTTAATCTCAATGATTCTAGGTTCAAGTTCTACTTTTCTCTTATGTTAATCTCAATGATTCTAATTTCTACTTTTCTCTTATGTTAATCTCAATGATTCTAATTTCTACTTTTCTCTTATGTTAATCTCAATGATTCTAGGTTCAATTTCTACTTTTCTCTTATGTTAATCTCAATGATTCTAGGTTCAAGTTCTACTTTTCTCTTATGTTAATCTCAATGATTCTAATTTCTACTTTTCTTTTATGTTAATCTCAATGATTCTAATTTCTACTTTTCTCTTATGTTAATCTCAATGATTCTAATTTCTACTTTTCTCTTATGTTAATCTCAATGATTCTAATTTCTACTTTTCTCTTATGTTAATCTCAATGATTCTAATTTCTACTTTTCTCTTATGTTAATCTCAATGATTCTAGGTTCAATTTCTACTTTTCTCTTATGTCAATCTCAATGATTCTAATTTCTACTTTTCTCTTATGTTAATCTCAATGATTCTAATTTCTACTTTTCTCTTATGTTAATCTCAATGATTCTAGGTTCAAGTTCTACTTTTCTCTTATGTTAATCTCAATGATTCTAGGTTCAAGTTCTACTTTTCTCTTATGTTAATCTCAATGATTCTAATTTCTACTTTTCTCTTATGTTAATCTCAATGATTCTAGGTTCAAGTTCTACTTTTCTCTTATGTTAATCTCAATGATTCTAATTTCTACTTTTCTCTTATGTTAATCTCAATGATTCTAGGTTCAATTTCTACTTTTCTCTTATGTTAATCTCAATGATTCTAATTTTCTCTTATGTTAATCTCAATGATTCTAATTTCTACTTTTCTCTTATGTTAATCTCAATGATTCTAGGTTCAATTTCTACTTTTCTCTTATGTTAATCTCAATGATTTTAATTTCTACTTTTCTCTTATGTTAATCTCAATGATTCTAGGTTCAATTTCTACTTTTCTCTTATGTTAATCTCAATGATTCTAATTTCTACTTTTCTCTTATGTTAATCTCAATGATTCTAGGTTCAATTTCTACTTTTCTCTTATGTTAATCTCAATGATTCTAATTTCTACTTTTCTCTTATGTTAATCTCAATGATTCTAGGTTCAATTTCTACTTTTCTCTTATGTTAATCTCAATGATTCTAATTTCTACTTTTCTCTTATGTTAATCTCAATGATTCTAGGTTCGATTTCTACTTTTCTCTTATAAAATACTCTCTTATGTTATAGAATCATTACTCTCATAAAATATAAATAAAACCCAATCATAAAAAATGACCTCTGGAACCCAAGCATGCAACCATTAATTCAAATAGTAGGAAGACCCAACCCCTGGCAGACCTAGAGGGGGGAGTCCTCCTTGGCAGCACCTAAGGGGAGGGCAGGAATGGTAGTCCTCCTGGCTGGTACCTAAAGGGGAGGATGCATTTCAAGCCAAGTCTGTGTTAGTCAAGTATCATCCAATATGTATTTTTCTTCATTTTCTTTCTCCAGACAAATATAATTTCATCATTATTATTATAAATGAAAATAAAATAAACTACAAAACCTTGTTTAAAAATACATAGAATTTTCATCAAAATTTAAAAAATAAATTTCAATGTATTTTGAGATGCAACATGTAAAAGTGTGAGGTTATGTTATTTGTGGATTGTATATTGTTTAGAGTGGCAGATTCTACAACTTCCCCAGGCAGCACAGTTGATGGGTGTCCTGCGGGGTCCAACACCTCTAAACATTATCACACCACAACGCGGTAGGGTACAGGAACTATCCTCCCCAAATAACCATACATAAGTAATCATCATGTAGTGTCAGATTAATTGACCCAGACTTTAGGTAGACCCGACTTTGCACACCTTCCTGAAGAATTTGTATGGCTGAAACGGTGGCAGTAATACAACCTCCACAGCAATGGCGTCAAATGCCTTCATGTGGTAGCAATACCAACTGGCATGTACCGACTCAAGGCCCCCTGTTTTCTCCTTACAAGTTATACCTTGACTACTCTCGGCCAGCTCTTCAGTGGTCTTCTCAGTAGTCCACTAGTCCCCTCGCATAAACCACTTCTTTCCCAAAGTTCATGGTAGAGTTCAGTGTCACACTCACCGTGTGTCATCAAGTGTCCGAAGCGCACTTATCATGGCTGCCTCGGAAAGGTCCGACGCATTCGCCAGAAGGCTCCAGTCCGAGAACCGGGTCACCTTCAGCATTCTACCAATCTAGCAAACTAATGCTGTCCTCTGATGGAACATGTTGCCTTTGGCCAAAATGCTCTCATGTGTGGAGTGAAGAACTAGAAATTATTTGAAGACACCAGATTCAAAAGCGTCACATACTCTCTGAATGAGGGACCCTGACATAATCAAAGATCGGAGCACTTGCAACATTGGTCTTTGTCTGGGCCTCCGTGCCCAAGGGTGCTACCAGCCAGACATGATACTCTTGATCTGGTCGCTTGCCAAAAAACAGAAGTGCAACTGTCCATCAACAGAGAGATGAATCTCCAGCCCTCTTTGATTTCTTACCTTTCTTTTCTTTTTGGGGAATAGGTGGGGAGTGAACCCAATCTTCTCCACTCCCGGACAGACTATTCTCAGCAAGAACCTTTCTTGAAATGGAGATCTTGGACAGCAAGTGGGGGGAGGGGGAGGTCCCTCTTCTCCTGGTGCATCTTCAGGGGCCATTGCTGCATGAAGAGGACCTTGCGAAGGGGCAGACCCAGGTTGAGTGTATATAACACCGAGGCCAGGTTTCAAGTGGCCACCACCAATCCACCAAGATGTCGAATATCTCATCTGGCTGGCATGCTGGATTCCATCAGAGTATCAAACCTCGAGTCAAGGTGTGGTGGCAAGGCCCAAGGGACAACATTGCCTCTTACTCTCTGCAAGGTTGTGTGGTTAGCCCGAGACCAACAGGAAGGAAGCGAGGCAGGGCGTCCTGAGTTGCTGTATTCTCAGCAGGGCCCTGAAGCAGCAAATGGGGTCATACAAAAGATGCTAAATGGAAAATCCCTTGGGACCTGCGAGCATTGTTTATAGAGGCTCCAAAGCACCTCTTCTGACGCAGCATGAGGTAGCTGGTCAGGTCCTTAAGGCTAGGAAAAGGGTTGAAGGAAAAACCGAATGTTGAGGAAGCGCACCACCTTCCCATTAAAGAGTTTAAGTCAAGCTTGTGACAGCAGGGCTTCCCTAAGTGGCACTCAGCTTGGAAGGTTGTGCAACTTCTCCAGGTACCAAATGTAACAAGCTACTAGTACTACACAGGGTGCCACCTGCACGGTCATAATCAGACAAAGAAGCCAATATTCATAAAAAGACAAAGTGGCCAATATTCATAATAAGATAAAATGGTCAATATTCATAATATTATATAGTGGCCAATATTTATAATAAAACAAAGTGGCCAATATTTATAATAAAACAAACTGGCCAAAATTCATAATAATACAAAGTGGCCAATATTCATAATACAAAGTGGCCAATATTCCTACTAGGCCAAAGTGATGGCCAATATTCTTGACATAGAAATTGCAGCAGCATCATTCCACAAGTGTCTCCTTACCTATAGACTTCAGGCGTGGAAGCGGGACCCTTAATGTCTTGTAAACAATCAACATCTGAAAAGTAAAAAAATGCATTCAACTCAAAATTTTAACCTTTTCTCTAAGTAATGCCATCCATCTCTTTTCAATCCTAGACAGGATCCCATGACAGAATAATGAAATTTGCATAAAGATCTGAGTGACAATCACTGGCAAGCCCAAGGACAAGAAGGCAGATAGTATTTCCTTTTGACCTCAACTCATGAGTACAGAACCCTTCATGAAAGGGGGTAATAAATACCCCTTTGGCAGGTGGAATGAATATGTTGCACAGGGGTGAAGAGGAGGGAAGGAAGATAGGGATGCGTTGATTGGACCCATGCCTGAAGGCATGCAAAGAGCTACCTACCCTCATGGACAAGCTTTAGCACCTCTACCAATAGGTGCCCACCCCACTACAGGGACTGAAGTTTTGTGTCCATTCTCATTGGGATAAAACTTGCTTGCTACCTTGATATTAGAAGTCCAGCACCTTATCCGTTAGGCAAATCAGGGGTCTGACAAGAATCTTGATTCATACCCTTTCAACATTTTCAATACAATATGGGTTTAACATGCCTCAATGCCTCGATCCTTTATTCAGCATAAAGCAATCAAGCATTTTTACTACACCACATGCATTCATCCACATCTCTCTGCCATTATCTGGGCAATGTGTACAACATCTCTTCATGTCGCTATAGTGTCTCAACTATTCTAGATTCATCCCTTGGCACAAAGCCCCAAAATACCCCTCCTCTAGTACATGAAGCCCAAGACCCCCGTCGCTACATCCAAGACCATTACGAAAATCCCTCTCTGCACAAAACATTCTAAGGAATCCACAGGTCTATGTAACCGGACAACCATTACTCAGAAAATAATCCCCACATAATACAGCATAACATCAAACTTTGGGGTCCAAATTACCCTACCAGATATATTCTTTTTTAATGGTAGGGGTTTTTTACTCCTGATCTACACACAATGAAGATGCTATTATTTCTATTTAAGGGACCCACTGATTAACGCAGGATCCGATACACAGGGCGTAGTGGGTTTAACCTTGATCTGCACACAAGATGCCTTTATTTCTATTTAGGGGACCTACTGATTAACACAGGATCCGAACCAGAGGTTTTACAGTGTCCTGCAACCACTGGGAAGGCAACCTAAGTCTGGATTCCCTCCGATGACTAACTACACCCAATGTGGCTTAACTTCACTAAGATCGGAAGTGCTTTCCACTCAGCTAAGATGTAGCCCTCCACCAGATATAAACCCAAGAGAAAAATACCTCACAGTTGAGTCACCCCGGCAAAGCTCTGGTTCAGTCATCCCCCACTTCCTCAAATTGCGCACACACACAAATACATTAACCTGATTGCTACAAATATCTGCCAGCAAGAACCAGACATAGTCCAACACATTCACAACATGCCTGACTTCTGATCTTTTATGTGCATTTCATTTTCCAGTCTGTGTGTGTTATTCCATGATGAAAGGGATGGATGGTGCTACCTTCATGACCTATACAAATACAACAGACAAAGCCTGTGGGAAGCGGGGTCTGCCAGCCCCCCCCCCTAAGTTTAAAGCTCGATAGTAACTGTATTGCAGAGGAAGTGTGTAAGGAGAGAGATCTGTAAAGTAGCAAAGACGGAGGAAGGGAAAATGTGTGAAATATAACTATACCTGCACATTCTCATGCACACATCGGGGCCAGAAGGGCCCCCAATCCTCCAGGGGTCAATTCACTTAACCGCACTGCTATCATCCACTTACTCCTCACTCAGCCGTTTCTCAAACATTCACACAATACATCCATCTTTCACACCTGACATTCTTCTCACTTACCCATTCTTTACACACAACATCCCTCTCCAAATGTCCATTTGCCTTGTTCTCTCCTTCCACACCAACCTCACAAAACAATTGCACTGGCCATCTCTCATTTACACATGCAACATCCTTGTGCATTCCACACACAATGATTCATTTGCACTCTTTCTTATTCTGATAAGTTATTCATTCAATTCACTGCTTTTTTGCATTTTCTCGCACAGCACATTCATTCACATCTCTCAGCCAATTTTACATTGCGCATTTTAATCCACTTCCCTTTCCAGCCAAACCACTTTAGCATTACCCACCATATATTTTTTTTTTACACCAATAAATGACCTTCGAACCTTTAGTGATCCGGAAGGGGGGGGGGTGCATGCCACATCAGGGGTGGGTAGATATATGAGTAGACAAACAGCAGGGTTCCAGAATGGAGGATTGTGTATGTTGTGATGTGCAGATATGGATTGTGTAGGAGCTACCCACCTCCGCTGGGGATAAACGAGTCGTCCATGAATTGGTGGCCATGTACGATTGCACTGGGAAACGCGTATTTTATTGAATGATATCCGACACTTGATTGTAAGTAGTTTTTGTGTACAGAAAGCGAATTTCATGTTGGTTTGGCTCTATCAGGTCCTGATTCTTCTCATTCGCCATTTTCCAGTTTTTTTCAAAATTAGGACTAAAAATGAAGTCATGCGCGTTAACATTTATTTCTAATTTTTATGAAAGTCATGCGCGTTAAAATTATTGTAAAATTACATTATAATGATAGAAATGACTTAAAATAAAACAAAACAGAGATATGAAGTTTTCACTCTGGTAAAAATGTTCTTTTATAGGACTTTCTAGAATATTTGGTTGTTGACGGCAGGTCTTTCTTCAAACACCAGCAATAATCAATCATGTGGCAATCCTACCATCATTGATAACGCTCCGCCATAATTTTAATATCTTGGTGGAATGTCTCCCCTTGTTTGTTACTTACAGCAGCTAAATTACTTGGAAATTGATCAAGATGACTATTCAAAAGATGCAATTTTATGCTCATATTGCAACCTAGCTCTTTGTAGCCCCTTAAAAGTTTTCTTACGACTTATTGGTAGTTATCTGCCCTTAAATTTCATATAAAACTTTTTATCAAGTCCACAAATGAGAACCAGGCATTTCTTCCGCGTTCATTCATGATATTAGGAAAATTGCTCATTAATTAATGTTCTTATTTGTAGATCGTTGAAAATTCCAGCTTTGATTTTTTCATAACATAAACTTGGGAATTTGGAAATTATGTGTTGGAAACACTCGCTGTTTGTATTTAAAGCTTTTAATATTGTTTCATGAGATCTAGTTTGATATGCAGAGGAGGAAATATTTTATCTCTCCTCGCTAAAGGTGGATTAAATTTTTTTTTCTGACAGTAAGTGATGTTCGTGCTGGCCAGATTTGTTTGGAATAATGTTCTTCCTTACCTCTGCTGTCCCATAAGCAAAGGAAGCAGGGATATTTAGTATATCCTGTTGTTGCCCTAGCAGAAAATTGACCATTTTTAAGTCTACACATATGATCCACTCATGCTTCCTATATTTGATAGGTTTTAAAAGTTTCTATATGCTCATACTTTTCTTTTAATGTTGAGTACCGAATTGGTATTGAGCTGTATAGATTGCCATTATGCAGCAACACACACTTGACTTCTTTTGGAACTGTCTAAAAACGAACGTTAATCACTTGCATTGTAAGACTGAACCCCTCATCTCATTTAACAAACCTGGTATGTCGCAGCAATATACTAAATTATGCTCCGTCCTAAAATATTTAAGTTCTTTTTTTTGTTTCTGTAAAATGAAATGTATGAGTTTGAACTAAGCATGTTTTTCTGTTTAAGTCTTTAAGCTAAAATTTCCGCAGCCTTTTATGGTAAATTTAGATCTCTTACAAGATCATTCAACTCTGCCTGGTTAAACTTTTGCTGATTACGTTCACTTACAACTATGCTGGGGTCGAATTCAGTGTCTGACTCCTCAGAGTGCATAACAATATTATCAGAAATATCTTCAAACAATTCCTGAGATAGCAGACTCTTAAATTTTAAGAATGGGAATTTCATTTGAATGTAGCACAGGTCATATTGCAGTGTTGAAATTTGAGTATTCGATACAATGTTTATTTTCCATAGTGAAGCCCAAAGTCTTGATAAAGTAGAAGTAGCAATCCATCTCATGGTTAGTAGGCTCTCACCAAACCTAAAATGGGGTAAATAAAAAGTGAATTTTATCAAAAGTTGTTTATGTACCTAAGTTACAATTACACTTAGGTAATTTACAGAACACAAATGAATAAATTATGTAGCTATATGAAATCATAAACTTACCATCGGAACTGCTAAAGGTATTTTTGACTCCAAACCCTTCGTCCAAGTCGCAGTCTTTCAATGACTACAGTGCAGGCTTTATGTGGAACCTATGCTTTATCTTGATCCCCCAGTTTTATGCCAAAATAAGCTAAGTAAGCTCTTTTCACGAAGTCCATATATTTCCTTGTTGATGTGGAAGTGTAAAATTTCCATATATGTAGCAAAATGAATCAGGAGAGTTTTTGCATATGAACTTTCTAGTGCTTGAGGACATATTACTTGATTGTTTTGTCAATTTGTAAAGGTATTTCAATTCCTTACTTTCAAAATCTGAAATATAAAAACAAACATCAGTTTAAATAAATACTAATAGATAATTATAATTATAATGTGCAACTGCAAAAAGACTTAACAAGTATTGAGAAAATATCATTTTTAGGAATATGATGAAAGAGGAAGTGTGTTGAACAAAATCAGGATCTGATAGAGCAAAACGAAGTAAAAATTGTGCTTAGCGCACCCAAATTACGTATAATTAACTGTCAAATCTGCATCAATAAACAAAAAGTTGAAATTTGTTCACCAGTGTAATAGGTTGAATACTATATTTTTTTTAAATGAGGCATATCTGGCAACTACCACCAAAACGAAAAGGCCCGCTCCAGCATCAGGGAGTAGGCCTGCCTCCCTGTAGCATCCAACTATATGCAATGTAGGCCAGCCCGCCTCCATAAACTCAATTAAGCCAAAATGGTGGAGTGTAGAAACCCATCATTCGTACAAAGGAAGAGTGGTAGCAATCCTGGGACAGGTTTGATACACTGCAACCATGAATCAGCCATGCAAATCTCAACTTCATTTACCTTTCAAGTTCATCTCACAATGCAAATATCTTCTTCCTCTTTTAAGCACCAATTTGATTCACATGACCAGACTAACTATGTAGATGGCATCCATGACAACTTCACCCATTACTTCAACACCTACATTAATGAGTTCCACTAGAGTTTCATCTGAACATATCTAACTTCTTGCGCTAGCCATGGAGTGGACCACCTGCTCTATTATTCGGATATAAAATCCTCAAGATGTCACTCACTTCTTCAAAAAATATCTTGCATAACTTACTTCCTTTTGGATTTGAAATGGTGGGGGATGAAGGTCTGCAGGCCAGAGCCTTCACTGCATCAGGTACGGCCACAGCTTTCACAGGACCATTGGTTGATGTCCGAGACTGGGCAGATGTCTTTATGCGAAACTGGCCATTGTCTCTTCGCATAAGCTCTGGGGAAAGTTTGCACACAAAATCTTAGGCTCCAGGGATTGACTCTTCACACACCCATGCAAAATTTAGAGCAAAATACCAATGAGGATGCAGCCCAACGTAAGTGGTGAGATTGGAGGAAGTGAAACAGAGAGGAAGGTATATACCCACAGATTTTTTTCTGTGGATATAGGACTGGGAAGGTAAGGTGCAGGTATAAGGGCTTGGAGGGTAAGGTGTGGGTATAGGAGATGGGAGGGTAAGGTGTGGATATAGGAGCTGGGTTTCAAGCTGAGGGTATAGGAGCTGGGAGGGCAAGTTGAGAGTATAGGAGCTGGGAGGGCAAGCGGCGGGTATAGGGGTTTCTTCTTCCCCCCTCATCTAGAGTTCTTAGAAAGAATATATCTTTTTACTATCAATAGCTATGCAAGAGGGATTGACTCAGACTTTCTTGTGCTTAAATATTACAATAACTAATGTGTTATTAACATCGAGGGAACGCTATTTTCCAAGGGGGGTGGGGGGCAGTTTTGTATTCGAGTACCACACATTTTCATTTCTTAAAACTTTCCACTTGTCGCAGTACTGCTGAATGGTTAGGATTTTGACAATCTTCACAATCCACAAAAGCAACAAAAAATAAGTGTGATGGAAAGCTACAGTGATAGAATACATATTTGTATGTTGTTGTATTTTTACTTTTGATTTAAAATCATAAATCATAGGCTAATTTCACATGGTTAAAGCAGACTTATTGAAGTATTTTTAAGTTTGTTTTGATTTAAAATTAAAAATCAGAGCTAATTTCAAATGGACTATTTTCAGCAGAACTATTGAGGGTTTTTAAAAATGTCTTGATCTAAAATTCAAAATCACAGGCTAATTTCACATGACTATTTTTAAAGTCCTGATTTAAAATTAAAAATCACAGGCTAATTTCATATGACTATTTTTAAAGCAGAACTATTGAGGTTTTTTAAGTTTGTCTTAATCTAAATTTTAAAAATACAGGCTTATTATAAATTACTAATTTTAAAGCCAAACTATTGAGGGTTTTTTTAAGTTTGTCTTGATCCAAAACTAAAAATCACAGGATAATTTCACACAAATATTTTAAAGCAGAACTATTGAGATTTTAAGTTTGTCTCGATCTAAAATAAAAATTACAGGATAATTTCACAGCAATACTTTTAAAGCACAACTCGACTCTACTGACCGCTTCTTACCACCCCCCTAAGATATTCTTTTCAGAAGAAAAGTGTTCTTAAAGGATTAAGACTATAGACAAAGTTCTTTCCAATAAATAAACTGAAATTAGTTCTATGGCTACAGAAATTTGATTAATGCGACATGTAAATTAGGCATTGCCAATTAAGGCAATTACTTTTGAGCATCGCCTGCTGTAGAACATTGCTAAGTTTTATGAAAGACATTTATTGGACAAAACTTTGTATACATCCTAGTACCATTAGCTCATTTAAAGTTACTGTACAAACCCAAACTTGGAAGAGGTTCTATTCTGAGTGCATCAGAGTGGTTCTCTTTGTTTTCTATATGCCTCTCGACAGATGACTTCGGTTGTAGACTAACTAAGGACGAGCGTTTCAGCAAAGATGACTTCAGGGGATCCTGTAATATTTTATTTGAAAAAAAATCCCATTTTATATATAAATGGGGGATGGGGGAGTTGTCTTTTAGAGCAGTAAATTATCTGCATTAAATTTAGCAGATTTGTACACTATGAGAGCTGCAACAAAGTTAACACAAATTAAGCTTCCATCCAATACGACTTTGCTGAAAGTAAGCAGTAATGTTTCTATTCAAGTTGTAAATCATCACCAGTTGACATATTGCTGCCATCACATTTTGTGAAAATATTACTTAAAAACAGAGCGGAATATTTTATCCATAATCAAAGGATTTTAGCTTAATAAATGCCTTTCAATTATTATGTCTTAAAATTTTCACTTTAGTAAATTAATCTCAACACTTTCTAAACATACAAGCATGCACACAACCCATTTCAAAGTCACACAAAGATCTTACTAGATACAAAAAAATGCAGACAATAACTCCTAAAGTTAAACTGAAGACACAAGAATGGAGTATTAGTTACAACTCCTAACTTAGTTGCATTGTCTTTTTGAACTTGCTTCTCGATAAGATGGACTATGAGGCACTTAGAACTATATTGTACCAAGTGCCTACAAGAAGCTGTAAGGTGCATGGTGTAGTAGTTTGAGTTAAGTATGAGTTCACCTCCCCTCACCAATTTAAATGTCTAATCCCTTTCTTCTTTTTCACAGGCCTGGGATGAGTGAGCGGATGGGAAGACAGTGATCTGAGTGGGGGACCGATGGACTTCAATTGTACCCACCATTCATCTCCTTTTCACTTTTCACCCAGGAAGATTTTACAGCTGATTTAGTACATTCAGAAACATTATCGCAAAAGTGTGAAGCGATAAATTTGTGAGTGAGAACTAGTGTGAACTACATACTTCTGGAGGACCCCTTAATCTAACACAGTCCTCTTGTACTTGGCATGTGAGGTAGCTTTCATAATGGTGTAATAGATAATGCTCTGAATGTCCCTGGATATTAGAGCGCTTGGTATACATATTATGTTTCTCAGCACCTAATACGTACCTTTGAAGCTGTCTGATGAGATGTCCTTGTTATTGGAGTACTGTGCCTTGAAGTTCCTTGGGTATTCTTCACTGGTGTGAAAATAGTCTGCAAGTCATTAGATTGCATATCCATTAAATTAGTAGTTTTGCCTTCGATAACAAATAAGCCTTTACCCACAACTTCAAAAGTATGATTATGGGACTGGTCCGCTTCTTTTTGAGCGTCAAAAGTCAAATTCAACGCTTTGGAAGGATGTCCATCATGCATTTCTGCTGAATTAATTCCTGGTTTGTCAAAGGTAGAGTTGAATACAGTTTCCGGTGGAGGTTTAGCCTCAAAGGTTGTGTTAATGGTTGCAACTTTCTTTTCCAAAGTATAAGAGACATTTAGGGTTTTGATGAAGGTTGAGTCGAGAACCATGTTGCCTCCTTCTTGAGGAGAACCACCTTGGACAACTAGGATTGAGCTAGACTTGGCTTGCTCTTCTGCAGTGAAAGTTGTATCCGCTGTAGCTTTGGCACGACTTCCTACATCAGTTGCTTTTGTTTCTTTCGGGGTTGACATTTGAGGATATTTGCTCGACCTCTGGAAAAAAAATAGGTCATAAATAATGGCGGAAGGAGGTTACTCTGCATTTCCTCAGCAGTACCAAGTGAATTGGTATCAAAAGCAGTTTTGATGTAATGCAACAAACTTGATACTGATTTGGCACAATCAATGAGTAATGACCAAAAATTTTACACGCTGATAAAGTGAAATAAAGCAGTTTACTTACACAAAATGGAAGATACTTTAAACTACCAATATACATCCTAAACAAGCCCATGCCCCCTTAATAATCCAATCAGAGAAATCCCTACCTAGAACACACACAAATCCTATCTCAACATCAGGTCAAGTCACTCCACTATACTGCAACAATACAAACCTTGCCCTGACAGAAGCCCTAGCGCACTACTTCCAACAGATCTACACTAACCTCCATCCACTACCACCACCACCAAACCCCAATTTAAGCAAACATCCTCACTACCTTCTCCCAAAGTTACTTGAACACACTACCACAAAACAACATCCTAGACATGCCCTCCCCCCCTAGCACATTGAGCGCAGGGGGTAAATCAGTGTCACTTCCCCCAGGGCCATATCCTTTTACATATACTTCAGTGCAAAATGTATTTAGAAGTAGTGCAGTACTAATTATTTAAAGATATTAAGTTATTAAGTTAAGTTAGTTGATTATGTAAGTAAGTAGGTAAGAGACACACCCACTGGCATACATGGGTGTAAGCCAGTATGTCACAATGTGTCACTTATATATGTATGCCACCAACTGATTCTGTATAATTGCATTTATTTCCTTTCTTTTCGGCTTATTTGATAATATACCATAAGGGTAATTTCAAAAGTGTCACTGTATTTAGTTTGCTTAGATTTTCTTGCATAGAAGTTTAGTTTCCTGATCCAACTGGCTTCCCATGCCGGACCTGGATAAGATAACTGCGGGAGCATAAAATAATGTTACATTATGTTATGCAGTTTTCAAAACTAAACGTTGGATAAATATAACAATAAAAGAGCAAATATTCAACAGAACAAAACCATGAATAACTTTCAAACTGTTCTATTTTAAAGAATCGTTTTTGTACCAAATGTTTCCTGCTGTGCCGCACGTTCCTAAATGTATTGTAAATCTCATAGGGTGGCTATCAGATGAGTGATGCAGTGCTCAGTGAAATATAAGTTGGCATACATATATGCGTATGCCATGGCCCTCCGGGAAATTTAGCTGGCATGCACAGATGCTAGCCATGGCACTCAAAGGGTTAATAAACCCATCAGAGAAATCACTACACAGTAATTCTTTCTCAACTTATAGACTGCCCAAACACGCACTACACACAATATCATGTCTCTTTGGGACCTGTGGACCCACCCATGAAGCATAGTGGCCTTTCTAGGGGCCACCCAACTTGCAGAAGAGAGATAGGGTGCAGCAAGTGTGTATATATATATATATACATATATATATATATACATATACATATATATATATATATACATATACATATATATATATATATATATACATATACATATATATATACATATATATATATATATATATATACATATATATATATATATATATATATATACATATATATATATATATATATATATATATACATATATATATATATATATATACATATATATATATATATACATATATATATATATATACATATATATATATATATATATATATATATATATATTAAAGGGGAATGAAATTGGCCTATTTAAAGATAAAAGGTTGTTGTAAAAAAAAACTGGTTAAACGATAATTAATTTATTGCAAAAAATAATAATAATAATAATCTATGTCCAGCCAATTCAACCATAGAGCTATTTTTAGTAATACATTATCATACTTAGGAATCCAATCAATATCCTGCATTCTGATTGGTCATCGTTGGTCATGTGACTGTATTCAAAGCCGCTGCAGACCAATTTTCCTGTTGGGAATGGATTTGGCAATGAGGAAATGGTACTTCTGATCAGAGGACAAATCTGACAACACTTCATTTATCATCAGAATTTCTGGTCCATCTGTGATCGGAACGAACACTTCATCCCCTTCTAACTCTTCCACCTTTGACAAAGACTTCCCTATTGGTCCCTTGGAAATGATGACAAAGGCAGAGTTCATTTGTATGGAAGTCACAAATTGATCAATGAACTTTTTCACCTCATTGATCCTCAATCTTTATCAAGTTGCCGCTATATCTCTCTCTCTCTCAGACAAATACATGTAATTTACTGTTACTCACCTCGAGAAGAGAAATATAAGCTAAATTATATCATTGTGTTGGGAGATCTGAGAGTGGCAACGGCTTAGATGGTCCAATGACATTCTTTGAGCCACTTTGAGAATTAGCGTGTTTGCTTGCTTTAGGCATTTTTGCCTGGGGTAGGTCCGTTGATGGTTTGGAATTGATGACGAAGGCAGAGTTCATTTGTATTGAAGTCACAAATTGACCAATGAACTTTTTTACCTCATCGATCCTTAATCTTTATCAAGATGCCGCCATCTCTCTCTCTGACAAATACATGTAATTTACTGTCACTCACCTCAAGAAGAGAAATAGAGGCTAAATTATCTTCTTGTGTTAGGAGATCTGAGAGTGGTAATCGCTTAGACGGTCCAATGACATTATTTGAACAACTTTGAGAATTAGCGTGTTTGCTTGCTTTAGGCATTTTTTACTATATACAATTAATTTTGAATGATGAAATGGATTTACATGTCAGGTGTTACAGTCTTCGCATTTTTTAATTTTTTTATTTATGGATTAAGTGATAAAATGGGAGGTAGGTTTCATAGGGGTGAAATAGGTTTGTAGGTATACCCCAACAACACACAGTTGAGAGAACATTGCTAGTCCCAAGTGGAAGAAACTGCAAGAGGAAACATACAACCAATTTGCACTTAAAAAATATTACAGGGAACACGCTACAAAATCAAGACCATAAAACCGGATATGGAAACTAAAAACAAAAGAGGGAAAATGCCCAGATTAAGATCGACAAGGTGTTACAAAAGTAAAGAAATAAACAATTGGGGCAAAGTGCCTAAAACTAAAATATGAAAGAAAACAACAAAACAATAAAAGCATAAATAAAAGAGGTGAAGTGTCCCAAACTAAAAACAGAAGGAAAAAGACAAAAGAAAGGTGTAAATAAAAGAGGCCAAGTGCTCAAAACTAAAAAAAAGAAGGAAAAAAAAACAACAAGAAAAATGGAAATAAAAGAGGCGAAATACCCAAGTAAAACCTTAACCAAATCAAAGATAAAAAAGTCTTGGCCTGTGCTACAGATCTCTCACTACTGATTGGCTCAGCTAGAATTTCAGGATTCACATCCTCCAATCAGAGTTCGAGTTTAAGATAACATGAATACCACATGATGCTTCAGTGAGAATCGCTGAGCCTATCCGAACAGTATTATTTTTAATCTTCTCTATATTTACTTTCTAATTGTTATTTTTTTTCTCTCACTTATGACCAGTACAAATGTTTGTTCTAATGATTTCTATTTATAACAACTCACAGTTTTGACTCTGGCCCCCACTTAACACGTGAATACCACATGATGCTTCGTTGAAAATCGCTGAGCCTACTTGAACAATATTATTTTTAATCGTCTCTATATATACTTTCCATTGTTTTGTTTTTTCTCTCACTTACGATAGTACAAATGTTTGTTCTAATGATTTCTATTTACAACAACTCAGAATAAACTTTGGCCCCAAACTAACATGCATCAGATGTAACCAGAACACACAGAGTAATCCTTTATCAACTCAGGTCTGACCACTCTACTCAACTCCACAGGCTACTCCACAAAAACAATAATACGAACCTTGCCCTGAACTTAACATGCACTACAAACATCTAAGCACCTTATAGACTACACAAACCTCACAAGCATGCACGATATCTCCTCTGTTATGCACCTATGGACCAACTCAAGGTAACTGTGATGGCCTTACTAAAGGCCAACCACTTGACAGGAAGAGAGGTAGAAGGGGGCTAGCAAGTCGAGTACATATTGGTGGCTCAAAGGGAAATACAGACCCTCTATGTGCTTTGTAATGAAATAAAAAGGCATTCTCTTCCAAGACAGCTTTTATCCACTCACCTTTACGTTGCCAGGGTTGGACTGCTTACATTTTGGTGTCTGAGTGACCAGGCTATCATTTATCTGGTCTAGATCTGGTGAAAAAAACAAAACAAATGAATCTTAAGAACTTGAAAATAATAAACTTCTCCAGCTTTGCCTTCTACTACCAGCTTCTCCACAGAATGGGATCAGCATGCATCAATGCCACTGAAACTACCCCCTCACCCCCATTTTATACCCTATTAAATGCATGGTCACCCATCATTTTGTCAGCCATTTCACTCTTTTTTTTTTTAATTGATCCATCTGTCAACTGCCTTGAATGGCATAAGTCACTGTAATTAAAATTCAAGCATACTACTTACGCGATTTAAAAATTTGCAAAAAATAAAAGAAAAATATTAAAAAAATGAAGCAATGCAGGAACATACAACCTATAACAAAGAGTCAAATAAAGTGGAGGAGACAAGTTTCCACCAAAAAGTCATTTAGTTCACAAGTTTGTGTGCACAAACTCATCCAGAGTACAAGGAACAAGCAGTAGTGCCCCGGCTCATCATGATACAGGGACAGGTAATGTGCAGAATGACCACCCAGACTTGAGACATTCAGCAGGAATGCACCGAAGTCTGGGGGACAACGCAGTCGTCGCAATAAGGCACAGGCAAGCGCTCCATTGAATGGCGGTGCATCCTGCGAGTGTATCCAATTAAAAGATGACAGAAAGCAACCAAAAGCGATTGCGGCATTGGGGGTGGTAGGTCTACGGGAACAGTCGCGGCGCAATGGCACACAATTTTAAGTTCTTCTCAGCCATATCCTTTCTTCAGCCAAGCAGCCAGGAGGGTTGCCTTGGTTCATACCATGTAGTCAGTGTGAAGAGCGGAACACTGGTCTGGTTGCACAGTCCTCGCAGACTCTTTGGCGACCTCATTCCCCACAATTCCCATATGTCCAAGAAGCCAGCAGAAGATAATCTTAATACCCAGCCAGCTCGCAGCAACTGTGGTGCCACAGCTAATGTAAAACAGAGGGTGTAGAGATTCCAAAGCCATGAGAGCACTCAGGGTGCTTTGTGAGTCACTAAAGATCACAATCTAGTCTCTGAATTGGCCTAATGCATCTCCTGTGCAAAGCACTGTATTGTAACCAGCTGGTCGTAAAGACAAATGCAGCATATAGTACAGCTCCACTGACTTCAAATAGAGGGGATATGGGCATGGAAACTGCCCCCCTCCGGGGACTTGGAACCATCCATATACACCGACACGGATCATGCATGACATGAAGTGTCTTCCAAAAAGTCTGGACACAATACTCCCAGAACTGTAGAAGCTTTGGGAGCATAGGTGTGGTGACAATTCAACAAAGGTGGTACCCTCCAGAGCTGAGACCCAGGTAGAACCACAGGCACCACAGGCCCAAGAGCTACAGCAAGCTCTCAAAGAAGTATTCAAACCCTAGACCCAAAGGGCTTAGGGTATGAATGGTGTCTCTCAGCAGCATAGGCACCATCGATATTGGGTGCAGATGCAGTCTGAGCCATTGATGACTGAGGGAGGCACCGGGCTCATGCCTATAGGTGCATAATATAATGCACTTTGCACAGCACAGAGCGAGTGGCTTCTCCCCAGCATCAACCAGTAGGCTCTCAAAGGAAAGACATGCAGAAGGCACTACTCACCAAGATGAGGCCAGCGTGATGGGTTGAGTCCACCTTCTGCAATACAGGCTTGGCTGCTTGAACAAAGGGTGGGTAGAAAATAAAGGCAATAGCCCTATTAGTACCTCAGGTTCCTGAACGTCATGGAATGAAGAATGTCCATGACACAGGTACAAGAGACCCTAAGGCTGCAAATGTGTGTCTACAAAGTGAGGCACTGGTGGAAAACAAAACCAAGGAAACCGTGCAAATCCAACACTTCCAGGCGAACTCCATTTAGTCCGGGGCAGGGTGGAGAAATGGATGGCGGCAAAGGTGCCCCACCTTAGTCTTGGCCAAGAAAAAACAAAACTGTTGCTATTCAGGATAGCGAGAGATGTGGTTCATAGCTGTTGGAGGTGACCTCCAGAGTTGGCATCTGGGCCGTGCCAAAAGAAATTGAAAGGTTGTCCACATAGAGCATCTTCCAGCAGCATCAAGGTGATACCATTGATATGACACTGAGGACACTTCCCTGTGGGATACCCTCTTCCTGCTCCATTGGGCCGGAGAGGGCTCCCTCCACCCTTACGAGGAATCAACGATCTCGCAAAAATTTAGATTAGGTGGTGTCCCCTCACCCCCATCATGTGGAGAGTCTCCATTATACCAAATTGCTATGTGGTGTCATAGGCCTTCTCCAGATCAAAAATAACCGTGGCGTAGTGCTGTCTAAGAAGGAAGGCCTCGCAAACGGGATTTTCCAGTCGGAGCAGAGCATCCGATGTGGAGTGGAACTTGTGGGCTATCTGGTGACTGCCCACTTAGGCATAAGTCGCCATAAACAAACAGCCTATTTCTAGGCTTGGAAATTGCGGAAGCCACATTGCTGGGGAAGCCAGGTAGCCTCCACTGTCCAGAAAAAAGGCTACTCTAACATTTACCAATTTCTCAGGCAATTTGCACACGCAGGAGTATAGAGAGAGATTGGGTGGAAACCGGCCGGCGTAGTGATCTCTTCCCAGTTTGTACAAAGCGAGCACAGTATCGATTCACCAGGAATATGGGAGGATACCCTCTGCTCAGAACCTGTTGAACAAATCTAACAGAAAAGCCATGCCTCACTCACCTAGGTGGCAAAACATGGTATACAGGATATCATATGGACTAGGGGAGTGGAGGGAGTCCACACACAATGCGAGAGTGGAATGCAACTGACTCATTGTAAATATGTCCTTAAAAAGTTCTCCACCTATAGAGGTTAAATCCAGTCAACGGCCTTCAGCAATATCATGTGCATTGAATGCTGGTAGAGCAGCATCTCAGCTATAGAGAATGCAGAGAAAGCTGTCACAAAAGGCTTCACCACAAACCTAGTGTCTGAGATTGTGGTCCAGTCTCCTGGAGAATGAGATAGGGGTTTGCGAGAACTAACTCTGAATTCTTTTGACTCGCTTCCACACCTCCGCTAGAGAGGTCTTCTCGTTAAGTGAAGACATGTATGCCCGCCAGGAATAGAGGCAGACATGGTTCAAAACATACCCGAAAATAGCCCTGGCTCAACATAATTAACTCACAAATCATTTGGGCAGTGCTTATGGCACATGGAGCCATAACACTTCTGTTTGAGGGTAGTCTTACACTTGACTGACCACTACGGAAGTATTTGAGTGGACAAAATAGCCAAAAATTTGGGGCCCATCATGATGAGCTTGTTGGAGAGGAACTCAACAGCCTTATCCACCGACTTAAATTCTTCAACTGGGACAGAGAAATTAGTCATTTCCTGAAACGCAGACCACCAAGCACATGCCAAGCACCACCGGAGGGCTTTCAGAAGACAGCAGTCCAGAAAATGATATTTGAATGGGAACGTGATCACTACCATGGATGTCATTAACCTCCTCCCATCCAAAATCAGGCTGTGCATCTAGAGAGCACAGAGATAGATAATGAGGCGGGTCTCAGGCAGTGATGCATAAACTTATCCACATTTAGGACACCTATCTTCAGCATGGACCTAAATCCAGGGATTGTTCGAGTAGCCTGCCAAAAGAGGATGTGTACCATTTAAATCCCTGAGCTGCAGAAAGGGCCTAGGCAACTGTGCCGCAGCACAGCAGAAGTCCTCCTCATTGAA
Organism: Ceratothoa steindachneri; assembly: GCA_963969495.1. Taxonomy (NCBI): domain Eukaryota; kingdom Metazoa; phylum Arthropoda; class Malacostraca; order Isopoda; family Cymothoidae; genus Ceratothoa; species Ceratothoa steindachneri. The sequence continues at coordinate 111,698,142 of OZ018333.1, forward strand.
GATGGCTGACGGTGGAATGTATACAGAAATAACAGTATACCTTCTATCCAGGAGCAGCTGCACAGCTACTGCCTGAAAGGAGCTATCTAAAGAGAAGAACGGAGACATCATGCTGGGTGTAAATCACACATCCTCCCCCTCCTGGCCCCCATCCCATGGTGGTGGGGTCGCAAAACTCAACCCTTATATCCCGGGAGGGTGGGCAGGGGGCATGCGCCCAGCATGGTCTCCTGCAAAAAGATAGCTAATGGAAGGACATGAGCCTCCACAACTCCTCCCAGATGGCCCGGAGTCTGCAGGAATTCCATTGAAGGAATATGCCCTCCAGGCCTAGCTCGGGGAAGAGGCAGAGGCCCTCTTAGGAATGGCCGTATACTTCTTGGAGGAAGAACTACTCATGCTTTTGGCCCAACAAGGCACTGAAAGTGTTCTCACCTTCAAGGACTAATCAGGGGAGGTTTGGTTCACTATTTGAGTATTTACCTCCCTCTGCGTCAAAACCTTTGGCAGTTGAGGTGGCTTCGGAGGTGAGGTCCCTCTACCAAGGAAGCCCCTCGGCTAAAACCCTCAGAAGGATTCTGAAGGGACATGGAAAAGACCATGCTCATAGCCTGGAGGGACCAGGAGCAAAGGGTCTTTTTTTAAATATAAGTCATAAGACATCCCAGGCAGCGGCAGGACTAAGTCCTGAGGCTCGCAAAATGAGGGATGATCATGAGCGTGAACGGCCAGTGTTTCTTTCTCAAGGAGATACGCACCACATTGCTTTGAAGAAGTGGGGTGTGGCTCTCCTCAATTGACGTGATTTGGATTTATCGTGTATGGCCTTGGAGCAAATAACTCAATTTTGCACACTAAGGAGTGATTTGCTTAGCCGAAGCAGTGACAGTAGTAGCACCTACGTGGCAATGGCACAAATGCCTTCATGCGGTAGTGATACCAACCGGCACACACCGACTCAGGGAGCTTGTCACAGTTGAATGTGACCTTGACCACTCCTTGGTCAGCTAGCTCTAAGGTGATGTCATCTATGGAGTAGTTCATGGGTTCCCTGACATAAACCACTCCTTTCACAAAGTTCATAGTAGAGTGAGGCACCACACTCACCAGTGTGCCATCAAGTGTCCAAAGGGCACTAATCATAGTTGCCTCGCAGGGATTCAACGCATTCACCAGAAGGCTACAGTCCGAGAAATGGGTCACCTTCGGCTCTTTAACAATCACACTAGCTAGAGCTCTCCTCTGATGGATCATGTTGCCCTTAGCCAACATGGTGACATCAGTGGAGCGAATAACAAGGAAGCGTTTGAAGCCAGCAGGCTCGTAAATGCCAGGTGGTCTCTCAATGAGTGGCTCTGACGTAATTGAGTCTCCATTCAGTGCACTGGTAACTTTCGTCTGTCTGGGCCCTTACCTGAGGGTGCCCCAGGGCTCGATGTGCCAATCTTGGCCTGGTCACTTACCAAACTGAAAAAAGACCCATCCATCCCTAGGCCCTCCGCAGAGGAAGAGGAACCTTTAGTCCTCTTTGTCTTCCTCTTCCTTTTAGGGGGAAGGGGAAGAGGAGGGTGATCTGAGATGGAGGTCTTAGTTGTCAAAAGGGTACCAGCTCAGGGGATAAAGACCTGCCTATCCTTGTGAGTCCTTGGGGGGCCCAAGCCACGCACACAGAGAATCTTGCGCAGGGGTGGATCTAGGTTCAGTGTTTGTCACAGACCCCATGGAAGATTATCAGGCTATTTGGAGATGGATCACTTCAGGAACCATACCCATCTCAAGGGGGACCTTAATGTGTGTGGCCCTCCTCCCCCCCACTCCAGGCATCAGTGATCACAATCAATGACTGTCATTCGCACGTTTGTTTTGAGGAAAGAGAGGGGGAGGGGGGTAGGGCAGGTATGCTGAATCCCTGCAAAATGTCAAAGCAGGACTATGTAGGGCATGGAGCTGCATGCCCTGCTATCCCCTGATACTGTAACAGGGTTGGCTCTATCAAACCTCTCTCACCGGAAGAGGTCAATTTTGGGCCGCCTGCCTGCTCTCTTGGCAGTCTCACATAGTAGTAAAGGAGGGAAGGCCGCTGGAAGGGAGATGTAGTCCGCCCAAGTGCACCAGCAGAGAAGGGGGTGAGGGGGGCAATCCACCACACTTGTAGGCCTAGGAGAGGAGTACAAGAGGGTTGGAGGGGCCCCTGAGAAAGGACAGGTGGGAGGCCACATTTTCAGAGGTGGAGCTGACAAAGAGCGGCTCCAAAGATGATAAAGGGGAAGTCTGATGGTGAAAAGGGAGCCCCTCCAATGGGCGAAAGGGTGCCTTGGTTTTCCTCATCCTCCCTGACACCTCTAGGGAGGGTGCGGTCTCTCTTGGAGGCAGATTTCCATGCATTTTCCCACTATTACCATTTGTTAGTTAGTCAACGCCAATCCTTCCTTTATCCATGAGGACTGCCGTCTGTCATCAGAGTAAAAAAGGGAAAATAGATACAAGGACCTCTCAATGACTTGGGAGGTTAAGGGAAACATCCCCAATAGGATCAGAAATTCCAGAATGGGATCATTTACAAATATAATCGGCCCCGGTCCAACGTTGATGGGCTTTGCCAACCCAACCTCCCATTTAGAGGAAACTGTCCTCGAACTTTGACCCTAAAGGATGGTGCTGGCGTAGCCACCTTATGTGTGGACAGGAAGAACATGAGCAGAGTCAACGGTCCAACACACCCTGTACCTAATACTTCCCCTAGCCAGCAGGCTTTTGGCTCTCAAGCAGTTAAGGACCTCACAGTATCCACTGCCACTCGACTAAGGCTCATAAGAGGATGAAAGTGCCTAGGGCATCAGAACCTCTGGGCATAGGAGAGCAAATATGGAAATGGGGAGGAGGGTATTTAATAGAGAGGGGTAGAGATAGGTGGATCCACTAGTCAGGTGAGTGATCACCTCTTATTATCATACCCTAGTGCTAGGAAATAATCCCAGGATGGCTGGCATGCATTCCACCAAGGTACCATGGCTACCAGACCAAACTCTATCCAGGTGGAAAGACTACTCCTGGTACAAAAGGTTGCAGGGATAGCCGTAATGATAGTAATAAATAATGATAAATAATACTAACACTAATAATATTAATCATAATAAAACATTATAATACATAATAAATAATGATAATATATCATAATACAAGCCACTGTTCTCTTCCTTAACAGGAAGAGTTTGGTTACACAGGCACCCCTGCAGGGTGTGGCCTACGACCTTATTTGCTAATCTTATCATACCCTAGTGCTAGGAAATAATCCCAGGATGGCTGGCATGCATTCCACCAAGGTACCATGGCTACCAGACCAAACTCTATCCAGGTGGAAAGACTACTCCTGGTACAAAAGGTTGCAGGGATAGCCGTAATGATAGTAATAAATAATGATAAATAATACTAACACTAATAATATTAATCATAATAAAACATTATAATACATAATAAATAATGATAATATATCATAATACAAGCCACTGTTCTCTTCCTTAACAGGAAGAGTTTGGTTACACAGGCACCCCTGCAGGGTGTGGCCTACGACCTTATTTGCTAATCTTAACCGCCTTTTTTAATCCCCTTTATAGACTCTTTATTTTAACACCCTGAACACCCTTTTCTTCATCTTCTTCTTCTTCGTATTGTTCTTTATGTTCTTATTGTTGTTCTTCTTTTTCTTCTTCTTTTTCTTCTACTTCTTCTTCTTATAAAGGAATTATTAGAAATAACTGCTAAAAAAATTAAATATACTTCGGTGACAACCGAACTAAAAGAAAAAATCTTATTCAAACCTTCAAAAAATCTCATTCTTAAAATATAGGGTTATGGATAAAAATCATACTAAATAATAATAATAAAAGGTCAAGGAGTACTGAGTGTGGGCGAGGGGACAAGGCGGCAACAACTTTCCAAGGCCCAATCATAGAATTCACATCAAACCCTTTCATAGAATTCACGTCAAACCCTTCATGGAGCTTCCGTCATTTGCACTCAGGCTGGAAGGGTGGGCATCTCCTCTGGGTATCAAGTGTAACAGGTTATATGGGGTATTCCTCCCCCTAAAGGGGGCGGCATAGACAGACTAAAAAAATGTAGTTGCCCAAATGTATTTACAAAAGAAAATGTTTTGGACTATAGTGGAGAAACAAACTGAGGGAAGGGAGATGGAGGAAAATGAAAGAATAATCAGGTGACTAAAAGGGAAAAGATATTTAAAAACACAACCTTGGAAAGTCATTGTATAAAATTAACTAGTGAGGAAAGGAAAATTTTCTAGTAGAAAACTTGCCAAAATGAAGTTAGATGGTTCCAAGTACCACTTATGAGTGCACCCCCCTCCCCTAGTGCACATTTATTTCCCCTCCAATCACTAGTGCACATTTATCCCCCACTCAATAGTGCGTATTTATTTTCTCCCCCCATCACTAAAATGAATTTACTCCCACACACACACTCACTAGCGTGCATTTAATCCCCCCCCACTCACAAACATGCATTTATTCACCCCCCACTCACTAGCGCACATGTATTCCCCCACTACCAGGCACTAGCGTGCATTTATCACAGATTTTTCAAGTTTTAAGAAAGTTGGGAGGAGGGTATGTTTTTAGGATAGATTGTGATCTATGAAAGGGTTGAATGTTGTTGTTTTTTTGGATTTAGACAACAGAAAATGGTAAAAATAATGGTACAATATTGAAAAAAAATTGTGGTAAATAATAATGTTTCTAGCGATGTATTAGATTTTTATGTCTATATGTTACAATATTACCTAGAACAAAATAAACTAATGCTTCAATGGACATCATCCGATGGATCCGTCAATGCTAGATATCAATCACTTCACAACATCTGGGGGGTACTGGGCTAAGGACATACCTAGAATGCCAAGGCGAGTATCAGGTGAAGTATCATTAGGATTTTGGTTTAAAATATCCAACAAATTTTGACACTCCACAAATATATTTGAGAAATCGTCATAATCGGAAGAGGTACCTCCTTTTGCTTCATGGATTCCTGGAGTAAGCGATGGATGATGCTGGGAAGAGAGCAATTAAACAAAAGATAAATAGTGCATGATCAGAAATATACCTTTTGCTTTATATATCTATCATTTTTACAGGTGGTGCTAATTCACCACATATCATTTCACACTCTTGAATTTCAAGCACAATATCATCAAGGCTGTATCATGCAGTTTGTAAGGAGATCTGAAAAGGAAGTGTGTGATAGGGGATGGGGGGGGGGTTATGGGTAATTAATAATAGGGGTTTCACCCCTGATCTGCCATCAAATAAGATTACAGTGGTACCTCGCATAATCCATTCCCATTCAGACTCATTATGCAAACTAATTTTTCCCATAGGAATTAATGGAAAATGAATTCATCCATTCCCAGCCGCGAATTTTGCCTATCTATTTCTTTTAAAAAAAAAATTCACTCAGAAATCATTGCAAATACATTTTATTTACGTATTAAACACCTGGGAAAGAATAAATTAGTAAAGTGAAAAATACTGAGGCACTGCTTTGCCATGCCTCACAACGCTATGGATGCCCCTTTCTTCTTTTGAACTTGTCGAACCACCCATCATAAATTTTTAACTCCCGGAAACGAAAGTGGGAATTGTAAATAGACATTCCCTTTAATTTAGTTTCCTTGTTAAATTAAAGTAAGTTGTTAGTAGTAGTAATAATGATTCGGGTTAATTAACTTTTAATGTGGTTATCGTTGCATTTTGCAAAAGTGTGTGGTTTCGAATTGCCACCTAGCACAGCTCCGGATGTACTGAGAAGCAGTTCTTTTTTCTGCTACTACGACTCAGTGTCAAGATGTAAATACAGACCCCCGTTAAATATCTACTAGCAATTCCGCAAGTTATCAAGTTTTGGTTCATACAACGTGCAAAGCCGTATGATAATAACTTAGCTATTTTGATAAATAAGCCATTATCTCGCTCTGAGATCAAGAATAATCACCATTTCACAGGTTAAATATATATTTAGCTTTTATTTATTAATAATAGCTACCTATTAGGATCATTTAGGCATATTATACTTAGACACTGTGAATGGGACATTTGATAACCACCTTATATTAGAGCAAGTGGAGATTTTGATTCGATTACTAAGTTTATATTACAGCCATTATTTTTCATTTAAAATTTAATTTAATTATTCTTCTCGCAGTTCTTGTTCAAATTGTTCCTAGTGACGAAGTTCATAATTAAAAAATAAACAGGAAACTTGCGACACCGCGCATGGCTTGCCTTGAATGCTTCTTCTTGTCTGTCCATTGAAGCTCACAGATTGTTCTTAGCAAAGTCAGCATAAATTAAGTTTGCCTTCTCACAAATGAAGCTCTCGCTAATACTGTCGCCTTGCAATTGCTTCTCATTGATCCATATGAGAAGCAACCTTTCTACATTGTCAAGTAAATATGATTGTTGCACAGAGAATTTTGACACTCCCATAGAAAAATCTCTCTCCTTAATCTTGTCCTTTTTCTTGAGGATGGTTCAAATTGTTGACATAGTGCAATTGTATGAGTGTGCTAGTTCTGCCACGCTCACATCTCATTCTCGCTTCTCAATAATTTCACATTTCCATGGTGATATGCTTTCGCTTTTCTTTGTGTCCTCTGAATTGCTTCTTCGGCGACATTCTTGCAAGGGTTATTATTATTAAACTTAGCACTAAAAATTACAATACAGTACAGTAATTCACAAATAATGCATCTGAACACAGAAAAACTTAGCACTAAAATTTTGTTCACAAGTACAATGTATGTACAGTATTACTGTAATGCGTACTAAAGGCAGGATAAACGTTGATTAGCATAAAGAGTTCCGTTACATATGATTTCCTAGATAGAAAAAAAAATGAAAAAAAACAAAATAAAAATCATGATTTTATAGGAAATTGAATTTTCGCCGATCACAAAAAATTGTTCATTATATGAAGCAAAATTTTGTCACAAATTTTGCTTGTTATGCAAGGTAGGACTGCATTTCTATTTAGGGCACTTACTGCTTGATGTGGGCTTCGAACCATGCATCTGTGCAACATAAAATCAGCTTCATCTGGGTGCTTAATGAAAAGCAATATTTCTTCAAGATCTCTAAACTGAGAAAATCTTGATGAAAATTTATCTTTCAAAGAATGTAAAGCTGACAAAAAGAAGTCTTGAATGTGTTTGATATCATTCTCATCTTTGTAACTAACTTCTTCATAGTTGGGGCATTCTACATGAAATGTACACACTTTTTGGCAAAATCTCGACACTAGGTCATGGATTTTGAGGATTTTTTGCATGCAAGTTGGGTCTGGTGAGATAACACCACATACCAATTTTTATGGCTCTGGGTCACCCATGGCCATTTTTATGACCAGGTCAATTTTTGGTCAAACTGGTTGACCAAAAAAGTTTGAGAGGTCCTAACTTTGGCTAGAGTTAACCAATCAGAACTATTTTGGTACCAAAAATGCTCAGAGAAAGAGATCTTTCAAAGGAGTGGAAGAATGACATTCTGAGGACAATTTTTGCCATGATGACCCTTTTTTTAACTCTTTGACCTTTGACTCTGGCCAAAGTGCAACTTCAATCCTCCTAAAAGATTTTCTGAAGTTAGCTCTATTTATCCTCCATAGCTCCAGGAAAAATAAAAATAGGATCTCCATGGGCATCTATATACCATCAGGTGGGTGCTATTTTCAGTCATGTCGCTCTACTGGGGCCATTTATGACATCAGACAGTGTTAGTAAATAGTGATTTTGAGAAAGTTTGATGTATCTTGACACAGTCATCATATTTCAGTCTTTCCAAACACAACCTCTCCCCCTTCCTAGGCTGCCCTGCCTTTTTTCAGTCTTAGATTCAATAAAACAAGATTATTTTTTATCATTTCAGAAATGTGAGACAAATAACATAATACCTTTCAAATATTACAAATTTACAATTTTTATTACCTATACAAATTGTGATTTAATACTAAACATTAGACAAAAGATTATTTAGGACAAAAATTTAAACAAAAACTTTTAGACAAAACATTATTTAATAAATATCTAGGTACTCATTTGAGCAGAGCCATCACTTTGTTTGTTGCATCAGACTCCTTCTTGCTAATCATAGAGCTTCTTCCTGTTGCAGTTTTTGGTTCTACTGACACCAAAATGTCAGAGATGTCCATGGTACAAGAACCTTCTATTTCAGGGAAGTAAAAACTGTGAGTGTCCATGCGGGTGAAGAAATTTCAGTCACTTCTCGTGACTCTGGAAAAGCTTCGGTTGAGCAAACAAGCTACCAATGTCCATCGTAAATCACAGTGACATAGCCTGCAAGTTTTCCATTGAACACTGGACATGAAATATATTTTGTGACTGATTCTAATCTAAAAGTCTCACAGAGACTAAATGGGAGAACTTGGAGAGCCTCCTTTGATAATGAAATGAAGAAATGAAGTTTTTGAGTGCCTGGAATAGTTTTGGCTGCAGGTCTGGTTTTCAAAAGTTCTTCCTCCTGTTCATATTCCTTTTGAGTTCCATATCCAAACTTCATATTCCCAAGAGTTTCAGCGAATACAAACAAATCTCTTGGTGATACAATGTTTGTTATAGGGTCTTCTCAAGCTCTCTTTAGTAGCCTCCCTTTTGATGGTGCCACCTATGGTGTCTGATGGGCCCTTCCCATGGCTAGTGGCAAAAAAATGACACTCTGCTTCTATACCATATTCTTCTTTATGCCAGCAAAGATTCTGAAAAGATTTAGTTTATATACTGTGCTGCAGATCTGTCCGAAAAGTAGTAAATTTTCTTTACCATTTTGAATACTGATTTCAGATACTTTATCAACATTTGCTGAAATAGATGCACTGTCACATTATTGCGGATGTTACACTCTGAAATTATGGTGTATGAGTCATGACAGAATTTTCCATCTTTAATGTGATAAAACACCCAAGGATCTATTGTCGCTTGTGCGCAATTCCAATGATATTCCTGTGCTGTCTTGTATCACAAATGAATAGTTTTCTGAAAAATCACTAATTACTACAAATTCACCATCTACAATATTGTTTTTCACAGTTTCCAAGTACTGTGCTTGTGACTTTGCAACAAAATCATGTCACACCAAAGTTTTGACACAATTACAAAAACTATCCATGAAATCATCAAGCGATAATACCATGTTTACCAGCTCAGATCTATCAGTTGATGTGCACTGTTTGAATTCAATATTATCCACATTCTCCTATTCAAAAAATCCAAATAGTTTTGCTTTTAGTTGATCCACAGGTGTACAGTACTTGCACGATCTCATGTAGCATGCTGGACGGGCTGGATTACATATGACAGAGGCAACTTGGTGATGGTAAGAGGGTAGATCAGTGATATCAGACCTCTTGGATCCAGCCATCATCAGTTTTACATTTTGATGTATTGTACATACACATACTGAGCGAGTTCCACTGCCTCCCACAAGAACACACTCACATGGCCATAGCATAGCAAACTTTGAGAATGATACTTTTAACTCAGGGTACTTCACTTTGAAACTGCTATGAAGATTCTTCAAATTGTTGAGAACGAGTCATTTCTGTAACCTCTGCTTTTCCCCTTCAATTCGCACTACTAGACAATCCTTCTTTCCTGGTAAAACCCAACTCATGTCATCACTACGATAATATTCAAAGAGTAAAGATTTTAGTTCCTCAGAAAGCACTCTGCCGAGCTTAGGGTTAGGTGAAGCTAACATTCCTTTCTCCTTTAGTATATGGTGAGCTTGTACGGCCCTTCTCTGAGAGCAATCAAACTTGTCCATGAGTTTTCTAATGCTCATACTGGTTGCAAATATGGTTAGAATTCTGATTTGATCCGCACGGCTTGATTGCCGATATTTTTCCTTAAGAGACTGGATGACTTCTGGCATACAGTTCACATTACATCTTTGCGGCACATCTTCTTGTTTTCCTGAACTACTACCCACGACCAAATCCAACTTTCTCCTAACAGTTTCTTCAACTTTTAACCTTTTCTCAGGTACGTAAGTTGGATGCCTTTCGGCTTTCCTTTTATCAAAGGGGCTCTCACCGATGAAAGACAATGATTGGTTCAGTAAGTCAACTTCAACTTCCACAACATCTGAATCCTCTTTTTGGCTAGGCATCTCATTGAACTCCTGTTCAGATGTTGAAGTTCCGGACTCCTCTGGAGTATTTTGCTCCATTGGTAACTCTGAAAGCTTCTTCCTACAAACAGAACAAAGCTTATCATCTTTGCTAAGAAGAGATGAGAACTTCTGCAAAAGCTGAGCAGAAACATTTCTTAGGTCTTTCTTTTGCAGGGATTTATGGATCTTCAGCGGATCGCTGCAGTACTTTCGATTTGCCATCTTAATGAAACAATTGGTAAGCAAAGAAAGAAGTGCAGAATAATCCTCAAGTATTATAACTTAGTAGAAATAGGTCAAAGTTTAGGTACAAAGGGGTGTAGGTTTGTAGACTGGTTTATAACTAAAAAAACATTTGATTCTTCATAAATTCGCAGAGAAGTGGACAAAACACAAGAAAAGAGTAGGTACCTATTGAATGATCAACATTATTCTTATGTTTTCTCAGTCCAGCGCTTCAACCTTAATAGCTATTAAGTTGCTGAGAATAGGTTTATTACACTCTTAATCTTTCTTCCATACCTATTTTTGGACAGTATAGCTACCTATATTCTGTAAGTACATTCAGGTTTGATCAAATTAAAGGATTTGGTGAAAATTGCCTTCTCTCATTTGAAATAGCTTGGCATAGTAAAAATATGTGATCAATCAAAAGTCACTATTAATTAATGGGTGTTCATTTTAGATGCCTAATAAGTAATAAATCATTCTCCTCTTTTTCATAATATAATAATTTGGTAGGTAGGTAGCTGTATAAAAATCATTTATTTCAAAATTATCAAAAATAAATAACAAAATTACACACCTGTAAATTATTTTAAGATCTGCAGATAATCTCACAATTAATATTAAGTAGGTAGTTTAGAAGATATCTTGAAATTATTTTAATTTATATATTGAAGACATAAATGACATTGGTATCTGAAAAACATACATTAATTAGTTAAGGATTAATGAAAGGCAGTTAAAGATTGTTTTTCATGTTACATTGATTTGGCAAGATTACTATATAAGGTAGGTACCTAGGTATATAAGGTGTATATAGGCAGTGATGTATTATTTATTGATTCAAAAAGATTATATAAGAGGTATATAGGCCATGCCATGGTTAGGACTTACGTAGGTATGTGATATCACCATAATTTCTGGGTCAATAATACTTTTAGTAGGTATACCTAGTGTCACATAATTGCCCATAGATTCTAAACCTATGGAGATCCCATTTTTATTTTTTCTGGAGCTATGGAAGATAGAAAGAGGTAACTTTAGAAAAAAAATTGCGATGATCTGAGTTGTATTTTGGCCGGGGTCAAAGGTCAGAGTTCACAAAAAGGTCATGTCAAAAGTTGTCATGGAAACATTGTTCTTCCACTCATTTGAAAGATTTTTCTCCTGAACATTCACGTATTAAAATCATTCAGATTGGTTAATGCTGACCAAAGTTATGACCTCTCAAAAGTTTTGGGTCAATCAGTTTGACCCAAAATTGATCTGGCCATAAATGACTACAATGACCAGATAGGCCTCATAGTTACTATTTGAACTTTATTCATCATAACCAATGAATGATGTAAATTTCATGCGATTCTGTGAACAAGGTGTCAGTAGGAAAAAGTACTTAAAAGTTTTAGTTTCAATGTCACGTTCAAAAATGGCAAGTTTGGTTTCAAATGCAGTAATATGTCCAAACATAATATCAATAGTTTTGCAAAAACCTTCGAGTTTTGGTAAAACATTCAGTTCATTCAAGTGCTTATCAGGACTTATTATGTAGTTCTGGATAGCCTTCAATTTTTTTCACGTCTAGGAAAAGCTGTATCTCAGTTATGCATTCAACAAAGCATTAAGAACCTTGCCTCTACTAAGCCACCAAACATTATTGTACATCAATAAACCACCATAAACTGATTCAACTTGATCCATTAATGAGCTGAATTGATGTTTAAGCAACGCCTGTGCTGATATCAAATTAACTATCTCGGTGACTGATGCTGTAATATTTTCCAAAACTGTGGCATCACGGATATTCACGAACCCGGGGATGCAGATATTTCAATGCCCCAAGAACACTCAGGGCGCCTTGTGAGTCACTATAGATCACAATCTGGTCTCTGAACCGGGCACGCCGCATACTCTCCCATACCGAGGGGTGTATTGCCACCAGCTCAGCCGTGATGACAGATGCAGCGCCTGGCAGAGCCTCACTGACTTCAAACAGAGGGGATACGGCGTGGAAGCCGGCCACCTTTTGGGACTTGGAGCCATCCGTATACACTGGCACAGTTCCAGCATGACACCAGGTGTGCTTGCAAAAGGTTAAATGCAATACTCCCAGCGCTATAGAAGTCACCCTCCAGGGTGGCATCCTGGGCAGAACCAGGGGCGCCACCGGCCCGAGAGCTATAGAAAGAGGGAAAATGTGTGAAAGATTATTGCTATAGATATTGGGGCTGAAATGGCAAACTCCAGGTTTGGCATGGGAGGGAAAAAAACAAGTGTTGGGGCCAGTAGGGAAAAATACATGTGTTGGCGCCAAGGGGGGCACAAACCCTCTAGGCATCACCTGACACCCCTTTGGAGGTTGGCAAAAGCCTAATGATCTGTCTGAACAGTTTGTTCTTGTGAAAAAATTAAATGTCATCTTAAAGAGCCGAGATGCTTAGGGCAGAGAGAGCTTATGCTCCTAGTCATGGCTAAAAGTTTTGAGACTAATATATTTTTTTATTAGTTTTTAAAATTTATATGATAGGAATAATTCTTCTAATATTGAAATTATTGCAGGTTTATTAAAAAGTTAGTATTTAAAAAATAAGAAAAAACTGCATTCCTTCACTGGATCTGAAATCGTGTTCTGATACTGTTCCTGTAGGAGGTGAGTTTCAGCCTCTGGAGCTTTACTATTGATCTCAAGGGTAAAATTAGGACAAATATGGGTTAAATGAATGTGTAATTATAATTATTTTGTAATATTTTTTTAAAAAAATAAAAATGTTTGAATCTTTTTCTTTTCCAGAAATGGTTCTTTCCAAAGAAAACTGAAACCATTGTTACTTTAAGCCAAAGTTGCCTGAGATGCAAAGAGATAGTTGCTAAGGGTATTGCATCAAGTAACACCATCTTTAGGATCATTAATGACTTTAAAAAGACTCGTTACACTCCTATGAAGCTTGCCTTCAATGCCAAGAGAGTTTGCAATTGGAAAGAAGCATGTGTGAATGCTTCAGCGCACACACTCAGCCGGAGATTTTTCAACAGAGGTCTCTAGACAAGAAGGGCTTATCTCACCAAGAAGAACCTTACAGATAGTCGCCACCTTTGTACAAAATATATAGAATGGACAGTTGAAGACTGCGGCAAAGTGATATTCTATGATGAACCTCCCTTCCACTTGTATCTGGAAGATCCCTTAGGAGAAAAGGGATGCTTTAACAGGTCCTGTGCCATGCCCAAGGTGAAGTATCAGGACAAGCTTCATGTCTAGGGCTGCTTTTCATCTAAAGAAACTGGAGCACTAACAATTTAGCCTAAGAACAGTGCCATATACTCAAAATGTGCTTCATCAGCACTTTTCCCCCCCAACATTTCAGGACAATTTGGGAAATGATAATGTATTTTTCAGCATGATGTCGCACCATGTCACAAAGCAATAAAGTTCTTGGCTGAAAATAATATCAAACTTTTGGAACCTTGGTCTGGGAATCTGACAGATTTCAACCAATAGAGAATTTCTGGGTAATAATTAAACTGCCTATTGATAAACAGAAGCCATCCAATTGTAAACAGTTCCAGGAACTTATTGCACAAAAATGGGGCAAAATCAGTCAAGATATCACAAATTTGGTCTCCAGAAGAAGGATAGCATTGTAAATTGACTGTATCATCATTACTAACTCTATAATTGTATAACAGGATTTTTGAAAATGGGTGAAAAATTAATATGGTTTTTTTTTTAGTGGACAAATGATTTATGTTTTTCTTATCAAAGTTATTTCTAATAATTCTTTTATAATATCAAAAAACGAAGCTCAGAAATAAATATAAGTATCAAAATTTTGTGAATTTTTTAAAATCCAAAGATTACAAATGGTGAAGTTCAGAAAATTTATTTTTATATATTTTCTTCTATAACTATATTTTAGCATCGTGATATTTTGAAAGGGGGGAAATTTCGTTTAGAATTCCTTTTTAAAATTATTATAATTGGCGAAGTACAAAAATTTAACCATGGCTGCTTTTTTTTAGATTTTAGATTTTAATCTTAGTAGCGAAGTGCAAGCTCCCCCCCTAGGGGGAGTGGCTTAGCCATTGCCTGGTTTTTTAATAAAATGTCTTTGGGCTATAATTTTTTTTTTTGTAAATTTCACCTTCAAATTATGATACAAACATACTAAAACAAACTGCAGCATTTCATAAGTTCTATTAATTTTCTTATAGGAAAAATTACAGTAGTCTCTTTTGTCCATGACTGTAAGGCATGGGAAAAAAAAGTTGTGCATTGTCTCCCAAGAACAGTTGACATCTACACCTTCCAACCACTTGAGAGATTAATGTAGACCTTTGATTCTACAGCTTGCTACCACAATTAAGTACTCACAAATAAATACTCCCTTCGCCTCTATGTGGGGCAGGAAGAATACACACACTGTCTTAGCGCCGTAACACCTCTCTGCCACTTACCCAGAGAGTGGCAGATGCCGGATGGAGTTCACTCCTAGCAACTTCAGTTGGACACCTAGCGTTAGATGTGCTGAATCACCCTCCTACGGGGGGAGGTAGCTCCTCACATACAGCCAATCACAACACTGCCATCTTTACTTCCCATTCTTCTTCGCAACATTCCCTCTTGCAACCTGCCAGAAGGGGAGCCAGATCCACATGCCCCCTCCGGTGGACCGACCCCTGGTGCCTTTAGGCATGCCTACAATTATCATTCTGATCTATATATAAATTTCAATATCAGGTCAGGGGGTTCTCATCCACAAGAGATGAATAGCATAACTTAACATAGACTAAAACTCTACAAACTTTTTGGACGACATTTTCAAGATGTAAAAAATTTATATATTCAAAATAGTAAAGAAATTAAATAAACAAAATTTACTCACAGATTGATGAAGTGAAGATGAACCAGTAGATAAATGCAAAACCTCATCACAGCTCGTCAGATCGCAGAAAGATGGCATTTCAACATCCTCCAATGGGAGAAATGTGGAAATAGAAACATCGCGGCAAAGAGGCGCTTCAACCGAGCTGCCAATACTGCTTAGTATAGTACTGGCAAATTCTGAGAGGCTTTTTTCTGAGGAGGCACCACTTGAAGCTGAAATGCAATTGTTAATTAGCACAACTTATGCTAGCCACATCTATTCAACCATCATCTAAATAATGCAATTGTTAATTAGTACACCTCATATTAGCCACATCTATTCAACCATGATCTAAATAATGCAATTTTTAATTAGCACACCTTATGTTAGCCACATCTATTCAACCATGATCTAAATAATGCAATTGTTAATTAGCACACCTTATGTTAGCCTCATCTATTCAACCATGATCTAAATAATGCAATTGTTAATTAACACACCCTATGTTAGCCTCATCTATTCAACCAGGATCTAAATAATGCAATTGTTAATTAGCATACCTTATGTTAGCTACATCTATTCAACCATCATCTAAATAATGCAATTGTTAATTAACACACCTTATGTTAGCTACATCTATTCAACCATCATCTAAATAATGCAATTGTTAATTAGTACACCTCATATTAGCCACATCTATTCAACCATGATCTAAATAATGCAATTGTTAATTAACACACCCTATGTTAGCCTCATCTATTCAACCATGATCTAAATAATGCAATTGTTAATTAACACACCCTATGTTAGCCTCATCTATTCAACCATGATCTAAATAATGCAATTGTTAATTAGCACACCTTATGTTAGCTACATCTATTCAACCATCATCTAAATAATGCAATTGTTAATTAGCACACCTTATGTTAGCTACATCTATTCAACCATCATCTAAATAATGCAATTGTTAATTAACACACCCTATGTTAGCCTCATCTATTCAACCATGATCTAAATAATGCAATTGTTAATTAGCACACCTTATGTTAGCTACATCTATTCAACCATGATCTAAATAATGCAATTGTTAATTAGCACACCTTATGTTAGCCACATCTATTCAACCATGATCTAAATAATGCAATTGTTAATTAGCACACCTTATGTTAGCTATATCTATTCAACCATGATCTAAATAATGCAATTGTTAATTAGCACACCTTATGTTAGCTACATCTATTCAACCATGATCTAAATAATGCAATTGTTAATTAGCACACCTTATGTTAGCTACATCTATTCAACCATGATCTAAATAATGCAATTGTTAATTAGCACACCTTATGTTAGCTACATCTATTCAACCATGATCTAAATAATGCAATTGTTAATTAGCACACCTTATGTTAGCCACATCTATTCAACCATGATCTAAATAATGCAATTGTTAATTAGCACACCTTATGTTAGCTACATCTATTCAACCATGATCTAAATAATGCAATTGTTAATTAACACACCTTATGTTAGCTACATCTATTCAACCATGATCTAAATAATGCAATTGTTAATTAACACACCTTATGTTAGCTACATCTATTCAACCATGATCTAAATAATGCAATTGTTAATTAGTACACCTCATATTAGCCACATCTATTCAACCATGATCTAAATAATGCAATTTTTAATTAGCACACCTTATGTTAGCCACATCTATTCAACCATGATCTAAATAATGCGATTGTTAATTAGCACACCTTATGTTAGCTACATCTATTCAACCATCATCTAAATAATGAAATTGTTAATTAACACACCTTATGTTAGCCACATCTATTCAACCATGATCTAAATAATGCAATTGTTAAATAGTACACCCTATGTTAGCCTCATCTATTCAACCATGATCTAAATAATGCAATTTTTAATTAGCACACCTTATGTTAGCCACATCTATTCAACCATCATCTAAATAATGCAATTGTTCATTAGCACACCTTATGTTAGCCACATCTATTCAACCATGATCTAAATAATGCAATTGTTAATTAGTACACCTCATATTAGCCACATCTATTCAACCATGATCTAAATAATGCAATTGTTAATTAGCACACCTTATGTTAGCTACATCTATTCAACCATGATCTAAATAATGCAATTGTTAATTAGCACACCTTATGTTAGCCTCATCTATTCAACAGCGATCCAAACAATGCAACACTAAGCAGGCTTCTGAATCATATCCTTATACATCAAAACTTTGGAACTCTTTACACCTTCTCATGTCTTTCCCCATAACTACCATCTGTCATATTTCAAACAAAAGGTCTTTCACTTTCTCAGAAAGACATAAATACTCTTCCATGTCTTTCTGTTTCCTATATCTATTTACATTTCAAGTGAGGCCAGACTTTGATGTGGACACTGGTCAATACCAAGTGCCTTCAACATAAAAAAAACCCAACTCAATATAGATATCTAAGACTCAGCAATTGTTGATGTGTATTAGCCACTACAGACTACATGTTAGTAACTACGGACAATCGGCTTTATCACACCAATCTTCTTCCCCCTTTTGGGGAATCTACCCAACAGATTTCTATCCCCTGTTATGGAATCAGTGACCCACCCTTGGGCCATACAGGCTCTCAATACTTACAGGATGGTAGTAAGACTGTAGTAACACTCTTCTAGGTCCCTCCCCTCCAACCAATTAAGGAAAAACTGCTGATAGCCTCCCTCAGGCTTATCAGAGACTATAATTTTTATGTCAACTTCATTATCCAGCTGGGCAATTTTACCTACCATTGGCTATCATCCACATATTTGATGCTGGAGTCATCTTATCCATCTTGACAAACCTCTTTTTACATTTTATTTATACAGTGATACCTCATATACGATTATTTGCAAGTAAATTGAGGTCAAGCAAAAAAAAATTAATGCTTCAACTTGCAAATTTTTAAATTATGCATGTGAATATTTGTTTTCCCAGGCACATCTCATATAGGAAGTACCCACCCTGTCTTTCTTCAGTGGGTACTGTTTGTTCATTTGCGTAAGCCAAAATGTCACTCAAGAAGGCCAGGATTATTCTCTGTCCAAAAGGTAACCCCTTTCCTCCTTCCCATCCTCTTTCAAGTTAGCCACGACTCTTCCAAAGGATAGAGCGCAGGTTCATTTGTCTATGCATATTGAATTCTTTATATCATTGATTTGTTTTTATATTACACGTATAAAATTGTTGGTTATTAGGGAAATTATTCTTATTCTGCATAAAATATTGTGTCAATTGGTTGTTATATTAATATTTAAAAAGTATAGAATGGATTAATGGGATTTCCATTACAATTTATTCTCTCAATTCCAAAAACCAAACCTTTAAAATTCAGGTTATTAACCTTTAACCGGCAGACATTGTCAATTGACGTTCCCTTAGAGAACGGCGGATAAAATCAATTGATGATTTAAAGAGTTTCCTGCCATACGAGCATCGTCAATTGATATCCCATTGTTTTATTACTAATTAGCAACTCCTTGAGTGAAAGAGTTGACAGCATCACATTTGAGCTTAATTTATGCGTCATTTTTCAGTCCAGTATAAAGATGGAGTCCGAAGCTTCAACGTCGTTAAATTTTCCAAAGCATAGAAAGTTATCTTCGAAAGAAATAGTTTATATTTTTTTCATAATCCTTTTTACGATTTTTTCTAACATTTAGAATAATAAAATATAGTTTACATTGCATATTTACTTAAATAAAATAATATTTTAAATGATAAATGACTGAGAAAAATTAAAATTACCCATTTTTTCCCGTATGGCACAAGCTCTGACGCAACCCAGACCCGCCGGTTAAGGGTAAAATACCACAAAACCAATGGATTTAACTTTCATCTGCATTGATTGATTCTTCCAGCAATGAATAGAAAAATATTGTGGAAGTCTAAAAGTTCAAGGCTCATCTTTTATCATTGATTTTATAAGTTTTTAGTCTCATGCATGCAACTCTAAGCTATGTCAATTTGTAGGTTGATCGGTTGGATAGTAACCATTTTATTTTTCAATGAGTTTTTTGGCAATAACATTATAACTATTCAGCCAATTCTAAAGAAATTTGAAACCCTTTATATTGTTTTAAATTCTCTTTCAAATGATATAATTGCCAATGTCCTCTAAAGGTTAGTCCAAAATGAACTATGAGTCAGATTGCCCCAAAGTTGAAAGTTTTGAAGGTCATAAGTCAGAATAATTGAGACCACGCAACTTAGGTCTATTGACTTTGTTCAAGTACAAATACCAGGTTGATTGGCATATAGTTGTACATTATTAGCAATTTCTCGAAAGTTGTGGTTAGGAGGACGGAATGCATTTGGAAAGTGTTAAAAAGCAGTTCTTAGGATTTGGAAGTGGTTGGAATTTGAAAATTCACCACCTTATCCATGGCCAACCAAAAGAGCAGGTAATGCAAATTGGACAGTCAAGACCTCTTAGGAGTGGTGATTGAGAGCTTCAAGCAGAATCAAACTACCAAAATAAAATTTTTAAAAAGTCAAGAAATAGTCTAAGATGACCAGCTTCCTTAATGAAGGTTGTAATATATCCAAAGTATCATCATTACTCTTTGCAGGAAGCTGCAAGTATCCAATCTATATTTCCCCCTTTTCCAAACAAGATAAAATAAGTTGAAGACAAGATATACAAGCCCTATTTATATAAAATGAAGCCTATTTATTCATACTTATCCAAAAAATATCTACTGGCCAGGACAAAATATGTACCCTTATAAAATCTATAGCTATGAAAAGGCTTACCATTACCTGCTGCATCAAGGTCATTTTGTAATTTACTTGACTGGATTACAAATGAAGACTCAGCCATATAGTTTATTAAATGTTTTAAATATATTATTCAACATTAAAAATACCTAAAAAAAAAAAAATTAAGTTCAAAACCTTTCATAAGTACAAAGCTGACTGAAAGGGCAATGCTTAAAAGACTACTTAATACTTTAGATGATGTGCAATGTCCTGGTCCATGAAAACACATTTTAGCCACAAAAAATGAAATTTATAATAAGCTTTTTAGCTATATTTTTATGATGGACAAAGATTTGTCTTTATATGTTTGGTCCTAGTTTAAAACAACATGAATGGGGAAGGGTACAACTCATTCTGCGCAACATAAATTAACCCAATCAATGTAAGAGATAAAAAATTAATAATGGAATATCCATGCAACTTCTTACATGAACATAAGTTAGTATCTTAGCCTATTAGCTAAGCTACATTAAAAGATGAACAAAAACAAGAATCCACACAAAAAAAATTCAAATGCAAAACTCTTATTTTAATTTTTGGCTCCTGATATTCTTCTGGGGTGGTAATGCATCTTTTATTGATAAGTGCCCCCCCCCCCCGCTTTTTTCCTTTCAGGGAAATTCCCCGAACTAAGACCCATATTTAATAGACATTGTCTCAGCAAGGTGCATTTTCCATTTGTTTCTCAATTGCATTTTAATGGTTTTCTTGTGTGTTTTTGTGTAATTTAAGTTAAACTGATGATTGTTTTCATTTAATATTAATTTTGGTACATACGCCATTTTGTGATTAGACTGTTGGAAAGGTAGGCCCTAAGCATATTGTCAGCTAATCAAATGTGCTGGAGTTAGCCATGCAACAATTACCCGAGAAATTTAAACTGCTAAAATTTCTTTATATTCCATCTCTTTCCCAATGATTTTAGAAATTAATGTTCATAAATACAGTTTCCATCTACAGTCATTATTGCCACATCCGAGTTACATTAGATTTAACTCAGCTTTTCAAATCATTTTGGGATATTTCCTTTAACACTTATCTTTATTTCAATTGAGTGACTCATCCTTTCAGGTCACAGAGCAAACTCCATTTTTGGTTATTCTCAGCACTTCCTACACTGTGGACATACACGAGGAGCGGTCAATAAGTTTTGCAATTCGGATATAATGAAACGAGAGATGAGGAAAAGTGCTTTATTTTTTTCAATATAACTACCCTCGACTTCAATGCACTTGCGTCACTTGTCCCTGAGGCTTCAAATTCCCGACAACCAGAAATCTCCCGGCTGCTGTTCAATCCACTCCTGGATGGTGAGCTGGAATTTTATTTTTTTTTTAAATTTTATAAAGCCCTTCTGGCAACTGCACACTTGGGCATAAGTTGCCGAAAAACACTACAGCCTAGAACTAGGCTACTTAAAAAAAATATATGAAAACATATCGATATAAATTAGAAAACTTAACAATCAGAAATCAATCTCCGGCAGCGGGGGGAGGTCCCCCTCACCTCGGTGCATGAGAGTGCAACCTACAAAACGATAACAAATGAAAAAAAAAGTCAACAAGTCCACAAGTCAATGTACACGAACTTGTCCCGAGCACAAGGGACAGGCAGTAGCGATCCCACCCATCCCCGTAACGGGATAGGTATCATGCGCGAAGATCCTCCAGACTGGGACATTCAACAAGAATGTGGCGAACAGTCTGGGGGACGACGCAGTCGTCGCAATAGGGCACTGGCGAGCGCTCCATCAGATAGCGATGCATCACACAAGTATGTTCGATTCGGAGACGACAGAAAGCGACCTGAAGCCGTCAGTGCATTGGGGGATAGGTCCTTGGGAACAGTCGCGGCGCAATGGCAGGCAACTTTAAGTTCCCTTCAACCGTCTCCCATCTTCTTTGCCAAGCAGTCCGAAGAGCTGTCCGTATTCCTGCCATGTAGTCGGTGTGAGGAAGAGCGAACTGGTCCAGTCGCAGAGTCCTCGCAGACTCTTTGGCGCCCTTATTCCCCGCAATTCCTACATGTCCAGGAACCCAGCAGAAGATAATCTCGACTTCTGCCCGGCTCGCCAAAACCGTGGCATCACGAATATCGCGAACCAGGGGATGCGGAGATTCCAATGCCCCGAGAGCACTTATGGCGCTTTGTGAGTCGCTATAGATCACAATCCAGTCTCCGAACCGGGCACATCGCCGTAATCTCTTGTAACGAGTGGTGTATTGCCACCAGCTCGGCTGTGAAGACAGACGCAGCGCCTGGTAGAGCCTCACTAACTTCAAACAGAGGGGATACCGCATGGAAGCCGACCCCCTCTTGGGACTTGGAGCCATCCGTATACACTGGCACGGTTCCAGCGTGACACGATGTGTGCTCCAAAGAGGTCGAACTATTGAGGCATATGAGGTCCCAGGCAGAGCCGGGCATGCCAGGACGAAGTCCTTAGCCTCGCGGAATGAGAGTCGATCCTGGGCCTTAACGGCCAGGATTTCTTTCTCAAGGAGATATGCACCACATTGCTTCGAAGAAGCAGGGTGCGGCTCTCCGCAATTGACACGCTTGGCCACACTTGATTTGGACTTATCGTGTGCGACCTTGGAGCAATTTACACAGACTTCGGGTGACCCCGACTTTGCACGCCTACATGAGCGATTCATATGGCCGAAGCGGTGACAGTAATAGCACCGCCGTGGCAGTGGCACGAATACCTTCACATGGTAGCGGTACCAACCAGCACACACCAACTCAGGGAGCTTGTCACAGTCGAATGTGACGAAGAGTGTAGGGGTGGGTCTCGAGGCCCTTCCCTGTTTTATCATCACATGTTCGACCTTGACCGCCCCATGTCCGCCAGCTCTAGGGTGATGTCCTCAATGGAGTAGTCAACGAGTTCCCTCGCAAAAAGTACTCCTTTCACAAAGTTCATGGTAGAGTGCGGCGTCACACTCCCCGGGGAGCCATGAAGTATCGAAGAGCACTTATCTTGGCTGCCTTGGCGGGATTCGCCGCATTCACCAGAAGGCTCCCCCGTTCGAGAAACGGGTCACCTTCGGCTCTCTACCAATTGCACTAGCTAATCCTCTCCTCTGATGGATCATGTTGCCCTTGGACAACATGGTACCATCGGTGGAGCGAATAACGAGGAAGAGCTTGAAGCCAGCGGGCTTGAAAACGCCAGGTCACCACTGAATGAGGGGCCCCGATGTCATCGAGACTCTACCCTGTGCACTCTTGGTCTTAGTCTTAGTCAGGGGCTCCACACACGGGGGGGTAGAGGGGCCGGATGTGCCGATCTTGGCTTGGTCGCCTACCAAAGTGGCAGCAGATCCATCCATCCCTGCAGCCCCCGTGGATGGAGAGGAGCCCCGAGTCTTCTTGGTCTGTTTAGTCTTTTTCTTTTTTGGAGAGGAGGCTGGGGAATGAACCTGCTTCTAACCTCCGCCGGCAGAAGCCCCTAGGCCAGATGGACCGGCCTCAGCCAGGTCCCTCTCCGAAATGGAGAAGGTCCTGGTAGTCGTAGGGGTACCTGTTGGAGGAGATCCCTCCCATCCTTGTACTGCCTTGGAGCCCTCAGCCGTTTGAGGAGGACCTCTCCCTCTCCCCCCTAAGGGGGTTTGCCATACCGAGCCGCTTACATGAGGGGCAGTCGGCAATGTGCTGCCTGCTGGCTGTCTTGGCAGTCCACTTAGAAAGAAAAGGAGGGACTGCCGCTGGAAATAGGGAGGTGCCCAAAAGCACCTCCAGAGAAGGGGGTGAGGGGGAGTTCCCCTTCACCCGTAGGCGTACGAGAGGAGTAAGCCTCCTCTCCGGTTAAAGAAATATGGAGGGTCCCCTGCGCAAGCACAAGGGAGGGGGGGACCTCCATTTTTTCGATGGAAGTGCCCGAGGGCGGCTCCGTCGTTGTTTCAGGGGGAGTTAAAGGGGTTTTGTTATTTAGAGATTCATCCATGGGCATGGTGACCCTATTTGTGCTACGGGACGCAATAGCTCACCACCTCTCACAGTTGCCCACACTGAAAGAGGTTCTTACAAGCCTGGCAGAGCCAGGTGCCGCCATTTGGGACCATCCCTCCCGCCTGGTGGCCTGGCGGCTCCACCTTGAACTCAGCATAAAAGGATAGATTGTGAAGAGGAGAGGAAAAGGAATGTGAGGAAGGTATGGGTGGGGATGAAGCAGGTTGTTAAAAACCCCCATCCCAAACCGGAGCTCAGGGGTTAGGGAACGTTGTCCCCTCCCCCCTCAGCCCCAATCCGGGACGGTTGGCTTGAGAAGGTCAGCATCTACCCTATGAAATTAGAGGCTGACCAGAGAAAGTTGTGGGAGAGGTTGTATGAAAAGCGAGGTAACAAGTGTTTTGAAGGAAGGAAGGAAGGAAGAGAGGCTAAGCTGGGGCCGGACGGGGTGCTTAGTCCCGTCAGCACGGCGGCCAGGATGGCAAATCGCTGCGCCCCTTACGAGATGGCGAGCTGGACATCTTCATCATCCCCAAACCAGCATCCATGCAGTGCAGCCTTGAGCTGGCGGAATAAAAAGTAGTCGCTAGGGGCCAGATTTGGACTGTAGGGGAGATGGTTGAGCTCCTTGAATCTGCACTCACGCAGGGCAGCTTGTGCAACTCTGGCCTTGTGGTGGAGGAGCAGGACACCGTGTGTAAACTTGCCGCGCCGCTTCTGACGGATGCACTTCTTCAACCCAACCAGTTCCTCGGTGTAATATTGGCCTGTTATGATCCTTCCACAAGGTGCATAGTCCACCATCAACACTCCCTCAGAATCCCAGAAGATGGTGGCCATGATCTTCCCGGCTGAGGGTTGAGTCCGGAACTTGATAGGGGTCAGAGAGCCCATGTGCTTCCAGGCCATGCTTTCGAGCTTGGTCTCAGGATCCCAGTGATGGACCCACATTTCATCACCTGTCATTATGCGTGACTCGAATCCCACCGGGTCTTTGTTGTACAGGAGCAGCAGCTCCTCCGAACTTTGACGACATTGAAGTCGATCATGGGGTGTGAGGTTTCTAGGGACCCGACAGGCAGAGACCTTGGTCAAGGCCAAATTGTCGTGGATGATGTTGATAACAATTCCATGATATTTCAAATTCTTGCTCGATTTTTTCGACCCTTACCCGTCGATTTTCAAGGATCATCCTCTCCACACGGGCCACATTGTCCTTGTTGGTCACGTCTGACGGGCGTCCTGGACCAGGGTCATCTTCAAGGGACTCACGACTATGGTGGAACTCCTTATTCCAGCGAGCAATGGCTGCATAGGAAGGGGCGGTGTCGGTGTACACTGCAACCATGCGTTCATGGATCTCTTTTGCATTCTTGCCTTCCTTGTTGAGAAATTTGTGACTGACGATCTGCGATCAGCTACTGCTTCTTAAATAGCCGAGGTAGGAGCATGCGGCTGCAGGTCCTGACTTGTCATAACTTGTCCTAACACCCCCACAAACAGCCATCCCCCTTCCTCTGTTTTGCCCTACCGATTCGCAAAACTTATTGACCGCCCCTCGTATGTTTACTCACATTAGTGAGTACATTAACTTAAATATTACTATTTTCCTAATAGACATTAAAAAGTATATAAATAGTGAATATGAAAAATCATTTGAACAATCACTCAATGATTTATTTTTTAAATTCAAGGATCATCTACCTTTTTCATCAAATTCAATGACTTCAAGGATTTCAAGGGCAGTAGACACCCTGCTCCCAGTTCCTCCACAAATGGAAGCAGCACGTGTGCAGCTTGACAGTCACTTAGGTTGGTCTGGTCCAGAGCAGCAGAAACTTGCAGAGAAATGATTTTTTTCTTTGATGGTGCACAGCGGGATCCTTTTGGTAGAGGAGATACTATCATGCCTTGCTCTTCAGACAAAATGGGCGACATCAAAGACTCAAGTTCAATGGTGGCCTGCTTTTCTATGAATGTTAAACTTCTTTCATGGTTCCCCTGCTGCTGTGTCCATTTCTCTTTTTCCACCCAGGCTGGATGCACACCACCCATCTTCCCCTGAGCTTCAAGAAACTCTCAGTCCTTCTTGATCTTGATCAAGTACATGGTGTCACAATGTGCTACATCGAACAAATTTTTCATGGAAGCAATGAAATTGGTTGGGGCTTTCCTCAGCTTGGTCTTTTTTTCATTATTTTGATTTCTTCAATCCATTGTACTCTTCCTGCAGATGCCCTACTTTCTTGAGGATATCACACAGATCAATGGTCGGAATATTAGCCTTTGAGTACTGATGTTGAACTTTGAGTGCCATCTGCCTAACTGAGAATGTCAAATCATGCGAGTTTCCTTTGTGTGGTACTTCAAAACACACAGGACTTCCTCACAGTTCAGGAGAACACTCGATGGCAGCTGTTGAGTTGCTGGGGCTCCTATGAGCCATAACTTGTCAGCGGACCTCGTGGAAGACATTTGTAGAAGAGAAAAACAAGTCAATAAACAGGAGAATAAAACGGAGATCTCTCCATAACATAAAACAATACTGAAACCACTTCTTACACTGCAAAACTATACAAGGTGGGACCATGCCTTCATTGCATGAAGTGGTGTAATAGGGACAAACTTCAAAGGGTTTGCGCGACATGAAATGTCATGCTACAAGACATAGATTTTGCCTTTAGCATTTCCTCATCAATACACATGAACTACCAGGTTCCTGCGTTATAGTCCAAACACTTTTTATTTTTTGACTCGCACTAGTGTACACTGATGTGGTTTCAGCATGATGTGTGAAGTGTATTAAAAAAAGGTCAGAGTGAGACTTGCTGCAATGATGTAGAAGTAGAAGAGTGGAGAACAAATAATCAAAGTTGGTACCGACCCTGGAGTCATTGGTCCAAGAGCTGCATAAAGCTCTTGAAGAAGTTTCCTAGTCATAAAACCAAAGGGTTTAGGGCCTGATCCCTGGTATTGATCATGTAGTTACCCAGAGGGGGTGTCTACAATTTAAATCTCTGAGCAGTACTAAGGGCCTACGCAACAGTGCCATAGCAAGGTTGAAGGCTCAAAGGCCCCCGCTTCAAAGTTGGCAGCCAGTGGAATATATGAAGAAACAGCAACATCATTCCTGCCAAATCACCAGGTTACCATCTTAGATTTTGATGAAAACTTGATATATTAAACCTTGCAGAGAGATATGAACCCCCCCCCCCCTCAAGTTGGAATAAAAAAAAACCCATGCAATCCAAAGTTATAGCTCTTTGGATAAAAAAAATCCCATACAATCCAAAGTTATAGCTCTTTGAATAAAAAATTTTCCATGCAATCCAAAGTTATAGCTCTTTGAATCAAAAAATTCCCATGCAATCCAAAGTTATAGCTCTTTGGATGAAAAAAAAATCCCAAGCAATCCCAAGTTATAGCTCTTTGAATCAAAAAATTCCCATTCAATCCAAAGTTATAGCTCTTGGGATAAAAAAAAATCCCAAGCAATCCAAAGTTATAGCTCTTTGGATGAAAAAAAATCCCATACAATCAAAAAATTCCCATGCAATCCAAAGTTATAGCTCTTTGGATAAAAAAAAATCCCATGCAATCCAAAGTTATAACTCTTTGAAATTTGGGTGTCACATCTCTTTTTTTGCACATACAAAATGCTAAACTATTTTTAGGGTTTAGGAGAGAGCATGATCTTCATTTCCAAGCAAGATACCAGGTATTGCAAAAGTCCTATTACACTTGTTAAGATGCTCTCAACAAAGGACACTGATAGTTTTGATGCAGTTAGATACGTTTCTATTGTTTTAACATTTAAATGTTTAAATTGTAATATTAATCAATGTGGCCACCCTCTGCAATGAGCACACACTCCTGGCAAGACCTGAAGGCCAGGAGGCATTGATGAAGATGATGTTGCTATGGTGAACCTTGCAGGCCTTGCCCTAACATAACATAACATAAATTCACGGATGACAAAAGCCACAAGGGCCTATCAAAGGTCTTCTACATCTCTCAAAACCCACCCACAAAATTCAGCCATAGGATTGTGTCCGATCATGCATCTACAATATACAATTTAAACAATCCATGGGATTGTGTCAAAAACAAAAAAGACTCATCAAAATCAATCATAATATACAATAATAAAAAACTGCATCCACAGGAATGAGTCCAGAATACCCCCCAAAGTTAACCCAACCTCCCTATAAAATCATCTAATCTGCGTTTGAATACATTCAAGTTTGGACTGTCTACCATGTCAGATAGGCAAACTATTCCAGTAATCTACCACTCTATTGGTAAAAAAATATTTTCTAACATCCAACCTGCACCTTTGTTTTTTAATTTTTGAGTGGTGACCCCTAGTCCTACTACTACCTTCCAACTCAAATAACTTGCTAAAATCCAACTTATCCATCCCAGAACAGATTTTAAAAAGCTCAATCATATCTCCCCTCACACATCTTCTCTCAAATGAGAAGATATTTAGTACCCTCGGTCTATCTTCATATTCAAAGTGCTTCAGGTAAGGTATTATTTTTGGTGCCCTCCTTTGTACTGACTCTAGCAGGTTGATGTCATGTCTAAATTGTGGTGACCATGCTTGTATACAGTACTCTAAATGTGGCCTAACATATGAGTTGTAGAGTTTAAGGATAACCTCTTTACTCTTGTAGCTAACATTCCTGTTAATGTATCCTAGCACCGTATTTGCTCTATTTTTTGCCTCAATACACTGCTTTGAAAATTTCAGTGACCTATCTACTACTACACCTAAGACCTTCTCATTCTAAACTGAATTCAGCCAATGTCCATCCATTTCATAGCTAAATTTCCTATTATCCCTTACTATGTTAAGAACTTTGCTGCATTTTTAAGGTTAAAACTCATCTGCCACTTCTGCACCTTAAAACTACCCTTAATTTCTTTGACTACAGCTGCCAATTTAATGTCATCAGCAAAAATGACACTTTGCTATTTACAGCCTCCCCAAGATCATTTATATAAACTATGAATAATAAAGGGCTTAGAACGGATCCTTGAGGTATGCCACTGATAACGTCCCTCCACTGTGAGCTTACCCCATTCAGCACAACTCCCTGTTTCCTGTCTTTCAGCCATTGTTATCTAACACATATCCCATGCATTTTTAATTTGTGAACTAGTCTCCTTACCATGCACCCACATGCTGTAATTGATGGGATTGAGGTTGAGCAAATGCAGGAGGCAAAAGTCCTTCAAGCAGAAGTTCCAGTTTGACACCAACCACTCTTGCACAGTCTTGGCTGTGTGGACTGGAGCACCATCCGGCTAAAAGACGTAGTCCACCTTCTTCATGATCTTACTTACCCAGGACATGGCTTTCATGGCTAAGATGTCCCTGTAATCAGTTGTGTGAGCCTGTAAACTGGATTGACCATAAAGGGGTTCATTCCCACCCATGTATTTGAGCTCTTTAATGAATTGTAGGTATTTCTGGCAGCTTAAGGGAAGGGGACGGAGCAGTTGTTAAAGGACATTCAAGAGCGTATTAAATGTAGTCTTGCCTACTTGGCAGATATATTTGAAGCTTTGAATGGACCAACCAGCAACTACAGGGCCCAAATACTACCATCATAATGCACACCAATGCCATCAAGGCTTTCCTGGACAAGCTAGCTTTTTGGGAGAGGAAAGTCAAGAGGGGTTATGTAGTTCCCTTCCACTGAGGTCATTGGTGAAGAACCACTTGCAGAGGAGCTGCAACAAGAGGTCAAGGAATACTTATCAAGCCTCCAAGAAGAGTTTGGACACTATTTTCGGTAACACCAGTTTCAGGGCGCTGTTTATAAGCTACAATTTTGGGCTACAATATATGTCTTATGACGTCAGATGTGAACAATTACAGCATTATATTTTTTTTTGTAGCTTCAGATGTGACCAATCACGGCGTTATATTTTTTTTGTGGTTTTGGGGATTTGTAACTTTTAGTCTGTATTATTTACTAAATATCTGCGCCTCTGCTCGTTTATAGTTTTTTATAAGTTAGGTAAGGTTTCTTGATGTCTTTTATTGTTTTCATATTTTTTGCTTGCTACAAACAATAGCTTCTTACTGGCAACTTTGTAGCTTATAAATAGGACCTGTTTTGCAAATGTTTTTTTCCGTTATGGCGTTTTTGTGTTCTCCATGTGCTTCTTTGTTATTCAAATTCGGCTTTATTTTGTATAATCGCAAAAAAACTTTTAGATTATCTAGAGGCGCATAAACTAATCAAGAAACCTATAAAAGTAAGTATTGTTTGTTATTAGGTTAGATTTTTCTGCCAGTAAAAAGCTGTTGGGTAAAAACCCCACAGTAAATTCAAGGGGACTGCTTGTGGAGGAGATATCACTGTGATGATCCTGAGTTTCAATCAATTGAGGGGGTATGGGGGGCGCAGCCCGCCAGTATATACTCATATACAAAAAAATATAACGCCGTAATTGTTCACATCTGACGCTACCGTCTGGCATCATAAGACATATATTGTAGCCCAAAATTGTAGTCTATAAACAGCGCCACCTACTGTGCACCCCGAAACTGAAGTGTTACCATCAAATCAAAGGCCAGAAACAGATTGTATTGCTGAAGCAGACATGCGATGTGCCCTGAGCCACACAGACCCGCGTATTGATTTACTTGTATCAAAAAAGCAAATACATCTTCTCATTAAAATATATGATTAAATCAATCCTTGTTAATAAACATTAATACACATTTTTTGTTTGTGGTTATTGCTCTCTTAATGCTTTGATTAATCTTTAAAATGTATCTGAGCTATTGGAAATTAGTACACTTTCAGAAGGCTTATAAAGGTGGGGGTCATGTTAGGTTTTGCACTACTGAAAGGGGTCACCTACTGGAAAAGTTTGGGAACCGCTGGTCTAGAGGCACTGCCTCACAGTCACGGTTGTCCAATGCTGCTGCCCAACAACCTGATTTTCCTCTCTTGCAGGGCTACTTGAAGTATGAGGTTCTGCACTGGTTCATCTTGTATTATTTTCAGGAACTTATCCAGCCCCGCTTTGAACCTCCTTACTGGGCACCCAGACATGCCTCTGATCTCCTAACAGGTTGCATCTCTTGCACTGGCGCCCTTCCTCCATGTTGTGTAAGGTTGCAGTGCTTGGGCTGTTGGGTCAGGCACATGCTCCTCCAAAATATTTGAGGTATAGATGGCCCGGTACCTGACCTGCCTGTACTGTTATTTTTTTTTTAATTTTGAAATCAGGGTTGGCAATGTTTGAAATAAGGTCGAATTTAGTGTTTCCAATGTTTACACATCATGAGAAGTCAAGGTGGACTAATTTTAGTAAACATAAAGATTGGTTGCGCGCCTGAAAAAGTTGGTGTTTTTTGCATGTATGTTTTGTTCCCCCACGCATGCATATTCATGGCTGGAATGCTAAATGACTTTTTTCTCAGTATTTACACAGGAGGATACTCTAAATATACCCGAGGTGTCAATGATCTTTCGGGGTAATGATGAAGAGAAATCAAAGGATATCTTGATCACAAAGGAGATAGTGACAAAGGAAATTGATAAAATCAAAAGTAGTAAAGCACCCGGTCCTGATGAGTTATTCCTAGAATTTTGAAAGAATGTAAGGATGTGTTAAGTGAGCCCCTAGCATGCATCTTTAGAAAATCATTGGAGAGTGGCATTGTGCCAGTGGCATGGAAGAAAGCCAATGTGATAACTATATTTAAGAAAGGGGATAAAACAAATATGTCTCATTACAGACCAGTAAGTTTGACATCAGTGGTAGGAAAAATGATGGAATCTATTATAGCAAGGAATATTAGAGATCACTTGGATAAGCATAAGTTGATAAAAGAATCACAGCATGGCTTTAGTAAGGGTAAATCCTGTCTGACTAATTTGCTGTCTTTTTATAGTAAGGTGTATGAAGCAGCAGATAATGATGAAAACTATGATATTTTATACTTGGACTTTAGTAACGCTTTTGATCGAGTGCCAAACTTACGGCTTCTAAGCAAAGTTAAAGCACACGGGATCGATGGCAGTATATTTAGGTGGATTCAGTCATGGCTTGGTGACAGACAGCAAAGAGTTAGTATAGATGGAGTTAAATCTGAGTGGGGGTGTGTTAGCAGTGGAGTTCCGCAAGGATCTGTTTTGGGTCCCTTGCTATTCTTAATTTATATTAATGATCTTGACATAGGTATAAGTAGTGACCTGAGTAAATTTGCTGATGATACTAAGCTAGGTAGGGCCATTGGGGCCGATTCTGATGCTGTTGTAACATAACATAACATAATTACACGGATGACAAAAGCCACAAGGGCCTATCAAAGGTCATCCGCCTCCGTCAAAACCCACCCACAAAAAGCACCATCACCAGGGGAAGACAAAATCAAAGTTCCCCACAATATAATATAACGGATGACAAAAGCCACAAGGGCTCATCATAGGTCATCCGAGTCAAGCGGCCTCTTTTTCAAGGCACCCAAACTCCCAGGAAAACTACATCCAGAGGATTGCATCCAGAAACAAGGGTATCACCAATCAAGGCTTGTCAAGAACTAAATCATGCAGCTATAGATATATACAAACAATATTAATATATACAAAACTTAGGAACCATCACAACCTTCCCTTCCCATAAACTCATCCAACCTACTCTTAAATACATTTAGATTTGGACTACCTACTACCCTCTGCGGCAATTTGTTCCAGAAGTCTACCACTCTATTGGTGAAAAAATATTTTCTTAAATCCAACCTACACCCTTGCTTTTTAATTTTCAAGTGGTGACCTCTAGTCCGATTTCCATCATCTAACTCAAAAAACTTGCTAACATCCAATTTATCTATCCCGGAAAAAATTTTAAAGAGCTCAATCATATCCCCTCTCACACACCTCCTTTCGAACGAGAACATATTTAATACCCTCAGTCTATCTTCATATTCAAGGTGCCTCAGGGAAGGAATAATCTTTGTTGCCCTCCGTTGCACTGACTCAAGAAGGTTAATATCGTGTCTAAAATGTGGGGACCATGCCTGTATACAGTACTCTAGATGTGGCCTAACATAAGAGTTATAGAGTTTTCTCCATATTCCAATGACCTAGTATATAACTTGTCCAGAGCTATTGAGATACTTTCTACCCCTTCTTTAAGTATCCTAGAATGAATATTATCAGGGCCGGAGGCCTTGGTAGCATCTAACTCGCCTATTAGTCCTTTTATCTTCCTCCAATCCACACTAATGGTAGTAAACACCTCTTTCCATGACCCATGAGTACTATACATAAGACTATTTAGTTTCTCCTTTGTAAATACTGATGCAAAATGACCATTTAGTACCTCAACTATTTCCTCATCAGTTTTCTCACAACCCCTTTATATTTGATAGGTCCTATTTTAACTCTGCCAGACTTGTTATTAATTTTATAGTAACTAAAGAACTTTCTAGGATCTTTGTTGCTATCCTGAGCTAATTTAATTTCTGACACCCTTTTGTTCTTCTTTATAATCTTATTTAACTCATTCCTAGCCATTCTATAATCACTTAAATTTTGAATATTATTTTGTACCTGTAATTTTTTATATGCCCTTTTCTTCTCTGAAATTTTTCTAGCTATCTCCTGATTCCACCATAATGGTTTCCTACTTTTGTTCCTAATGGCCTTCATTGGGATACATTGTTCTTGGACTACATTTATTATATGCTTGAAAGTATCCCACATCCCATGAGCATTTTTAGCTCTGAATTCTATATCCCAGTCTACCAAATTTAGCAAGCTTCGAAGTTTTACATAATCTCCCTTATGAAAATTTGGAACTTTTACACCATTCTCAGTTATTTTACCCTTCTCAATTCCCAAGTTAAAACGAACTATCTGATGGTCACTATTTCCCAATGCTTCCCCAACAGTCAATTCTTGAACTAAATGATCACTGTTAGAAAGTACTAAATCTAATATATTGTCTCCCCTCGTTGGCTCATTAACAAATTCATTCGAAAAATTATCCTCAAAGCATTCTATGAACCTGCCACTTGTTCTATCCCTACCTATCATATTTTCCCAGTCCACAGAGTTTAAGTTGAAGTCCCCAATAATAACTGTATCTGTTTCACATCCCTTACTTATTTCCCTAATCATTAGTTCATCTATATCATCAGTCTGCCCAGGTGGCCTGTAAAAAGCTCCCAAATGCACCATTCTATTTTTACTGAACCTAATATCTATCCAAAGTGACTCAACTCCATCCTGCTTTATTGAAGTATTTAAACTTGAAACAATGTTGTTTTTTATATAGATAATTATTCCTCCACCAATCCTACCTGTCCTTTGACTAATGTACATATTATAGCCCTGTAAATCAAATTCACTTATAGTGTCACTAAATTCTATTTCATTAACCCATGATTCAGTAACGCATAATATATCTATATCCTCATTGCTAATATAACTAAATAGCTCATCCTTCTTGTTTCTAAGACTACGAGCATTTGTATAGAAACAATTTAACCCCCCTATCCCTGAAGCACCTCTTGAAACTTGAATGACCTCACCTCTATCGCCTTGGAACCTATTTCTGTTATCTGCCAAGTCTATTCTACTTTCAGTACTATAATGTCCTCTCATAATTCAGGAGGAATTGACTATTCTGTCCAATTGGGCCGAGAAATGGCAAATGAAGTTTAACATAGACAAATGTAGTGTACTTAGTATAGGTAGAAATAATCCATTGAATAGTTATAAATTAAATGGGAGAATTTTAGGGAGGACCGATTGTGAGAGAGACTTGGGTATTTTGGTACGTTCAGACCTTCGTCCTAGAAAGCAATGCCTAAATGCTAAGAATAAAGCTAATAGGATATTGGGATTCATTAGGAGGAGTGTAAGCAATAAGAGTGCTGAAGTCATTCTAAAACTGTATCTGGCACTAGTTAGGCCTCATCTAGACTATGCAGTACAATTTTGGTCACCATATTATAGGAAGGATATTGATTTGCTTGAGTCTGTGCAGAGAAGGATGACAAAGATGATTGGTGGGCTAAGGAACTTACCTTATGGTAAAAGGCTCAGAAAACTAAATCTACATACATTGGAAAGGAGAAGAGTCAGAGGGCAATTGATTCAAGTCTTCAAATGGGTAAAAGGATATAATAAAGGGGATCTGGGTAAGGTTCTTATACTTAGTGAACATGACAGGACACGTAGCAATGGGTTTAACCTTGATAAGTATAGGTTTAGGAAGGAGATTGGGAGGAATTGGTTTACAAATCGTGTGGTAGATGAATGGAATAGGCTCACTAGACATGTGATAGAAGCCTCCTCTCTGGGTAGTTTTAAGAATAGATTAGATAAATATATGGATGAAGCTGCTAGATGGGACTGACTTTTTTTATGTACATATGTATATATTTTTCTAAGGAGTGGGGAGATTATATTTTGCAGTTACATGAATGGACATAATCCTCTGGATGCATTTTATGTATATTGTAGATTAGATCTGATGAACTCCTGTAACGGGTGACAATGTTGATGACTTTTCTCTGGTAAGAAGTCTTTTGTGTGTTGACTGGAACAGGAGCTGCCAAGTGTAGGCCATGAATGGTCTTTTGCAGTCTCCTTCTTTTCTTATGTTCTTATATTAGAAAGTATTCTATGAATAATTTAGGGGTAAATATGTAGATTAGCGACTTGAACGATGGGACGTACTATTTCCTCTATGTTCCAAAATGATTCACGTTTTTGGAGTACATTTAAGGGGATGTCTCGTGTGGGGGTAAACACAATAGAG
The DNA here is from genome assembly GCA_963969495.1 of Ceratothoa steindachneri. Classification (NCBI taxonomy): domain Eukaryota; kingdom Metazoa; phylum Arthropoda; class Malacostraca; order Isopoda; family Cymothoidae; genus Ceratothoa; species Ceratothoa steindachneri. The sequence continues at coordinate 111,734,009 of OZ018333.1, forward strand.
GGACCATACTACGATGATCCGAGTTTCATTAAATTGGGGGGAGTGGGGGGCATAGCCCCCCAGTAACATAACATAATTTGACGGATGACAAAAGCCACAAGGGCCTATCAAAGATCATCCGCATCCGTCAAAACCCACCCACAAAAAGCACCATCACCAGGGGAAGACAAAATCAAAGTCCCTCACAATATAATAAGGTAAATATGTAGATTAGCGGCCCGGGCCAAAAAAAAATTGTGTGTAAATATTATCGTTCACTCAAGTTGGAATATTCATGCGCGTTTGAGTCCTTTTTGAATTATTATTCTATAAACAATTAGGATTATATACTGGGGGGCTGTGCCCCCCAGACACCGCCCAATTTAATGAAACTCAGGATCATCGTAGTGTAGTCCCCCCATTGTGTTTATCCCCACACGAGCCGTCAACTTAAATGTACTCCAAAAACGTGAATCATTTTGGAACACAGAGGAAATAGTACGTCCCATCGTTCGCGGCGATAATCTACATATTTACCTATAATATAACAGATGACAAAAGCCACAAGGGCTCATCATAGGTCATCCGAGTCAAACGGCCTCTTTTTTAGGGCACCCAAACTCCCAGGAAAACTACATCCAGAGGATTGCGTCCAGAAACAAGGGTATCACCAATCAAGGCTTGTCAAGAACTAAATCATGCAGCTATAGATATATAAAAACAATATTAATATATACAAAACTTAGGAACCATCACAACCTTCCCTCCCCATAAACTCATCCAACCTACTCTTAAATACATTTAAATTTGGACTACCTACTACCATCCGCGGCAATTTGTTCCAGAAGTCTACCACTCTATTGATGAAAAGATATTTTCTTAAATCCAACCTACACCCTTGCTTTTTAATTTTCATGGGGTGACCTCTAGTCCGATTTCCATTATCTAACTCCTAAAACTTGCCAACATCCAATTTATCTATCCCAGAAAAAATTTTAAAGAGCTCAATCATATCCCCTGAGTTTTATTAAATTGGGGGGTCTGGGAGGCACAGCCCCCCAGTATATAATCCTAATTGTTTATAGACTAATGTGCTAACGTATACAGAGATGAATGATTTGGTAAATATGTAGATTAGCGAATCAGCCGAAAAAGTGGGGTTTTTTGGTAAATAATTTTATTCACCCCTACAGCAATATTCATGCACGATTAAAGGCGCTGACATGATTTGGTTAAATCATTTACCTCTGTAAACGTTAGCACATGTCTATAAACAATTAGAATTATATACTGGGGAAGCTGTGCCTCCCAGACCCCCCAATTAAATGAAACTCAGGATCATTGTAGTGTGGTCCCCCCCATTGTGTTTACCCCCACACAAGCCATCCCCTTAAATGTACTCCCAAAATGTGAATCCTTTTGAAACACCGATGAAATAGTACGTCCCATCGTTTGAGTCGCTAATCTAGATATTTACCAATGATTTAACCAAATCATGTCAGCGCCTTTAATCATTTTGCAAATTATAATGGGGGTGGGATCTGATGTCAGATGACTCAAACGCGCATGAATATTTCGGTAGGGGTGAACAAAAATGGGTAAACATGTAGATGAGCGACCCGGCCGGAAAAAAATATTTTGTGTAAATATTATCGTTCACCCATGTCAGAATATTCATGCACATTTGAGTCCTTTTCAAATTATAGCTGGTGCAATTTTTTTTCTAAAAAAAATGCCTGAAAGTAAATAAATGAAAAACGCTGTTTACGTAGTCCATTTTTTTTTACAAAATTGCCTGAGAAAAACAAACGAAACACGCTGTTTGAGTACTATTCAAAATATAGCTTGCAAGATAGGCATTGAACTGTTCGTTTTTTCCTTCGTATGTAGGGATTGAACTAAGGACGAAATAGTACGTCCTGCCATTTGAGTAACTAATCTACATATTTACCACATCTAATGCCCGGCCACAAATCTCGCAATCGCTATTAATTTTAATTTTAACTAAATTATGAACGTCCAAAGAGGTTACAAATTTTTCTCTATCAGAAACTAGAGTTAATAATTCGGAAATAAACGACAGACACACTTTCGCCAACCGATACGATTTTGAAACATACGGTTAAAACATCGGTATACCAAAACATCTTTATGATACGCAATTGGGTAAAAAAATAAGTAGTTCCTTAAAATGAGCTAGCTAATTAGATTTAAATGTAAGAAAGAAGGTAAGGTAAATATGTAGATTAGCGGCCGGGCAGAAAAAAAATTTGTGTGTAAATATTATCGTTCACTCGTGTCGGAATATTCATGCGCGTTTGAGTCCTTTTCGAATTATTATTCTATAAGCAATTGGGATTATATACTGGGGGGCTGTGCCCCCCAGACCCCCCCCAATTTAATGAAACTCAGGATCATTGTAGTGTAGTCCCCCCATTGTATTTACCCCCACACGAGCCGTCAACTTAAATGTACTCCAAAAACGTGAAACATTTTGGAACACAGACGAAATAGTACGTCCCATCGTTCGCGCCGATAATCTACATATTTACCGAAGGTAATAAAAATAGTAAAATGGGGAAAAATATATTGACAAATAAAAATGACTCTGAATGAGGATAATAAAAAGCTATTAAGTGGGGGGAAAAAAACGAAATCAAGCATTTCTGACGTCTACCCCAACCCCTATTATAATTCACAAAACGATTAAAGGCACTGACATGATAAAGCATTCACCTCTATAAACATCAGAACATTACTCTATAAAAAAATTAGGATTGTATACTGGGGGGCTGTGCCCCCATGACCCCCCCAATTTAATGAAACTCAGGATATTCATAGTGTGGTCCCCCCCTTGTGTTTACCCCCACACGAGCCGTCCCCTTAAATGTACTCCAAAAGCGTAAAACATTTTGGAACACGGACGAAAATAGTGCGTCTTATCGACTGGGCCGCTCATCTACATATTTACCCAAAAATGTTTACCAAAAAAAACACTTTTTCGGCCGAGTCGCTACTCTACATATTTACCCAATTTTGAATATATACTGGGGGGCACAGACTCCCCCGAATTGATTGAAACAACTCGATATTCATAATTAACCTTGTGAACATCAGTTTGTTACTTAATTTAACCTTAGAACTGAATCAACGAAACACAGATTACAATGATAAAGTCATCTAATATTAGGAAATAGTAATTAGAAAAAGAAATGGTAAGAAATACAATTACATAAATTGAATTAACTATAAGAGGCAAACATAAAAGACCTAGCGAAACAGCGGTGAAAAATTCAAACGAAAAGGAGGTTCCGTTTATTATGATTACCATTATTTTTTGTAGTAGTAGTACATTTTAGCAATATTTAAACTCATTCCTGGGGATGGTTCTAATTGTATATTGTAGATGCCCGATCTGACACAATCCTATGGATTGTTTAAATTATATATTGTAGATAAATGATCTGACACAATCCTATGGATTGTTTAAATTGTATATTGTAGATAAATGATCGGACACAATCCTATGGATGCATTTTGTGGGTGGGTTTTGACAGACGCGGGTGAAAAATGATAGGCCCTTGTGGCTTTCGTTATCTGTGAATAAATGTTATGTTATGAATGTTCGGTTAATATTTCGGAAAACGTAATCAATTAAAAACAAATTTAATTATTCTTATATATATATATATATATATATATATATATATATATATATATATATATATATATATATATATATCCAGCAAACCGCAAGCTCGATCGGGACTATGAAAGAGAGAGAAATTAATAGGACATTCAAAGGACAAAGGAGAGTTGAGGTAAACACACGGCGAATATAGAATGTATAAATCTTTCATGAACGCCAGGGAATGATTAAATAAATCTAACAAATCACAAGAAACAGAAAAACAGGATAATTCTTCTTCGGAAATGTTATTTCCTAATTCGCCAAAATTCCATATAGGGGTGGGATTCGAACCGTGCACACTGAGGCAGTGAGCAACCGCTTTGATCTCAATTAAACCATCCCTTAGACCACTCGGCTACGCGGAAAACAAAAATATTCCGAATAAACAAGCTTTTTAAGGTACGCTAATTAGAAAATAATATTTCCGAAGACATATGATCCTGTTTTTTCTGTTTCTTGCGATTTGCTGGATTCATTTCACCATTCTTTCGCGTTCATGAAAGATCTATACATTGTATATTCTGACGGGGTGACCAGTAGTGGAGAGATTTGTTCTTGAATGACCACCGTTGCCGACGAGTGTTCCTTCAACACAAGAACGGGTTGAAGCAAAACAGAATGTGGAGTTGGTGTATGAGGGGTGTTTGTAAAGGTGGTTTGGGGGTTATTTTGGGGACGTCCTGGACCATAAAGGGTCATAGTGAGATAAGACGTGGGAAGATAGCGGTCAAGGTGAACATTTTCAATAAATGCTGGATTCGGGCGATCTATTGAAACAGTGTCCTGCTGGATGACTAGCTGAAGGACGAAGAACTTCGGCTTCCTAGAGATTACGAGAAAAAGGGGGTCCATCATAGACAGGTTGCAAGGACGAACGATTTGAATCGCGACGGACAAAGGCATGGGAACATTTTGTCATCTTTTTCGGGACGAAGGTTTTGTGTTTGAGTGGCACTCTAGGGGCGGTAGACTTAACCTCAGCCATCACTCGTACAAAATCGTGTACATAAGAAGCAGGATCGAGTTGAGAAGGTAGAAGTCGGTCAGAAGAGGAACAGAATTGACCAGGGAGACGAAGTTGAGTACCATACACCAGTTTAGCTGTAGAACAGGCCAAATACTCTTTCAAGGAGGAGCGAATACCCAGGAGAATCAAAGGTAGCTTGTCCACCCAAGTGATGTTGGGGTCTGTGGAGCGTAAGCTTGCTTTGAGGGTCCTGTGCAGATGTTCAACCGCGGCGGTGCTCTGAGGATGGTACGCGGTGGTATGTAGGCAAAAGGAGCCAAGCACTGACATGAGTGCATCCCATTGGTGGGATTCAAATTGGCTACCACGTTCGGTCACGATCGTGGACAGAACACTAACACGAGGAACCCACCCTCAGACGAAAGCTCGAGTGACGATGGAGGCTCTGATATCCGGGATAAGAACTGCCTGTGGCCAACGAGTAAAACGATTGGTCGTGGTGAGAAGATAATTGCAACCACAGGAGTAAGGAAGGGGACCTACTAGATCGACGTGAACTGCGTCAAAACGTGAGGAAAGATGAGGAAAAGGGACTAGAGGAGTTTTCGTGTGGCGATGGACTTTGACGCGCTGACATTCCAGGCATGAGCGAGTCTATTTAGTTAAATCGGCATTCATAACTGGTCATACGAAGCACTGTGCGACTAGCTTGCCTGTTACATTGATGCCAGGATGTGAAAGACCGTGAATTTGGTCGAAAATAGGCCGACGGTAAGCGAGAGGAATGAGAGACGAGGACAGTCAGACAATGAATAGTCGACCAGGATGCACCTAGAAGGACTGACTGGTAATTCGACCTTACAACAACGAGTTGGCTAGAGTGTTTTCTTTGCCCCTTTTCCTATTCTCCTCTATCAACAGCCACTGGCTAACAGCGGCCCAGTGACTCGGGAAGATGTTAGCAACTCGCCTATGCTATTAATTTCCCTTTGCTCTTTTCCCTACACTCCTCAATCTACAAAATGGTGCTCAGACCCAGGAGGCAGGGCCTTAGCACTTGGAAATATTATGCAAGGGCTAACGCTCCCCCCTCCCAGGTCTAAGGACCATTGTAGATAGAGGAGGGCAGGAAAAGAGGGCAAAGGAAAAATAATAGCGGGGGAGTGTTGCAAACAGCTTCCCGCGTCGCCGGATCACTGTTAGCCAGCGGCGAGTCCACTCAGCCATCCTGAGTCTCAAAAAAAAGACTCATTGAAGCGAAGCTTGTAAGCCGCTCGCTTGAACTTCTCGCACACTACAGTAGTAGGAGAAAATAGTGGGGGCAGGGGAGGAAAGTGAAATAAAAGTAGAATGAACGTAGAAAGTGAAATGATATATATATATATATATATATATATATATATATATATATATATATATATATATATATATATATATATATATATATATATGATAGTGAAACCACTGTATAGGAGCCAACAGTTTAATTTTCAAGACTAGTTTCAGTATGTAGTTTATCATACCTTCTTCAGGGTATGATCATACTAGAAAAACAGACGATGATATGGAATGACATCATCGGGAAGCTGGAGAGGGAGAGGGATCCCGTAAAGTTCTGGAAAAACATCCGGAGAATTAGAGGATTACCTCCCAGACCCAGAACTAAAATCAAGGAAGGAGACGACATCATAGAGGATCCAGAGTCTCTCGAAAGAAGATTTAGATCACATTGGCAGACGATTTTCGCTATAACACTAGAGGAGAACGGCGACTTCGACCAGGACTTCGAAGACCAACTGCTCAACGACCTCGACACAATGATACATAGAACCCACCCCCATCCGCAAGTATCACAGGAAAGAGTGATGGCTGACCACGAATGCCCGGTAACTGTAGAAGAGACCTTGAACACCATAAGGTCTTTCAAGCAGAGGGCTCCAGGCTGGTCTGGAATTACGAAAAATAACCTCGTAAATGCCCCAAGGCAAATTATTCAGGGACTGGCAAACACGATGAATGCCGCCCTGAATACAGGCTACTTCCCGGATGGATACAAGATAGCCAAAGGGAAACAAGCCCCCAGACCAGGTGGCAAGCTATCGCCCCATCTCTCTTCTTGAGATGCAAGGGTAAAATCTTCGAAAAGATTTTAGCTAACAGGCTACAAGCTCAACTGAGCGAGTTAGGAGCGCACAACCCACAACAGCACGGGTTCCGCAAAAAAAGGGGCACAGACACCGCCCTGGCGCTCCTAACTGAGAAAGTAGCATACACCCAAGCGAACAGGTTTTATGTAGACATTGTGTTGAGGGACGTTCAAAAGGCCTTCGACAAAGTCTGGCTGGAAGGACTTCAATACAAGATCCTGAACCTCCAGCTAGACCCAATCCTGGAAAGGATCCTCTGTGACTTCATCATGGACAGAAGGGCATGTCTCATGATTGAAGGGCACAGAGGCCCCGAATTCGAATTAATGTCGGGCGTCCCTCAGGGAAGCTGCCTGAGTCCTCTGCTTTACTTGGTCTTCACCATCGACCTCCCAACTCCAGTGCACAGAGACACGATGTATCTGCAATACGGAGATGACGTCACTCAAATTGTTCCGTGCCCGGAGAGAAAAGCAAGGGCGCAGGCGGACCGTACTATAGCGGAAATCAACAGCATCAGCCGATACGAGAGACGATGGAAAATCAGGACCAACAAGGACAAGTTCAAAATTGTCCCGTTGAACCGCGAGTTGACATGGCCCATCATCATAGATGGGAGGAGGTACGGCTACTCCGCAGAAGGCACCGTCCTGGGCCTTAAAATCACCGACCATAGATACTCGAGACACCACACGGAGAGGCGGAACCTGGCGAAGAGAGAAATCTCCAAGCTCTACAGGTTTAGAGATCTTAGCTCGGCTAACATCAGAAAATTATATATGATGTATGTCCGGGTTATGCTGATCTACCCCGCAGTGGTGTCCCAAGCGGCAAATAAAACCTCGATGAAAAGGCTCCAGCGTATCCAGAACACTGCCTCTCTGCTTATTAATAAGGTAAGAAGGCGTGATCCTCTCAGGCAAAGCGTCCTGCATCGGAGGAAACGCTTGGAGCCCATCAATGTCGTCACCCAGAAACTGGGCAAAAAGATCTGGTCCACTCTAACCGATGATGTCATTCCAGAACTCCAGGGAGCAGGCGGCAGGCTGAATATACCTGTGTGGCTAAGGGCGAAAGCCTCACGCAGAAGCCGGTTCCCGAGCACAAAACTATGTACGCGTAACAACATAACCCCAATATACACATAAACGCGTCAAAACACAACACAACTAATCCCATACATTTACTCACGTAAAATGTGACTACAAACAACACAAAACTGCATTGTCGGCAAATAAGCTATCAAAGGCATGAATGCTAAAAAACAACAACACTATTAAACTAAAATTAAAAAGATAGAGAAGAAGACACAAAAATACAATAAGAAGAACACTACAAACACATGAAAACAAAAAGACACAAAATAAATAAGCAAATAAAGTAAAAAATAACCATAAAAAATAAAGTGAGGCCCTCCCTACTAGGGCACCCCCCCCCTCTTTAATTTTTTTCACCCACTATATCTTCCACTATAACATCTCTCCTCGAAAATTGCGTACATCATCATCAGTCTGAGAATTAAACTTTCGGCTCCTATACAGTGGTTTACTATCATATATATATATATGAGTGAAAATCAGGAGAGGCAACAAGTGAATAAGTATAAATATTTAATTGTACTATAGTATATGGTTATCTATGTGATTTATCTTGTTAACAAATCAGCCTAAATAGCGTTTTGAAAACCATAACCATAAATTTGTTTGATCGAAGATGTCTGCAGTTAGTTTTTAGGCATAAGGTGACAGCGAAATAAATTTTTGAATAATGACTTGGGCTTTAAGAAAGACAATTACACAAAATGAAATATATTCATAGAATCAATGAATGTACAATGAGATATGTAGGTTAGGTATACAATGTAAGATATTTTAACATATGATTTATAGTAACAAAATGAGAAGAGAATTGAAGTATGTGAAATTAATATGGTCACTTACCTCCCACCCCTCTCACAGAGGCACCCCAGATTCATCGGAGTTTACGGGCGTGGGGTCCTCTTTAACAAGAAGCTCCCGTCACCGTCTTCTTCCAGCAGAATCGTAACGGAATTGTGGGATCAGGTCGGTCTCTGGAGAACCTACCTCATCGTCTCCACCCCTTATCTCACCACCTTCACTCACCAGCGCCACCCGAACATAAGTTTCCAAGGTAACTCTTCCCTTTCACATTCCCCAACTTCACCGGGAAGCTTACCAACATTAAAGTGTATAGGGATTTACATCGTGAACAGTTATTTACAAGCCAAGTGAGATATCCGAGCTTCACTTATTAATTTATCTCTCAAAGAACCTTATTCGTGTATGTTTATATATATATATATATATATATATATATATATATATATATATATATATATATATATATTTCTTGTTCAGCGTTCATTAAAATTTTAATTTCATATTGTTTGTATATCTAACTTCCTTTGGGTCGCTTGCTGGCAAAGTTTATTCTAATCCCTCCGTAGTCAACCTCTAACCACTCTGAGTCAATAAACCCATTCAGGGCACGGGTCGAACGAAGTATAAAGAGTGCTACGACGACCCCTTGGCCTATTCCTCGACAATTTTCAAAGTCACAATAGTTTATGAATAAATAGACACTGTATTTCTACAAAGCAATGTTTTCCCTATAAAATCAGATGGTCAGAATTTTTTATTTTTTTTATGACCTCTGATAAGTTTGATTTGAGGAAGAAAGATAGGACTGGATCTAAAGAAAACAAAGTGGGGCAAATATTTACACATCTCTCCTTTGTGCTGGAACGATTCAGATATATTTCTGCTAATAAAATAATTTATATGCATTATGGTATCTGATTTTGACCAGTTAAGCTGGTGACCCACCTTAAGCCTGTGGACGGCTAAAGCATTATTTGTATATCCCTTAGATACTGCATTTTAATATTGCCTAATTCTTACAAAGATATTTTTAGATGTTTGACCTACATATAATAAATTACAATCCAAACAAGGTATACTATATATTACATTATTATCGTTCCTTGGGCAGTGTTTATTGACATATTATTTAAATGTATAATTATATTTAAAAATTACATTTATATCAAGTTGTTTTAACATTGGTACCACATACAAGAAATTATCTTCGTAAGGTAAAAGTAATATGTTGTGTAAGGGTTCTGTTTTCCTTAACTTACGTATATAGAACTATTTTTTAGCTTTATACATGCAGTTTTCCTAAAAAAATATTTCAGTAACACAAATTGCAGGCAATCTCTTCAATTTTTGTTAATTCTTGTTCTCTATAGTCAGGAGTACATATTCTGGGTGCCCTAAGATACATGGGAGAAAATACTGATCACTAACTCAATAATTTAAGAAGGGGATTTTTTTTAGTATTTTAATAATAATTCCGTCTTAGTTTGTTCATGACTTATGTTTTTTATCAAAGTTATTCCTAATAATTCTTTTATAATATCAAAAAACAAAATAGTGAAGTTCAAAAATAAATATAAGTATCGAAATTTTGTGAATTTTTTAAAACCCAAAGAATTACAAATGGTGAAGTTCAGAAAATTTATTTTTATATATCTTCTTTTATAACTATATTTTAGCAACGTGATATTTTGAAAGGGGGAAAATTTAGTTTAGAGTTCCTTTATAAAATTATTATAATTGGCGAAGTTCGGAAAATTTATAAAACTTTAACCATGGCTGCTTTTTTTTAGATTTTAAAATTTAATCTTGGTAGCGAAGCGCAAGCTCCCACCGTGGGGGGTGGGGGCGAAGCCATTGCCTGATGTTTTAATATTTTGGGAATGACCTGAATAAAAATAGACATAGGATAAATTATTTAACGGTTTCCTGAAAATAGAAAACTTAAACCTGTCTGGTTGCCTAATTATTAGAACGTCTATGAAAGGAAGGCTATTATTTTCTTATTTTTATAAAGTAAATTTAATTGACGGAACTGATGAATTAATAAATAAAATAAAACCATCGAGGTCAAAATCTTCCTTTGAATTCCCAGGACATCGTCTACATAGAGGTACCAAACAATTTGAGTAGACCAAACCGGTGGAATCAGGCTCGTTTCAAAATATTCCATATATGTATATATTTGACAATAATGGAGATAAGGGATTACCCATAGCCATGCAACACACCTGGCCGTAGAACTTGCCATTGAAACTAAATTTACAGTTTTTAATGGATAAACAAATGAGTTGAATGATCGAGTTGGACGCTAAAGGCAAATCATAAGAATTAAGAATACCAGCTAAGAAATCTAATAAGGCATCAACGGGTACTTTAGTGAATAACGAGGTAACATCAAAACTGACTAATCTCAGGTTTGATGTTACATTCATATTGTCTAACTTATCGCAAAGATCAACTGATTTTTTTTATATATGTGAGGGTGATATAAATCCTAAGATCGGAGAAAGTAAATTTACTAAATATTTTGATAGCTTATTATGGATTATATTGTGCGTAATAATGAATAAAACATTGTATTTAAAAAAAAATGGCCACTTTGCTATCTGATACTACATACGTACCGTTAAGAAGCGATCCCTTAAATAAATACGAATCAATTATTGACTCAGTCTCTTCCAGTAGTTCATCATTACTTTATCTGTATGGCATAATAAAAACCCATAAATTAGGCAATCTAATAATACCAATCACCAGTGCAGCTGGGTCAAGTCCCTCATCCATTTCTCTCACTGCCGGTTTATGATGCAACAAACCCAGTCACTTGGGTTAAGCTTTGTGACTTAATTTTCTGCCCTTAGACAATAACAGAGGAAGAGAAGATTGCTGCTATAATCAAAAAAGTTCCCATAAGTATCTACATTAAGTTTAGGGATATCTTATTGAATGGGGAAAAAGTAGGAGCATATAATGATTTGAGGGAGGTCTTCCGAAAGGAATTTGGGAAGTAACCGGTTGAAGACTTGAGGGGGCTCCTTAATACTCAGGAGATGGGAGATAAGTGTCCCACTAGCTTTTTAAATCATTTAAAGGACTTTATCAGGGCAAAAGGCGCACAATCTGAGATTTTTACGTCGTTAACGATCCCCCTACCGGGTCTGGGCACCATTGTAGATAGAAGAGAGTAGAAAAGGTGCAGATATATTTCTTTTTTAGTGTAGGCGAGTTGCGAACAGTTTCCAGCGTCGTTGGACCACTGTCAGCAGGCGGCGAAACCAGTCGACCATCCTAAGTCTCCCCCCAAAAAGACTCATTCAAGCGAAGCTTTTAAGACGCTTGCTTGCAGTTCTCGCACGCTGCACAACCCCCCTCCTATTCTTCTAATGGTGATACGCTCCGGTCGCGTCATAAGGAGACCTCGGTTTTACCAGGGGATGGGGGGCTAACTTTCTTTGGTGGGAAATATTTGTAATACTGAGGATTATAAAAATCTGGCAGTGTTTCAAATGCTCCCCATCAAACCCTTAAAAAACATTCGTGAAACGGGAAGCGCTAACATAAAACCAGGAAGCGGTATACCTAAAACAGCTTTAAAACCAGGAAATGTGAATTACATTAACGATAACACCTGCTCTCAAGAAGATAAACCAGGAAGTCATTTATCATAAAGAACAATTGCTAAACACTTGAATATTGGAAGGAGTTTTGTACAACGAATAATTAAGACACAAAAGCGAAAAGCCTTCAAAAGAATATTATCTTCTAGAAAAAGTGTTACTGTTAAGAATAAAAGAATAATAAGATGCAGACAGTTACTTGATAACTTCTCTGTCACTGATGTTAAAAATATTGTCTTCACAGGCAAAAAATATTTCACTCTAGAAATGCTGCGAAACCGCAAAAAATATGTTGTCTATGGGCGTGATAAAAAGTTATGATATCTACAGGGGTCTCTTTGAATGAAAAGACAGATGTTCATTTTATTGACACTAAAAAGACAAAAGTGAATTCTGCTAATTACATTGAACTCCTGAAAACAAAGTTGTTGTCTGATTGTCGTCGCCTGTATCAAGAAAATGACTTTATTTGGCAACAAGATGGCGCACCTTCGCATACAAGCCACGCAACACAGTCGTTTCTAATGAGTAATACGCTATGATTAAAAACAAAAAATGAGTGGCTACCGCAAAGTCCAGATTTTAACTACATGGATTACTCAATTTGTGTGTTACTAAAAGAAAAAATTTCCCCAGGTCGGGGAGAAAAATTTCCTGAGCCAGAATTGAAAAGCAAAATGCGTGAATCTTGGCAAGAAAATGGCATTAATGAAGTAAAAAAAAGGTTGTGTATGAAAAAAAGGATCCAGATTAGGGAGTCATCAAAGTGATGGTCCAATCGATTATTTACTGTAGGTAAGTTAAATTTCTGATTATTTATTTCTTTACATTCGATATTCGTTTTTTTACCCATGTTGTTATTTTTGTAAAGTACAAGAAAACTATAAAAAGTATCTAAATTCCGGGGAGGGCGATGGGTGCATTCGAAAAAGGAAGATTGAAAGTATCTTGCATACAAAAATGGTCGTGAATATGAAGGAGGCTACTGAGATATTATTTTTTTTTTAAATGCGTCATTTTACGGGGCGTGGGTGGGGGGGGGGAGAACGCGATATGTATAGAAAAGACAATCGAGCCTTTATAAAAGAGGGGGTTTTTGGTCCCTACCGCTATAGTGAATTTTACTCTGGGTTCTTAGGAGTGGATTTTGCCGGTTTTTGTCTGTTTATTTTTGTTTGTTTTTTTAATCATATGGCAAGTTAATCGCGTGTTGGGAATTAGCAGAAATTACCTGACACATCCTTAAGTTCTCCCTTAGCAATTTCGTAAAATTAATTATAATATACAGTAATAAATACAAAGAGTGACCAATATTCAATAATTTAAAAAATATATATACATTCAAGCGTGTGAATTGAATTTGTGCACACACACTTTTATTTTTCTATAAATGGATTATAACGGAGCCCCAAGCTACGCCCCAACTTTGGGCAAAGTAACAAACACGCAAGCATCCTCCCCAGCAACAACAACGACGTATTCATCCACCTTCGCCCCCCACGCCAGCATTCTCCCTCATTCGCCTCCCACTCAACAACGCCCTTTCCCCACTTTATCTTCGGTTCAGCTTCCGCCATTCGACCCACAAAATCCCATTGGCTGGTGGGAAATGGTGGAGCTGATCCTCCTACACCAGGCAGTTCCGGAAGACCATAGAATGATCGTCGTAGCCCATAAATTATCTCTAAGTATTTTTTTCCACCTTTAAGAGTATTCTGCTTGATGTAGTAATTTCTGGATCTTGGGGAAGGTTCCAAAGGGCGTTCATGGGGGAATTTGGGAGGTCACAAATTAAGGACCTGCGGATCCTTCTCGATGCGCAGGAGATGGAGGACAGGCGCCCACGCATTTTCTGGACCATCTCAAGGCCCTGGCACATGACAAGGAAACACAGCTCGACCAACTCGACAACTCATAAATGAGATATTCATGCGTGGGATGCCGGATCAAATTAAACCCCTTCTATTAATGTTCTCCTCAGCGAACGTGGAGAAGATGGCAGAGGCGGCTGACGCCCTGTATAATAATCCATTCGTCAGCTGTGGAAATGCGAGCACCAGGTCGTTTAACGATGAAAATAGGGGGCGTAGCACATCATACAACTATAATGTTAAACACCACTCACATGTATCCATTTCTCAGGTTAGGTCACTGGCCGAAGCTCCTTACAACCGGCCAGGACTCCCTCAGGATGCTTCCTCCCAGGCTTCGAGTTTTTTATCCGTTCTGGAGATGATTGGAATGGATATTCGTGCCCTAAAGGTGCGAACGGGTCTTCACCGAGAGCAACATCGTGAGCAGGGCGGAGGAGTCAGACGTCGTTCCTCCTCACGAAAAAGGCAAGACCAACATGGGAACTTCAGCACAAGAGGTGAGGCACAGCAGTTTAATTTCCAACCTATGCCTAATTCCCCCTATCCTGACAACTCTCAGGGTAGCTGCTGGTACCATGCTAATTATGGGAGCAACGCTGTCCGCTGTGTTCAGCCTTGCAGTTTTTACCAGGCATCATCTCATGTCCACAACTTTAACCCTCATTCTGGTTGTAATTCTCATACTGCTATCTTTCAGCCTTCAGGCTTTTGCTGGTACCACCTCAAATTTGGTTCAAGAACAGAAAAATGCTCAAGTCCATGCTCGTACCATCAAAATGTTCAATCTTCATATCAAACTGCGCCTAGACTAACTTCACCACCTTCAAACCTACAAAAATCTACTGGTTCTCGTACACAACTTTCACCTTCAGCACAGGGAACTTTAAACTGAATTCGCAAATGATACGAAGTTCTGTCACCTCTGCAACCTCATCCCTTCATCAGGTCGATCCTCCATTTAGTATTATTGACCCACTCTCTAGTTTCTCCTTCCTGGTGGACACTGGCACTCAATGCAGTGTCATTCCAGCCTCTTCAGTCGAGATAGCTCGCTTTTCTTATGATCTTGTCCTTAAAGTTACAAATTCATCGGACATAAGGACTTATGGGAGGAGTATCCTCGAGCTCTTTCTCAGGTTATGTCGTGTTTTCCCTTTGACACTCATCATAGCCGACGTCCACATTCCAAGTTTGGGCCTCGACTTCCTTTCCGCGCACGACATTCTCATCGATTCTCGTCGCCGCAAGCTTATCGACAGAACCACGACATCAACAGTTGCTAGTTCCTTCTTTCTTTCCACCAGCTCTCTCCTCTCTGTTTGTCTCCCTGCAACTGCTCCCCACTTTCAGCAACTTTTTGCGGGAGTTCCCAAGCCTCTGTCTGCCTCCTTCTAAGGACAGACCTATTAAGCACAATGTGGTGCACATAATAGAGACGACAGGAGGACCAGTTTTATCGCGTCCCCGTCGACTGGCCCCCGGGTAGAATTGCCCTAATGAATCAGGAATTTAAGTTCATGGTGGATGCCGGGATCGCTTCCCCATCCACCTCGCCATGGGCTTCACCGCTTCATGTAGTACCCAAGTCTACTCCGGGGGAATTCAGAGCTGTAGTGACTACAGGCGACTCAATGCCTCTACAGTTCCGGATAAGTATCCCCCGCCTTTCTTATCAGATTTCAATTCCACTCTCTTCGTTTGTTCCATTTTTTCGCGACTCGATTTAGTTCGCGCTTTCGACCAAATCCCGATTCACACTGATGATATCCCTAAGACGGCTATCACCATTCCATTCGGTTCTTTCTTCATGAACCAAATGTCTTACGGGCTTCGTAACAGTGGTCAGACCTTCCAACGCTTCATGGATCAGGGTCTGAGAGGTCTTCCCTTCGTATTTTGTTATATAGACGACCTCCTGATAGCATCTTCGTCTTTAGAGGAGCATTTTTCTCACCTTCGCAAGGTTTTTGCACATTTAGATGAGTATGATATCCTACTCAACATTTCTAAGTGTATTTTTGGTGTCACACAGCTCTCCTTTTTGGGACACCACATTCCTCCTGAGGGAATTCGTCCTCTCGAGGACAAAGTTGAGGTTATCCGGGCTTTTTCCCGATTTCTTCGCTATAGCAACTTCGTAGATTCTGTGGGATGGTAAACTTTTACCACAGGTTCTTTTCCAACAGCTCCCACATTATGCAACCTCTACGAATTGCCTTCCAATTCCAAGAAGAACCTTCCTCTTTCCTGGTCCCCCGAAGCTTGCGAGGCTTTCTCTCGCACCAAAGAGGCTATGGCTTCCGCTGTCGCCCTGGCCCATCCTCGCCCAGGAGCTCACATAAGCGTTGCTTCGACGTCCGCTACTCATGTCGGTGCGACACTACAACAGAAGGTTGGTGACTCTTGGCAACCCCTCGCCTTCTTCTCTAAGACTCTTCTTCCTTCCCAACATAGGTACAGTACGTTTTCCCGCAAATTACTGAGCATATAACTCG
Source organism: Ceratothoa steindachneri (assembly GCA_963969495.1). Lineage (NCBI taxonomy): Eukaryota > Metazoa > Arthropoda > Malacostraca > Isopoda > Cymothoidae > Ceratothoa > Ceratothoa steindachneri. Next base: position 111,750,680 of record OZ018333.1, read on the forward strand.
CCCTCCGTCACTTCCAACAATACTTGGAAGGGCGTGAATTCACTGTCTTTACCGACCACAAGCCATTGGTTGGTGCGCTCGCCTCTAGTAGCACATCCTCTTTGCACTCTGCAGTTGATACTCTTCACCTTGACTTCATCCTGAAGATTACAAACAATATTCGCTACGTTTCTGATTCTTCAAATGTCGTACCAGATGCGCTTTCTCGTATTTCATCGATTTCGGGCACGCAACTCTCCCAAACTGCGCACATCGATCACGCCCCATTAGCGCTTGCCCAGGAACAAGATGAAGACACGCAAACACTGCGTCACTCTTCTCAGCTTGTCGTTCGCGAAATCAACTTGCCGGACAGTCCCTCCAGGCGTATCCTGGTTGACTATTCATTGCCTGACTGTCCTCGTCCACTCATTCCTCTTGCTTACCGTCGGCACATTTTTAACCAGATTCACGGTCTCTCTCATCCTGGCATTCGAGCAACTCACAAGTTCATCACACAACGTTATGTGTGGCCAGGTCTGAACGACGTGGCCAAATGGACCCGCGCATTTCTGCCTTGTCAACGTGCAAAGGTTCAACGCCACACAAAGTTCCCTCTGGCTGCTTTTCCACTTCCATCGACACGTTTTAACGCTATTCACATCGATCTGGTTGGTCCTCTGCCCCTTTTCGCGTAGTTGCACTTACCTTCTCACCATGATCGATCGTTCTACCTCTTGGCCAGAGGCAGCTCCTATCCCGGACATCAGAGATTCCACTGTAACTCGAGCCTTCGTCTCAGCATGGGTTGCTCGTTTTGGTGTCCCATCAACGATTATGACTGATCGAGGTAGCCAATTTGAATCCCACGAATGGGATGCACTCATGTCTGGGCTTGGCTCCTTTCGTCTCCGTACCACTAGCTACCATCCCCAGAGTAACTCTAAGGTGGAACGTTTTCACAGGACTCTCAAGGAAAGCTTACGCTCCACTGACTCCAACATCACTTGGGTGGACAAGCTACCCTTAATTCTCCTGGGAATTCGTGCCTCCCTGAAAGAGGATTTGAATTGCTCTGCTGCGGAACTCGTCTATGGTACGAAACTTTGTCTTCCAGGTCAATTCTTTTCTTCCGCAGACTGTCCTCTTCCTTCTGACATACATACTGCTGTATACGTACATAATTTAGTACGGGCGATGTCTGAGGTAAAGCCGACCGCCATAAGAGTGCATGCTAATCAGAAACTTTTCGTGCTAAAGGAGATGGCAAAGTGTTTGTCCGTCGCGATTCCACTCGCACATCCTTGCAACCTGTCTATAACGGACCTTTTTTCGTCGTCTCCAGGAAGTGGAAATTCTTTGTACTGAAGCTTAGCACCATGCAGGATACGGTTTCCATTGATCGGCTTAAACCAGCTTTCTTAGAGGCCGTTCATCTGGAACACCCACTACCTTTCTCTTCCACTAATATAGGTCCAGTGGTCATCCCAGCCTACCTTCCGCACCCAACTATTCCTTCAACACTTCCCAACCAACTAACCCTACTTTCGAACCCTTCTTCGGCTCTTTCAAATCAAATTGCAACTCTTCCTCCCACCTCCTTACTCGCAAACCCTCCGCCAACCTTCTCTACACCCCCCAATTCTACTTCCCAACTGCTGCTGCCTCTCTTTTTGTTGCAGGACCACTCTACAGCAGCTGGAGAACACCAAGCGACCAACGCGCAACTCCCGACAGTCGCCTTTTTGGGAGGTCCAGAACAATCGTCACTCCACGCTCCGGTCCTCGCTCGCGACAATTAATGCGTGATTCTTTTCTCATTTACAGTCTTTTCCAACTCTGTTATAATCTATTTATCATACCATTTAAATTTTTATCATAACATTTAACTATTTATCCAATTCAACCATTTAATTATTTATCAATCCATTTAACTATTTATCCAATTCAAACATTTAATTATTTATCAATCCATTTAACTATTTATCCAATTTAATCTATATATCCAATTTAACTATTTATCCAATTTAACTATTTATCAAATTTAACTATAAACTATTTAATATTAAATATTTATCAGAATATTTACCAATTAATATTTATCAAACGATTTACCACTATTTACATATTTAACTGTAATCCAATTTATCATCATATTACTTATAAAACATTTACCAATTTATAATCTATTTAATATTTATCAATTGTAAATCCATTCTCGTTAACTCATGCAAATTTAATTTACACGCGTAATTCAATCCAATCATAAACTGTTACTGTATAATTTCACTTTTCAATAATAACTGTTTATTCAATAGTATATATTTTCTTAACTCTTTGTTTTTTAATACAAGTTTTACTCAACGTCCCTCAGATTTAGGCCTAACGAAGTTCGTCTGCAAAAATTTAGATTTCACGTTAGCATTTAACTTTATTCCCTTGAATAACGAAATATAAGTTTTTATGTGTTTTGTCATCAGAGCTATCTAGGATATTGCCGCAATATTAATCTAAAACCTATAATATGTACTCGAGTACAAACTCGGGAGGGAGGCGCTGCTGTACAGTATCTCAGATATTTTTTGCTCTTTGGTGAAGCTCGACGTTTATAGGGGTTAACCCCAGTTCACTGTTGAGCTCACTTTGCCTTCTTCTCTCTCTCCTCTGGGTCCTCGTTATGATTTGGACAGCCTTATTTTGAACCCTTTGCAGTTTAAGGAGTTGGGCCTTGGGACTCGCGTTTATGGGGACCGGAAGGTACAGGAGTTTTGATATAATGCAAGCATTGTAGATCTTAATTTTATTGGAGAAACTTAGGTTTAAGAATCGATTAAATTCACCGAAATCCCTCCGTGGATTCGCTGTAGTTCTTGCTACATGACTCCTATATCCACCATTCGTAATCCGGAGTCCTAGAACCGTGCCTTCCGTGCGGTATGGGATGCATACTCCTATAGTGTATAGAAGTGTGTATGCATAAAAAATTAGCCTAGATAGCACAATGCACACTAACTTAAACTCTATAAATGTTAATGAGAGAATTATCGAATAAAAATATCCGGAAGAAAATTCCAGTTCTCGGCGAATAGCGAGTTTAGGCTTAACGACTTTTACGGGAAATATTTTGGGAATGAATAAATATGGCAAGGATTTATAATAAAATATATATTATTATTATAGATTAAATGGAATTATTTATGTAGAATATTTTGATTAGGTTGAATTAACACAAATTTGGATAAGTTACAATATATATATATATATATATATATATATATATATATATATATATATATATATATATATATATATATAGTTCGTCGTGAATGAAAGTACGGAGGTAAATAGCCGAAATTACGAAGATGGGAATAATAACTCTGGGTAATAATAACAAGAACAATTAGTTAAATGGTAATTATGATAATATTTTGCTAGGCAACTTATGTGAGTGGTAATGAGGTAAATGTAATTTGTAGCTAATTATAATCAGGAATCACGAAATAAATAATTTGTATGAAATTATAATTTGGGAGTGATTGTAATGGTAGCTAATAGAATCACGAATTGTGGGTAAATGTATTGTAACTAATTAAAATCACGATGGTTAAAAGGGGAAATGAATGAGAGTCTGGAAAGGAAATATAAGGAGTAAGACAGTGTTTTGTTTGCAAAACCTAAGGATTAAGTGGAAAAAGAATTCAACTGAGCTTTACTTGGTGATAGCTAGACAACATTTGAAAATCTTTGTCTTCCATGCGGAATATGTGGAAGCGTTAGTACGTGCGTGTAAATGTTGCCAATTGTTTTTGAATCTGACTTTTTTTACAAATATATATATAATTTAAGAAAAATGATATAAAATTATATATATATATATATATATATATATATATATATATATATATATATATATATATATATATATATATATAGCTGCAGAGACTGCTACAAACCTCTCACAAGGATTTCTGCGAGTGTTCGCCGGAATAGTGGAATTATCTAGAACTTTTGGGCATTGGTGGATATCTTCCATCTCCTCGAAAGAGTTGATGTTTACATTTCCGCTGCCGTACTCCGTGCCATGTAATCCACATACCGATAAGGTGTCGTGTAGACCAGCGGTCCCAAACCCTCAGAGCACCGTGGGCCGTATCCACAAGTCCGAGTTGGCCCGAGGGCCGCACCATTAAAAAACTCTGAAAACCACCTATTATACAGAACCAAAAATGTCAAATCATTTATAAAGGAGACACCCGGTGACATTTTTCAACACAAAGCTTATCGTAATCAGGGGTAATAGAACTAACACTCAGCGTGAGAACGTCGTACCAGTGGTCATCTGTGAGCTGTGCACCAGTCTTAACCTGAACAAACCAATTAACCTAACCAAAACTTAACCTATCCTAAAACACGCTCTTGAGAAAAAAAGATGTTTCAACACAAGTTTGGAATGATGGAGGTCTGCACCGATGACCCAGTAAATGATCTGGCGGGCCGCGGGCCGCATGTGTCCCTCGAACCGTGGGTTGGAGACCCCTGGTGTAGATCATTGATATATCGTCCGCAAATTGGACGTATATCGAGCCTTCTGTCAGAGGTTGGGGAAGGTGGATTGCATAGATGTCATAAAGCAGGGGACTTATACACCTGCCTTGTGGCATTTCCGCCTCGAGTTCGAACTCAGGGCCATTGAAACCTTTTATGTGTACGTACGCTTTCCTCCCCATTATGTAATCACAGAGTATCCTTTCGAGTATGGGGTCGATGTTCAGTTGTAGAATTTTGTATTGCAGGCCTCTCCTCGATACTTTGTCGAAGGCCTTTTTGACGTCTCGGAGTATCAGATTTGCGTGGCGTCTTTCAGCTTTTACCTTCGCCAACTCCTCGGTGATCACAGCTAGAGCCGTGTCTGTTCCATGCTTCATCCGAAAACCATGTTGCTGGTTGTTATGTATACTATTGTTTTCGAAGAAGGAGTTAACCCTGTTGGACAGTACCTTCTTAAAGACTTTTCCTTCAAATTCTAAGAGAGATATAAGTCTGAACTTAGATGGACTGCCCGGAGGTTTACTGGCTTTGGGAATGAATATCATTTTTGCTACCTTCCAGTGAGCAGGGAAGTAGCCCACGTTCAGGCATGCATTTATGATATTCATATCCCCAGAAGGATGTTAGGTGGGGCTTTTATGAAATTTTCCCGTGTCAGTCCTGCACGCCCAGATGCTCGTTGACAAAGGATTTTAGGGTTTCCGATAGTTCCTCGACAGTAATTTTACCGCTGTATCCCTCCATACATCTCTTGTGCGTTACATATTGATGAGGATAGGTTCTATGAATCTGGTCATTTAGTTCGGTAATTATTGTCCCCGAAGTCTAAATCAAAGTTGTCACTCTCTTCCGGGGATATCTTAAAAATAGATGACCAGAAGTGTCTGAATCTTTCTTAGATTTTTTGTCTCCGTAATTTCTGTTTCATTGCGTTTGAGTTTCATTGAGGTTTGTGTATGTCCTCCTTTTAGTTTTTTTACAGTCTGCCAGAATGTACGGTAGTCGTTTTCTAAGTTAATTCTGTCGATCAAATTGCCCAAAAGTACACTCTGTTGGTGCCTGAAAAGTGTCATTAGTTCGTCGCGGATTTATTGTGTTCACTGTCCGAAATGATGTTGGGGCCAGTGAGGTTTACTTCATTGATCCGTTCCTTGCAATCCCTCGCAAGAGATTTCATTCTAGGGGTCCAAGAAAGGAGAGAAAGAATTTTATATTTGACTCGGGGAATTGCTACCTTATCAGCTTTTATTGAATAATCGGTAATTTTATCCAACTCCTCGTCCATCTCTTCGAAATTGGCATTAATTGAGGGGTCGGGATTGTAATTTTCCAGGAGTTGTTTATAAGCACCCTATTTAGCATTCTGGGATGGGGATTTGCATTGGGGCGGTTGAAATTTTAATATATAGGCATCACCTGAACTCTAAGAGAAGCTGTGTTTCTCTGTCTGGATAAGAGAATGTACGAACACAGAGGAGACGTTAGACGGGGAAACACAGCCTCTAGTCTTTTCACACACACCAATAACTTTGACCAACCGATAGACTTCCCACAGGCCGAACTAATCTACCCGTGTAAGGACTTCCGCAAAAGAAAGGTTATTGAATCCACACTTATAGATGAAATCCTCAACTCTAACCTTTCGGATGGGCAATTCAAATACAGCCCCTACGTCAAAGATCTAATCTTAAAAGATATCCTTAATGAACTTAAATTCATACCCCCTGATTAGGAACTGCAATTGGATCTCTGTAAACTATATATATATATATATATATATATATATATATATATATATATATATATATATATATATATATATATATATATATATATATATATATGGAAAAATATCCAAGACAAATTGGTGCGGTTAAGGTAATGGCATAGTTAGACAACTGCTCTGCTTCAGGTCCAGCAGGTGATCCTATCCTCCTTGAACTGGAAGACAACACTTAGGGATGACCCATCCATCAGCCCCAAAAAGCTGATTTCAAAGACACGCCTTTATGTCGTCTCGTTTACCGTCACAGAAAACTGTTATTATTAATATATTAACAGCGTTGACTGAGCCAAAACGCTCGAAAGATGGAAAAATATCCAAGACAAATTGGTGCGGTTAAGGTAATGGCATAGTTAGACAACTGCTCTGCTTCAGGTCCAGCAGGTGATCCTATCCTCCTTGAACTGGAAGACAACACTTAGGGATGACCCATCCATCAGCCCAAAAAAGCTGATTTCAAAGACACGCCTTTATGTCGTCTCGTTTACCGTCACAGAAAACTGTTATTATTAATATATTAACAGCGTTGACTGAGCCAAAACGCTCGAAAGATGGAAAAATATCCAAGACAAATTGGTGCGGTTAAGGTAATGGCATAGTTAGACAACTGCTCTGCTTCAGGTCCAGCAGGTGATCCTATCCTCCTTGAACTGGAAGACAACACTTAGGGATGACCCATCCATCAGCCCAAAAGAGCTGATTTCAAAGACACGCCTTTATGTCGTCTCGTTTACCGTCACAGAAAACTGTTATTATTAATATATTAACAGCGTTGACTGAGCCAAAACGCTCGAAAGATGGAAAAATATCCAAGACAAATTGGTGCGGTTAAGGTAATGGCATAGTTAGACAACTGCTCTGCTTCAGGTCCAGCAGGTGATCCTATCCTCCTTGAACTGGAAGACAACACTTAGGGATGACCCATCCATCAGCCCAAAAAAGAGCACAGAGCAGCAAAGGTATGTCGCCAGCTTTCTGGTGAGGGCATTGAAATCCCAACCCCATGTCAGTCAGCAATCCACAAGGCTATCGACACGAGAGCTGCTCAGGTGAACAAGCACTAGGTGAGCACGCTTCATCTGGAAACGTGGAGCTTACACTTTGACGGCAAACGCATTGAGGACTTTGAATATCAGATCGTGTTCGCCAAGAATGAAGCAAAGGAAATAAAGTTGGCTGCGCTGAAATTGAAGGATGGGAAAGCTGTAACAATTACAAAAGGGCTCCAGGGTGTGATAGAGGAGTTCAACCTGTGAGGGTCAATAGTTATGCTTGTCGCCGACACAACAAGCGTGAATACCGGCAAAAAGACAGGCGTTGTTGTTCAACTGCAGCAAATGTTCGAAGATAAAGGTCACCCCAAACCCAAGTTCATCAGTTGCCAGGACCATGTCCTGGATCGGATTCTTCACATTGTCATGGACGATGAGCCCCATTGGGTCGACTAAATCCCCAAACATAGAGTACTTTTTTGTGCAAAATTTGATGAGCAATTATGATAAATTGAAAGCAGCCTCAGCAACGGTAAAATTGAGATTAAGGAAACAGGCGGCTGGAACGACGACATGAAGTTTCTCTATCACATCACGCGTGTCTTCCGTCACTTCACTGAGATGATTAAGGTCTCCTTTGTAAAGTTTCAATAGATCTCAAACATCAGCAATGCACGTTGGAACTCTCGTGCCATTCTAGCCCTTCTTGCATTCATTCTGATGCCTGACACCCGGAGCAGGCTGCGTAAAATCTGTTCATTCATTTCTTACTCATGGGCTGACCATTGGTTCAGCACCCACTTGTTCCGCGCTGGAAATTTTTATGAACTATCTGCAGCTCTGAATGAATACTCAACAAGGACAACTTATCACTGAGATTCATCCTGTCCAATGACATTATTATATATATATATATATATATATATATATATATATATATATATATATATATATATATATATATATATATATATATATATATATATATATATATATATATATCTCAAAGTAGCTCGAGGGAATCAGGAAAATGAATCCATTAAACCACATTGAAAGAGAAAACAGAATAATTTTTCCTTGTAGTAATATTTTTATTACCTTTTTTCCGAAAAATCCGTGCAGGGAAGCGATTCGAACCAGACACACTGAGGCAGCGAGCACCGCTTTAATCACACTTAAAAGTATGCCTCAGTGTGCCTAGTTCGAATGCCTTCCCTGCACGGATTTTTCGAAAAAAGGTAATAAAAATATTACTACAAGGAAAAATTATTCCGTTTTCTCTTTCAATGTGGTTTAATGGATTGATTTTCATCATTCTCTCGCGCTACTTTGAGAGAAATATACATTTGTATATCTACCACGCGTTTAACTATTCCTCATTTAGTCTTTGAATTCCCAACTAATTTTCTATTTCTTTCATAGTCTCCGTTCGAGCTGGCGAAAGTGTTCCTTAAAAAGCTATTCTATTCAGAGAATTTTTTGGTTCTCTGCGTAGCGTAGTGTACTAACGGCATACTTTTAACTGTGATCAAAGCGGTGCTCGCTGCCTCAGTGTGCCTGGTTCGAATCGCTTCCCTGCACGGATTTTTCGAAAAAAAGTAATAAAAATATTACTACAAGGAAAAATTATTCCGTTTTATCTTTCAATGTGGTTTAATGGATTCATATATATATATATATATATATATATATATATATATATATATATATATATATATATATATATATATATATATATATATATATATATATATATATATATATATATATATGTGACTCATAAGCTTGTGTTTAATCTTATATATGCTGTCTATGCTGTCAGTGACTTCAAAAACTGGACCAAAAAGCTGACAAATAAAATTTTTAAAATCATTTGGTATGTGAGGTTTTTTTTATCAAATCACCTTGAAAGTAAGATTTTATATAATCTTTAATTAAAACTCATCAAATTATGACACAGGGATATGAGGTTGTAAAAAGGTCATCACCCTAATATATATATATATATATATATATATATATATATATATATATATATATATATATATATATATATATATATATATATATATATATATATATATTTTAGTATAGTTTGGTAGCATTCTTTCTTGAATGCAAATTTTGTTGAAGACCATTGTGTATTTTGCCTTAATTAATTTCCTTTGGCAACTTTCTCTTCTTCTAACTATCTTTTTTATTCCATCTTGTAGATGATGGATTACTTGTCCAGTATTCATCTCTTTTTTAAATAAATGTGTTTGGTAAAAACCAAACTAAATTGCTAAGCTTTCGATCTTATTCGATTATCTTTGGAGCATTATATGATCTAAGATGATCGAATAAGATCGAAAGCTTAGCAATTTAGTTTGCCAATACCTCCTTCAGCACCTTTGCCATTATCTTCGGAGCCACATTCAAACCGAATCCTAATCGTGCCAAGTAGTAAGTACGCCCTCCATAATTGACTAGTTGATACCTCCATAAGTCTTCATCAACCCATATCTTTAGGTAGGCCGACTTCAGATACACTACCTTCGCCTCTTCTGGCATCTTACGCCACTCCCTCAGGGTCTATGTGCACACATCTGCTACATCATCACCCTGTGTGACTTTCTACATAGTCATTCAGCTCCCTAAAATCTAGAACTGGCCGCACCTTCTGCTTTGTCGGCTGTTCCACAGCCATCAACGGGATTACCCCAACCTCCACTAGTTCATTCCATGGCAGCAATATGCCCGATGTAATCCAGCGCTGCCCTCCCCGATCGAACTCTTCCTATTTGTTACCGCTCAATTACCTATTGTAAGAGTCCACCCTATTTTTTAGTATCGGAGGCTCTCGCTTCCACTTGTATCTCACAGTCCATTTGCCATCTGCAGACCTAGCTCGGAAGTCCCTATCTTCCACAACGCACTCTTAGGCTACCTCCATAACAGGATAACAGTGGTCCTCCACACGCACGCTATCGCCACCAATGGTTACTCCCCCAATTTGGGCAATCACATCCATTCCCAGAATCACATCAATAGTAGGTACAACCTTATCAACCACAATGGCCCTTACTGTCAGTTCTGTACTTAACACTGACAACCGCACATAACCATGTCCCTTGCATGCTACCTGGCTTCCTTCAAGGCAACCAAGTTGCTCTGCCCTCCTACCTTATCTACCAGCCTTGCCAGCACTACTTTTGTTGAGCACCCTGTATCGACCAGAGCCCTGACTTTTTCAGTACCTACATAGACCTCAATTACTGGAAGATTGGCTGGCAATTCCTTTACTGAGCTTGAGGGGATGCTGCCGGCACTGCAGTCCCCTGGCCCTCGTTTCCCTGGACACATTGTCTAATAGTAAGCCCTGCCTCACCGCACCGATAGCATAATATTGGTGCTTTAAGGATTGGGCAGTCTCTGACCAAATGTGGTCCCTTGCACCTAAAGCAAAATGTTCTCTGCTTAAATTTTGGTTTTTCAATACCTACTTCTGTAGTAGGGGCCATCAGCATCGTTCTTCTAACACCATCTTGCTTAGACATACCAGTCTCAAGGTTAGGTACTGCTTTGGCAGCTACTGCCCCCACATTATTCTTACTGACACCAGTGAAGAGTCTTGCCTTGACTATTATGTCACTCAATGACATGGTTTCAATATCTAGATCTTGTTGCAAATGCTGGGCTACTCCAGCTGGCAGCCCATTTACAAAAGATAGTTTTGCTACCTGCTCATCTGCTTCCCCAGTAAATCCTGTCAGCCCTACCAATCTCCTTACTTCAGTAATATATACATCTACTTTCTCCCCTGACCACCTGAGCAGCACCAATTCAGCATATGCTTCAAATGGACTCAAGGTGAATGCTTCTTTCAACCTTTTTTTTTAATCTTTCCCACATCTTTCTGAGCCTCATCACTTATTTCCAGGTACACTGACAATTCATCTCCTTCTAGGTATAAAGGCAGGAAATTTGCTAGATCACTAATCTTAATCAACCTGGCCACTAGCTCCACCTTCTTCCACCAGGCTATTAAATCACCTAACCCATCATAAGACCTTATCATGTCCTTACTAATGATGACCCTTTCAGCCATTGTATAATGTTATTGCTATGGGCCTAGATAGCTTATGGTTAAATTCAGATTGGTAACAAACAATAAATTTTGGCTTACCAGAGAAGCTCAATATGCCAGATGTTAAGTTTTGATATATAATTATGCAGATGAGTCAATTAGCATGTACAGTCAGTTAATGTCAAGGGAAAAAGGTGGTCTGGGGTTTGTCAACGTCAACTACCTACCTACTAGCTACACCTGCTGCTTACTTCGAAACTTGACCTTTTCCAACCTCCGATTGTCACAACTGGTAGTCTATGTATAGTATGCTCACTATAGCCTATACCTACCTAACAGCGGTACCAATTACCCCAACAAACATTAAGAAATTGATCTATATTAACAGTTGGTAAAGAGTTGGAGAAAGCTATTTGGAGATTAGAATCTGTTTAATCCGTCAGAGGGAGGGTTGGTAAGGGAGAAAAATAAACTCTGGGTTAAAATTATTTCGCAATTTGAAAAAATAAGAACACTAATCCACTCATCCATAGCATAAAAAGGATTAGATAATGTGGACTATTCAATCTGGTTTGAAAATTTTCTCAAACAAAATAGTTAATATCTGGAACAAGTCGGAAAAATTGTTTCTAGTAATAGCGTAGAAGCATTAAGAATAAAGTTTGATAGTTAATATAAACCTATTATAATGAAATCTGTATTCAAAATACTGCATAAAATTATACCTTTAACTTAAAATTTCTTAGTTGTAGTCTTTATAACAATTTAGTTAGGTATCTTTCAAAGTTTCATAAGTGCTGTTCGCCTGCACTTCTCGTACGCTATACTATATATTCTCATTTCACTGTGAAAATCAATTTCAGTCACAATAATCACACATTTCACTACCGCAGGTGTAAATTCTTCAGTTGACGTCATTTCAAGGAGGACGCTAGGCCGAAATCTTATAGAAGAAGAGAAAGTGACAAGAGCTCTACTGAAGAATAAACTAGACAGCACTTATGTCTTACTGCAGATATTTGGTCAACTCGTCATCGTAGTTTTTGGGGCGTTACAGTTCACTGGGTATGTTAAGATTTTGCTCTTTATGAAATATGAAGTTGAAAATGTCTTTACAGTTAGGGAGTTATCAGCTCTTGGCTGAAAGCAGACCTATTTATTGCGGGAATTTATCTCGATTATATTAATATGTAAAATTTATGGAAACATTTATGAGACAAACATTGAACTGTTATTTCATTTTATTTAGTATTTAGCTTGAGGAAGCTGCTCTTGTCTGTCACAGTGGAGTATTGGGATGCTGTCGCTTCAAAGGAGAACATAACTACATCAGGATTGCTGAACATATGGAGAATATCATCAATGAATACGATATCCCCCTGCAGAAAATTACAAGCACCTTCACTGATAACGGCTCTAATTTTGTTAAAGCGTTTAAGGAATTTGCAGTCACTGCTGCAAATGTGTCCACAGATTCAAAAGATCTATCCAGGTAGGTGAAGAAGATCAGGATGAGCACGAGCTGGAGGGTAGTTTCTTAATGAGAAATGACTTAGATCAAGAAGGAGACCTTTCGTCTGACCCATGCAGCTTCAGCCTACCTAAGCATGTGCGCTGTGCTTCACACACACTCAGTCTCGTCGCCACAAATGATGCAAACGAGGCACTGAAAATATCTTCTTTTGCAAATATCAATCATGCTGCGATGTGAAAATGCTCAGCAGAGATTATTAAAACTGGAATTCTCTGCTTGATGCATTGTCATTACTTTTAAAACACAAGGACAAATTACATCAACTCATGACGTCTCTTGAACTTCCAGTGTTCAGAAGTCACGAAATTGAATTTCTTGGGGAGTATGTCTCAGTTTTGGCTCCTATTGCAGTGGCAATTGATCGCCTCCAGGGAGAACAAAACTGTTTTTTTTTTGGAGAATTGCTCCCTACCTTGCTCACTGTGGAGAAAAAGCTGAAGAGCCTTCAGTCACGTTCTCTTAAATTTTGCCAACCTCTTCTAAATGCAATCAAATGAAGCCAGCGTTCAGATGCCATTATTGCATTAACAAGCCTTCCATTCTTCAAATTCCGCCTGTTTGATATCAGTATTTCATGGGACAGTTCAAGCCACCAAGCCACCGCAAAAAAATATTATGATTCAAGTGATTGAGAATTTAGCAGAGGGACACGAAGCTGAATCATCCAGTGGTGTATCGGACAGTGACGATTATTTTGGATTTACAAAACCCACTCAAACACGATCAACCGCAAATTTAGAATTGTTCAGTTACCTTCAGGATTAAAATAAAACACTTCAAAGTTTAGATAGATATCTAAACATAAAAAAAGTTATTTATTAAATAAAACAACACCCTTCCGTCGTCAGCTCCTGTGGACGGCTCTTCTCTTTAGGGGGATTGATTGACCTTATCTCCAAAACGGAGTTTTTTATCTGATGAAAAATTTAATAATGCTAATATAAATAGCTAACTAAAATTTCATTCTATGGAACTTTTTTTTTGTAGTACCTAAGTACAATTGTCATCAAATCCTACCTTATTAATTATAATAAACAATTTCATTTTAATTGTTTTTTTTGTTGTGATACCAATGGTCCTTATCGATTGCCATTATATATGATGTATTTGAAATGTATTTAAAAACGTATCTAAATACATTTAATGTATTGAGTATTTAAATACTAAATACATTTTTAAAATGTATATAGTATCTAAATACATTTTTCTCATGTATTTAATATTTAGTATTTAAATACTTTAAATGTATTTAGTGCCCACCTCTAATCTCCGGATAGCCGGTGGCCAGCATCGTATCGACTGCGCCATCCTGAATGTAACCCCCGTCCCCTCATTCAAGCGAAGCTTTTATACCATCCTCTTGCACTTCTCGGCACGCTACACAATTATGTAACAGCATAAAAAATTTCCACCCTGGTAATAACGGTACAAGGAATTTCCCTTACTTACATATCCTTCCTAAGCGTAAAACATAAACAAGTTATGGATCGATTATTGGGATGGATAATGTAAACTGTTTAATACAATGAAGCCATGTATGATCTGTGGGAATAGGGTGCGAGGCAGACATAAAAAAAATAAAAAAGAATAAATTTAGGATTTCAAAAGCGAACCTAATCTTTAGTGGGGTTATACAAAAGAGTACAATGGCTACAGATGCCTTTAAGAACCTGCTTCCCTTATGGCAGATGATGCACTAGAGCAGCTTTTATAGGTAAAGGATGGGTTTCTAGTGGAAAAGAGATATAAAATCCATTGTGGGAGTACTTTGAGAGGAGCAGGCAGAACTAGACTAGAGGCATGACTATTGCTGACGACAAAGACTGATATAACTAGCCTCAAATACAAGGGCAACCATGTTGGATATTGAAAAAAAAGAGCTTCAACCTCCCTCCAGGGGGTAAGGAAAGCCAGTCATCACCAAGTGGTAAGAAGAAGCTTTTGACGGAAAATCCACGGAAGGATTAAAAATAAATTTAGCCCATTAATACCCACTCTTAAACAAATGAATGTTATTCCACAAAAGCTTGATCTCGTAGTTATGAGACACTCAGTTTTAGTAGTGTGCACGCGAATCTATAATTTATTTGGCAATAACATCGTAACTATTCGGTCGATTCTAATGAAATTTGAAACCCTTATGTTGTTTTACATTCTCTTTCGAATGATATAATTGCCAAGCTCCTCCCGAGGTTAATCCGGGAACTTTGAAAGAAAACTAACTATGAGGAGGATTGGTCCACTTGTTGAATGTTTTGAAAGTCGTAAGCTCATAGGTTAGAATAATTGAGAGCACGTAACTTAGGTCTGTTGACATTTTCATAAGTAGGTTTATAAAAAATCATTTTCAATCATTTTAATGTTATTTTAGCTTTAAAAGGGGCCATAATTTATAAACATGAAAAAATGGGGTTGTTAATAGGTTTCAACCGGGGGAGAGGGAACCTAAAAGGGCGTTAGAATAATTGCGTGGGTCTCAGTCTCCCAAGGATGGGTGCAGGATCTCGTAGGTCAGTTCGGTGGTGCCTTGGGGGTCAGTCTCCTCTCGCACCAATTGGTACCCAGCTCCCATTTCCGGGATCACCAGCTGCCCATCTTCCATCTGAAGCAGTACCCCTGCCCCAGACCCACTCAGGAGGTCAGCTTCCCTTTCCCCATCCTCCAGACGGAGGGATCCCCCTGGTACTGCTAAATCCTTCTGACTAGGAACCTCTAGGAGGGAGAGGCTGGGCGAGGACTCCGCCTGGACGCCCTCTTGGAAGAAATCGGTGAAGGAGGGCCCCGAGGTGCCATTCATGACGAGCTGCAGCTGGTTGTCAATGAGGAGGAAGGGTAGAGAGGAAGGTTCCGCCCCCTTGGGGGACTCTCCCGGGGCGGGAGAGTCAAGGATGATGTAATGGATGTCAGGAGAGGTCCCAACCCCAGTCCTGGTGGTGAAGAGGGCGACGAGGGCCTCGAGGCACTGAGGGGAGGCTGCCATGTGTCGTTTGATACCCTCCTCCTCAGAGGTCATGAGAAAGCAGAGAGGACACTGCCATGTGTGGCTGGCGAGGCGGATGGGAGGGCGTGTCTCCTTCTCCGTCTGGTGGGCGATGACCTCCACTTTGGCCAGAGGCAATAAGTCTGTCCAGGTCAGGCTCCGGGAGGCCGCTGTGGCGGGGGTTTCGAGTTCAGGCTGGGACAGAATAACTCGGAAGGGGGGATCCCGAGCTGCTGGAGCGCCGTGGAGGGCGTGTTGCTCCAGGTGGTGGGTGAGGAGAGCCCGCGACTGGAAGAGCTTGGCACACAAGGAACAGCGCCACTTGCTCACGGTCACTTGCTCTAAAGGGTCATCGGTGCCCTCGCCCCCGTGGGCAGTTCGCACGTGGGTCATCACACCTACAGAGTGGGTGCTCTGGAAGCCGCAAAGGACGCACTCGAATGGTTTCTCCTCTGCCTTGGCAGGTCGAGGGCTACAGGGCTCGAGGAAGTGTTTGCGGAGGTCTGACTCGAGTAGGAACTTGCAGTCACACCGGTGGCAGAAGTACTCGAGTCTCGAGTGTCTGCGGGCCATGTGAGAGCGGAGGAGCGCGTCTTTGCGGAACAGTTTATGGCACCAACTGACTTGGCATACGAAGGGAGTCTCGGGACTGTGGATGGGGAGATGAGTCTTGAGGTCAATCTGATTGGCGAACACCTCGGCGCAATGGGGACAAACGAAGGGGTCCGTACTCAGGAGGGGGCTATGGTGGACGGCGATGTGGTTGTCGAGTGTCGGCCGCGACAGGTACACGACTCCGCATTCGCCGCAAGTCATCGGAAGCCGGCGGTGTCCCGCTGCGTGGCGCCGGAGCTCGGCCGCGTCTGCGAAAGAAAACCCGCACTGGCCGCATGCTTGTCCATGGTCTTCGTGGGAGTTTGACCTCGGCAAGTTGTCAGTGTGACTCAGGTTCGCTTCTACCACGCCGCTACCAGGAGTCGAGTTTGTTTCTACCATGTGGTTGCTAGAAGTTACAGTTGTTCTGAACTCGTGATCAAGTAAGTTCGAGTTGGTCCTAGCCAAGTGGTTCGTGCCTGAATGAACCTTTGCCACGTGGTTCTCGCCTGAGTGAACCCTGACCACGTGGTTCTCGTCCGAGTCAGCCCTGGCCACGTGGTTCTCGCCTGAGTCAGCCCTTGCCCCGTGGTTCTCGCCTGGGTGAACCCTTGCCACGTGGTCATTGAGAGGTCGCTGCCTCTTAAACTCCTTATTGCAAAAACGACAGGCAAACTGCTTTTCAGACGAATGGGTAATGAGGTGGTCGTTGTAGCCGTACTTGTTGTAGAAGGTTTTGTCGCAGTGTGGGCATTGGTGCATGACGGCGTCTTGTGTGTGCTCCATCTTTCGGTGTCTCCGATACATTTCGGGGTTATCGCATTTGAGACAGCAATCCTCGCAGGTCCAGTTCGACTGACATCGCTCTACGTGTTCACGGTAAAACCCCACTGACTTGAAGCTACGGGAGCAGATGGGACACGGTTTTTCTTCCTTAAAGTAGTGGGTTTTGTAGTGTTCCATCCAGTTTACCTTCATACCGAATTTAATCCTGCAGGTGTCACAGCTGTAGCTTTTTTCCTGCATGTGTTGCCACAGATGTTCCTCCAGGAGGTAAATATCCTCAAACACGAGGTCGCAGTATTCGCACTGAATTTTCTTCCTCTTCGGCATTTTGTTACCCATCTTGAGAAAGTCTTCATAGTGCCTGTTTTTCATGTGTTTGCGCAGTAGTGTGCCCTGGGCATAGGCTTTGGGACACCTGGAACACTTGTGGGGTAGGCTACCCTGATGGCTCCTCATGTGGGTTCTCAAGAACTTTGTGGTGAGAAGCTTTCCGCAGACAGGACAATTTATCTTTTTCGGAAGATCCTTCAAACGAAAACCCTTCAAGGGGTTCCTCGTGTCCAGTTCCCTAAGGACTCCCTCACGAGTGTTGTGTAAATGGTGAATCCTTGGGGGTTCTAGCGCTTCCGAGGGGGCTCTCTTATCCTTGTCCTCCATCCCCAGCAGGGCCGTGTCTTTCACTTCCACCGAGCCATCCACTTGGATCTCAAGGATCTTCGCCTCCAAGTTTTCTTCTGCGGGATCCGGGTGAGAGCTGGGTAAGGTCGTTGGAAGGGCTGCCCCAACGGAGGCAGAAGGCTTAATCTCGAAGAGGGTCTCGGCCTCGCGGGATAGATCGTTCTTGTGGACGGTCGTGAGGTGCACCTCAAGGCTCTGCTGTTTCATGAAGGCGATCGGACAGAAGTCGCAGGAGAAGGCGCGGTGCCTCCCCTTGTGAAAGCGCAGCATCTCGATGCAGGCGAACTTATCGCCGCAGAAGGGGCACAGAAAGGAGGGCTTTCGGCGGTGGCTGACGGCGTAGTGGTCCTCCAGGTCGATCGGCTCCTGGTAGCCGGCCTTACACTCCGAACAAACGTACAGAGGGAGGTCGATAGCCTTGTGGACGGACGCCAGGTGGCGCCGTAGCCCCCGGGGACTGTAGGTCTTGAACTGACACTGGCCGCACTCGAACGCCCGGCCTCCGTGCACCTTCGTGTGGTGGGCGCGGAATGCCTTTGCGCCCACGCACCGCCGCCCGCACAAGGGGCAACGGAACAGCTTCCTCCTGGCGTTGAGTTCCCTAGAGGGAGGCTTGGAAGGGTGTGCGATAGCACCGTGGTGCTCTAGAGCAGCTCCGAGGACGAACTCGTCCTCGCAGGAGTCACAAGGGTGGGCGGGGTTCCGGTCGTGGGTGGAGCGGAGGTGGCGCTCGAGGGGGCGGAACCCGTTAAAGCCACGACCACAATCGGGGCAGACAACGGGGCTGTTCTTGAGGTGAATCACCAGGTGGTGCTTGTCACGCCCCTTCGCCGTTGGGAAGGTGCGGTCGCACTCGGGGCACCGGAAGGGGCCCTCTACTCCGGCCCCGCGGACGTAGGGGGAAGCTTGGCAAAGGGCGGCGCCGTGGGCCGCCTTGGCATGCTGACTCGCGTCCTCGAAGCGACCGTAGGTATTGGAGCAGAGCTTACAGCGGAAACTCCGGCCCCCGGTGCCCTCTAGTGTAGACCCCGGGGCTTCGAACGGACGAGAGGGCGTCTCCGAGAGAAGTCCAGATCGGGGAGGGCGGTCTCCTTCCCTTTGCGGGTCGGCCCCGGCATCGATGGGGTATGAAATCTGGAAGGTCTTGAGGTCGGTGACGTCAGCGCTGCTGAAGAGGGGTTCCCCGATTTGGAGGTCGAGCTCGCTGAAGGGTGCGGGGGGAAGGGCTGCTGCGCCCTCTTCTCCGAGGGGTAATAAAGGGACCTCTTCCCCCGGGAGGCCACCAGGACCTCCGACACAGGCTGCCATACCAAGGGGGTCCTCCTTCACGTGAATGACGCACGTCTTGTCCACGGTGTCCTCCTCCAGCGACTCGCTCAGGACAGAGAGCCGGGGCCCCGCCCCACCGGGGTCCTTCCTCCTCCTCCCTCGGCAGGGTGCCTGCGGCGGGCCCTCCTCGATGTAGAAGTCCCTCTCACCCTTGAGAACCTCGAGGAAGACGTTGAACCTCTTCGAGGTCTTCCGTCTCTCGCGCTCGTTCACCATTAGAGTCGGGGGGCAGACCCTTGCCGGGGCCCGCTGCCTTCCGGCCTTGGGTCTGCAGCCCCTCTTCTGTCCCCTCCCCACAGCGGGGATTCGGATACCATTTTTGCGGGTCACAATGTGGAAGTACTGGGCTGACGAAGTATCTCCCCCGTCCGAGTGGGAAGTTACGCCGACCTCTTCAGCCGCAGGCCCCATTCTCCTGCAGAGAGAGGAATCTCTGGAATTACCATTGCTGTCTGGAGTCCTGGAGGAGCCACGGGGTCCCGCTTCGACATATAACCCTCTTATCCCCTGAAAAGTGGGGGCGGGTCACACCACTGGACCCACAGATGCATCAGGGGGTTTAGACCTTCCCACAGAGGCATCAGGCAGTACTGTAGCGACCCCAGGGGGCTCAGACCCCACGTTAAACTAGTCCCACCGAGAATGCGAATCGGGCCAAGACCCGGAGAGTTGCGCACCCTACACTTCCCCCAAGTTTACCACTCCGTTGGGACCCCCCTCATCCCCAGGGGTATACTCATCTCCCGATTTCTGAAGTCTTCTCTTCACAATTTAAGGTGAAAACCAACGAGAGCATTTTAGTTTGAAAGGAAGTGGTGATGTTGGGGAGCGTATGGAAGGCCGGCAACTCTCCTACCACTCCGTTTGGGGAATGACAAAGAAACCCTAAAAACTGGGGCCATTAAGACCCCAGCATGGACAAGTTCGTACCGATGGGGAATGGCGCTCTGAAGTATGAACACCCCTTGCGTGGTCACCCCACCAAGGGTTACATCTTTTGGCCCATATCGGAGAGGGGGGGGGGAGGACTCCCCTAATCTCATCTTGAAAAGGGAGTGCTCAGTGGGGAAAGAATAAAAGAGGGGAAGGGCATATATTTTCCCATACCCCCCTCGCTGGGAGGTTATGGGAAAATGGTAATACTGGGTATCATTGTACGAACTTCATCCGAGAGGATGTTTTCCTGCTATCCCGGGTTGACGAGCGAGCGCGCGTGTGTGTGTGTAGGTGTGTGTCAATATTAGACCTCTTCAATTTCCCTATATTTTGGTATTTATCCTCCATTTTCATGTATGTCTATTTCCTCGTAAAAAACTTTTCTCCTTCCTGAGTTTTTCCCCTTATTTCCCTCGTTATTGTTTTAATCTTTCCACCTATACATAGAGCGGGATCAAGTAAAGATAGTCCCTCCTAAGACAAAAAGGAGGGGTTAACTTTACTTGGTTAATTGGGGGAGGAATGACATTTACTTGGTAAAATGGGAGGTATAACATAATTTAACGGATGACAAAAGCCACAAGGGTCTATCAAAGGTCATCCGCATCTGTCAAAACCCATCCGCAAAATGCATCCATAAAATTGTGTCAGATCATGCATCTACAATATACAATTCGAACCATACACAGGAATGTGTCAAAAACAAAAAAGCATTAACATCAAGACTCATCAAATTCCAAATCAATCATAATAATGACATCGTCATTTTAAAGCTACTAGAATAAGCAAAAACTACAGGAATTTATGTGACTTGAAAGACAAATACAATGTTTTCAATGATTTTTGCGATACAATTGACAGCCAATACCATTTTAATTAAGTTATTAAAATTTAATTTCAAGAGTTCTAGAAAGTTTACAACATTTAATTGTTTTAAAAGAAACTTTCTAACAAATATGTTCCTGAATCCATTTTTTTTTATCCTTCTGAGGGATTTGCTTTTCTAGTGTAACTTTGGGAGGGACTATCTTTACTTGATCCGATTTATTTAATGAACAATCTTAATAGATACGCCGACAGGATACGTCGCAATATGCGAAAGCGAAAAAGACATGGAAGCACTAACAAAGGAGGGAGGGTTTATCACCCTTAAGAATATAAACCTCCAACTAGCCACGCCACCTCAGATCCAAGCACACAGGAGTGTGGTGTGCAGAAGGCTGGACCCCTGGATCGGCTAGCACAATAAAGAAGAAATTAAGGAGATTGAGAAGAACGAGCAATGGGCGAGGTTGGCTGAGATGATTAAGTTTAGAAATAAACGAGATAACACAGAGTACCACCATGTTTTCAAAATCATATTCACAGACACAGAGATGGCGGCAAAGGCTTAGGAGAGAGGGCTACTTCTCTTCAACGCATAAATAAGCGGTGAGAAAATCGAGCAAGAGGGATTCACCCCGGTGCAGATTTGCTTCAAATGCTACCAACTGGAGCATCACACCACGAAGGACCTCAAGGATCAGGAGTCAACCTGTTCCAGATGTAGCCGAAAAGGCCACGGCTGGCGTGAATGCCCAGCTAAAGAGAAGTGACCAAGCTGCGGACAAAGACATGGGGCAATGGCGATGTCCTGTCCCATAAAAAAGAGATCTTGAAAAGAAAGGCGGATGAGAAAAAAGCAGAAGGAACTAGGAGGGCGAACACCTCCTACGCCCAAGCGGTAAAAGCCGCCTCCTCAGGAAATATAGAGAACATCGCCGCGCAAAGAACTTACTTGAAGATAGGCAAGGAGGATAAAAACTCGACTAAAATCCTCACTTGCATACTATATGCCCATGTTCGCAATCTAACAAACCCGGGCTGCTTCGCTAAAGAGCTCAACATCATGCTAAAAACAATGGCTTAGCAGAGATATGGTTCCCGGAGAACCCACCATAAGGGAAAGTCCTCCAGATGCAATACGACCCTGAAGAAGAGGCACCAGCGACCGCTTTCCCAAGAAACAAAGAAGAAGGAGAGGAAAAGAACGCAATCCCGGAATCTACCCCAGCACATCAAAGGTCCCCAAACAGGGACCCCAGAATTGAGGCGAGGAAGAAAAGGGAAGCGAGTGCGAAAAGATCAGCCAGAAGAATCAAGCAGGCTGAGGGCAACATCTTAAGCTCTGCTTCTTCATCTGAGGATGAACAAGAGTGCTCCCAGCCTCCTAAGATCCATGAGAGAGCAGAGAGCAAGAGCAAAAGGAAGAGTTCGTGTCAGAACAAGAAATATGATAGTGATGCGATCAAAATTGAATTTTACATTAAAGCTGAAACCTCCTTCCCAGAGGACCCCAAGATAGGGGAAATAATCGAAGAAGTAAAAACTGGCCTACTGAAATGGTCTTATGATTCGCCAGACCAGGAAGCGCTAATTAACAGCGCTCATGGAGGCCGAAATAAAACTCTATAGGGACTCCTGCCTCGACCTAAGCGAAGCAGAATTTAACAGAATTAGAAACGGAAAAAACACGTAACAAAAAACACTAGAAGACACATACATTCACACACACAAGCATCAGATATCACAAACATGGAAAACACAAATAACACATTAAGAATACTCACAGTTAACGTCAATGGATGGGAAAGGAAACATATTCCGTAAAGTGGATCCCGACCTAATCCCCATCACTGAACACGGCGTTAACACAAAAACAAACAGAATAAAGATACCAAACTACACAGTTATAAACAAAAACCACATACAGGAACGATACGATGGCTCAGCCATCGCGATTCGAAGCAACATTACATATAGAACACTCCCAAACCTAGATGAGTCATTTGTGGCTGTAGATTTTCCTACCTACCCTGGTTGGAAACCTGATCGTGGCGGCTGCCTATCAACCTCCACGACGTAAATACCTGCCGATCCCAAACTTTTACAACCTCTTCTGGCGCGGGAAACTAACATTGCTTGGCGGTGATCTAAATGCCAGATGCGGTGCATCAGGCTACGGAAGTACCGACCATAGGGGAAGAAACCTGGAGCTGCTACTCGAAAGAGACAGACTCCAGAGGAGGGTCGGGCCAGATTTTCCGATCTTCTCAACACAACGTTCGGCAACTAAACCGGACAATGTGCTAACGAGCAAAAACTTCCCCTTCAACATCGTCAATGAGCCCTGCCCAGTGATACCGAGCGACCATATCCCGATTCTCACCACGATCTCGCTTGCTCCACTACTCAAGCCCGTTCCACTTAGGAAAAGTTACGCTAAAGCTAACTGGGAGCTATATAGAGAGATACTCAGTACATACCATCCAACTGACCTGGGAGACGCTAATCTCGAAGAGATTGATGAGAAGATAAATAAGATCACCAATCTCCTCATACAAGTCGACGAGAAATGCGTCCCCAGAATCTTCTATAAATTGCTGCCACAACCTAGGTAGACGAACGAGATGAGAGAAATCGCCTGGGAACTTAGAGAAATCTATGAAAAGATCGGCAGGACAGTAACCAATCGGGAAAGGACAGCCAGAATGAGGCAACTGGGAGAGGAACTAAAAAACACAATAATTGAAAAACAAAGAACAATCTGGAATGACATTATTGGGAGGCTGGACAGGGAGAACAATCCTGCAAGGTTTTGGAATAACATCCGAAGAATTAGGGGTGCCTCCCAGACCCAGAACCCAAATCAAAGATGGAGACGACATCATTGAGGGCCCAAAGTCTCTCGAGAGAAAGTTTAGAGCTCACTGGCAAGAGATTTTCGCTATATCCCCCGAGGAGAACGACGAGTTCGACCAAGACTTCGAAGACCAATTGCTCGATGACCTCAGCACAGTGTTCTACGTATAAACAAAGTCAGAAGGCGTGATCACCTTAGGCAAAGAGATTTGTACAGGAGGAAACGTTTGGAGTCCATCAATGTCGTCACCCAAAAACTTGGAAAAAAGGTCTGGTCCACTCTACGAATGGTATCATTCCTGAGCTACAGGGAACAGGCGGCAGGATTAATATACCTGCGAGGCTACGGGCAAATGTTTCACCCAACGTCTGTCCCCGAGCACAAAACTATGCACACAAGAAGACATTGCACCAATTTATACATATACAAAACATAATACACCATATAAGAACATTTCATCAGTACATACGAGTACATACATGAAACAGCGAACAATACAAGAAACACGAGGTAAATTGTTGGCAATTAGAGCTAACAATAGCTTGAAAGCTGAATATTTGCAACAAAAATAAGTACAACTAATCATTTGAGAACAAACAATAAGAAGAACACTAAAGCTCATGAAATTACACAAACATAGGATAAAAAGTTCAAACAAACAATTTTCACCTACTATATCTTCCACTATCCTAACTTTTACTAAAAACTGAGTATATCATCTTCGGTCTTTTTAAGCGTCCCCACCGACCCTCCCGTTCAAATGCACCAATGGGATAATAATAAGGTGGCAGCGAATAAGTAACAAGACGCGCATATTTTCCTTACCTTGAAACGAGTTTTTATAGTAGAGGACCTTGGGGTACGTCCCAAGCTCAGGGAATGGGTGTCCCTCCATCCATGTCCATCTGAAAAAATAAACTTGTATTAATGAGTCTGGTACAAATCTCGCCCGAATTAACTCGGGCGAGTTATATAACGACCGGGATCGGGAAAGCTGATACTTTGTTCAGACACCGTCGGTTTTTATTTTGGCTTTTACTGGATAAAAATGAACTCACTTCCTTTTAGATCTCATTCCTAGTGGAATTATTCTTTATTTACTCCTCCTCATCCACCCCCACCCCGTTTTTTTATTTCTTTTGCACGAAAATCTTGCATTTCCGTCATTCGAATTTTTTTTTGGGTTGTTATAGCATAAAAACGTGAAAATATTATTAAGAAATTTATATTTTTGTTATCCCTTAAAATAAGAGATGCACCATAGAAAACTATATAAATAGTCTGTAATCATGTTTCTTTGTTACTCAATTACTTATATTGAAAGGACAGTTAATGTGAATCTTTAAATAATTATTGCAATGACATAGTTTAAAGAATGTAATCCTTACACTTGAGTAAAAGTGTAGTTAGCCTAAGACAGGACTTTTTAATAAAAAAAAGTTTTTAATACTTCAATTATGTTGTTTACATTATCCTGCCTAGTTGCTTGAATAATTTTATATAACCCCCTATCAATGGTTCTTTTGCACACGATTTATATTGGGTTGTCTGTATTCACTTTAGGACAAAATTTTAGTACATTTTTACCTTTCAAACAGTTCTTATTACTCGTCAAACAAATATTTAAGCTTAAAATCACGGAAAGAATCGACTGTCATTCCCAAAATGGAACCATTTTACTGTGAATTGGTTATGGCGTCAGAGGGAGTAAGCTGGCAGCGGCAAGTTTAAAATCGTCGAACTTTTTACCAAAGGCATCAATGTCGGAGACTTATGATGTGGTATGCGAATGTTTATTTGTGTTTATTTCACCTGAATAATTGGTGTTTAACGATTAATTCTAGCAGTTTTATTAATTTAGACCACTATTATTTAGCATTGAAAATACAAATCAGTATGGGTATTAAAATACAGGACTTTTATCATAAGGCTACCTGGTGTTTCACAGTTTTATAAGGGAAAAGTTCAACTAGGCTATACTAAGCACTTACCTATGAAAAGATAGCAGGATATTAAGAAGTTTCTTTGGTAAACCTCAAGATCGGCGGCGCGCCTGGAAAAGTCTATTTTTTTTCATCCGAAATGACACTATGTTGTGTTTATGTTTCGTTCACCCGGGCAGAATATTCGTGCGCGTTTGGTTAAATAAAAATGTGGTAAACATGAAGATCAGCAGCGCCAACGATGGGACGCAAAATATTTTGTCCCTGTTCCAATATCTTTCATCTTTTTGGAGTAAATTCAAGGGGACTGCTCATGGGAGGGTTTATCACTGTGGGGCCACACCCTAGTATCAGGTATTACTTAGGTTTTTCGGTAGAGACTAGTCACCCATTTATTAAATGAGGCCCTCCTGGTGAATGCAGCAAACCCTGGCAGGATGGGCATTGTGAGTACGCTTCAGCTGGTTGATACCTTGGCTGTACAGGTGATCCTATACTCTACCATGAATGTTGTAAAAAGAGGAGTCTCTACAAACATATCACAAGAGAGATGGCCAACCAGGATGGTAGTCAAGGTTGTATGTGTGGTGAGGAAATGGGGAGGGGGCTTGAGACCTATCCCATACACTCCTAGTCATATTTGACTCTGACACGTTCCCTAATTCAGTGCAAGTTGGCTGGTATTGCTACTGTGTTGAGCCATTCATGCCGTTCGTGAGGAGGTATTCCTACTGCCTCTCTAACAGGTCTTGTATGCATGCCATTTCAGATTAACCCATAATCTGTGCTAATTGCTTGAGGGCCTCACACAATGAAGGTGTAGTGAGCCCACACACTGCTTTTTTGAAGCAAAGAGACTCCTATTTATTTGAGAGAAAAAAAAGCACCCTCTGCTCCTGGCTCCTCCCTGCCTATGAGCGCAGGAGCCAACTTACCCA
This sequence comes from Ceratothoa steindachneri, assembly GCA_963969495.1. Lineage (NCBI taxonomy): Eukaryota > Metazoa > Arthropoda > Malacostraca > Isopoda > Cymothoidae > Ceratothoa > Ceratothoa steindachneri. Next base: position 111,777,451 of record OZ018333.1, read on the forward strand.
TTATAAAACTGCTGGCTCTACCCCCACCAGTACCACCTTGGTAGAGCTGGCAGCAATCTGGGTCCACCTTAAAGCTATGGGACCCTCATACAAGCCATGCACCAAGTTATTAGACTTTCAGGAAGCAAATCCCTGGAAGCTGGTGGTGAGTTCACCCCTGGAGCTTTTAAACTCTGCCCTGTGAAAGGAGGGTAGCAAGAAGAGAGCTTTGTCTACATCGCCTCTGTCTGAGACTTTGTTCTGAGGCAAGAGTTGAGAAAGGGTTGCATATTTGCCTGGTTTTCCTCCAGAAAACCCTGGAAGGCAGCAGCACCTGGAGTTTTGTCTCTTGAGCCTCCTCCAGAAATGCCTGAAAAGCAGTCGCCCCTGGAGTTCTATCTGGAGGAAGGCAGATGACTTTTAACCTTAATAAATGCAAAGTTATTAACATAAGAACATAAGAAAAGAAGGAGACTGCAAAAGACCATTCATGGCCTACACTTGGCAGCTCCCGTTCCAGTCAACACACAAAAGATTTCTTACCAGAGAAAAGTCATCAACATTGTCACCCTTTACAGGAGTTCGTCAGATCTAATCTACAATATACATAAAATGCATCCAGAGGATTATGTCCATTCATGCAACCGCAAAATATAATCTCCCCACTCCTTAGAAAAATATATACATATGTACATAAAAAAAAAGTCAGTCCCATCTAGCAGCTTCATCCATATATTTATCTAATCTATTCTTAAAACTTCCCAGAGAGGAGGCTTCTATCACATGTCTAGTGAGCCTATTCCATTCATCTACCACACGATTTGTAAACCAATTCCTCCCAATCTCCTTCCTAAACCTATACTTATCAAGGTTAAACCCATTGCTACGTGTCCTGTCATGTTCACTAAGTATAAGAACCTTATCCAGATCCCCTTTATTATATCCTTTTACCCATTTGAAGACTTTAATCAATTGCCCTCTGACTCTTCTCCTTTCCAATGTATGTAGATTTAGTTTTCTGAGCCTTTCACCATAAGGTAAGTTCCTTAGCCCACCAATCATCTTTGTCATCCTTCTCTGCACAGACTCAAGCAAATCAATATCCTTCCTATAATATGGTGACCAAAATTGTACTGCATAGTCTAGATGAGGCCTAACTAGCGCCAGATACAGTTTTAGAATGACTTCAGCACTCTTATTGCTTACACTCCTCCTAATGAATCCCAATATCCTATTAGCTTTATTCTTAGCATTTAGGCATTGCTTTCTAGGACGAAGGTCTGAACTTACCAAAATACCCAAGTCCCTCTCACAATCGGTCCTCCCTAAATTTCTCCCATTTAATTTATAACTATTCAGTGGATTATTTCTACCTATACTAAATACACTACATTTGTCTATGTTAAACTTCATTTGCCATTTCTCAGCCCAATTGGACAGAATGGTCAATTCCTCCTGCATTACAACAGCATCAGAATCAGCCCTAATGGCCCTACCTAGCTTAGTATCATCAGCAAATTTACTCAGGTCACTACTTATACCTATGTCAAGATCATTAATATAAATTAAGAATAGCAATGGACCCAAAACAGATCCTTGTGGAACTCCACTGCTAACACACCCCCACTCAGATTTAACTCCATCTATACTAACTCTTTGCTGTCTGTCACCAAGCCATGACTGAATCCACCTAAATATACTGCCATCGATCCCGTGTGCTTTAACTTTGCTCAGAAGCCGTAAGTGTGGCACTCGATCAAAAGCCTTACTAAAGTCCAAGTATAAAATATCATAGTTTTCATCATTATCTGCTGCTTCATACACCTTACTATAAAAAGACAGCAAATTAGTCAGGCAGGATTTACCCTTACTAAAGCCATGCTGTGATTCTTTTATCAACTTATGCTTATCCAAGTGATCCCTAATATTCCTTGCTATAATAGATTCCATCATTTTCCCTACCACTGATGTCAAACTTAAGGGTCTGTAATTAGACATTATTGCTTGCACTCCTCCTAATGAATCCCAATATCCTATTAGCTTTATTCTTAGCATTTAGGCATTGCTTTCTAAGACGAAGGTCTGAACTTACCAAAATACCCAAGTCCCTCTCACAATCGGTCCTCCCTAAAATTCTCCTATTTAATTTATAACTATTCAATGGATTATTTCTACCTATACTAAGTACACTACATTTGTCTATGTTAAACTTCATTTGCCATTTCTCGGCCCAATTGGACAGAATGGTCAATTTCTCCTGCATTACAACAGCATCATCATCAGCCCTAATGGCCCTACCTAGCTTAGTATCATCACCAAATTTACTCAGGTCACTACTTATACCTATGTCAAGATCATTAATATAAATTAAGAATAGCAAGGGACCCAAAACAGATCCTTGCGGAACTCCACTGATAACACCCCCCCACTCAGATTTAACTCCATCTATACTAACTCTTTGCTGTCTCTCACCAAGCCATGACTGAATCCACCTAAATATACTGCCATCGATCCTGTGTGCTTTAACTTTGCTCAGAAGCCGTAAGTGTGGCACTCGATCAAAAGCCTTACTAAAGTCCAAGTATAAAATATCATAGTTTTCATCATTATCTGCTGCTTCATACACCTTACTATAAAAAGACAGCAAATTAGTCAGACAGGATTTACCCTTAGTAAAGCCATGCTGTGATTCTTTTATCAACTTATGCTTATCCAAGTGATCTCTAATATTCCTTGCTATAATAGATTCCATCATTTTCCCTACCACTGATGTCAAACTTACTGGTCTGTAATTAGACATATTTGTTTTATCCCCTTTCTTAAATATAGGTATCACATTGGCTTTCTTCCATGCCATTGGCACAATGCCACTCTCCAATGATTTTCTAAAGATGCATGCTAGGGGCTCACTTAACACATCCTTACATTCTTTCAAAATTCTAGGAAAGAGCTCATCAGGACCGGGTGCTTTACTACTTTTGATTTTATCAATTTCCTTTGTCACTATCTCCTTTGTGATCAAGATATCCTTTAATTTCTCTTCATCATTACCCCGAAAGATCATTGACACCTTGGGTATATTTAGAGTATCCTCCTGTGTAAATACTGAGAGAAAAAAGTCATTTAGCATTCCAGCCATTGAGTTCCTATCACTCACTAATTCTCCATTGGAATCTATAAGTGGGCCTATTTTATCTCTAACCTTAGTTTTGTATAATTGATAAAAACTTTTAGGGTCTTCCTTTGCCCTATTTGCCACTTTAATTTCATAATTTCTCCTTGCTACTTTAATTAACTTATTAACATCTCTTGCTAGTTCATTATATCTCTGCCTTAAGTGATCCTCTCCATTTTTTATTTTCCTATAAATGTTCTTTTTAATGCCAATATAATGCTTAATTTTATTTGTCATCCATTTTGGGTCATTATTTTTAGTCCTAATCTCCTTATATGGAATGTTAATCATCTGACCTGTAATTAATTGCTCAATTATTCTTTCATATTCTTCTTCAATTGTAATCTCTTCCTCCTGGTGATTATTGTCTCCACTAACTGATATCATTGAATCTATTCCTGATTTGATTTCATTGCCTGGTTTCTGTACAACTGCCTCCAAGTAAGTCCTTAGCCCATTATAATTTGCTCTTCTAAAGTCAGGAATTTTAACATTGTTCATGTTACTATCAATACCATTCCATTTCATCTTGAATCTAATTTCACAATGGTTACTATTACCCAAATTTCCTCCAATCTTAGTATCCTTAATACCTTCTTCCCTATTTGTCAGAACTAAATCCAGTATATTATTACCTCTAGTGGGTTCGTTAATAATCTGCCTCAGAAAATTATCTTGGACAACATTCAAAAATTCCTCAGCCTCCTGATCACCCACAAGAGCTTCCCAGTCTATATTTCTGTAATTAAAATCGCCCATTATACACACATGCTTACTTCTACATGCCCGTTCTATCTCCTGCCACAGAAGATTTGAAGCTTCCTTACTAAGATTTGGTGGTCTGTATAATAATCCTATGACAAGCTTGTTTTTACCTTCCTTTACATTTAGCCATAATGACTGTGTTATCATCTAATTTAATTGTACTGTTTACACAACACTGGAGATTATCTTTAATATAAATAATAACCCCTCCTCCTCTCTTCCTATTCCTATCTGTATGGAACATGTTAAAGCCCTCAATCTCAACCTCAGGTTTAAAGTGATTACCTGCCAAATCAAGCCATGACTCTGTTATCGCAATTATATCAAAATTCTCTTCACTCGCTAACGCTCTTAAGAGATCTATCTTATTCCTTATACTCCGACCATTTGAGTAGTATATTTTTAAGGTTTTTTATTATTCCTATTTTCAGTGCATCATGTTTTTTTATTCCTAGTTATCTGCTCATTCCCTTGTGCATTAGTCCCCCTATAACGCAATAGTATGCCCTCTTCCCCAGCTATTCCTCTATCTCTGCATCCCTTCCATTTGCTACACCTGCCCTCTATTCCTGTTATTCCCTTACCTCTAACAGCTTCTAGTTTCCCACCTGTAAGGACCTAATCACACTATCCAGCTCCCCCCATAGAACCTCAACACCTGCCCGACTAAGATGGAGCCCATCCATCGCATACAAACTACTATTCCCGTAAAACCCACCCCAGACATCTACAAACACCAATCCTAACTCCTCACACAGTCCTTTTACAAATTCATTCAAACCAATTGCATGCGACAACCATTCTACCCCCACATCCAATCTCGGAAGCACACCAGAAACAACACCTTTTACCCTGCTTTTACTCATCCTTTCAACTAACCTTTTATACTGCTCACGTAACTCACATGTACTTTTCGGTATGTGGATATGTTTCTTGACTCATTCCTGTGGATGCAGTTTCTTTTTATTGTATATTTTGGGGGACTTTGATTTTGTTTTTGACAGACTCCTATGGAGGCTTTAAATTATATATTGTAGATGCATGGTTGGACATTCCTATGGATTGTTAAATTGTATATTGTAGATGCATGATCTGACAAAATCCTATGGATGCATTATATGGGTGAGATTTGATAGATACGGATGACCTTTGATAGGCCCTTGTGGCTTTTGTCATCCGGGAAATTATGTTGTTATATTAAGGCTACAGCCATTCCTGTCATGCTCTTGTTGATGCTCAAATATTCTAACCAACTTGAGAAAGGGGGGGCATTTTCCTTCAATGGAATTGGCATTGATTCTGGGCTAATTGGGAGGAGCTGTAGAAATGTATCTTCTCCCATTTTCCCTTAGCTCCCCCCATGTCCCCTCAATAAAAATATCTATAAAAACAGCAACTTTACTTCATGTCTTATTAAGGAAATCAAACAAAGAGAAATTGATATTGAATTAGGTCCAAAGTGAATTGAGTTTTGTAGAATTCGTAATTGAATATAGTCAATGTTATTGATGCATCCAAGTACTATGCTAATGGTTCATTAGATACCAAAGTGCTGTGGGTTCTCTCTCGCTCTATGGAAAGTGAGTCACTTAGTAATTGACCATAAGTGTGATAGCTAATTTTTTTGTAGCTAAGTTTATTATATGTCTTGGCTTGTCTGAGTATCTATTGTGCATTCCAATATCAGTGGTACCACAAGTTGGGTTGCCTGAGTGTCTCTCGCACATTTGAATATCAGGACTACCACTACAATAGTACATATATCAAAAGAATCTAACTTTTAAAATCATTGCAGTCAGTGATTGTGCCAATACACAATGCTGCACAGTGGCTGGATGAGTGCCTGGGATCAATTCAGAAGCAAGAATGTTCTGGGCTTCAGGTAGAGGTTAGTATGTTCCTGGATTCTTGCACAGATGCATCCCCAGAACTGGTAGAAGAGTGGAAACCCAGGTTGGAGAGCTGTGGAATGAGAGTCACAGTGGGGCAGGAGCAAGATGAGGAACCAAAAGGAGGTATGTCAATACCACCCTGATTTTTCTATGTCAGACTCAAATTTCCTCTTTCCTGATGACTCACATTTTCTGCGAGGTTTAGGTAATTAGACTTCTGTCAAACACAAGGCAATCAATACATCAATAACACGAGAAAACACTTCACTTAACTGCTCTAAACCTATTCAATCAAATATTTACCTTTAAATAATCATGTCTCACAGTGGGTCACTCTGGCAAAGCTGCAATGTAGTCAACATACAAAACTGAATACATCCATACATGGCACTATGCTGGTCAATTCAGACAACTGTCATCATGAAAAGATAACACAGTTTGCAACATACTGAACACTTGTAAAAGACAAAATCTGCTGATATATGGAGTACTGGATGTCTGGGAGACCCCCTTCTGTTCCCTGCCTGCAGGTAGTGGTTACATGTCTCCGAGTGTGCCACACCAAAATTACTCATAGGCACCTTATAAGAACATAAGAAAAGAAGGAGACTGCAAAAGACCATTCATGGCCTACACTTGGCAGCTCCTGTTCCAGTCAACACACAAAAGATTTCTTACCAGAGAAAAGTCATCAACATTGTCACCCTTTACAGGAGTTTGTCAGATCTAATCTACAATATACATAAAATGCATCCAGAGGATTATGTCCATTCATGCAACCGCAAAATATAATCTCCCCACTCCTTAGAAAAATATATACATATGTACATAAAAAAAAAGTCAGTCCCATCTAGCAGCTTCATCCATATATTTATCTAATCTATTCTTAAAACTACCCAGAGAGGAGGCTTCTATCACATGTCTAGTGAGCCTATTCCATTCATCTACCACACGATTTGTAAACCAATTCCTCCCAATCTCCTTCCTAAACCTATACTTATCAAGGTTAAACCCATTGCTACGTGTCCTGTCATGTTCACTAAGTATAAGAACCTTATCCAGATCCCCTTTATTATATCCTTTTACCCATTTGAAGACTTGAATCAATTGCCCTCTGACTCTTCTCCTTTCCAATGTATGTAGATTTAGTTTTCTGAGCCTTTCACCATAAGGTAAGTTCCTTAGCCCACCAATCATCTTTGTCATCCTTCTCTGCACAGACTCAAGCAAATCAATATCCTTCCTATAATATGGTGACCAAAATTGTACTGCATAGTCTAGATGAGGCCTAACTAGCGCCAGATACAGTTTTAGAATGACTTCAGCACTCTTATTGCTTACACTCCTCCTAATGAATCCCAATATCCTATTAGCTTTATTCTTAGCATTTAGGCATTGCTTTCTAAGATGAAGGTCTGAACTTACCAAAATACCCAAGTCCCTCTCACAATCGGTCCTCCCTAAAATTCTCCTATTTAATTTATAACTATTCAATGGATTATTTCTACCTATACTAAGTACACTACATTTGTCTATGTTAAACTTCATTTGCCATTTCTCGGCCCAGTTGGACAGAATGGTCAATTCCTCCTGCATTACCACAGCATCAGAATCAGCCCTAATGGCCCTACCTAGCTTAGTATCATCAGCAAATTTACTCAGGTCACTACTTATACCTATGTCAAGATCATTAATATAAATTAAGAATAGCAAGGGACCCAAAACAGATCCTTGCGGAACTCCACTGCTAACACACCCCCACTCAGATTTAACTCCATCTATACTAACTCTTTGCTGTCTGTCACCAAGCCATGACTGAATCCACCTAAATATACTGCCATCGATCCCGTGTGCTTTAACTTTGCTTAGAAGCCGTAAGTTTGGCACTCGATCAAAAGCGTTACTAAAGTCCAAGTATAAAATATCATAGTTTTCATCATTATCTGCTGCTTCATACACCTTACTATAAAAAGACAGCAAATTAGTCAGACAGGATTTACCCTTACTAAAGCCATGCTGTGATTCTTTTATCAACTTATGCTTATCCAAGTGATCTCTAATATTCCTTGCTATAATAGATTCCATCATTTTTCCTACCACTGATGTCAAACTTACTGGTCTGTAATTAGACATATTTGTTTTATCCCCTTTCTTAAATATAGGTATCACATTGGCTTTCTTCCATGCCACTGGCACAATGCCACTCTCCAATGATTTTCTAAAGATGCATGCTAGGGGCTCACTTAACACATCCTTACATTCTTTCAAAATTCTAGGAAAGACCTCATCAGGACCGGGTGCTTTACTACTTTTGATTTTATCAATTTCCTTTGTTACTATCTCCTTTGTGATCAAGATATCCTTTAATTTCTCTTCATCATTACCCTGAAAGATCATTAACACCTCAGGTATATTTAGAGTATCCTCCTGTGTAAATACTGAGAGAAAAAAGTCATTTAGCATTCCAGCCATTGAGTCCCTCTTACTCACTAATTCTCCATTGGAATCTATAAGTGGGCCTATTTTATCTCTAACCTTAGTTTTGTATAATTGATAAAAACTTTTAGGATCTTCCTTTGCCCTATTTGCCACTTTAATTTCATAATTTCTCCTTGCTACTCTAATTAACTTATTAACATCTCTTGCTAGTTCATTATATCTCTGCCTTAAGTGATCCTCTCCATTTTTTATTTTCCTATAAATGCCCTTTTTAATACCAATATAATGCTTAATTTTATCTGTCATCCATTTTGGGTCATTATTTTTAGTCCTAATCTCCTTATATGGAATGTTAATCATCTGACCTGTAATTAATTGCTCAATTATTCTTTCATACTCCTCTTCAATTGTAATCTCTTCCTCCTGGTGATTATTGTCTCCACTAACGGATATCATTGAATCTATTCCTGATTTGATTTCATTGCCTGGTTTCCGTACAACTGCTTCCAGGTAAGTCCTTGCTTGGCCCATTATAATTTGCTCTTCTAAATTCAGGAATTTTAACATTGTTCATGCTACTATCAATACCATTCCATTTCATCTTGAATCTAATTTCACAATGGTCACTATTACCCAAATTTCCTCTAATCTCAGTATCCTTAATAACTTCTTCCCTATTTGTCAGAACTAAATCCAGTATATTATTACCTCTAGTGGGTTCGTTAATAATCTACCTCAGAAAATTATCTTGGACAACATTCAAAAATTCCTCAGCCTCCTGATCACCCACAAGAGCTTCCCAGTCTATATTTCTGTAATTAAAATCGCCCATTATACACACATGCTTACTTCTACATGCCCGTTCTATCTCCTGCCACATAAGATTTGAAGCTTCCTTACTAAGATTTGGTAGTCTGTATAATAATCCTATGACAAGCTTGTTTTTACCTTCCTTTACATTTAGCTATAATGACTCTGTGTTATCATCTAATTTAATTGTACTGTTTACACAACACTGAAGATTATCTTTAATATAAATAATAACCCCTCCTCCTCTCTTCTTATTCCTATCTGTATGGAACATGTTAAAGCCCTCAATCTCAACCTCAGGTTTAAAGTGATTACCTGCCAAATCAAGCCATGACTTTGTTATCGCAATTATATCAAAATTCTCTTCACTCGCTAACTCTCTTAAGAGATCTATCTTATTCCTTAGACTCCGACCATTTGTGTAGTATATTTTTAAGTTTTTTTTATTATTCCCATCTTCATTGCATTGTGCTTTTTTATTCCTAGTTATCTGCTCATTCACTTGTGCATTAGTCCCCCTATAACGCATCAGTATGCCCTCTCCCCTAGCTATTCCTCTATCACTGCATCCCTTCCATTTCCTACACCTGCCCTCTATTCCTGTTATTCCCTTACCTCTAACAGCTTCTAGTTTCCCACCCATAAGGACCTAATCACACTATCCAGCTCCCCTCATAGAACCTCAACACCTGCCCAACTAAGATGGAGCCCATCCATCGCATACAACCTCCTATTTCCGTAAAACCCACCCCAGACACCTACAAACACCAATCCTAACTCCTCACACAGTCCTTTCACAAATTTGTTCAAACCAATTGCATGCGACAAACCATTCTACCCCCACATCCAATCTCGGAAGCACACCAGAAACAACACCTTTTACCCTGTTTTTACTCATCCTTTAAACTAACCTTTTATACTGCTCACGTAACTCACATATACCCACCTTTTTTACATCATTCACTCCCACATGCGTAATCACAACTGCATCCCTCTCACACCCAGAAACCAGCCTATCATACCTCTCACAAACATCACTTACACCAGCACCCGGCAGACAAACTCTCATTCCCTTCCACTTGCTCTCACTCAACTTCCTATCTAAATACCTAATCTGAGAGTCACCCATCACTAGCACCTCAGTCATTCTCCTATTCTGTCTTGGCCTAGCAATGGACTTCACCGAAGGAGAAATAAAGAAAAAGATCGCTGACCTAAAGACGAATAAGTCCCCTGGACCGGACGGGTTTCTACCTAAAGTGTTGAAGGAAGTGTGCGATGAAGTATCACGACATCTGTGCGCTATCTTTAACATGTCAATCCGGACCGGATGCGTTCCTAGAGACTGGCGTGAGGCGGAGGTGACTCCTATCTTCAAGAAAGGAGACCGTAACCAACCGTCGAACTACCGACCTATCAGTCTCACTTCGATAGTCGGTAAACTCATGGAAAGCATCATGGTGGACAAAGTGACGTCGTATTTAGAGTCAAACCTGCTACTGAGGAGTTCCCAGCACGGCTTCCGAAGGCAACGGTCATGCCTGACGAACCTTGTGGAATTCTTCCACTTCGTTTTCAGTGAGCACGATCGGGACAAGGCGGTGGATGTGGTGTACCTAGACTTTCAGAAAGCCTTTGATAAGGTACCACACCGCCGCCTTCTCCGGAAAGTGCGAGCGCTTGGCATAGACGGAAAGGTAGCCGGCTGGATCGAGAACTGGCTAAGTGGCAGACGGCAACGGGTGGTGGTAAATGGACAGTCTTCTGAGTGGGTGCCCGTTACTAGCGGGGTGCCTCAAGGTTCTGTCCTGGGACCACTACTATTTATCATCTACGTCAACGACATGGACGGTGACATGGTTGCCAAGATTTCCAAATTTGCCGACGATACCAAGCTTGGTATGAACGTTGCAAAGGATGGAAATACTGCCCGCCTGCAGGAAGATCTTGGGAAGATTGGGGAGTGGTCGGACACGTGGCAAATGCCTTTTAACGTGGGCAAATGCAAAGTGATGCATATCGGCCACAGAAACCCCCAATCTCAGTATATCCTTAAGGGCACTGCTCTTGAATCGAGTGACACTGAGAAGGACTTGGGTGTAACAATCACTAGTGACCTCAAGTTCTCGAAACAGTGCATTGAGGCGGAGAAAAAGGCCCAAAGGATGCTAGGCTATATTAAGCGCCAGTTTGGTTATCGGAACCAGGAGATTGTACTGTGCCTGTACAACTCACTTGTCCGACCGCACCTGGAGTATGCCGTACAATTTTGGAGTCCTTCATTGCGAAAGGACATCGCGAGATTGGAACGCGTACAAGCCAGGGCAACCAAGCTGATTCCCTCTATCCGACATAAAAGTTATGAGGATAGACTAAGGGAGTTAGATCTGTTCTCACTGGAAACCCGTAGACTGCGTGGTCAGCTCATCGAAGTCTTCAAAATACTTCGAGGGTTCGACAATGTTGACTACCGGGATATTTTCACACTGAGTGAGAACAGAACGCGCAATCACGGCTTCAAACTTGAACTGAAGCGTTACAACCGCAATCTGTGTGGAAACTTTTTCACCTACAGTATCTGCGGTATGTGGAACGCACTTCCAGTGGAAGTTGTCAACAGTGAATCTGTTGACCAGTTCAAGTCAAGACTAGACAAGGTCTTGAAAAGTGGCCGTTTAGGGACGCAAAACAATTGAGCAGCCTTGTGCCCGCTCGATTGCAAGTCCAATGGTACCCTCTTTGAATGGACCGTAAGGTCTCCTAGGGTACCTTTTTTCCTTGTTGTTACTCCTTGTTGTTACCCTCCTCCCTGCTCTCAGTCACACTACCACCCATCCTGCTTTCATCCACAATCACACCAGGCAAATCACTTTCACACTCTTCCTCTCAGGACATTGAATCTGTTAGTCAACCTAACAGGTTCTATGTCCTTCCTTTTCAAACACCTAATCTGTCCTAACTTATCTATCCTATCCATTTTCACCCACCATTCATCATCACTCATAACTTCCACACTGTTCCCAGTCCTAGCCCTATCCTCCACCCTCTTAGCACTAATCTCACCCTTCAATCGCACACTTGCATCTCTTCTCACCTCAAACACCAAATCATTTAACCTCTTACATTCCCCACTCAACCTCCTAACCTCCTCTTCCAGAAAACACACACAGCATTCAGTTACATTCACTCTCCTTTCAACTCCACATGCATCACACACCACATATGAAGAGGGGGCCTCCCCCTTATTGTAGTGATTGGTGCCCCTCACGGTGCTCCACATGATAGTGGCGTGCCCCAGCCTGGGAGAACTCTTGTGAGGCACTGGGGGGCAGGTGGTGCTTACTCCCTACTCCCCATGCTTGGCCAGGCTGGTGGAGTGGATCGGGATGTGATCAGATTTGTGAAAGAGGTTGGCCTCCGCCAACATATCTAATTCAAAAATACTTTATTCTAAATCTATTTTAAAGCAATATGAATACTCTATAATAAATTTGAATATATATTCCATATATTTTATCCTTCATCCATTTACTGATCATCTTTCACCCATTCATCACCATCCTCCTCGTTATTTTAACCACTTAAAACCAATCAATCAACCTCTTCTGCCAGCACACCATTTCCTACCAGCTAAACCCCATCTGCCAGCACATTATTTCCCACCTCCCAAACTACATCTGTCAGCACACTATTTCCTACCAGCTAAATCCTATCTGCAGCACACCATTTCTCACTGCCTAAAACCCATCTGCCAGCACGCCATTTTCCACTACCTAAATCCCATCTGCCAGTACACACACTCCCTGAAATATTATGTAAATTAAAACACACTCTAATAAACAAATAAATGAAATTAAAATTAAATATATGAATATTTTATTGTTATGATAGCTCATTCTTTCATGCATTGAATCTGCATCAGACACGCTAGGCAGATACAGTCACTTGCTCAGTGTAGATGAGAAGCATGCATCCAGAGTGCCCGATGTGAAAGAATGCTATCATAACTGCATCAATGCAGCTTATTAATATATTTATATATATATATATATATATATATATATATATATATATATATATGTGTGTGTGTGTGTGTATGTAGCATGCCCCCCTCTCCCCCATGGGTAGGTAAAAATTATTGTGTGCCACAGATTGGTGAAAATGAATTTGATGGTAAAAGTGAAAGTTAAAATAGACCAGTTGAAACAGACCAATTCTCAGACAAATCAGGCACTGGGTAGAACCACACCTGTGAGGATTTTTCTACAAATTTGGTGTATGGGTAGAGTTTTGGCTGAAACCACAGTGTCAGAAATCCATTTTTTAATATCTTAATTCAATCAAAGTTTTCAGGGAATTTTGGTAACTCCCTTAAATTTTAAAGATTTATCTCAGCCCCTAATTCACCTAGAAGGTTATACAAACAAAAAAAAATTTCCCAAAGGAATTTTTAGCTCTTTAAAATTGATAAAGTCAATATTTTACATAGAAACAATATTAAAAAAGTTATAGGCATCTAAATTTTTAAATAGGGGGTACCTCAAAAGTATATAGAAATGGGAAAAAATTACCCCCCCTCCCCCAAAGTGCTCTCCCGTTTGTTTCTTTAACATACATAATTCCTTTTGTATATTTTACTTAGTCTGTTCAAACTAGAAGGTCAAATATATTGAGCTTTAAAAAATTGCATATATGCAATATTTTTGCATAGACAATACTACAGCATAGACTATGTGATAGCATTGCCAATATAAACAGCAACACCAGCATAGACCAGGGGTGGGCAGAAATATTTTTTGGGGGAAGTAGCAAGAATTATTTTCAGAGCTGCAAAATATTTTTGTTTTCTATGAAAGTATAATTTAAAGGTGATACTAATTTTTTTTAAGTATTATTTTCATTCCAAATATAAACTTAGATATTATAAGGTAAAATGGAAAGTAAATTACACAATAACAAATACCCTTAATAAACTGAATTAGCTTTAAAACTAAATGATATTTTTACATAAATTGACACTGACTTGAAAAAATTTAATTTAAATGAAAGTAATTTCTTTTAATTCATATAGATAGGCTGAAAGGTAACTAATACAATTTGGTCATTCAGGGTGACCTCCCAAAAATGGGCCCCAACTTTCGATAGGCCTCATTTCTTAATTTTCTGCAAGGATTGAATGAAACTTTGGTAATAACTAGTTTATTATATTTAAAAACATCATATCAAAACATGAAAGTCTTTGAATTTTTCTTCTTTATTCTAGAAAATGTGTTCAAGATGACCTCCATTGAAAATGATGTCCTTACAAACTGACCGACTAATGGCTCTCATATCCTCTCTGATGGCTTCCTTGAGTTCCGTCTTGGTCCTGGGTCTCTCTGCGTACACTCTGTATTTAAGGTAGCCTCAGAGAAAGAAATTGGGGTGGGGGGGGGGCTAAGGTCTGGTCTGTGAGATGCCCACTCAAATTCAGTTTTGAGACTGATCATACGGCCACCAAAGTTCTCTTACAGTCAATCTCAGGACAAGTTTGAGGTGTGGGAGCTTGCTCCATCTTGCTGGAACCACAACTTCCCCAAGAACGATGGAAACAGGGTCTGCAGCTCCCTCTTGAAGGTTTTGAGGACCTCAACGTACCACTTCTTGTTGACTGATGTTCCAGGAGTTGTTGAAGCTTCTGTCCGTGCTCCCATTGGTACTTCTGACCATAATGTCATCAGTTGTAAAATTTGTGTACACATGACTGTACCTCATATCACCATCTCCCGTTGGGTTTATCTTAAGTTTTGTTAATTGGGGCAATGTTTGTCATGAAATTGAGAGACCAGTAGAATGCTATTTTCCAATCCAGTGACCCTGTTTCAGCTCTTAATTCATGTTTATTATACATTCTAAATAGAAGAGTCTCATGCAAGATAATTAAATCCTGTTTAAGGGATAAAGCCTGGTTTAATGATGACTGCAAGCGAGCCTTTGGGGACAAACAGGCAGCTTATCATCTTTGGAAGTGAAACAAGTGTTAATTTCTATGGGACAACTATGTTTCTCTCAAAGCTGAGGCTCAAAAAGTTATAATGCAGCTGAAACTGTTTATAATTCTCACCTGCAGGCCGTTCTTGCTGGTGCCACTCAACCATATAAATGGTGGTCCTCTCTCAAGGCTTCCTTGTTTGGTGTGGATTCTAGTTTGCCTCCTCTTCATGAGTCTAATGGTTCAGTGTCTTTGACACTAAGAAAAGCTAATTTGCTTTCCGATATTTTTGTTCACAAACAGTGTAACCAAGAATTATCTCTGCCCTTGACTTTTTTCCATTGCTGAAGCTTGTCTCTGTTGCTTTTAGATCCAAGGAATTAAAGAAATTCCTATGGGATCTTGATACATATGGTGGGACAGACCCAGTTGTTTTTTCTCTATTCTTTAAGAAATGTGACACAATTCTAGCACCTAAATTGGCTGTATATATTTAGATTGCTCCTGAAGTCTAGTAGTTTTCCATCTTGTTGGTGTAAGGCCAACATCACTCCCATTCCTAAGGGAGCTTCGGCTTCAACTTCTCCTTCTGGCTACCGCCCCATATCTACTACACCTATTCTATCCAACATTTTTTAGCATGCTTTGGCTAAGCAGCTATCCAAATTCTGTGAAAATTTTAATTTATTACCTGATTCTCAATTTGAATTCCATAAGGGTTTGGGAACTTGTGATTCAGTGTTGACTCTGTCTCATGATCTGCAGTCTTTTCTGGACCGTGGGTTTGAATCTCATGGCGTTACTATTGATCTGAGTTCTGCTCTTGATGTGGTAAACCATAAGGCTCTGATCTATAAGTTGAAACTTCTTGGTATTGGTGGAAATATTCTTAAAATTTATATGGACTTCTTAAATAATAGATCTCAGTGAGTAATTGTTGATGGTATCTCTTCAGCTTCAGTGCCTGTTGTTTCTGGTGTTCCACTGGGCAGTGTCCTTAGTCCTTTGTTTTTTATTATTTTTACTTCCGATATGGGCACTTATCTTGAAAATAACCTTATATCTTATGCCAATGATACTACACTTTACTCCTCTTTTAACTATCCTAGTAACAGAGGTGAAGTTGCTGCGTCCTTGAACTGAGATTTGGTTAGGATCACTTATTGGTGTCAACTTTGGGGCATGAAACTTCATGCTAGCAAATGTATTTATTCTATTACTATCAGCAGATCCCATATATTGGATCCACCTCATTCCTGTTTACATATTTCTGGTGAACAGGTTGAGGAAGTTTCTAGTTTGCATTTGTTAGGGGTATTTTTGGATTCTAAGCGACTTGAGAAGCACATCCGTTTCTTATCTTCCTCAGAAGACGGGCTTACTTCATAAATGCTTGGTCATTGTAGCGGGCCAAAAATCTAGACTAACCCGCATTCCAACCTTATCCTAGGATTTATGGACCTTGAGAACCCTGAGGAAGAATTGATACAATTTGATATACAGTCCTTTACTTTACAAAAGAATACAGTTATATTTACAAAAAACATAGATAAACCCCAGTGCACATTCAAATAAATATTTTATACAATTTTAATTTTCCCAACCGAAAACAAAATAAAGTATGACGGGCGCAGAGAACAAATGTCAACAACCCAACCAATGTAGACACAACAACTCAATCACAACAAAAGGAGCACCCGAACGAGAAGGGGCACAGGGCTATTTCTTGGCGCTGGGGGGCGAGGGGGGTGGTAGTAGCAGTCTTGTCAAATAAGAAGGGGCACAGGTTCGTCAGCCAATGCAGGTAGGCAGTGCAGGTACCGCCCTCTGTTCCAGGGCTGGGCTGGGCTGGCTGAAGCACTCGCCTAGAGGATTCTTCTTACAGTGCATAAAAGCTTCCACTCTGTAGAAGAGATGATATTCCCCATTTACAATTTATTTACCATAAAGGGAAGAGAAAACCATCAAGTGGGCACTCGACCTGAGGAAATTCTGTTAACTTCTTACCTCTAAGTGAACATCCACGTGCACACGACAAATTCCTGTTTATAACTTTTATAATTCTAGATATTTACTGTTATGCTTTATAACTGATTTAACAAAATATATCTATCGTTAAATTATGGCAAAGTAATATCTCTGAAAAGAGAATACAATTGGTTAACATTACTCCTAAAAAAAATCTGAAGGAAAATTATACCCACACACTCACACAGGGGTAGGGAAAGATATATGTAAAAGGGGGTGGGAGAATAGCCCTACAGACACACACACACACACACACACACACCTCCCCCACATCGTGACTCCACAGTAATAAAATCTTTTCATGTTTTCATCTTGCCTCATTTTGAGTATTGTGCTCCTGTTTGAATATCTGCGGCCAACTCCGATTTGACATTGCTGGATAGAGCTTTGAATTCTATTAAGTTCATCTCCTGAGCTTTTCCTTGATTTGTACCATCGACTGCAAGTTGGTGGACTTAGTATTTTATTAAAGTTTTGAATAACAATTGGCATCCGTTACATAGTGTCTTGCCTGGACCTTCAAATCCGGTCTGTGTGACAAGGTATACTATTAGTCTTAATGATTTTGCTAAGAATCCTATGAATGCTCAAGGAACTGTGCAATTTTCTCGGTGTTTTGTTCCTTCATTGGTCAAAATTTGGAATCAATTATCCATTGATATTGTCTCTTCTCCTAACATCTCTACATTTAAGTCTTGATTAAATATTTATTTATTACAGTAACTCCCTATTCATTATTTGGGTTTACTAGGGGCCTGTTTCCTTTTGTTGCCTCTGCCTTTCTCCAGTACCCCTGGTATTTTGTGCAAATTCACTTCTGTTGTATCTGCACCCTTGAGGAAGGCTTTGGTAGCTTGATGATAATAATAATAAAGTGCTAATAATTTTCCTTTGAACAGTTTTTTGTTTATCTTGGGTAAATTAGTGGCTGAGATATGTCTTTATAATTGGAGGGGTGCCCCTCCCCTCCAATTGGGATGCCCATAATTTTGCTTCTAATTAAGATATTGAAAGATGGATTTCAGTCATTGATTGCAGCCATAAATCTACCCATACACCAATTTTCATAAAAATCCTTGGTAGTGTGGTTCCATATTTGAAATTTTTGCCTGATTTGTCAGAGAATTGGCCTACCTCCAGCTGCTTAGTATTGATAAGAAGTGCCTCCCCAACCCCAGGTATTTACGACACAATCACCCTGCAGTGAGCCCCATGGAACCTGCGTGGAATCCATTCCCTGAGTCTTCAATGCAGAATGAATGTGAATTTTTGTTGAATAAATTTTAAAATTAATAATGAGTCATTATGGTGTGCTAGCCTCAATTTTTTATGGTTCGTATAATTAAATACTTGCGCTCTTTGTGCAAACTTCTTTGAATATAAGCAAAAGAACTCAATAGCGAGTTATGGTATATGATAGTGAAACCACTGTATAGGAGCATAGAATTTAATTACAAAACTAGTTTTGGTATGAAGTTTACCATACCCTCTTCAGTCCTATAATGAGACTGGAATGAACAACACAAGTTAATAAATATCTCAAAATCCTAGCCCCCCCATCCCCCCCAAAAACAGAGAAAAGGGGTCATTAATTAGGAGGTGTGGTTCTAAGATCATTAACTAAACTCTTTACGATCAGGTTCCGGGAATAGGAGCTACATTTAAATTGACTATCCGAAAGATTGAAATTGGGAATTTCTTCTATGAGTATCGATTCTACAATTTTTCTTTTTACCAAAATCTGTACAATTATATATAATTTGGGCCTTTGAATAATCTATTTGGTGGTTGTAATTGTTAATGTGAATAAAAATACTGGCTGTAGTACTGCCTCGCCTGACATCACTTTTGTGTTCATATATTCGTTTTTTTAATGTTCTTCCAGTGTCTCCTATGTGGAATGAGGGACAGTGGATTCACACAGGATTACATATATCATGGTTGGCAAAAAAACCCAAATTTTGAAAAAGCTCAATATAACCTGGGGGTTTTTTTTCAAAAAAAACAAATGCTACAAGCATTAGTAGAATAGCATAGAAAAAGAATAGGTATCTCTATTTTTATAATATTAATAATTACTTAGTTTAATAATTATATTATAGAAAGAACAGATCACTGATTGAGAATTGTGGGTACTCATGATGGCCATGACCTGTAGAAGGAGAGATGAATTATTATGGGTCAGGTTCAGAGAAATAATCTTAATTTGATACATATTTGTTGTAATTATAAACCCCCATAAGGGGCGCGGCGATTTGCCATCCTGGCCGCCGTGCTGACGGGATTCAGCACTCCCTCCGGCCCCAGCTTAGCCTCTCTTCCTTCCTTCAAAACACTTGTTTCCTCTCTTTTCACACAACCTCTCCCACAACTTTCTCTGGTCAGCCTCTAATTTCACAGGGTAGATGCTGACCTTCCTTTCAGCCAACCGTCCCGGATCGGGGCTGAGGGGGTGGGGGACAATGTTCCTTAACCCCTGAGCTCCGGTCTGGGGTGGCTGGTTTTTAACAACCTGCTTCATCCCCACCCTTCCACACATGCCTTTTCCTCTCCTCTTCACAACCTATATTTTTTTACGCCGTGTCTAAGGTGGAGCCGCCATGCCGATGGACTGCCTGGCCACCAGGCGGGAGGGGTGGTCCGAAATGGCGGCGCCTGGCTTTGCCAGGCCTGTAAGCACCTATTGCAGTGCAGGCAACTGCAAGAGGTGATAGCTATTGCATCCCGTGTAAAAAAGAGGGTCAGTATGCCCAATGATGAATAAAAAAAAAACAACCCCCAAATTCCCCTGGAACATCAACGGAGCCGCCCTCGGGCAGCTCCACCGAAAAAATGGAGGTCCTCCCCCCTGTGCTTGCACAGGGGACCCTCCATATTTCTCTAACCGGAGAGGAGGCTTACTCCTCTCCTTCGCCTACGGGTGCAGGGGACTCCCCCTCATCCCCTTCTCTGGAGGTGCTTTCGGGCACCTCCCTTTTCCCAGCGGCAGTCCCCTCTTTTCTTTCCAAGGGGACTGCCAAGAAAGCCAGCAGGCAGCCCTTAGCCAGCCGCTCCCCATCAAAGCGGCTCGGTAGGGCAAACCCCCTTAGGGGGGAGAGGGAAGCCAGGCCCCTTCGGTCGCTTCCCTCAAAAGACCTGCTGGCAAGAATTTTAAACCTTGCTGGGGTCAAGGCCTGTGCCTCCCCACACAAGACTGGCGACACTGCCAAGGGGACCTGCGATGTCCTGGGAGGGGATGGCCAACTGGAGGCCCCTCCTGTGATAGACATGGTCCTTGAGGAGACCCAGCCTCAGACGGTAGGGCCTGCCATGGGGGGGAATTCAGGCTCGGCGCCAAGCACCGAACCTGAATCCGCCCCTATGCAAGGTCCTCCTCAAATGGCTGAGGGCTCCGAGGCAGTAAAAGGAGGGAAGGGATCTCCTCCGACAGGTGCCCCTACGACAACCAGGACCTTCTCCATTTCGGAGAGGGACCTGGCTGAGGCCGGTCCATCTGGCCTAGGGGCTTCTGCCGGCGGAGGTGAAAAGCGGGTTCATTCCCCGCCCTCCTCTCTAAAAAGAAAAAGACTCGGGGCTCCTCTCCATCCGCGGGGGCTGCGGGGACGGAGGGTCTGCTACCACTTTGGTAGGCGATCAAGCCAAGATCGGCACATCCGGCCCCTCTACCCCCTCGTGTGCGGAGCCCCTGACCAAGACTAACACCAAGAGTGCACAGGGCGGAGCCTCGATGACATCGGGGCCCCTCATTCAGAGGTTACCTGGCATTTTCAAGCCCGCTGGCTTCAAACGCTTCCTCGTTATTCGCTCCACTGATGGCACCATGTTGTCCAAGGGCAACATGATCCATCAGAAGAGAGGATTAGCTAGTGCAATTGGTAGAGAGCCGAAGGTGACCCGTTTCTCGGACGGGAGCCTTCTGGCGAATGCAGCGAATCCCGCCGAGGCGGCCAAGATAAGTGCTCTTCGGACACTTCATGGCACACCAGTGAGTGTGACGCCGCACTCTACCATGAACTTTGTGAAAGGAGTAGTTTATGCGAGGGAACTCGTTGACTACTCCATTGAGGACATCACCCTAGAGCTGGCCGACCATGGGGCGCTCAAGGTCGAACGTGTAATGAGAAAACAGGGAGGGGCTTCGAGACCCACCCCTACACTCTTCGTCACGTTCGACTGTGACAAGCTCCCTGAGTCGGTGCGTGCTGGTTGGTACCGCTACCGCGTGAAGGCATTCGTGCCACTGCTGCGGCGGTGCTATTACTGTCACCGCTTCGGCCATACGAATCGCTCATGTAGACGTGCAAAGTCGGGGTCACCCGAAGTCTGTGTAAATTGCTCCAAGGTCGCACACGATAAGCCCAAATCGTGTGTGGCTAAGTGTGTCAATTGCGGAGAGCCGCACCCTGCTTCTTCGAAGCAATGTGGTGCATATCTCCTGGATAAAGAAATCCTGGCCGTTCAGGCCCAGGATAGACTCTCATTCCGCGAGGCTAAGGACTTGGTCCTGGCGCGCCCAGCTCTGCCTGGGACGTCATATGCCTCAGTAGTTCGAAAGGCACCCTCTGCTCCTGGCCCATCCAGGCCAACGAGCACGGTTGTTTCCGCGCCCATTCGGAGCCCTTCTGCGGGCTCTACCCAACCCGGGCACTCCCCTGGTAAAGCTGGCGGCAAAAAGGGTTCATACCCAGCCCCGGCTAAAACCAGGGCTCCCCCCTCTTCCCCCAGCGTGACCGTTTCCCGCAAGGCGAAACGGCCACGCGCCTCCACCGAGTCGTTAGACTCACAGGAGGCAACACCCCTGAAGATGGTCGCTAGGCCATCTTCAGGGGTTCCTAAAGCTGTCCCCCGAAAGGAGGACAGCAACAAAGGAGCTTCGGCTCCTTCGCCCACGCCCCGAGGTGGAGCGGGTGGCTCGGAGACGGTGGTTCCTCGAAAAGAGACCCCCCCACCTCCGAAGCCGCAGCGCCCGCCTAAGGTTTTGAGGCGGAGGGAGGAAAAGACTCGCATGGCGAGCCCAACCTCCCCCAATAAGTCCTCGAGGCGACAGCGCCCCTAGCGCTTTGTCCGGCCAACAGCGCCCGGGGTTCTGCCCCCGGGAAGCGTACGGCCATTCCCGTGAGGGTCTTCAATTCGAGGAGGGCCCCCGCGTCTCCTCCGAGCTAGGCCTGGAGGGCATATTCCTTCAATGGAATTGCCGTGGACTCCGGGCTAACTGGGAGGAGCTGCGGAGGCTCGCCTCGTCCCGTTCCCCGTTAGCTATTTTTTTGCAGGAGAACATGCTAGGCGCGTGCCTCCTGTCTGCCCTCCCGGGGTATAAGGGTCTTGCGACCCCACCACCGCGGGATGGCCGGGCTGGGGGATGCGCGGTTTACACCCGGCATGATGTCTCCGTTCTTCCTTTCTCTTTAGATACCTCCTTTCAGGCAGTGGCTGTGCAGCTGCACCTGGATAGGAGGTATACTATCATTTCTGCGTACATTCCACCGTCAGCTGACTTCGACGCGGGGGACTTCCGCCGCGTCGTGGCACGGTTGCCGAGGCCCTATCTCTTGCTTGGAGATCTGAACGGCAGGCATCCTCTCTGGGGAGATTACTCCATAAATCCCAGAGGACAAGTCCTTGCCGATCTGATCGAAGAGCTTGAGATGGGTGTCCTAAACGTGGATGAGTTTACGCATCACTGTCCGAGAACCGCTTCATTTTCTTGCCTTGACCTATCTTTGTGCTCTTCGGATGCACAGCCTGATTTTGATTGGGGGGTGGTCGATGACCTCCATGGTAGTGATCACTTTCCCATTCAAATATCATTTTCAGGGCAACTGCCGCCTGAGAGACCACCTCGGTGGTGCTTGGCGCGGGCGCGGTGGCCTGCATTTCAGGAAATGACTGAATTCTCTATCTCAGTCAAGGAGTTTAGGTCGGTAGATGAGGCCGTTGAGTTCTTCTCCGGCAACCTCATCGCCGTGGGCCTGACTACTATTCCTAGGACATCTGGCCGTTTTGCACGCCGACCACTCCCATGGTGGTCGGCCGAGTGTGAGACGGCCCTCAAACAGAAGCGTTATGCCTACATGCGCTATAAGCGCCGCCCGAACGATTTCACTGTCGCTGAATTTCGTCGGGCTAGGGCTAGGTTCCGGTATATTTCGAAGCACGCCCGCCGCTCTTCTTGGCGGGCATACGTGTCTTCACTTAACGGGAAGACCCCTTTAGCTGAGGTGTGGAAGCGAGTCAAAAGGATTCGGGGCAAGTTCTCGCAGGACCCCCCTCCCGTTCTCCAGGAGAATGGGACCGCAATCTCGGACCCCGCGTCCGTGGAGGAATCCTTAGCGACCGCTTTTTCTGCATTCTCTAGACGTGATGCTGCTCCGCCAGCATTCAATGCACGTCGCGATGTCGCGGAAGGCCGCCGGCTGGACTTTACCTCCAGAGGCGGAGAACCCTTCAACGACAAGTTTACTGTGAGTGAGTTGCATTCCGCTCTCGCTTCGTGCGCGGACACCGCCCATGGTCCGGACGATGTCCCGTACGCCATGCTTCGACACCTGGGTGAGCGAGGCATGGCCTTTCTGTTAGATTTGTTCAACAGGATCTGGGTGGAAGGTCTTCTCCCAGACTCCTGGCGAATCGCTACTGTGCTCGCCTTTCGCAAGCCGGGGAGAGATCACTCTACTCCGACCGGTTTCCGCCCAATCTCTCTAACCTCTTGCGTGTGCAAGTTGATGGAGAAATTGGTAAATGTTAGATTAGCCTATTTCCTGGACAGCGGAGGCCATCTGTCTTCTGCACAGTGTGGCTTCCGTAAGTTCCACTCCACGTCGGATGCTCTGCTCCGACTGGAAAGTGCCGTCTGCGAGGCTTTCCTTCGTAGACAGCACTACGCCACGGTGTTTTTTGATCTGGAGAAGGCCTATGATACCGCATGGCGATACGGTATCATGGAGACTCTCCACACGATGGGGGCGAGGGGACGCCTCCCAATGTTTATATGTGAATTTTTGCGAGATCGTCGATTCCGCGTACGGGTGGGGGGGAGCCCTCTCCGGCCCAAAGAAGCAGGAAGAGGGTGTCCCGCAGGGAAGTGTCCTCAGTGTCACACTCTTTGCCCTGAGCATCAACGGCATCACCTCGGTGCTGCCGGAAGATGTTCTCGCTACGCTCTACGTGGACGACCTTTCTATCTCTTTTGGCGCGGCCCAGATGCCAACTCTGGAGCGTCGACTCCAACAGGCATTGAACCGCGTCTCTCGCTATGCCGAAGCGCACAGGTTTCGGTTTTCTTTGGCCAAGACTAAGGTGGTGCACTTCTGCCGCCATCCACGGCTTCACCCCGACCCAGATTTGTTTCTTAATGTGGTCCGCCTGGATGTGGTTGAGTCGCACCGTTTCCTTGGTCTTGTATTCGACCGACGCCTCACCTGGGAGGCTCATATTCGCAGCCTTAGGGTCTGTTGTACCCGCGCCATGGACATTCTCCGTTCCGTGACGTTCAGCGCTTGGGGCGCTGATAGGGCTACCGCCTTACTTTTTTATCGATCCTTTGTTCGCTCGAAGCTCGACTACGGATGCGAGTTTTATGCATCCGCAGCCGAGCGTTTATTGCGAAAGGTGGATTCGATCCACCACACCGGCCTTCGCCTTGCGACCGGTGCCTTCCGCACTTCCCCCATTGAGAGCCTGTTGGTCGATGCTGGGGATCGCCAGATGAGCTCTAAAAAAAAAAAAAAAAAAAAAAAACCCGATGCTGGGGAGATGCCACTCGCTCTGCGCCGCGTGCAGTGCATCACTCGCCTGTACGCGCGAGCCCGGCGCCTCCCTCAGTCGCCAACAGCTCTCACTGTATCCGCAGCTGATCTCGATGGTGCCTATGCCGCCGAGAGACGCCAGTCATACCCTAAGCCCTTTGGGTTTAGGGCCAGGAAACTCCTTCGAGAGGTAGATATAGCTCTCGGGCCGGTGGCGCCCCTGGTTCTGCCCAGGACGCCACCCTGGAGGGTACCACATTTGGCTATTTGTCGCCACGCCTCTGCTCCCAAAGCTTGTACTGCGCCGGGAGTATTGCGTTCGACCTTTTTGGAGCACACATCGTGTCACGCTGGTACCGTGCCAGTGTATACGGATGGCTCCAAGTCCCAAGAGGGGGTCGGCTTCCACGCCGTATCCCCTCTGTTTGAAGTCAGCGGGGCTCCACCAGGCGCTGCGTCTGTCTTCACGGCCGAGCTGGTGGCAATACACCACTCGGTACGGGAGATTACGCGACGTGCCTGGTTCGGAGACCGGATTGTGATCTATAGTAACTCACAAAGCGCCCTGAGTGCTCTCGGGGCATTGGAATCTCCGCATCCCCTGGTTCGCGAAATCCGTGACGCCACGGTTTTGGCGAGCCGGGCAGATGTCGAGATTATCTTCTGCTGGGTTCCTGGACATGTAGGAATTGCGGGGAATGAGGGCGCCAAAGAGTCCGCGAGGACTCTGCGACCGGACCAGCGTTTCGCTCTTCCTCACACTGACTACATGGCAGGAATACGGGCAGCTCTTCGGACTGCTTGGCAAAGAAGATGGGAGACGGTCGAGGGGAACTTAAAAGTTGCGTGCCATTGCGCCGCGACTGTTCCCATGGACCTATCCCCCAATGCCGCGGCGGCTTCAGGTTGCTTTCTGTCGTCTTCGAATCGGACACACTCGTGTGACGCATCGCTACTTGATGGAGCGCTCGCCTGCGCCCTATTGCAACGACTGCGTCGTCCCCCAGACTGTTCGGCACATTCTTGTTGAATGTCCCAGTCTGGGTGATCTTCGCGCACGATACCTGTCCCGGTACCGGGATGGGCGGGGTCGCTACCGCCTGTCCCTTGTACTCGGGACGAGTGCGTGCACCATGACTAGTGGACTTATTGACTTTTGGGGGGAGGCTGGCCTTCTCCCTTTCATTTAACCCGGTTTAATTGTTGTTGTTGTTTTTGTTATTGCTTTTTTATTGTTATTGTTATTTCTTTTTATTGTTTCCTGTTTAATTTTTAAAGTAGCCTAGAACTAGGCTGTTTGTTTACGGCGACTAATGCCTAAGTCGGCAGTCGCCAGATAGCCCCTTAATTAATTAAATTAATTGTAATTATAAACAAATATAAATTTTGAATAAATTAATGATAAGTAGCATTCATTTCTTGAAAACAAATTTGGGAAAATAAACCCAAACTCAGGTTTTTAAAAATTTCACCTCTAAAAAAAAAAACACCTTTTTTTTTTATTTGGCCACCCTGACATATATACCTTCCTCATTTGGATGATCTTAGAACCACACCTCCCAATTAATGACCCTTTTTCTCCAGGGTTTTTTTTGTTGTTGTTTTTTTCTGGGATTTTGAGATATTGATTAAATTGTGTTGTTCATTCCAGTCTCATTATACGACTGAAGAGGGAATGGTAAACTTCTTTTTTGAATATACAGTAAACCCTCCATATAAAGCATTATATGTGGCGGGGGATCGTTTGTTAAGCCAAAAGTTTGTTAAACCCGATGGGCGTTAAAAGTGATGAAAATAATGAACTAAGTTTGTTATATCCGATGGTTCATTCATTAATCTGTATTTGTAAATATGTATATAAAGACTGTATTGCATGGATATGTAATATGTATGTAATTACTAATAAAGTTAAGTGGACTACACAACATAGTATTGATACGAACCTTGGACTGTAGGAGACATGTGACACACCAACACTCACTCAAGCAGGTCGGAACAACACTCACAGACAAGGGAGGGCGAAAAATACAGGATGTAAGGCGAGGCTTTATTTAGTATACTACTAGTATATGTGCATTAAAAACTTTTAAAAATCTGTGGTAGAGGACACACACACACACACACAGAAACTTTACACTTCATCATGTGAGGTGTCAAAAATGTTTTTAGATAGTGAGTGGATGTGCTGCGGTACAGGGTGTAACACTTGCCTGACTGAACACTATGCAACGACCAAACCAACCATCGGATTTAACGAACTTCGGTTCATTAAACCTGATGGAGTTTGGCCAGGAAATTTGGTTCGTTATATCGATGGTTCACTGTACTTGACCTGGAGAGTTGTGAATATACTTGTTCTTTTTGTAAAAGCCTGTTCCTGGATTATATGAGTTTGTTCATTTGTATATTGGAAGTAGTTTTGCCCCTTTTATAATTAAAAAAGAAAAGAAAAAGGTTGTGGGATTTGCCCCCAATCTGCACTCAATTAAAATGCCTTTATTTCTATTTAGTGGACCTATTAATTAAGGCGGTGTCACAATGTGAACCATTGTGAAGGTGACCTGAATTGCAACTCTATCAAGAAATTAACCACACCTAATGTGGCTTAACTTTGCTAAAATCAGAAGCGGTTTCCACTCGGCTAACCCATAACCCTTGTAAAAATGCAATTTTTATATCTTAGTACTTGTACTCTTTATACATGCTTAGTCCCGAAGGTTTATAATACTCCACTGGTGGCCCCAGCACTAGGGATCACAGTAGTTTGCCCTTATCTTCTTTTTTCATCTTTATTCCTTTTCCTTCTTTGTCTGTCTTGCTGCTAGAAGTGCATTTAGACATCTTAGGCTCCTCCCCAGATGGATCTGCCTTCACTGTGCAAGTTAGGCATGGCCTCCAGAGTTGTGAACCCTCTCTAGACTAATGAGGCATGTTCTAGATAGTTTCCTACCCTCTCTAGACTAATGAGACATGATCTAGATAGTTTCCTCCCCTCTCTAGTCTAATTAGGCATGCTCTAGATAGTTTCCTACCCTCTCTAGACTAATGAGGCATGTTCTAGATAGTTTCCTACCCTCTCTAGACTAATGAGACATGCTCTAGATAGTTTCCTACCCTCTCTAGTCTAATTAGGCATGCTCTAGATAGTTTCCTACCCCCTCTAGACTAATGAGGCATGATCTAGATAGTTTCCTTCCCTCTCTAGTCTAATTAGGCATGCTCTAGATAGTTTCCTACCCTCTCTAGACTAATGAGGCATGATCTAGATAGTTTCCTACCCTCTCTAAACTAATTAGACATGCTCTAGATAGTTTCCAACAATGTGGGCATGGTCTGGAGAGTTGTGAACCCTCTCTAGACAACTTGGGCATGGCTTATGAGAGTTGCCTACCCTCTCTAAACTACTTTAGTGGCCTTTTATGGTTGTGTGGAGGAAAATGATGTGGGGATTCTTCCTACCACAAATGCATATAATGGTAGTCATCATCAACCACTGCAGTGACAATGCCCTCATTGGTTGCTACCATAAAATTAATGTCCCCAAGTGAGAATTAGCAACTTCTTCCTTCTTACAGTTGGTTATGCAAAGAATCGAGCTGTGCGACAGAGCTGTGGTGATTTCCTCTGCTTCCAAGATGCTGTAAGTATTCTCCAGTTCCGGGGGGGGGGGTAAATAGGGGTTAGAGAGTAGGTGTAACTATACTGTGAGTAAATTAGGTGTAGGGGAGGTGTAGCTATGCTGCTACAATGCAGCTGACCAAACAATCCAGATTTGGGACTCCATCCAATGACTAAGCCATGATTGGTGTAGCTTAGTTTTGATGAGTAGGGAACCCGTTTTTCTACTCAGTTGAGAAGGGGGTGAAGTTGTCTGATGAGGGAGAAATTGGGATCCTGGGCTGATTTAAGAGAACCCTCCTTTACTGTAGGACCCTGTACCCCATAAGGGACAGGGCGATTTGCTTTCCTGGCTGCTGTGCTGATGGTACTCAGTGCCCCCTCCGGCCCTAGCTTAGCCTATTCTCCTTTGTGACAACTTCTCTTCTTACCCTGCTTCCTCACCTTCCCTACATCATATCCCACAACTTTCTCTGATCTAATTTCACAGGGTAGATGCTGACCAGCTTCTTCTCATCCAACCATTCCTGAGTGGGGAGGGGACAAAGCCCCCTCATCCCTGATCTCCGGTTTGGGGTGGTGGGTTTTTAACAACCGGCTTCACCCTTTCATACCCTTTCACTGCCTAGCACTTTTCCTCCCAGCCTAATGTGGAGCTGCCATACTGAAGGGCTGCCTGGCTATTGTGTGGGAGGAGTGCTTCCAAATGGCGGCAGCTGGCTTTGCCACCCCGATATTCACCCCTCGCAGAGCAGGCTACTGCGTGGGGTGATGTACGTTTGCATCCTGCGACAAGTATAGGGTGACCATATCCATATATGAACACTTTGAGTTTTATACTCTCCCTTTACCTTCCCCTCTACCAATGCCAGAGGCACCCTCGGGCAGCTCAACAGTAGAAAAGGTCCTCCCCCCTGTGCTTTCTCAGGGCACCCTCCAAACCTCTCTGACTGGATAGGAGGCTTACTCCTCTCCTAAGCCTACAGGTGCAGGGGGGCTCCTCCTCACCCCTTCTCTGGAGTTGCACTTGGGCGACTCCCTCCTACTAGCGGCAGTCCCCCCTTTACTTATCTGAGGGACTGCCAAGAAAGCACACCAGTGGCCCATAACACTAGCCCACAAATTTGAACTTTGTCTCTGCTACTTGAGTAAATGTTGTTGTAATTAACTAATTTTGGTATGCTGATTCCAAATTTGTGCTCAGATCCTCCCTAGCATGTAAGGTTCCTGAGTTATGCAACTAGGCTATATAGCTCACTTTGTCACCTTGGTTCAATTAATGATATAATTATTACGAGTCTGAGAAGAATGACACATTTCTGGGCAAGGTTTGGAATCGGGGCACCCTATTTGGCATTATGTACGTCCTTTTGCCGACCCAGACAAGATATGTATTACATATAAAAGATGTAGTACTCACCTAACTATAAGTTCCTTCAAAAATGTTTGAGACTCTTTCTCTTGTATGGGGATATAGGATCCTCCCATTGTAGGAACCAGCAGTAGTCATCCATCATGTTTTGGCTGAAGCGGCCTTGATACCTGCTTTCCATCATTGCGATACCTCAGTGGAACCCTCTTCCCATGTTCATCACTAATTTCACCCATATTAGATGGAAAGAAATCTAGATGCAAATGCAAGAAATGCATCTTAAGAGACATCCGACACCCCATTCGTTGATAGGCCTTTAGCATGTTATCCACTAGTTCTTCATAGTTTTCAGCCCTATGATTACCAAGGAAGTTCTGCTCTACATGGACAAATGAATCTCATTCTGCCAACTCAAGTGGAGTTAGTTTATTTCGGAACTCCCTGTCATGTATGTATCAATTCTCTGATCTCCGGCCCTACAAAAATGCCAGCTTTAAGTTTAGCATCGGTTTTCTTTGCACCAAATTTCTCTTTGAGATATTGGAATCCATCACAATCATGTGCCATTGCTTTAAAAAATTTGTGATAAGGCCAAGTTTGATATGAAGTGGTGGAAGATAGATCTTCTGTGGATGTACCAAAGGCATGTGCTTCACATTGTATGGGCTAACTATGTGTTCTTCTCTTTCGGGCCACTTTTTGACAATATAATGATTCCTGTCGTCACGGCTGTTCCATAGGCATAAGAAGCACATATTCTTTGTATATCCTAACTGCAGTCCAAGAAGTAAAGAAATTACCTTGAGATCACCACAAATATTCCACTTATGATGCAAGTAATGAACACCTTCCAAAGTAAATTTCATTGAGTCATATTTCTCTATTATCCCAACAATAAGTGCTACAGGAATTGAAGATTTTTTTACCATTGTGTAGCAACACAGCTTTGAGGCTAGCAATGCTTGCAAAGATGAATTGTCTCCATTCATCAGGTAACTACTTGTTTCCTAGCTGATTCATGAGGCCATTAACATCAGTACAGAAACAAGCACCATCTTCTTTATAGAAGGCAACTAAATCCTTATGGCATTTACCAAAAGTAGATATTTTTGCACTGTCCTCTAGAAAATTCCATTGCTGTAGTCTGGAGCCCAACAGTTGTGCTTTCTCCTTTGACAATGACAAATCTATCACCAAATCATTCACTCTTTCTTGATTTATCAACTGGATCTTCTTTTCCTTAGAATCATCCTCATACATTTCATTATCATTGTTATCATCCTCTTCAAGCGATGAATCATTTTATTTAACTGCACTAGCTGATGGAGGAACTGGGATTGGCATCTCCATATTATGGGGGACTGGTTTTATAGCTTACTTACAATCTGGATATACAATTTTTGACTTGTTCTTATTTGAGAATCCCGCAATATTTGTCAAACAAAAGTAGCAATCAAAAACATGATTTGTTGGTTCACACCACACCATTAGTACAGCAAAAGGCATATCCTTCCATTTGCTATTTAACCACTGTGTGAGCGCCATATAACACACAATACAAGATTTGTAAGGTGCCCAGGGCTCGTCTTAGTCACCAACTTTACAACCAAAATGATAATTGTATGCAGTTTTCACTCTTTTATCTAAATTTTTCCGCTGGTTGCTTGGAGTATATCTTCCACAGATATAACAAAAGTTGTCTGGGCTATTTATACATCCTCGCCGATTCATGTTTTCAACTTAGTTTGTATATATCCTGTTATATACTTTGGGGAAAGGGGTGGGAGAATGGCCCTTCACACACACTCACATTTGCTCCACCACAACTCTACAATGAAATTCGTGAAAGGAGTAATTTATGTGAGGGAACTTGTAGACTACTCTATAGATGACATCACCTTAGAGCTGGCCGACCATGGAACAGTCAAGGTCGAGCATGTGATGAGAAAGTAGGGAGGGGCCTCAAGACAATCCCCTACACACTTCATCACTTTCAAATGTGACAATCTCCTTGAGTCGGTGCGTGCCGTTGGTATCGCTAGTGCGTGAAGGCATTCATGCCACTTCCGCGGAGGTGCTACTACTGTCACTGCTTCAGCCATACTAATCGCTCCTGTAGACATGCAAAGTCAGGGTTACCCGAAGTTGCTTCAAAGCTGCACATGACAAGTCAAAATGGTGTGTTGCCTAGTGTGTTAATTGCAGAAAGCCACACCCGGCTTCTTTGAATAAATGTGTTGCGTATCTCCTTGAGAAGGAAATCCTGGCTGTTCAGGCCCAGGATTGTCTATCATCTCACGAGGCTAATGACTTGTTCCTGGGATGTCTTATGCCTCAATGTTAAGAAAGACACCCTCTGCTCCTGGCCCTTCCAGGCCTACAAGCATGGTCGTTCCCATGCCTATTCAAAACCCTTCTGCAGGTTCTGCCCACCCCTGACACTTCCCTGGTAGAGTTGGTGACGTATAGGGTTAACACCCAGACCCGGCTAGTCTGGGTGACTCAAAGGTGGTGGATCATCCAAAGGAGGGACCCCCACCTGCCTAAGGTTTCATGGCAGAGGGAGGAAAAGACTTGCATGGCAAGCCCAACCTCCCCCCAATATGTCCTCGAAGGCGACATCGCATTGTCTGACCAACAATGCCCAGAGTTCTGCCGCCAGGAAGTGTATGGCCATTCCTGTGAGGGTCTTCTCTTCATGGTCCACACATCTCCTTGGAGTTAGGTCTGGAGGGCATATTTCTTCAATGGAATTGCCGCAGACTCTGGGTCAACTGGGAGGAGCTGTGGATTCTCATCTCTTCCTGTTGTCCCTTAGCTATCTCTTTGCAGGAGACCTGCCCACCCTCCTGTGGTACGAGGGTTTTGTGACCCCACCACCACGGGATGGGTGCCGGGCGGCAGGATGTGCGATTTACACCCGGCATGATGTCTCCCTTCTTCTCCTCCTTTCAGGGAGTAGATGTGCAGCTGCACCTTGATAGGAGGTATACTGTTATTTCCGCGTACATTCCACGTCAGCTGAGGCCCTTTCTCTTGCTCGGAGATCTGAATGGTAGACAATCCCCTCTGGGGAGACTAGTTGATCAATCACAGGGGTCAGGTCCTTGCCGACCTGATGGACGAACTGGAGATAGATGTCCTAAATGTGGATGACTTTACGCATCACTGGCCTATAATCTCTTCAATTTCGTAATTTCCTGCCTTGATCTATCTCTGTGCTCTCTGGATGCACAGCCTAATTTTGGGTGGGGGGTGGTCGATGACCATGGTAGTAATCACTTCCCTATTCAAATATAATTTTCTTGGCCGCTGCTCTCTGAGAGCCCGCCGCGGTGGTGCTTGGTGCGGGTGCGGTCATCCGCATTTCAGGAAATGTTGAGTTTCGGTCGGTGGCTGAGGCCGTTGAGTTCTTCTCCGGCAACCTCATCACCCTGAGCCTAACTACTATTCCCAGAATGTCTGGTCGTTTTGCACGCCGACCACTCCCGTGGTGGTCAGTTGAGTGTGAGGAGTGTGAGGCGGCTCTCAGACAGAAGCGTTATGCCGACACGCGCTATAAGCGCCGCCCAAGCAATTTCACTGTCAGTGAATTTCGTCGAGTTTGTCTAAGTTTCGGTATGGTTCGAAGCACGCCCGCCGCTCTTTCTCTCACGCATAAGTGTCTTCACTCAACGGGAAGACCCTCCCGTTCTCCAGGAGAATGGGACCACAATCTCGAACCCCGCATCCGTGGCGGAGTCCGCGACCGCATTCTCTAGCCGGGATGCTGCTCCGCCAGCATTCAATGCGTGTCATGATGTCGCAGAAGGCCGCCGACTAGACTTTACCTCCAAAGGCGGAGAACCCTTCAACGACAGGTTTACTTT
Organism: Ceratothoa steindachneri; assembly: GCA_963969495.1. Taxonomy (NCBI): domain Eukaryota; kingdom Metazoa; phylum Arthropoda; class Malacostraca; order Isopoda; family Cymothoidae; genus Ceratothoa; species Ceratothoa steindachneri. The sequence continues at coordinate 111,811,114 of OZ018333.1, forward strand.
GAGTGAGTTGCGTTCCGCTCTTGCTTCGTGCGCGAACACCGCCCATGGTCCGGACGATGCCACGTACGCCATGCTTCGACACCTGGGTGAGCGAGGCATGGCCTTTCTTGGTGGAGGATCTACTCCGAGATTCCTGGTGAATCGCTACTGTGTTCCCTTTTCGCAAACCGGGAAGAGATCACTCAACCCCGGCCCGTTTCCGCCCAACCTCTCTAACCTCTTGTGTGTGCAAGTTGATGAAGAAATTGGTAAATGTTAGATTAGCCTTTTTTCCTGGACAGCGGAGGCCATCTGTGTTCTGCACAGTGCGGCTTCCACAAGTTCCACTCGACGTCGGATGCTCTGCTCCGACTGGTAAATGCCGTGTGCGAGGCTTTCCTTCGTAGAAAGCACTACGCCACGGTGTTTTTCGATCTGGAGGAGGCCTATGATACCGCATGGTGATACGGTATCATGGAGACTCTCCACACGGTGGGGGCGAGGGGACGCCTCCCAATCTTTATATCTGAATTTTTGAGAGATTCTAGGGTGGGAGGAGCCCTCTCCGGCCCAATAGAGCAGAAAGAGGGTGTCCTGCAAGGAAGTGTCCTCAGTGTCACACTCTTTGCCCTGAGCATCAACGGCATCACCTCGGTGCTGCCGGAAGATGTTCTCGCTACGCTCTACGTGGACGACCTTTCGGCGCGGCCCAGATGCCAACTCTGGAGCGTCGACTCCAACGGGCATTGAACCGCGTCTCTCGCTATACCGAATTGCACAGGTTTCGGTTTTCCTTGGCCAAGACTAAGGTGGTGCACTTCTGCCACCATCCACAGCTCCACCCTGACCCAGACTTGTTTCTCAATGTGGTTCGCCTGGAAGTGGTGGACTCGCATCGTTTCTTGGTTTTGTATTTGACTGACGCCTCACTTGGGAGGTTCATATTCGCAGCCTTAGAGTCTCTTGTACCCGTGCCATGGATATTCTTCGTTCCGTGACGTTCAGCACCTGGGGCGCTGATAGGGCTAGTGCCTTACTTTTTTATCGATCCTCTGTTCGTTCAAAGCTCGACTACGGATCCGAGTTTCATGCATCCGCAGCCGAGCGTTTATTGCGGAAGGTGGACTCGATCCACCACACCGGCCTTCGCCTTGCGACCGGTGCCTTCCGCACTTCCCCTATTGAGAGCCTACTTGTCAATGCAGGCTCGGTGCCTCCCTCAGTCGCCAACAGCTCTCACGGCATTCGCAATTGATTTCGACGGTGCCTATGCCGCCGAGAGACGCTAGTCATACCCTAAGCCTTTCAGGTTTAGGAGCCAGGAAACTCCTTCGAGAGCTCGGTATATTTCTCGGGCCGGTGGCGCTCCTGTTTCTGCCCAGGATGCAACCCTGTAGGATACCACATTTGGCTTTTTGTCGCCACGCCTCTGCTCCCAAAGCTTCTACAGCGCCGGGAGTATTACGTTCTACATTTTTGGAGCACACCTCGGGCCAGTGTATACAGATGGCTCCCAATCCCAAGACGGGATCGGCTTCCACTCCATATCGCCTCTGTTTGAAGTCAGCGGGGCTCTGCCAGGCGCTGCGTCTGTCTTCACGTCCGAGCTGGTGGCAATACACCACTCGGTACGGGAGATTACGCGACGTGCCCGGTTCGGTCTATAGCGACTCACAAAGCGACCTAAGTGCTCTCGGGGCATCCCCTAGTTCGCGATGTCTCTGACGCCACGGCTTTGGCAAGCCGGGCGGATGTCGAGATTATCTTCTGCTGGGTTCCTGGACATGTAGGAATTGCGGGGAATGAGGGCGCCAAAGAGTCCGCGAGGACTGCGACCGAACCAGCGTTTTGCTCTTCCTCTCACTGACTACATGGCAGGAATACGGGCAGCCCTCCATGCTGCTTGGCAAAGAAGATGGGAGACAGTCAGGAGAATTTAAAGTTCCGTGTCATTGCGCCGCCACTGTTCCCATGGACCTATCCCCCAATGCCGCGACAGCTTTAGGTTGCTTGCTGCCGTGTCCGAATCGGACACACTCGCGGGAATCACCGCCATTTGATGGAGCGCTCGCCTGCGCTGTCCCCCAGACTGTTCGGCACATTCTTGTTGAATGTCTCATTCTGGGTGATCTCTGCGCACGTTTCCTGTCCCGGTACCGGGATGGGCGGGGTCGCTATGCTTGTCACTTGTACTCGGTACTGGTTCGTGCACACGGACTTCCGGGCTATGACTTTTTGGAGGAGGCTGGCCTCCACGTTATTTCACTGTTTGTTATGGGTCACATGTTCCTGCGCCGCGAGGATGCGGGCCTATCCCCGATTTTGGAGCGCGCTTCCTTATTACATTTTTGCTTTTTTAAAAAATTTTATCCGTTGACCGTTTTTATCGTTGTTATTTGTTTTTAAATATCTCCTAGTCTTGGCTGTGGTGAGTACGGCGACTTATGCCCCAGTGGTCAGTTTCCAGATGGGCTCCCAAAATCCGCCCCCCCTATAAAAAAAATGTAGGACCCCGTTTACATTACCCCAATTAAGTGGGGGGTTGTGCCTTTTGTGAGAGTTAGAGTCGAGGGAGGCTGTTGCATGCTGCGGGAATTTTAAACCACCACCCCTGGGGTAGGCTCTCCATGCAACAGGGAATTCATTTACAGCCTAACCGTCCCCCCTTGGATTGCATCCAGGGGGGGGGGGAGGCTTATCCACTTGGAAATGACCAATCCGCGCAACTCTCTTTGGCTTCTGTTTCAGGATGATGTGATGCGGCCGAGACGGATTCGGGCGCAGTTCGACGTAGCCGCCGGGAGCAGCAGAAGCGCGGTAAGGACCTATTTGTTAGGAGTGGGTGCTATCAACGATTCCGCCTGGACATCTGACACATATCTTAGTGAGGTCACGAATTTTAGGCTGTTCTTGCGCGAGCGTACTATTTATGGGGGGGGGGGGGTAAGAGTAGTGCATTTTCCCCACCCTAAGGTAGTCTCTCCCGATCTGATCCCAGGTCATTTGAATATGCGGTATATTCATTGGATTATTATACAAATGAATGAGTGGCAGGCACTTGTAGTCGCATTTTACGACGTGCCGATGGCATTATGGTGAGAGGATCCTTGGTTCATAATCACCCCTCCCCCTTTCCCATTTAGGTAAGACAAGCGGAGATGTGGGGGGTGCTCCCCTACACCCCTTCCTCTCCCCCCCCCGGGTCACTAGGAGTTGGGGGATCGAACCGAGATTCATTTCCCCATGCAACCCCTCACTACTAATCGGGACGTCCCATCCAGCGACTAACCGCATCCGATGTGGCTTAACTTCGATCCACGTCGGAGAGGGGTGTCATTCCCACTCGGCCAGGCTGTAGCTTCGCTCTTGCTTAGACCCGAGTATGGGTGAGGGGGGATATTAAGACGATATTAGCCTAAGGATAGGGTGGTGTTGGGGGGCTTTAATTTGCGCGTGCGTTTGCAGATCGTGGGGTCCCGGTTCGAGCGCACCCCCGAGGGGTCGACAGCCCGTTTCACCCGGTGGGCGAACGGGCTCAGTCCGGACCAGCTTCGAACCCAAGTCTTCACCTCTCACGGCCCCACCGTCGTCATGCCAACGTGGTTCTGCGCGAGGGGCGTTTTTGAAAGGTGGGTCACGCACCCCCGGGGTTTGGGGTAATGGTGATGAGGAGTTCGATCCTGGCCTTTGTTATCTTGAGGGTCCCCCCCACCCCCTTTCCTAAAAGACTTGCCGTTTCCCCCGCAGGGTGGGCGGCTTCGACGAAGGGGGCCAAGGCACCCCCGAGGACCTCATTTTCTTCTTCCGGCACCTTCGCCTCGGGGGGGAGGTGCTCCGGGTCGATGAGCCCCTTTTACTCTACCGGCACCATCCCGGAAGCGCCACCTTCTCCGTCCACGAGTAAGTCCGCGTTAGCCACCTTTGCCCATCCATGGGTCCCATACCAAGGCCCCGGTGCCGAGGGTTCTGAGGGTAACATTCGAGTACCCAGTTTTTACCCCCACTCTATCTGACCCCTCTTCCCACCTATCTTTATGCAGGTAAATTCCCCCCCTCCCCTGAGACAGTTTTCATCTGTTAGGGTATCCACCCAAGTGCCAAACCGTTCCAAGTCCAAGGCACTGGTGTCATTTCCCGCAGAGGTGCTACTACTGCCTCCGGTTTGGTCATACGAATCCGCTGTGTAAGTTGCTTCAAGGCCGCACACGCCAAGTCCCTATCGTGTAAGGTGAAGGTGTGTGAATTGTGGCGATTCGCAGCACGTTTCTTGGAAGTAATGTAGCTGGTATCTTTCGAGGAGGTCCTGACCGTTCACGCTCGTGGCAGAATATCTCTTTCGGAGGTCAAAGAATTGGTCCTGTCGTGACCTGGAGACTTCTTACGCCGCAGGTTAAGAAAGCACCCTCTGCCCCCTGGCCTCTCCAGGTCTACTAGCACTTTCGAAACCCTTTACGGGTTCTACCGTTGAGTTCTTCTCAGGCACCCGCCGTCCGCTTCCTCGGTCTCGGCCGTGAGAAACTACCTTTAGATAAATCGATGTGACCATTTACGCTTCAAAGCATCGCTCCCCAACGTTTTCACCATGTCTTCACTTAACCGGAAGACCGCTCGTGTATAGGCATGGTGTCGTCTTAAAAGGATTCAGGGTAAGTTATTGCAGGATCTCCTCCCGTCCCCTGAGTACAACACCGTAATCTCAGAATCTGCCAGTATTTAAAGCTTGTGAAGTCGATGAAGGCCTCGGGCTAGACTTTACCGCCGGAAGTGAAGAACCCTTCAACGACATGTTTACGCCAAGTGTGTTGTGCTCCGTTCTCGGATCGTGTGTGGATATGGCCCATGGTTGTGCTGATACCCCGTACGCCATGCTTCGATAGCTAGGTGGGCGAGGCGTAGCCTTTTTGTCAATTTTGTTCAACAGGATCTGGACAGACCGTATCATTCCTACTCCTGGCGAATAGCTACTCTGCTGTGCTTCCTTTGTAGACAGAACTTGGGTGTTCTTTTGATAAAGCCTACGATACCGCATTATGATACGGTATTATGGAGCATTCTCTCAATTTTCTTGCCTGAGTTCCTCGGAGATCGTCGATTACGGGTAAGGGTAGCTCATTCCAGTCTTGTATATCACTGCCTTAAGCATTAATGGTATCACCCGAAGATGTTCTTGCTACGTTCTAAGGAGACTACCTTTCGATCTCTTTTGGTGCGGCCCATATGGCAACTCTGAACGATAGACTCCAGCAAGCATTGAACTGCATCTCGCTATGCCCAAGCACATAGGTTTCGGTTTTCCTTGACCAAGACTAAGGTGGTACAGTTGTGCTGCCATGCACGGCTCCACCCCGACCTAGAATTGTTGCTAAACGGGGTGCGCCTTGATATGGTTGAATCCCACCGTTTCCTTGGTCTTGTATTCGACCGACGCCTCACCTGGGAGGCTCATATTCGAAGCCTTAGGGTCTCTTGTACCCACGCCATGGATATTCTCCGTTCCGTGACGTTCAGCGCTTGGGGCGCTGATAGGGCTACTGCCTTACTTTTTTATCGATCCTCTGTTCGTTCAAAGCTAGACTACGGATGCGAGTTTTATGCATCCGCAGCCGAGCGTTTATTGCGGAAGGTGGACTCGATCCACTACACTGGCCTTTCGCCTGGCGACTGGTGCCTTCCGCACTTTTCCTATTGAGAGCCTACTTGTCGCCAACGGCTATCACTGCATCTGGAGCCGATCTCGACGGTACCTATGCCGCCCAGAGACGCCAGTCATACCCTAAGCCCTTCGCGTTTAGGGTCAGGTAACTCCTTTGAGAGCTCGATGCATCTCTAGGGCCGGTGGTGCCCCGGATGCCACCCTGAAGAGTACCACCTTTGACTATTTGTCGCCACGCCTCTGCTCCCAAAGCTTGTACAGCGCCGGGAGTATTGCGTTCGACCTTTTTGGAGCACACATCGTGTATATAGATAGCTCCAAGTCCCAAGAGGGGGTCGATTTCCACGCCCTATCCCCTCTGTTGGAAGTCAGCGGGGCTCTGCCAGTCTCTGCGTCTGTCTTCTCGGGAGAGCTGGTAGCAATACACCCCTCGGTACGGGAGATAACGCGACTGGCCCCGTTCGGAGACCGGATTGTGATCTATAGCGACTCACAAAGCGCCCTGAGTGCTCTCGGGGCATTGGAATCTCCGTGTTACCGTGACGCCAGGTGAATGTCAAGATTATCTTTTGTTTGGTTCATGGGCATGTGGAAATTGCGGGGAACGAGGGCGCCAAAGAGTCTGTGCGGACTGTGCGACCAGACCAGCGTATCGCTCTTCCTCACACCGACTACATGGCAGGAATCAGGGCAGCTTGGCAAAGAAGATGGTCGGGGGGAACCTAAAGTTGCGTGCCATTGCGCCGCAACTGTTCCCATGGACCTATCCCCCAATGCCGCGAAGGCTTCAGGTTGCTTTCTGTCGTCTCCGAATCGGACACACTCGCGGGAAGCACCGCCATTTGATGGAACGCTCACCTGCGCCTTATTGCGACGACTGCGTTGTCCCCCAGACTGTTCGGCACATTCTTGTTGAATGTCCCAGTCTGGGCGATCGTCGCGCACGTTATCTGCTGGGTCGCTACCGCTTGTACCTGGAATTGGTTCGTGCATACATACTTGTGGACTATTTGACTGACCTCTTGTAGGAGTCATTTTATTTGACTCTCTCTGGTGTTGTTCGCACGTTCCTGCGCCTCCACCTGGTGCAGGAACGTGCGACACCGGAACTTTCTTTGTTTTGTTTTTCTCTTTTCTTTCTTTTTTTTGCTTTGGTTCGGGAATTTTCGAGTGGAACGGCATTGGACTAAACATTTTATTACCACCACTTATGCCCTTGAAGGCTGACGCCAGATGGGCGTTTAAAAAAACATATTGCATGGAGGGCTAAGATAGGGGGGGAGGGGGGATTCCCGCAGCATGCAATAGCCTCCCTCCACTCTAATCTGGTCCCCTCGTGACAGTCTCACAGATACTGTGGCCCCGCTTAATTAGGTAATGTAGGCGGGGTCTTACAGGCACAGGGAGGAGTGAAGTAGTAGTAGGCCACTTGAGGAGGGCAGGAGTGAAGTAGTAGTAGGCCACTTGAGGAGGGCAGGAGTGAAGTAGTAGTAGGCCATGTGAGGGCAGGAGTGAAATAGTAGTAGGCCATGTGAGGGCAGGAGTAAAGTAGTAGTAGGCCATATGAGGAGGGAAGTAGTAGTAGGCCACGTGAGGAGTGAAGTAGTAGTAGGCCACGTGAGGAAGGGGGGATGAAGTACTAGTAGGCCACGTGAGGAGGAGAGGAGTGAGTCATTAGTAGTAGGCCACGTGAGGAGGGTAGGATTGAGGTATTAGTAGTAGGCCACGTGGGAGGAGAAGAGTTAGGTATTTGTAGTAGGACACATGGGAGGAGAGGAGTTAGGATTAGTAGTAGGCCAGGTGAGGAGGGGAGGATGAGGCATTAGTAAGGCACGTGAAGAGGGTAGGATTGAGGTATTAGTAGTAGGGCACGTGAAGAGGTTAGTATTGAGGTATTAGCAGTAGGCCACGTCAGGAGGGGAGTAGTGAGGTATTATTAGTAGGCCCGGGAGGAGGGGTCTTAATTGTGTCCTTTTTGCTAGGCTCTACAGAGTTGCGCTGCCGCACAGTCTCGCTCCAATTTCACCTCTTCATTATCACAAACTTTTTTGCCCTCGTTGGTTTTCTCCTTTTAGACCCAAGAATAATAAAAGATCGGGAACCCTTTCCCCACAAGTTCGGTTCGCATCAGCGCCACAAAACTACCCCTCCCATTTTTCTGAAATAATGCTTATTCGGGTGTCACCCCTCCCCCCTTTCTCAACCGGGTTGCAGGGACACCCTGTGGAAGCTGCGCGTGCGCGAACTGGAGGAGCGGGTCCTGACCCGGTGGGGGCGGTTCTCCATATGGAACGCGGGGCGTCAGGGCCGTAAGCTGTACCGGTCCCTGGGTCCGGGGTTCCGGACCCGGGTCTCCGTCTTCTGCGACGTGGACCCCAAAAAGGTCGGGGCGGTGTACACCTACGAGGAATCCCCCCTTCGTCCTAAACCCCGGGTACCCATAGTGCATTTCAGCCTCGCTCCGCCCCCGATCGTCATCTGCGTCAAGCTGGTGAGTGGACCCTACCGGAGGGGGCATTGACCCCCACACGCACATACCGACGCCTCTAAGTATGAATAACCCCCGTTGGAGTTTAGATTTTCTACTTTGTCGCTTCGCCCACATTTAAAAAAAATCCTTGCGCCCCATATCCGGGTTTAGCCCCTCATGCGACTGGCACGAGGATTCTTCCTGTCCTACATCAAAAAAATGAGTTATAATAATTTAATGAGAATTGACGAGGTGTTCCACTTCTCTCCTGGACAGGACATGACCGATGGCCAATTTGAGCTGAATCTGGCCTCCTTGAACTTGGCCGAAGGCACTGATTATCACCACTTCAACTGACCCCCCCCCCCCCATCCGAGTCTAGGGGGTCGTCGCGATCGTTATTAGAGTCCCTTCGCGTACTCTGGGGGTTTTCAGACTGGATGGCAGGTCGGTCCCTCGAAACAATGCAATTTATGGCACTCGAATGCACTTTGGTCGAAGGTACATCGTCCTCCGACTGGCCTATCTTCAAGCTAAGCCATTCCCCCCCACACCACTGCATCATCCCGTCCTTGCGCCCTACTCTGTACCCTTTCCAAAACCAATTAAACCACTAGACTCCTCCAGTCATGGCATTCAACCACCACCATCTCATACAAGAAGGTTTCAACCAACCCATTCAAGATAGTAATAGAATTAAAGGTCAGAGAAGTCTTGACAAATTCAAAAGCTCTGTGGGTCAGACCCACTGGAGTGGCAGATTTCCAGAGGGATATGGGCTGGTCATGATACCAAGCGCGTGAGAAAAAGGAGTTATATTTTTCTGCTGAATTTGTATTATCAAGGTAGAAAAAATTAAATGTTATTTTAGTCTGTTTTTATACTGGAGAGTACAAAACCTTCTGACACCTGTTCTGCAATAAGTAGTGGAAGGATGTTAGGGTGTGCTGTCAGCGTGTTTATTCGTGGTTGTAGAGGATTGGGCGACCACACTAACGTTTCGCTCTTCCTCGTATTGAGAACAACATGGTAGGAATCGAGGCAGTGTCTGACAAAGAAGATGGGAGACGGCAGAGGGGATATTAAGGTCTGCTGCGGGATTGTTTATTCATGGTTGTAATGGGGGCCTTAGAGTCCACAAGGGCTGCGTTTCGCACTTCATATTGAGAGCAACATGGTAGGAATCGAGGCAGTGTCTGGCAAAGAAGATGCGAGACGGCAGAGGGGATGTTAGGGTCTGCTGCGGGAGTGTTTATTCATGGTTGTAATGGGGGCCTTATAGTCCACAAGGGCTGTGTTTCGCTCTTCCTCACACTGACTACAATATGGCAGGAATCAAGGTAATACCTGGCAAAGAAGATGGGAGACTGATAAAAGGAACTACAAGCTGCAGCTCGGTCTAAGTGATCTTCAGGCACGTTACCTGTCCCTGGTACTTCGGACGGGTCAGCGTACACAGACTTTTTGACTATTGACTTTTTAGATGAGGCTGTCCTCCATTTCGTGCTCTGGTTTTGGTTGCCCTAATCTAACGCCGTAGCGTGCTTCCTTCCTCTTGCTGTTTTGCTTCTTTTTTTTTGGGGGGGGGGGGTATTTTACACGTTTGTTTTTTATTCTAGCCTAGCATTAGGCTGTAGAGTGACTAGTGCCCTATTGGGCGGCCGTCAGATGACCCCTGAAGGAAAAAAAATCAAGCAGTGCAATTCCATCAAACAGAAGAAATGAACAGCTATGAGTCGTCGGACAGGATTAACCACAACTACTATAAGTCGGGGGGGAGGGGGTACTCAGCGAGTAAGTCTGGTCCAGCAGGGGTTACACGTGGTACTCAGTGGGTAAGTCTGGTCCAGCAGGGGTTACACGTGGTACTCAGCGAGTAAGTCTGGTCCAGCAGGGGTTACACGTGGTACTCAGCGAGTAAGTCTGGTCCCGCAGGGGTACAGGTGGTACTCAGCGAGTAAGTCTGGTCCAGCAGGGGTTACACGTGGTACTCAGCGAGTAAGTCTGGTCCAGCAGGGGTTACACGTGGTACTCAGCGAGTAAGTCTGGTCCAGCAGGGGTTACACGTGGTACTCAGCGAGTAAGTCTGGTCCAGCATGAGTTACACGTGGTACTCAGTGAGTAATTCTGGTCCAGCAGTAGTTACAGGTGATACTCAGCGAGTAAGTCGTCCAGCAGGGGTTACAGGTGGTACTCAGCGAGTAAGTCTGGTCCAGCAGGGGTTACAGGTGGAAGGTATATCGCGGCACATGTATCAGTGGGTTCGCCCGGCGTGACCTAGGCGGAGGTGGGCTAACTACCATCTCTGGCGGGAGTAGTGGAAAGACGAGACCAAGTAGGGATGAACCGCTGTGAAATTTAGTGTGAGGAGTACGTCAGGTGGCAAGCTGTTAAACTGAACCCCCTTCCTCCCTGCCCATGTGATAGCAGAAGCCGGGCTCTCACCTTGACTAGGTTGGAAGGCTGCCTGTGATCATGGACCTTAATTAAACCATTAGGGTTCTCGACAGGGTGAGAAGGTCCCCTGTTTCTCTGACGGGAGCATTTGGTGAACGCTGCCGACTCTGCCCGGGTTGCCATATCGAGCACTCTATGGATCGCCTGTGCAGGTAATCCTTCACTCTACCATGAATTCGATACAGTAATATATGGAAGGGAACGCGACTACTCCTGTGAAGAGATCGCAGAAGCGCTGGTCGAGCGTGTGATGAGGAAAGCAGTCCGTTACGTCCGCCCGTGACAGGCTCTCTGAGTCTCTGCGTGCCGGTTGGTATCGCTACCGCGTCATGGCATTCGTACCATTACCGTGGAAAGTATTACTGCTGCCACCGCTTCGACCACATTAACAGGTCTTAAGAACAAGGAGTGGTCTGCAAAAGGTTAATCAATAAGGTATCCAAGGCATTTCTGGTAGGCCTGCCAAATCGGGTCAACGCGAAACCTCTAATTTCTCTAAGGCTTTACACCATAAAGCTGTAACCGTGTTCGGTTACCTGCCTAAACTCTCGTGAGTCGCCCTCTGCTTCCTCGAATCAATGTGACTAGTACTCGTTTTATTTGAGGAAGAGTTCATACCCTTCAAGTTTGTGGACCGAACTTTTGGGGGAGAGGTTAAGGAATTGGTCATGTTGCTGTATGTGTGGGTTTTTTTTTTACATCTGGTTAAAAAAAAAAACTTGCTTAAGAGCGCCTTTGGGTTCTACTTACCCCGGCCGCCAGCTTCGTAGAGATAGCTGTGATACGGGCTAGAGTAGCGCACTGGCTAATACTAGGTTCCCCCACCCCAAGCCATGTGACCTCTTAGAAAGAGCCACACGCCTCCAGAGATTCAGACACGGTAGGCAAAACTTCGAGGCTCGTTGTGAAGGCAGTTTCAGGGATTCTAAAGTTCCCGAAAGGATAATAAGATAGCTTTGGTCGCTCATACCCGTCCGAGGGTGGATGAGGTGCTTTTGGAAAATGTTGGCTCCCACCTACCCCAAGTTCCAAGGTAGGAAGAAAAAAGTTCGTATGACTGGGCAACTGTCCTCAAATAATCACTCAGAAGACTTCCGAGAGGCCTACGGCCACTTGCGTGTGTTCACCTCTAAGAGCTACAACTTGGGAGATGATTTTCCTTAAATAGAATAGGCGTATGGTTAAATTATGAGCAACTACTGAAGATAACTTCCTCCAATTCTCTAATAGCTGCACTCTTGAGCTATCAGGGTTTTGTCAGCCCACCACCGCGCAATTTACGATGTCTATTTCTTTCTTTCCAATTCACTGACCTATATAATTAGACTAACATTCCTTGATAGCGGAAGTCTCCTGCACAATGCGCCTCTCTCAACTTCCATTCTATGTCTGATGCTCTTTTTTAGCTGTAAAATACCTCGCCAAGGTGTTTTTTGATCTAGAAAAGTCTGATACTGCTGTAGATAGAGGGGAGTAGGTAAAGGGGCAAAGAAAAAATAATAGCGTAGGCGAGTTGCGAACCGCTTCCCGCGTCCCTGGACCACTGTTAGCCAGCGACGAAACCACTCGAGCATCCTGAGTCTCAAAAAAGACATTCAAACCAAGCTTTTAAAGCTGCTCGTATGGTATCATGAAGACCTTGTGGTGATTTAAGCTTCATGTAACCTATATGTATAATTGCTTAATGGGTTACACTACATTACTTTGTTTACTTAACCTGATTAGAATGGGTATGTTTACTTATAGTTTTTCTTTTATTTTCAGACTGTATTGATGTTTTGTTAGTTTAATAAAGCCTAGAGAAAGGTTTTGACGCTTTATTATGATTACCACAATTTATTCAACTAACAAGCCCGCCAGTGCCGATCCAAAGGCTATACTGGTGCTTTAAATAAATAGTGGGCGCCCTATCATAGCTACATAAAAATAAGAAAAAAGTTGCGTCTGATCTAAATATGGGTAAATTCCTGAGACCCGAACACCAGGATGTATCCCCTCTAACTCTCCTAGTGCTGCACGAGAATGGAATCACTGGAATCGTACTTTCTCTCCCTTCCTGGAATCCATCGCAAGCCTTAATCCTAACAAGCTGGATACATTGATCAATTTTGTCTCTCCAACCGTATATGGTTACATTGTAGATAGTACTACCTATGATTCAGCTATAGACCTTCTTAAAGACCTCTATGTCAAGCCCAAAAATGAAGTGTTCACGAGACATTTATTGGCTATTCGTAGGCAGCATAAAGGGGATACAATTGATGAGTAATCTACAAGAGCTTCAGGTGCTCAGCAAGGATTGTAACTGTAAGGCTGCTACTGCTTCACAGAATCGGGATGTTTACATACGGGATTCTTTGATCAATGGCTTGCTCTCTCATACAATCAGGCAACGATTGCTTGAAAACAAAACTTTGGACCTAAGTACGGCTGTTGATCAAGCCAGGGCACTCGATGTTGCTCAGAAGACCTCAGAGTCTTATTCTCGTTATACTGTCTCTGGTGTAAGTGCTGCTGCGACATCCGAGCCTGCTCGCACCGATGATGGGGCCTGTGATGCTGCAACATCTGAAACTGCTTATTCTGCTGAAAGGACCTGTGCTGCTGCAACATCTGAAACTGTTTATTCTGCTGCAAGGTCCTGTGCTGCTGCCAATTTAAAGTCCCGATGCTATTTCTGTGGTGGTCCCCGTCACAATCGTGGACAGTGCTGTCTTGGTTTCACCCCTATAAGTTTGTATATAAATTTTTCCCCCAAACAATATATATATATATATATATATATATATATATATATATATATATATATATATATATATATATATATATATAGTATTGGGAATGTACCAACTAGCAACATTTCCTTTCGCCATGCGCACGAAAATCCAGGCATCGTCCCATTTGAATTGTGCTCCCGCGTTAACAGGTTGATCAAAAATTTAAGAATAATTCTTAGTTTGCTTTTTCCCCTTTTTGTCAAACTTAAATTAATTCTGTGTATTTTGCCAATTACAGAGCCCAAAATTCACGTTAACCATTATCATAGACATTTCGCTCACCCTAGAACTAATTATCATAGAACTTTCGCTTACCCTAGAACTAATTCATCTCACGCTACATATATACGAATATTATAAATTTCGTCTTATTTTCAATATATTGTTATCGGCATATCATGCCTAATTTATTTACATATCATAGTTTCAATTATCAATCGCCAATTCTTCTATTTAATAATTGTCCTCACAAACAACATCACAATTTTCAAGTCCCCCATTAAGTGCATCTTCTATTCATTGATTAATGACGTTGCCTGTTTTCAAAACAAAATAATTGTCGCACTGCGTTTGCTCACCAAGAAGGCTGACAAAATGAAGAAGGGGCAGACGAGGAAAAAGCTGAAGTGTATAAGTTGTTGAAGAAGGTTGCCCTGGAAGACAGTAACGATTCATCCTCTGTTTCTTCTGGATCATATGTGTCGGATGAGGATTTCCAAGGCTGCCCTTCTCCCGCAAAAAGCCCATGGGGGAGAAGGCCGTCCAAGAACCCAATGACCCCATCCCTGATCACGACTTGGGACCGGGAAAACCTTTCATGTGATCAAACTGCTACAGCCTCAAGTTTGGGGCAAGATGTCTTGGAGATCTCCTCCTCTGCCTCCACGGTGCATCGGATGAGGAGAAAGCCGAAAAACTGAAGCAAAGCACATTGAAGAAGAAGCCTTCCGTGATCCGCCTCCCTTTGTTCTCCACTATGATGGCAAACTGATTCAAAGTGCTGCCACATCTCGGATCTTAGAGGAGAGGATCGATGTTATACTTACTGGGACCAACTTTGAGGAGCTTCTTGGAGTACCTATTGCCATTGATGGGACTGGGAAAGAAGTAGTGGCTACTGTCTTCAGTTGCTGACGAGATTATATATATATATATATATATATATATATATATATATATATATATATATATATATATATATATATATATATATATATATATATATATATATATATTTATAGTCATATGAGTTGCTGCTGACGAGTCTAATCTTCAATTTCACGTTTCACGGTGAAGGTATAGACACATAGGAGGCTGAGGTACATGTTATTCATTTATGGAACAACGTTTCAGGCGTATCATCCATCTTCAGGTTCTAAAATCATAAATTAATCTAATACAGTTAAAGAATATTACAAAAAAATTCAAAAATAAACCAGGAATTTAAAAGGCAAGAGAATCAATGTATCAATCTAATGTAACTTGAAAAATTACAGTATAATATTGCTTACCGATGAAGTTCAGGGGAAATCACATAGTGAAGAAATTATAAAGGATGTGGCTTAAAGAAGGATAGAAATTTGATTGATTGGTTGGTTGTTAAATACGAGGAGGTTGGTTGGTTGTTGAATGAGGTAATTAAAATTAAGAAATAAGGGGATCAGCGGTATTATCTATGTTGAGTGTAGGAGATTTTGTACGTATTAATAGGGATTCCAAAATTCTTAGACTATATTCATTGTTATTATAACCAATTATTTTGAAGTTATCTATGGAACATTCTGTCTTGCAGTGTATAATATGATTTCTAATTACAGAAGCTTCCTTCTTAGACAATTTTTTTTCAGTGCGATGGCTTATTCCCATGTGAGAACAAAACTTTTCCTTGAATGAGCGAACCGTACTACCAATAGAG
The DNA here is from genome assembly GCA_963969495.1 of Ceratothoa steindachneri. Classification (NCBI taxonomy): domain Eukaryota; kingdom Metazoa; phylum Arthropoda; class Malacostraca; order Isopoda; family Cymothoidae; genus Ceratothoa; species Ceratothoa steindachneri. Next base: position 111,826,365 of record OZ018333.1, read on the forward strand.
GTTCCTTGTATAGTATATGGTTATTCATGTGATTTATTTTCTGTTAATAAATCAGCCTAAATAGCGTTTCGAAAACCATAACCATAAATTTGTTTGATCGAAGTTGTCGTCTGCTAGTTTTTAGGCCTAAGACGAAAGCGAAATAAATTTTGAAATAATGACTTGGGCTTTAAGAAAGGCAATTAAACAAATATAAATATATTCATAGAATCAACGAATCTACAATGAGATAAGTTGGATTATGTATACAATGTAAGATGGTAAAATATAATTTACAGTAAAAAGATGTGAAGAGAAATGAAGTACGTGAAATAAATATGAAATAATATGGTGACTATGATGGACTGAATTGGGGGCTGCAAATACGAGAAGTAAATAGAATTAGGACCTACTCTCGTATGGCCGTTTGCAGAGAATTGCGAGAATGTGGAATTAAACTAAGTACGATTTGTTTGGAGGTAAATGACTAATTGTAGAAGGAATGATTCCCGACCTTTATGCGGAGAATGACGAGAGTTGAATAGAAGAGAATAGTGTGCCATTGGGTCGAGCTGAAAGCGTGCGTTTGTTTGTTTGTGTGTGAAATTTTAAGAGATGTTGTTTGAAACAGTAGTACGTTAAATGAATTGATAAGTTAAGTAAAATAATTGAACGATTTAATTGACAAAAGTAAAAGAATTGCATATGAATTTTATACATAATAAGTGATGATATATATATTTAAGTTTCCTAAGAGGTTTTTATTATAGGAATGCCCAGAGAGCATTGCTATACTTGCAAACAACAAGGACAAGTAAAAGCGTAAACACGGCTGCTCATTTCTAGAGGAAGTTTGTCTGTTGACGAGAAGAAACTTCCTATGGAAAGTGGGTTGACAAAAGTGATTTTGAAGTTGGTATGAAAGAAATATTTTTTAAGTAATTTGTTGCATTTTCTAGTGAATAATTTATTGTAAGGTCCCATTTCAGGTACTACGAAAAATTTGTCATTTTGGGGAACATTATATGAGAGAAAGGATGGGGAGTAAATTTTGGTAAGAAAATTATTGATTAGCTTGTCAACCAAAGGTGGGGGGTAACAATTATTTTTAAAATAAGACTTAGAGTCTGGAATTCACTGTGCATTAGGGAATAATTGGAGGAGAGATGGTAACCTCCATAGATTAGAGATTTTATTGCACGGAGTTTATGTGACAAGTCACAATGGCTGAAAAAATGATTCATAGGCCACTAAAGGTAGGCTTTCTGTATATTGAGGTAGTTAGTTTGTCAGGGTTTTTTCTATAATGACGTCTAGAAAAGGAAGTTAATAGTTACTCTCTAATTCAATGGTATATTTAATGTTGGGATGATAAGAGTTTATAAAATTTTAAAAAATGGTGGGTATGTTCTATATTATTGAAAATAGCAAAGGAGTCGTCCACATACCTACGATAAAATATGGGTTCGAAATCTAAAGGGCAATGTTTCATAAAGTTGTTTTCAAGATGAATCATGAAAATATTAGCTGCTATTGGAGCTATTGGCGAACCCATTCCTACTCCATCTATCTGTGGTAAACCTTGTTATTAAATAAAAAATAATTCTCATTAAAAATCATTTCTAAAATAGTCTTGAAATTTTGACGAGAGAAATTGTGAAAGGTGCCTGTTTTGTTAAAAATTTGATTTAAAATAATATCAATTGTTTCATTAACAGGAACATTTGTAAATAGTGAGGATACATCGTAACTGACTAAGACTTTTGAGGGTGCAAAATTGTGTGACAATAATTCATTAACAAAAGAATAGCTGTTTTTTATAGTGTATTGACCTATGGCTAACCCAGAGAGCAATTTAGCAACATATTTAGAAAGGTTAAAAGTTGCAAGAGAATAGGAAGCCAAAATTGGTCGGAGACTAACATCAGCTTTGTGTAGCTTAGGGAGGCCGTATAATAAGCCTAACCCAGAACCACTAGAATGTAGAGCATCATAAGTTTGCTGGTCTATAACTTTAGTGGATTCTAGATTTAACAGAACTCTGTTAACTTTATCTTCTAGTTTTAGAGATATTTTTGTAGGTGTTTCTGAGAGCAGTTTAAATTTTGTAGTGTCTGCAAGTATGGATTCCATTTTGTGTACATAGTCAGTTCGATTTAATAGAACAACTCCATTGCCTTTATCAGGTTTTGTAATGACAATATCTGGATTATTAGATAGGAAACTTAGCGTTTTAATATCACTTTTTCTGAACATGAGAGAAAATCTTTTCAATTTCTTAGGTTTGTGATAAAATTCGTGTGCCACTTCTAAGAAGTGGTAATTTGCAAATGTCGTGTAAGAAATTTTCAAACTATAAATAGTAGGAGGGATATTTGATTTTTAAGTTAGGCAGTTTAAATTGGAAACCCAAAGACAATAGAAACTCTTCTCGTGGAGACAGGCGATAGCTAGATAGATTTTTTACATTATTACCATTGGAGAAAAGATCAGGCTTTCCAAGGCCTAATTTGTGGAGTTTTTTGTTGTTAATTCTAGATACTTGTTGAGAATACCTTGAAATATCATGGTAATTTAAGATAAGAAAGCATATGAAATCCAAAAATGAAAAATGAGTGCGTAAATTAAATTTAGAACGTTCAAAATCAACCAATAGGCGCTCGTATGACCGAACTTTAAATTCAATTTCATGGTTTAACAAATAATCCAGAGAAGATTTATAAAATTCGAAATGATATAGGGATTTCCGATAAAGCTTGAGATAAACAAAATTGGGATACACATTACCATTGCGACAAATCTCAAGGAAAGTACAGTCAAGAGAAGATTTCATAAGTCTTCTCGATAGCCTGGAAAAAGTTCGGTAGTACTTTAATCCTTCAGGTCCATATTTCTTGTAAATATAGTCATATGAATTGCTGCTGACGAGTCTAATCTTTAATTTCACGGTGAAGGTAAGGACGCATAGGAGGCTGAGGTACATGTGATTTATTTATGGAACAACGTTTCGGGCGTATCACCCATCTTCAGGCTCTCAAATCAAAAATTAATCTAATACAATAAAAGAATATTCAAAATAATCAGGTTAAGACTATGTAGGTAAATCAAAAATTCAAAAATAACTCAGGAATGTAAAAGGCAAGAGAATCAAATTATCAATCTAATGTAACCACTATTGACACGAATATTTTTAATATTCTTTAACTGTATTAAAAATATTCGTGTCAATAGTGGTTACATTAGATTGATAATTTGATTCTCTTGCCTTTTAAATTCCTGAGTTATTTTTGAATTTTTGATTTACCTACATAGTCTTAACCTGATTATTTTGAATATTCTTTTATTGTATCAGATTAATTTTTGATTTGAGAGCCTGGAGATGAGTGATACGCCCGAAACGTTGTTCCATAAATAAATCACATCGCATGTACCTTAGCCTCCTATGTGTCCTTACCATCACCGTTATATATATATATATATATATATATATATATATATATATATATATATATATATATATATATATATATATCCCCTTCGATAGGACTACGTCCAACAGTGACATGAAGGGCGGAGGCTACACCATAATTAAACAGTCCCTTGGAAGACCTCTTCTTTGGCTGGCATGTCGGCATCACATTCACGAGGTGGTACTGAAGGAAATTTACGAACTCCTCTTCGACCCTCCCCCAGGTGCCGAGATTCCGCTGTTTAAGCGATTCCGAGAAAGATGGGACTTCTTCGACAAGACCCGTCAGTACCCTCAATAACGAAGAACCCCTGGATGAGTCGAGTGAATCACAGAGGCTGAAGATGATAGAGTTCCTCAGTGGAATCATCCGTGAGAGAGCGCACCCAAGGGATAACTATCTCAAACTCCTTCAGCTCTCTCTTGTCTAACTGGGAGGATAGAGCGGAGATCTGCCTGAATTCAGGACCCCTGGAGCCTACCATCATTCAAGATGGATGGCAAATGCTATTTACATCCTCAAGATTGCCCTGTTTTCGCAACAACTGGAGCTGACAAGGTCGGAAAAATGCGGCATCCGACAACTGGCTCGGTTCATCAATCTCAGTTACGTCGGATTCTGGCATTAGGCAGCCGTCCCGAACTGTTCACTGAAGAATGACCTGGAGTTCTTGGAGACTCTCCAAGTTTTTGTGGATAAAGAACTCGGGTCAATGGCAGAGAAGGCACTCTGGCACCTCTTGGAGCAAGGAGCAGCACTAGCGTTCTTTGACGAACGAGTGTTTTCCAAAAACCGGGCGGCTATGGCCAAGAACCTAAGCCGTCCAGCAACCTCGAAAGCACTCAAGAAACTTGAAAAGAAGAACTTCACTCCTTGAATTGGTGACACAGAGAACTTTAGAGGCCATTGGGTCTTCACTGGGAGGATGGTCACTACCCAGAACGTGGAACATGTTCTGCAAGATCCACAAACTCGAGCCACCGTCCAAGGCCTGGATGTCGCCAATGATGCAGCAGAAAGGAGTGGCACTGATCCAAAGACGAGCAACAGAAGCAGTTTTTCTTCAAAATTGTACATCATGGCCGCAAAACCGTCAAGAGAACAAAGGCTAGAGTGGTGGCTAAGCTCCCTCCAGCTCCTTGAGCCCCATCCACCAACGACTTGATTACCCTGCTCTACTTACATAATTGTTCTGCATTTCTGGTGCCCCATTGGAATTTTTCACAACTTTGTTTGCAAATTTTCAGTTGAATACCGTTTGTTGCATTTTTTGTCTTCTTAAATGGAATAATAAATAAAATCATTATTCATTCATTAATGACGTCAGCCCTCACCCACGAATCGCAGAAGCGATTTTGTAAAAAAAAAATAATAATAAATACTTGAGAATTTACGTTAGTTACGTTATTTTCTATAAAAAAAATTTGATTATATACTGTGGAGCCGCGCCTCCCAAAATGATTGAAATCTCAGGGTCATCGCCTGGCAATTTTCCCTACGAGCCAACCCTCAAAATTAGTTAAAAATGGTAAAGCATATTGTAACATGGACGAAATATTATGCAACCGGGACAACAGATCTTAAGGTTTACCAGAAAAACAATAACAATTTCAAAAAATACTTCTTTTTATAATTGCATAAATAAATAGGTATTCCTACGTAATTCGATGAGCTGAATATCATTGCTTCTATCACTCTTTTTGATTAGAAGGCTCTCAAACCTTAAAAATGACTGCGCTATCTCCCTCTTAAATTACCTTTTATCTAACACTCAATGTTAACTATCTTCCCGAATTTAAATGTATTACGCCGAAAAATACAAAACAAAAAAAACGTCACTGAATATAGAGCTCACTGAAAACATATCCGATGGGTAACGCTACAATGGAAACATTTGATTTGTAATGGTATAACGGGCCGATAATCTATCCTCTAACCCCAATCAACCCAACCCGCTTCCTACACCAATTCGGACGTGAGAAATCGAGGGAGAAATTAAATGGAATGGATATACAGTCCTTTATTTACAAAACAAATTACAAGTATATTTACAAGAGATAATTATTTTTTTTATAAAAGAATTCAATTAAAAAATGTGTGCACACAACAAAACAAGGCCTAAAATTCCCCAATAAAAAAAAAACAAGATACAAAAAACCTACGACGGGCGAAGAGAACAAATTTGTTCAATAACGCCAATCGGTACTGGGTCAGACAATGTGCACGCAACAAAAAATTAAAAGAAAAACTGAACGGTACGAGATACTCCAATCAACACCGCACGATGCTTTGAACGAAAATGGGGTACAGGGGTATCACTCGCAAGTTAGGGCAAGGCTATCCAAGGTCGTATAGTTCTCTGTTCAAGATGAGGGGTGGGAAAACCAGATGTGGTCGTGGTTTCCAATGAGAGGTCGTGTAAACCCTCCTATCAGGGCGGGGGTAGAAGCACTCTCGGCCTCTTTCCAACTTGCGCTAGAAGTTCGTTGTCCCACGGTTGCGTCCACACGGTCTCCACTCTATATTAAAACTCGGTAAATCTTCTGGACAACCAATGCTCAGAATTTCAAAAAATGTACATAAATATTAGACTTTCAACCTATTATTAACATTAACTCTTTTCTTTGAAAAGAGAAAACAAACATCAATAAAAAATTGAGAAAAAAACAAAACAAAATTTAAATGCCAGTTATTCACACACACACACACACACACACACACACATACACACACACACACACACACACGCTCGCACAGAGGGAGGGAGAGGGTATTGGAAAATTGGTGGGAGACTGGCCCTACAAACATTCTCACATTCGCTCCACCACAATGGGACCACGTTTTTTTTCATTTTGAAGTATTGCCTTTGCATCGGCACTTATTGTTGTCCTTTTCTCACACTATTTTAATTTTCATCTTAAAAATTTCTGTCGACTTATATTTAATTATAAACAAACTCAAAATTATCAGGCGCAAACCGGCATATTTGTGGCTTCCAAATTTAAAACCCTTGGGGCAGTTTTCCCTCCTTTAAATGGAATTCATTATTTGTATTCAAAATATGTTAGATTATGAGTAATAGGGTTAACATAACATACAATAACATAAATTCACATATGACAAAAGCCACAAGGGCCTATCAAAGGTCATCCGCATCTGTCCAAACTCACCCCCAAAATGCATCTATAGGATTGTGTCAGATCATGCATCTACAATATACAATTTAAACAATCCATAGGATTGTGTCCGATCATGGATCTACATTTACAGTTTAAACAATCCATAGGATTGTGTCTGATCATGCATCTACAATATACAATTTGAACCATAAACAGGAATGTTTAAAAAAAAGAAGCACCATCAAGACTCATCGAAATCAAAATCAATCATAATATACAATAACAAAAAACTGCATCCACATGAATAAGTCCATAATAACACACACCCATTTTCCCCAAGTTAACCCTCCCTCCGTATATGATCATCTAATCTGCATTTGAAAACATTCAAGTTTGGACTGTCTACTGCCGAAGATGGCAAGCTATTCCAGTAACCTACCATTCTATTGGTAAAAAAATATTTTCTAACATCCAACCTGCACCTCTGTTTTTTAAAAAAATTTTAAGTGGTGACCCCTAGTCCTATTACTACCTTCCAACTCAAATAATTTGTTAAAATCCCAACTTATCCATCTCAGAACAGATTTTAAAATGCTCAATCATATCTCCCCTCACACATCTTCTCTCAAATCAGAACATATTTAGTACCCTCAGTCTATCATCATATTCAAGGTGCTTCAGGAAAGGTATTATTTATGTTGCCCTCCTTTGTACTGACTCTAGCAGGTTTATGTCACGTCTAAAATGTGGTAACCATGCTTTTATACAGTACACTAAATCTGACCTAACATACGAGTTGTAGAGTTTAAGCACAACCTCTTTACTCTTGTAGCTAACATTCCTCAGTTATGGTTGGTTATTCTGTAGAATTATATGACTCCAATTGAATGTTTGAGATGCTCTGATTGGTTATCCATTTATGGGCTGGCCTTGTAGCCCGCGAGAAGTTCAGGCGAGCGGCTTAAATGTGTTGCTTGAATGAGTCTTGTGACTCAGGATAGTCGAGTGGCTTAAGGCTCTCACTAATGGCTGTCCAGTGACGCATGAAGCGCGTTCGAAACTCGTTTCGCTACTTTTCTTTATTTATTTTTCTTTCCCCCCTTTTCTACACAATACTATCTACAATGGTGCCCAATACGGGGGAGGTTAGGGAGGGAAAACATTAGTTCTCGAATAACATTCCCTGACGCCGTTTTCCGCTTCTATGAGGGGTCCTGTGTAGCGTGCGAGCATTTATGCCGCTCGCCTGAACTTCTCGCATGCTACATACAGCCTAACGGTAACTGAACTATTCTTTAGCGTAAGTAAGGAAATTAGAAAATGCCGGTGTTATAATTTAGTTTTGCGTTAGGTTCATAACTAACCTGTGTTTCTTTCTTTAGGTTTGAATATTAAATAAAGGTAAAATAGGTAATTATAAAAATGTTGAGATGTATGAAGATGAAGATCTTGCAGTTCCTCTACTAACTATACTCCTAGGTGAGTGAAACTAACATTGTGCAATATATTAATTTGTGGTGCATTCAATATGTGCACACACAAACCCATGAAGTAGTGATGTGTACATTCAGCCAATGTAAATAAATTATGTGTATGGAACGAAACAAAAAGAAACTAAAATGAAACATTGTCAGATGTAACAGGATATTTTAGAACCATTCCTATTTTTGTTTTACGAAAAGACCAAAGTCGCGGCAGAAAGGTAAACTGAGAATGAGTCTAATTATTTTGTGGTTACCTAAGGGAACCTTAAAATGGGTTAGCCCGATCATAACGACACTCAATGAGCATCAAATTATAACCGCAATATTATATTACTATTTTGTTAAGGAAGACGAAAAAAGCGTTTGGCCAAATTTCACCGTTACAGTAAATTTTCGTACGAGAGAACAGGTTTTAAAAAGTATTGTATATGTATATATATATCTGTATATTTGTAAATGTGTCCAAGTATAAAACGAGCAAATCGAGGAGGAGAGAGATCATTCGAGACAAATCATTCATTCGAGAGAGAATCGAGGGAAATCATTTCGAGGACCAGTTTCACATATCGCTCCGCATTAGGAGATAGCTTTTACGCAACTGATCTTACATCAAGAAGAGTCTTATTCATTCATCGTACCAAAGCAACGAACATTCAGAGAGTTGTATTTAAGCATCATCAAAGATAAGCCCGTGAAATCGATAATCAAACTAATTCGAACTCCTCCTCCATTTGCTACCCAAAGCCACTAAATAAATAGAACTGCAGTCTTCTTGTTTTCATCACCATTTTGCTCGAAGGCAAAATCACATCAGAATTTCTGCTCATCGCCCAGCCAAGAAGATTCGTCATTACCTTTTTGGAGTCGGGTAATAATTTCTCGGAACGTTTATCGTATCACCCAAATCGGGTTTAACGATCAACGTTTCGCAACAATCTTATGGGGAGCGCAACAGTGTTGCCTGTTTCTAGAGAATTATGGACGATTTCATCCGTAAAAATAATCTTGAGGACACGTATGCTTACCTAGACGATTTTACTATTTGCGGCCGCACGCAAGCAGAACATGATAAAAACCTGAGTTTCTCGAAGCTGCTGAGAAACATAAAATGACCTTAAATGAAAAGAAATGCACCTTTTCAACTAATCCTAGATGTATTCTAGGTTATCAGATTTGCCCGAGTGAATTTCGCCCAGATCCTTCCCGCCTTGCTGCTCTCAAGGATATGCCCCGTACCAACCAGCCAAGAATCATTATCTCGATTAGTCGGATTGCTTACCTACTACCCGCGGTGGGTTCCAAGACTTTTTCAACGAATTCGTTCCCTAATTAATTGCCAGTTTCCACTTTCTGAAGAAGCTACAAATGCAATCGAGGAATTAAAATCAGCTATTATTAACACTGTTAGGGCAAAATAGATGAAAATTTACCGTTTGCACTGGAAACTGATGCCTCAAGGTCGCCAATGGGGCCACTATGAGCCAGAATGGACGACCCGTTGCCTTTTTGTCGAGATCCTTAAATTCCTCCGAGAGAAATCAATGCCCTGTCAAAAAAGAGGCCTATGTTATTGTTGAAGAGATCAAAAGGTGGCGTCATTTTCTTCTTGGTCATAAGTTTACCTTAATTACAGATCAAAAAATCTCTATCTTACATGTTTATGTCACGTCATAAGAGTAAAATAAAGAACGAAAAGATTTCTAGATGGCGTTTAGAATTAATGCCCTTTTGCTATGAAGTTATACACCGTCCTGGTTCGTTCAACAGAGCTGCTGACGCCCTATCGCGTACTTTCTCCTCAAGTCTAAACCACACTAATCTTGTCGAGCTGCATAAAACTCTCTGTCATCCAGGAATTACATGATTTTACCATTTTGTTCGAGTATGAAACTTGCCTTATTCTATAGATGACGTTAAGCAAGTGGTGTCAGGGTGCGAACGTGTCAAAGGTTAAAACATAGATATTATCGCCGCTAGAGGCAAGAGCTTATCCGTGCAATGCGCCCTTTTGATCGAATCAGCCAGGATTTTAAAGAGCCACTACCATCTTCTTCTCCTAATAAGTATTTATTAATTCTGATAGAAGAATACTCGCGTTTTCCCTTTGCTTTTCCTTGTAAGGATCTTACTTCATCAACTGTTATACAGTGTCTTACTACGTTGTTTTATCTTTTACGGTTATTAGATACGTGCATTCAGATCGAGCTTCTTTCATGTGTGCCGAAATAAAATGATTTTTATTGCACAAGAAAATAGTTCCAACGAGTCGTCCAACACCTGACCATCCTACTTGGGATGAACAATGCGAGCGCTATGTAGGAATTGTATGGAAAACTCTTACCTTGGCGCTGGAGTCTAGAAACTTTAACATTAAGCATTGGGGTGCTCTTCCTTCCTTGCGTTCATTATTATGTACGAGTACTTCAACGAACGCAACTCTTCACGAACAGTTTTTTTTCATTCTCTCGAAAGACTATGACGAGAATGAGTATACCTAGCTGGCTTTCTTCACTGATAGAGTACTGTTAAAACGACATGTACGGAATAAGGATGATCCCTTATTACGCGAAGTGGAATTAATCCAAGCCATGCCTAAATATGCACACGTTAGATTTCCAGAGGGCCAAGAAGATACGGTGGCTTGTAGTTCTGGAACCACATTATAGAATCGCATCTGCCTCAAAAGTACCTCAAAGATGATCATTTTGAAGTCTTATAAAATTCTATAATTGGTTCACAGTAAACTAAAATAACATTCCAAGTAAAGGGTACAATGAGATATTAAACGCTTTTTTTTAATTATTAATGAATTATATTGTATATTCTCTTTCTCAACGAATAAAAAATCTAGGATTATCTTTTTCTTAAGGGTGAATAAAAATTCACCGTTAGACTGTTATCTTTGGTCAGCGGTGCTCACAAGCCTTTACAAACCGCAGGCGTTTTTCTTACTTCCTGAAACCGTTGCCTCCTTTACCGGGTAGCGGGATGTAAATTTCCGAGAAGTCGAATAATAAATAATGAAAATATTGATGTGTCGCCTATTGACAAGTCCAAATGTATTATTCTCTTTTAAATTCCGCGGAGGAAAAAGTGAAACCGGTTCTCTTTCCTGTACCTCATTTATCGTGTTTCAACTCCCATCTGAATCAGAGTTGTTTCTTAAATGGTGTCCAAGCAATAAGTAATGAAAAATCTGATGTACTCAATAGTGGAAGATATGGATAGTAGTAGAAGATAGATGACAAAAAGGGGTAGGAAGAGTTTGCCCTAGTTTGAGGGGCATCGCGAGCATTTGATTACTTTTGCTTACTGATTTTTTCCTTTTTCGTTTTGTTTTATTATTGTTGACTTGTCTGTTTGTTTGTGCGTGTGTTCTTCTTTATATTCTTCTGTGTATTTGTCTCCTTGATTTGTTTATTTAGTCTTCGTGTATTTTTTAACTTTCGAGCCTTTATTAGTGATCTAATTTAGTGTGTTACCTAGTAATTGTTCTGGTTGTATTTGTTTGTTTTTCATTAGTTGTGATTATAAATTCTGTCTTTTATTTGTTGTGTCGTACTCTATCTTGTTTATGTGTAGATTGGTATTGTGTTTTCCTCGGCGGGCGCAGAGTCTAGTGCTTGGGAAAAGTCGATTTCGGGCAACTTTCTCACGCAATCTGGCAGGGATGTTTATGTTGCCACCTGTTCTTCTTCTTAGCTCTGGGATGATATCTGTCGTGGTATAGAAAGGTCCGAGTGATGGAAGGAGTTGGTACGTATGGGTTGTTTACGTACTAAAAAAAAGAAGAAGACTCCTTGACTAACGTTATGCCTCTCTAAGAGTGCTATATATATTTGATTATTATTATCTAGGGTCTTGACTCCTTTAAACTTTAAGGTTCATTGTACCAACGTAGCAATTCGAGGATAGAATAAAAAAAATTGTTAAAACAAACTAAAACTTTAATTAAAACACAAAAATAAACCTGAACCACAGAAAAATTACGAATTTAAATACACTATAAGGACTTCAATCATTTTTAAGTAAGGCTTTCTAACTTGACCTACTTGACATTATAGTGATGGTTAAACAACCACTCACTTCAATATAAAAATATGCTAACTGTCTCTACTGGAGCTAAAATACCTTGGTCCCTCCTGCGATGGATTTGAGTCTGACCTTGAACTCAATGAGCCCAGACACCTCAGGAATCCTGTGGGTTCTTTGACGCGTGCATCGGCCAGATGGTTGACGGTGGACGGAATAACTTGACAGTCACAAGGGACTTTGGCGAGTGTGGCAGATGGGGAGCCAAAGGTACTCGGGCAAGGGATGTCTTCTTCAAGGGTGAGGACTATCACGGTGCTTTAGGATCCACCAGGCTAGGTGCTGACTCTCTGACGAGAGTAAGTTGAACTTGGTTCTTAAACCAAGTTAACTTAGAGTTCGGTGTGACTACCGGGTAACGGGCTCGAGGAGGAGCTTTTCCTTCTTGGTATGGGAATTCCTCAAGGGCGAGGACTATCACGGTGCTTTATGCTACATCAGAAGGGGAGGCGGGGGGGGTCTCTAACGAGAATAAGTTTAACTTGGTTCTTAAGCCAAGTTAAGTTAGAGTTCAGTGTGACCACCGGGTAACGGGCTCGAGGAGGAGCTTTGCATTCTTTGTTTGGGAATTCCTCAAGGGCGAGGGGCGAGGACTATCTCGGTGCTTTGTGCTACACCAGGATAGGAGGGGGGGTCTCTGACGAGAATAAGTTGAACTTGGACAAGTTAACTTCAAGTTCGGTTTGGTAACTAGGAACTAGCTCGAGTATGAGTTGCTTCTCGGTCCCTTCTCTTGGTAGCCCGGGCCTCTTGCCGGAAACTTGTCGCCTTGATGACTAACCGAATTTACCTCGTATTTCTCAAGTGTTTGGTATTTATACCTTGTCACCCCACTGTGGTAGGGGTAGGAGAAAGGGAGGGCATGTGGACGGGCCGCAGGAGAGTTCATACTCTAACGATTTTTCTCAGGCCGTCTTACCTCTGGTCTTGAGGGGCCTTCGAGCTTGAGAAAAACGCGTCTCCAATTTCGTACTTGAGGCGAAATGGAATACACTCTCTTAGGGAAGTTCTTGCAGTTTTAACCGCTCTGCTTTTCATAGGGACGATGGGCGAGGGACTGTGGTTACGAGATTGACCCAAGGTGCCTACACGGCCCGGATGTTTTGCGGTCAACGTCCCGTGTCTCAACTGAGAGGAGGGAGAGGTTCGATTCTCCTACAATATCATTCGCTAATGTTGACCAGACCTTTATGCCAGTTTCTGTGTTGCCACGTTAATGGGCTCCAGATGTTGTCTGCGGTGCAGGTCCCTTTGTCCAAGATACTTTCTTCGTCTGGTTTTGTTAATGCATATTGATGTAAAATTCTGCACTCGCTGGAGCCTCCTCATAGCGGTCTTACTGGCCGCTTGGGTCACTACTGCAGGGTAAATGAGCTTAGCCCGGATAAACATCAAGTATATTTTCCTGATATTCCGAGCTAAGATTTCTAAACCTTTATAACTTAGAGCTTTCTCTCTTCGCCATATCCTGCTTCTCCTTGTAGTGCCTCGAGTATCCGTGGTCGGAGATTTTTAGGCCTAGGATGGTGTCTTCGGCGGAGTAGCCATGTCCCCTCTCATCTATTACAATGGGTCACGTCGACTTGTGGCTCAGAAAAAGGATCTTAAATTTGGCCCTATGGGCCGGATTTTCCATCTTCTCTCGTATTGGTTGATGTTAGAGATTTATGCTCTAGTGTTGATTGCCTGATCCCTTGCTTTCCCTACCCTACTGGGGACGATCTGCGTGATGTCATCTGCGTACTGCAGATACATGGTGTCCCTGTGTATTGGAGTAGGGAGGTCGACGTTGAAAGACCAGGTAGAGCAGAGGGCTCAGGCAGCTACCCTGGGGAACGTCCGCTTTGAGTTCAAATTCTGGTCCCTTGTGTTCTTCGACCATGATACGCGCCCTTCTGTCCATAACAAAGTCACAGAGGATTCTTTCCGGGACTGAGTCTAGCTGGAGGCCTAAGATCTTGTATTAGAGTCCTCTTAGCCAAACCTTGTCGAAAGCCTTCAGCACGCCCCTCATCACGATGTCTACATAGTGACCCTTAGCTCGGCAATATGCGATTTTCTCTGTAAAGAGCGCCAGGGCCGTTTCTGTGCCCATTTTTGGGCGGAACCCATGTTGTTGCGAGTTATGCGCTCCTAGCTCGTCGAGTTGAGATTGTTTCCTGTTGGCTATAATCTTCTCAAAGATCTTGCCGGGTATTTCGAGAAGAGAGATTGGGCGATAGTTAGCTACTTGGTCTGGGGGCTTGTTCCTTTTCGGGATAAATATGATTTTAGCCATCTAATACCCGTCTGGGACGTAGCCTGTATTCAGAGATGCGTTTATGATGTTCACCATGCCTTGAATAATTTGCCATGGGGCATTCACTAGGTTGTTCTTCGTGAGCCCAGACCAACTGTGTGCCCTTTGTTTGAAAGACCTTATGGTGTTCATGGTCTCTTCAATGGTGATGGGGCGCCCGTGGTTAACCATCTCTCTTTCTCTAGATACTTGCGGGTGTGGGTGGGTCCTATGTATCATCGCTCCGAGGTCTTCGAGCAGCTGGTGTTCGAAGTCCTGGTCGAAATTATCGTTTTCCTCACGTGATATTGCAAAGATCTCTTTCCAATGTCTTCTGAATTTCCTTTCGAGAGATTCCGGATCCCTATGATGTTGTTGCCTTCTTTTATTTGTGTCGTAGGCATGGGAAGCAATCCCCTAAGTTATCGGATGCTATTCCAAAAAATTACAAGATTTCTCCACCGGTCTAGTCTTCCTATGATATCGTCCCAGATTCCTTTTTGCTTCTCAAGGATGATGTTTTTTACCTCCTCGCTTAAATGTCTCATCCTGGCTACCCTTTCCCGGTTTGGGTCTGTCTTACCGACTTTGTAGATTTCCCTGTGTTCCCTGGATATTTCCCTCATTTCATCCGTCCAACTAGGTTGTGGGGGCATTTTGTACGAGATTCTGAGGACGCATCTTTCGCAGCTTGAGTAAAGAGATTAGTGATCTTATCAATCTCCTCATCAATTTCTTCGAGATTTGCGTTACCCAGGTCAGCTGGCTGATAGTTGCTAAGCATTTCTCTGTACTGCTCCCAATTAGCTATTGCGTATCTTTTCCTAACTGTAACGGGCTTGAGCATTGGCGCAAGCGATATGTTGGTGATGATGGGGATATGATCAATTGGGACATTTGAAGGGGAATTCTGGATTTGCCAACACAATGTCCGGTTTTGTGGCCGAACAGTGCCTTAGGTAGGTTAGAAGGTCTGGTCGACTCTCCGGAGCCTATTCCTTTCGAATAGTAGCTCAGGGGTCCTCCCCCTTTGGTCGATGTGCCTGTAGCCAGATGCACGGCATCTGGCGTTTAAGTCTCCGCCTAGCAGCGCTAGCCTTTTGTGCCCGAAGAGGATGGGGAAATTGTTGATCGGTAGGTATTGGCGCCTGGGCGGCTGGTAGGCTGCCGCCACGGTTAGGCCTCTAACCAGAATCAGGATCTCGACAGCCACGAATGATTCGTCTAAGTCCAGTAATGTTCTGAATTTTATGGTTTTTTTCCTCGACTCGTGCGTACACACCGTCAATATGTCTACCTTTAAGAAGATAGAAACTGGCCAAAAGACTTCAGAAATTGAATAAGTGTGAAAGTGAATAAATAAATAAGTGAACAAATCAAAGTGACCAGAACAAGTAATCAGACATGCGAAAAGTGAATGAATCGAGAAAATAATAATTAAAAAGGGCTAACCGTGAAATAATATAGAGAATAATAAATTAGTGAATAAGCTAAAAGTGACCAGATTAAAACAACCCATTATATTTAATCTAAAACGTGGAAAGTAAATAATTGACATGAGTCAGTTAACAATTAATTACTATAATAATATGTGAACTATGAGAGTAAAAATATTAGTACAGTTAGTTAAACGATAAGATAATAGTTTAACCCGAGCGTGTAAATAATAATAACATAAAGTACTACCAAAATAAAGTGTTAAATGAAACTAGAGGAAATAATAAAACCAGAATAATTAATATATCCAAATATGACTAAAAGAACAACTCAATTAAAATTGTAAATGCTAAAATAAATTAAATCGAACGATGAATGTAATGTGATTATATAAAAATTTAACTTTGAAAAATTAATGCTGAAAATTTGTACTAAGTTTATATAACTAAAATTAAAAACAATTCATGTATTTTATCATAAAATAATCAATATATAGTTTTAATAAGATGACCTCCCCGATGATTCCGGGAGAATCTGTTTTCATACTTATATTTATAGCTTACTCTTCTCCGCTGAATTTTCACAAAAATATAACTTCACCACTACAACTATGTATTATTTCATTTTACATATATGTATTTAATTTTAATATTTGTAAAAGGAAAAACTTATTGTATATTTATCGCTCTAATAAATCTTGAATCTGACTAGAGACTGCTCAGATTTTCTTGTGATATTATTTTTCTCTCGTACGTTATTTTTGTCAATCAAAAAATCTGAAACGTCCCGCGAAGATTTTTTCGGGTAAAACTTTTCAAAGTAAATGTTTTACTCCAAGTGTAAACACTAAGTTAAAGTGAAAAACCTAAAAATATACTATCCAAAGTGCCAGTGACACCACTATTACGGAATACAGCAAGTAATAATACGACCCAAAATCTTCCATCTCAAAATAAGGTAAAGCGGCATTGGACATTAAAAAAGTTCATTTTTCTTCTATAATGCTCTCTCACTATAAACACCACACTCATCAAATAGATAGAGACAAAGGACAGACACTGACGACATGACGGGGACACCCTTCTTATAAGTCTGAGGACCCTCCCCGAAAGGTCTAAACCTGACCGTGGGGAGGTCTTTGCAAAAGTGTACAGGGATTTGGACGTCGTGCTCGTCAGGATAATCGATACACCGTTCGGCTACACGGCAATATTCCAAAAAGAAACGTATGCGGAACTTCTAGTCTCATCCAAGGCTACCCAGATATTTAATAAAATCAATTCGACCCCCCCCCCCCAAATTCCTCCACAAATCCAAGCACACAGGAACATTGTATATAAAAGGTTAGACTCCTGGGTGGGTCACCACGCGTGCAACGAGATCAAAGAAGAGATCGAGCGAAACCATCAATGGGCAAAAGTATCGGAAGTGATCAAGTTCAAAGAATACACACATGTATTCAAGATCATCTTCCAGGACACAGTCATGGCCCAAAAGGCAAAATAATTTGTCCTCCTGCTCTTCCATGTCAGGGTGTGTCCGGACTAAATCGAGAGAGAGGAGTTCATAGAGGTGCAAACGTGCTTTAAGTGTAACAAGTACAATCAACACACAACAAGAACATGTCCGCAAACTCACGACCTGTGTTCGATATGTGGTCAATCTGTCCACATATGGAGGGACTGCAGGAGTAGTACACGTAGATGTGTGAACTGAAACGGAGAACACGGGACCATGGCAATGCCATGCCCAGTTAAAAGGGAAGCGATAAAAAAAGGTTCAACAGCAAAAGAAAGAGGAAGAGGGGGCAAATTCCAACATAACTTATGCCAAGGTTGCAAAACCAGCAATTAATGAAACCTTGACACAGCGGACCTACCTTAAGGTGGAAAGCAAACAGTCAACCAAGTTTATGTGTGGCATCAACTATGCGCACATTGAAAATCTTACAAATCCGGTAACCTCCAGTAAAGAACTAAATCAGATGCTCGTGAAAAGCGGCATGGAATAGATGTGGTTCCCTGAGAATCCCGCCTCTGAGGACGTACTGAGAATCCAAATGCAACCTCCCAGAACAACCCGTCTAGAAATGGAGACAGCACCCTCCCCCCAGTAGAAGAAAACTAGCAGACTGCAGTCCTATATCCAACAATAGAGACACCCAAGCTAATAGTTGGAACGAACACACCAACTCTAGCAACAAACCAACCCTCCAAACAAGGAGCCCGCAGTAAAAGACCCCTCAACTGACAAAGAGTAAGATCTACTTCAACATCAAGAGATCATAAATATAAATACCACGGCAGTGAGATAAATCTAAATATCTACACGACGGCTCACAGCCCATTCCCCGATGTCATAACAGACAGAACTATCAGTGAAGGCGTTACAACAGGTACTTACAAATTGGAATATGACGAAGACATCCCGGAGAAGGTGGTTGAAGAAGCTCTCCTCCTTGAGATGGTCCGATTAAACCAAGAAGCCTTCGCCACGATAACAACCGTTGAATTCAACGAGAAAAGATCCAGAAAAACTAGATCCCCACCACCTAGCCCCTCCACCCCCAACTAGCGCGACAAAAAGAACAACTAAACGATAGACGACATGGACAGACTAACAAAAGACTTAACAATTTTACAGATGAATGCTGACGGATGGGACAACAAACAAACGACTTATGGCAAAATAATTAAACAATGCCACCCTGACATTGACCTAATCTCCGAACATGGAGTTAACACCGCGCTAAAACAAATAAAGATCTTCAACGAAAATGTCACCTCCAAAAACCACAGCTCCAAACGTTATGATGGCGCTGCCATCGCAGTCAGAAGGGGGATTCGATTCAAAGAACTTCCGACCCTAGACGAATCATATCTTGCTATCGAGATCCAAACTACCCTGAGACCCCTAGTGGTGTCCACGGGATAACCCCTAAGACGAGACTACCCTCCGATGCACAACTTTCTTCAACTTTGTGCAGATGGAAGAATAGTCTTGTTTGGGGGCAACCTCAACGCCAGGTGCCAGGAATCCGTATATCTTGGACGACTGAATAGTAAAGGAAAGATTTTGAAGACCCTTTTAAATAGGAACATTGTAATCCGCGCGGGACCTGACTTCCCCACTTTCACAAATGAACGATACGCAACAAAACCAGATATCATTCTAATGATTCCGCAGTTTCCCTATAATTATTTAATTCAACCCAGCCCCTTGATACCAAGCGACCACATCGCTTCAATGATCAAAATATCCTCCAGTCCAATCCAAATTTCCGTTAAGGAGAGGAAATGCTTCTCCCGAGCAAACTGGGAGTACCCAACTCTCCTTAATGAATACGTCCCTCAACCCCTTGAAGAAGCCACACTGGAAGAAATCGACCAGGAACTGGCAAGACTAACCGAAAAAATGGTGGAAGTGGACCGCGCAACAGCGCCCAAAACGACCTACAAGACGTTACCATCATCCGCATGGACTCAAGAACTTCGTGACCTATCAGACGTATACAAAAGACTCTATGAAGAAATCAGACTACTAGGGTTCCGATAGACAAAGGAGCAGACGACTAAGAACAGTAAGGACGGAAATGACAGTTCTCATAAGGGAGCTACAGACGATATTATAAGCAAACTCGATTTGGAGACAGACCTCCGAACCTTCTGGAATACGGTATCTAGATTATAGGGAAAACCTCCGGACAAAGACATCTACTTCAGAAGAGACGACGGGACAAAACTAGTTGACGAAGAAGAAACGGAAGAAGGGTTCAGAAAATTCTGGAAGAACATCTTTACCATCTCACAAGAAGAAAATGAACAATTTGACCTTGACTTCGAAGACCATATCCCCGACCAATTAGGACAAGTATTTGACAGAATTTACCCCCTTCAACCGCGCATCTCCCAGCAGAGAGATGGCGGGTTATGGAAGAAAGATCACCACAGAAGAGTTAACAGCGACCCTGTCTACCTTTAGGCAGAGAGCACCAGACAAAACACAGTTTACAAAAATTAACTTCCCTAACGCACCCCACCACATCATTGAGGAGCTTGTCAACATACTGAATGTATGCCTAAACGCTGGCTATTTTCCTGACGAATGGAAGATTGCCAAAATGATCTTTATTCTGAAATCTGGGAAGCCACCTGACACACCAGTGAACTTCAGACCAATCTCCCTCGTTGAAGTATCAGGCAAGCTATTCGAAAAGATACTTACAAACCGAGTCCACGAATTCATGGAGAACAATAACCCCCACAGCCAACATCAGCATGGATTCAGAAGAGGGAGAGGGACTGATTCCACGCTGACAATCATCACAGAGAAGCTGGCGAAGATTGCTAGCCAAAATAGGTATTCAGACTTGGTGCTCAGAGACGTCAAGAAGGCATTCGACAAAGTATGGAGGACTGGATTACATTACAAAATACTAAGACTAGAACTAAATCCAAGACTAGAGAAAATACTTTGCGACTATATAACGGGCAGAAAGGCTTACATTCAGATAAAAGACTACACCGGATCAGACTTCGAACTGTCTACAGGCGTGCAAAAAGGAGGGGGCCTAAGCCCCTACTATACAACATCTACACCCTCGACCTCTCAAATCCCGTTAGGGAAGACTCGCTGTACATCCAGTTCGCAGACCACACTTCCCCAGATTACTACGGCTCCCTTTAGAAACCCCGAACACCTGGCAGAAAGAACGGCAAGAGAAATCGACCAAGTCACCAGATTCGAGAAAAGGTGGAAAATCGCCACAAACACAGAAGTTTAAGCAGTATAGCGGTCTACACTCCTACAAATGTGAATATTTATTTCTTACTATATATATATATATATATATATATATATATATATATATATATATATATATATATATATATATATATATATATATATATATATATATATATAAAATGGGTTGAGTAATAAGTTCTTGCGGTTTTATCAAATTTATTCATTACCCTTAACAATTTTAGAAAAACTTCACTTTTAATTGATAGCAATATGCAATTAATCAATAATGTATTCACCGTTGTTATTTACCACTTCTTCCCAACGTTCAACTAGTTTTTCGATGCTTCTGCAATAAAAATCTCTGGATTTAGACTCGGGAAATTCGTCTACCAGGTTATTAATTCCATATCCATATTGAACGAAACGCCGCGCAAATTGTTGGAAAGCGATCATAACAGATATAAATACGATGGAGCCAAGTCTGGCGAATATGGAGGATGCAGCAGTATTTCCCAATTAAGCGTTTGGATGGCATCTTTTGTCATATTGGCAATGTGAGGACGAGCATTGTCGTGTTGAAGGACTCCATAACGTCGATGAGGTCGCTTTTCACGAATAGTTTCGGCGAGTCGATACATTTGTTGAACGTAGAGTTCTGCATTGACAATCTCGTTGTTCGCAAGGAGCTCATAAAGAACGATTCCTTCACAATCCCACCACACACACAGCATCATCTTTCGTGCATGAAGTCCTTGCTTTAATCACGGAAGTCGTTTTTTATTGGGGCTGCTATTGTTTTTGATGGTTCATGTTGACATAAACACACCACCTTTCGTTGCCAGTGATGATGCGGTGACGAAATCTGTCCTTATATCCATGAGTAGCCTTGTGACGAGCAAGCAAACCTGCTGCAATTGTGGAGCGTTGAAGTTTGTTGCTTTCGCTCAAAGCGTGCAGAACCCATGCACAGAGTTTTTGAACTTTCCCAATCGAATGAAGGTGATTCACTACAGTTTTCTGATCACACGCAAATTGTACAGCCAATTCTCTCTCTGGTCAATTGATGAGGATTTTCATGAAGAAGGTAGCTCAATCGATCTTCATCCAACTTAATGGGGCGACCAGAACATTCTTCGTCATTAAGATTGAAATGACCGTTTTTGAAACGTGAAAACCACCATTGAGCTGTCCTTTCTGATAAAGCATTTTCTCCGTACACAACACAAATATCGCGACGAGCTTTGGCTGCGTTGGCATTGTTCCCGTCTCGATTGAAAATGAATAACAACAAGTGTCAAAAATTCCCCTTTCTTTCAACTTAACATTCCATTTTGAGGGAACAGAACAAAAATTAAATTAACACAACTTTTAAATAAACCGAAATGACTAATTACTCAACTTCAAGACGTAGCCTAGGCGAAAGCCTAATAGTCTACACTGTTAAGAGACGTAGCCTAACCTTTGCAAATTTTGCTCTCATTATTTATTATTGCTTCTTAATATGTGCACAAATCACGTCAACAAAACTTAAATCAACACAACATTAAAATAACGCAAGAACTTATATCCTCAACCTTATATATAATTTCAAGAAGGGTTGGTAACCCTGACTTAAATCGGGAGATTGGTTCACCAGCTCTTCCAAGCGTCTAAAAAATTAAGCCATGAGGTTCATTCGCTTAGCTCAGCTGCTTCGGTGAAACAGGTCTGTAAATAATTGAATTGTAATTGTTGAGCTAAATATTTCCCAGATAGAATCCTGAATTAATGCTTGATTCTTTTGTCTTATTTACAGACCCATTCAACTCCGTTATAATCCACTTTACCCAATCTAATTATCATTTGTTATACTCAATTTACCAATTACTATTTATAATTTTCCAATCTATTTGCCAATCAATTTACCGATTTATTCATCCAATTACTCACAATCCAATTTACTTACAATTTATCCAATTACTCATAATACAATTACTATTTATCCAAACTAGTCACCCAATCTAATTATCAATCATCATTTGTTCTAATCTATTTACCAATTATTGAATTACCAATTATCAATCATCATTTGTTATACTCTAATTACCAAACCATATTTATCAATTGTAAATCCATTCCTGTTAACTCATGCAAATTTAATTCACGCGTAATTCTCAATACAATCATAAACTGTTACTGTATAAATTCACCTTTAAATAATCTAGCTGTCTATTCAATAATATATATTATTTTTAACTCTGTTTATTCAATAATATATATTTTTCTTAACTCTTTTCCCAACGTCGTTCCAGATTAGGCCTAAGGAATTCGTCTGCAAAATTTAGACTCGTGATCATTTAACAATTCATTCCCTTCAATAACGAAATATAGGTATTTATGTTTATTGTGATCTGAGCTATCTAGGATATTGCCGCAATATTCATTAAAAACCTATAGCAGCGCGAGCGAAGGCAGAGCTCAGAAAGCTGCTCAGGTTAAAAAACCTAAACATGGCAAATAAGAAAAAATTTATAATGCTCTCATATGATCAAAACTCCTGTACACGCCAATACCTATCAACACGAGTCCCAAACACAAATGAGGTTCCCCCCCCCCCAGAGCGTACAGAACAAGGCAGTACTCCTAATTTCAAACGTAAGGAGGAGAGAAAGAAGGAGGATGAGGGACCTACATCAGGAGTATAGGGTTTTTGGATGAATATTGCGGCAATATCCTAGATAGTTCTGATCACAATAAGCATAAAAACCTATATTTCGTTATTCAAGGAAATGAAGTTAAATGCTAACGTGAAATCTAAATTTTTGCGGACGAACTTCGTTAGGCATAAATCTGAGGGACGTTGATGAAAACTTGTATTAAAAAAAAAAGAGTTAAGAAAAATATATATTATTGAATAAACAGAAAATATTGAAATGTGAAATTATACAGTAACAGTTTATGATTTGGATTGAATTACGCGTGTGAATTAAATTTGCATGAGTTAACGAGAATGGATTTACAATTGATAAATATTAAATAGATTATAAATTGGTAAATGTTTTATAAGTAATACGATGATAAATTGGATTACAGTTAAATGGGTAAATAGTGGTAAATCGTTTGATAAATATTAATTGGTAAATATTTTGATAAATATTTAATATTAAATAGCTTATAGTTAAATTGGAAAAATAGTTAATTGGATAAATAGTTAAATTGCATAAATAGTTAAATTGGATAAGTAGTTAAATTGGATAAATAGTTAAATTGGATAAGTAGTTAAATTGGATAAATAGTTAAATTGGATCATCTGATATATGGATTAAATTGGATAAATAGTTAAATGGATTGATAAATAGTTATATGGTATGATAAATAGATTATGACGGAGTTGGAAGGATCTGTAAATGAGAAAAGAATCACACATTAAATAGTGATTCTTTTGGGAAATTTTTAGCTAAACAATTAAAATTAAAATATTACAGACCTGTTTCACCGATGCGAGGACAACGAATGAACCTCATGGTTAATTTTAAGGCGCTTGGGAGGGCGACTGTACCAATCTCGATTTAAGTCATGGTTACCAACCCTTCCTAATATATATATATATATAGTTAGGAATCAATATTTACATTTGTAGGGGTATAGACAGCTACAGGAGCTCCAACTGTCTCCGATCAACATCGAGCTTCAGTCAAGAGCCCGCAAAATCTGAGAGAAAATAGGACACATTACAAAAGAGCCCAAACAAAGACACATTGACATTCCGTTGGGGGATATATACAGATAAATAAGGACGAGAAACCTTACTAGCAGTAAAGAACAGACTGAAGTACAAGTAGAACCAATCTACACCTAAAACAATGCTTAAGAGAACGAAAAACAATCCACTGCACAAAGAATCAAACAATAAGAACACAAAAAATACAGACACAGAAAACGAGATAAGCACATAAAACACCTACAAGGGCTTGAATGCCAGAAGAAAACAAAGGCAACAAAGACTAAGAAACTACCACAAACTACATTAAGCAAAATGAAAACACACAAAAAAACATGCACTAACATCACAAACGAAGAGCAACAAAAAACTAACAAACAACAACTACAGAGTACGCAAAAGTTTGAAAATATGATAAATGAAGAACAACGAGAAGAACATCAATCTCACATAGACGTCTGCGATTCCATTTCACCAGGGATTTCTACCCTTCGCTTCGATAACCCTTTCACCAGGGATATTTATCTTTATCTTCTACTATTTTTTATATATATATATATATATATATATATATATATATATATATATATATATATATATATATATATATATATATATGAACGCAATTACAATGATATATGCGTGTATATACTTTCTTTTCACCACTTATTATGTCCAATGTCTGACTATTTGTCGCTCCGATCTAGTTTTCTGGCAAAGGAGGCAAAGGAAAATGACAGTTTGAAAACGTGCTTCTTTTAATGGCGGTCAACTCGGAGACGCCGAGATTTCGGGAGTATGGTTTCCTGCTGATGTTGCACGTTAATTGCCTGCTTCTTCATTTGAATAATGACAGCTTCGGCCATCCGCAATCTTCTATATAAATTTGGTCTCAGGTTCATGGGGTTAATCTTGGTCAATCAATTTATTGAAATTTGATTTATCTTTTGGTTAACCTTGGTTTAATTGTTAATTGTTGGCTAATCTTGGTTCGGTTCTGGGGTTTAAAAGGTGAAGAATAACCAGTTCATACCTATTTGCGAAGTGTATTTGTTCCCGTTCCCATTTTTTTTTTTCTAAACTGATTGTCGAGTGACCGTGCTTAACTATTAATTCTATTTCCCCACCGAATTTAATTGTTGTCTTTAGAGGCCTCATCTCGTGTCATAAGTTGAAGGTATAGAAAATAGTATTATTCTTCGAGTGCTGTAACTCTCGTTTCAATTTACAGCGAAATCTCGACCGCAAAAGCTCTTTCGCGAGTGTTTCACCTTCCCCCCTCTTGTTCGTGTGTTCGTTGGTTAGCAAAACGATTCGCATTCCCGTTCGTGCGTGAAGAAACACATAATTCCGCTATACTCGTTGTCGTGCGTTAAGTTAATTCTTGTTGCTGTGCCCATCGCTAAACCAGAAAGCATGTCACCGTTTCAAGTTTTCAATGCCCAAAATGAGTCACTCAAACTCAGTGGAAAAGATTTGATGGCCTACATCCAGGAAGAAGAAAGAAGAGAAAGAGACGAGAAAAAAGAGAAAAGGAACGAGAAGAAATTCTCCGTTGTTCACTGTTACATTGAGTGCGCGTATTTTACTGGTTGGGCTGAATTCGTTGCAGACCCCATCAAGTTTTGCTCTGTCCTAATTGGTCAGTCCCCCCGGGTTTCTTTCGCCTGCGTGGCTCAAACCCGTTACCACCCGTTCCGGCGCGAAGAAGGAGCTGAAAGCCCCTACACCTCTGGAACCCCCGTGTGCTCCCGAATTCCAGAGTGCGATGACCCATGACTTTGCTAAAAAAAAGGGGAAATGTGAATCTCTTCGTCCCCCTGTGGACCAAAACCCAGAATAAAACACGCGAATCCGTCAGAGGGAATAAGGCGATTTCCTCCCTGCAAACGGCTCACGATAGCCTATTTGCTGGTCATTTTAGTCACCCGAAGACCGCTCAGGGGATCTTCAAATATTGCCACCGAAGATTGGGATCAACAATTAACCATCCTTCAAGCCCTTCTGTATCCACTCTGGGAACGCAATTTGACATTTGGTCCCGGCAAGTGCCACCTCGCTTTTGGAACTGTCGATTGCCTCGACTTCCATATCGGGAATAATAGTTTAGCCCCAGCAAGAAAAGATCAGAGCTATTTCCTTTTATTATTCCATGTATTAATTTTGTTCATGAAATATTTTTTATATTTAACCGTATAATAAGAAAACGCGTATCCTTTATATATATATATATATATATATATATATATATATATATATATATATATATATATATATGATGAAAATTAATGCAATATCGCAAGAGAAGATGAGGAATTAATCCACATTCTCCGAAGACAATTTAATTCAGAACAGTTACGGTGTATCTCACACCCTTTTTCAACTGAAAAAGGGTTTGGGATACACCGAAACTGTTCTGAATTAAATGTTTAATTCCTCATATATATATATATATATATATATATATATATATATATATATATATATATATATATATATATATCTGGGTGTTGCAGCAAAATCCGACACTTGTCAAAAAGAAAACGAAATAGGCAATCAAAACAAAAGTTGTATATGCAGAGACCCGACAGTTTATTTAGCAACAGTTAGAGTTACATACTTAAGTATTTTTTCAATGTAACCGCTGCCGGCGGAGACGACGTGAAATGAGTCACACGCTTTGGCGAACATGTCCTTGTCTATAGTGGCGAACGCCTCCACGATGGCAGCTTTCAGAGAGTCGACCGTGTTAAGGGCGTGCTTGTTGGTCTTGACCTCGATCACGCACTAAAAGAAATAGTCAAGGGGGTTGTAGTGGGGTGACGAGGGCGGCCACAAGTCCGGTGACCAGTCCAGGAACATTGTTGAGCAGCCACGCCTGGGTCGTCTTGGCCTTGTGTGCAGGAGCGGATATAGGGGCGTCCGATGGCAATCTCATCCATCCAGGGCTTCACGACGCTCCTCAGCACCTCCTGGTAGATCTCGGCGGTGACTCTCAGGTCCTTTTGAAAGAAGAACGGAGGCATGACGACCCCCCTCGCTGGAGATGACGCCAAGGACCATGACGGAGGAGGGAAACTTGGTATGCTTCACGACGGGAACCTCTTCGATGTCTTTGCAGATCCACCTGTCGTTCTGCCTGTTGCTCGTCTGTTCCTGGTCGAAATTCTTTTCATCAAAGAAGAACCTCAGCATCCCGGCGGACCCGTGCTTGAGCTCGTTCAGCAAAGCCGCCGCCTTGACCTTCCTCGACTCCTTGGAGGCATTCGTGATGAGCATGCGGTGAGACTTGCGGCAGGAGGAGTAACCAATGTCCTTCTTCATCGTTCGGCAGATCGTCGACTTGTGACAGCCCATGTCAGCAGCGATCTTTGTATAGCTCTGGCTTCCATCATTGTCGACTGTCTCCTTGACGGCGGCGACGAACTCGTCGGTCCTAACGGCCGAAGAACGAACGTTGCGGGCCTTTCGTTTGGCAATAAACTCGTCCTTGTTCTCACACGCCTTCCACTTCCTCCAAATGTCCATGACCATGGTCCTCTTGAACCCAAACCAGGCCATCACTTCCACAGGCTTCTTCCCTACGCGAAAAGAAGCTACTACCGCTGCTCTGCGCTCATATTTCATCCTGGAAAGGGGTAGAGAAAAAAACATTAGTTAGTTGTCAAGTGTTGGATTTTGCTGCAACACCCTTTATATATATATATATATATATATATATATATATATATATATATATATATATATATATATATATATATATATATATATATATATATATATGGTTTGTTTGTTTATATGTGTACACTGAATTACTTTTATATCCTTAACTTTCTTGTGGTGTTTTGTAAAATCGTAGGATAACTCATCCTCGGGGCAAGGAGCCCGACTTAATGGTGTCATAGAGAAAAATATCCTTAGACAACCATGCCGTAGCGTGGTATAACCTTGTGAACGTGTATGGTATAACCCCCCCCATTACATACACACACTAGCTCCACTTTTTTTATATTTTCGCCCGATTTTGAAAATGAATCCTAGGTACTCTCAACTTTTCCACTATTGTTGCGCGATTTTAAGTTATATTCCTCCCCCATTAATCATTCTCTGATGTCACTTCTTCCCCCTGAAGTTCCATATGGGGATGGAAGAGTGTCAGAGGTCACAGAGAGAGAGAAAAGAGACAGGCAGAGATGGGGGGGGGAGATACGCGCCGCCTCGTCCTTCAATAGGAAGTGAGACAACAGATACCTGGGCGATCCTTTTCACATGCGCCAATGGAGGTGCGAACTGATGAGACGCCGTGAGATGCCGTGAGACACCGCGATGATCTGAAATGCCGCCTTCACAGAAACCTGCGGCAAGTGTGAGAGCCCAGAAGGTCCAATCTGAAGTCGGACAAAGTCTGCCTCGCCAGCTTAAGAATCTTCTCGCCCTCGCAATAAAAATCAGAGTTTATTCTCGTCTAGCGATGCGTCTAACCCTAGAACCCTCCCCTTTAGACGGAGGGGGGAAAACCCCATTCGACCCCTATAAATCCTCCGGCGCCAGAGTTGGAAGGGAGTATCCGCCATCCTCCCTGCCCCGTCAGTATTTTCTGTCTGTCCCCGTCGGTCCCCGCTTTTCACGTCCGGTTGGACTCTGCACAATTCTCGCAGAATCCCTCAAACTCCCGGTATTCTCGCTAATTCACGCTAGTCTTCCTCGGCCCGCTTCCCCAGCTCATGGAATGCGGCGCGCTCAATCTCGATTCGTGCTACTCGAAAGCAAGATTTAAGTTCATCCCCCGTAATAGTCATTATCCAGAGACTATTGTTTGAACTTTGCTCGAAGGTAAGGATTACTCCCTCAAACCAAATCTTCAAGCTAACAGCAAGTGCTCTCTCTGCCCCCGTCCCCAGTGTAAGCCTCGTCGTCGGCTTCATCTACGCTCAAGGTCATTCGGGCGTCCCTCGGTTCATATTGTCTGTTTGGTGGACGGTGACCGCCCTCACCAAGTCTCCCCCGCCCCTTTTGCTGCTGAGATCAGTGTAAACCTAGTGTATGTATAGCTCATGTTAAAACTCCTTTAAATCTTGTAAAATAATATTCATTTACATATTTGTAAAGTTATTTTTGTACCCGTTTTTCTGTTATCCCCGGAACTCCAAGATAGTCAACTAATGGCCAACCTACTTTCAGTTAATTTGCACTCTGCTTATATTGTAAACTTCTCATGCACTCGTAAAGCAGAAAGGGTGAACTTAACCCTATTCTACGACATCTATATTAAACTAGTGCAAGGTGTGTAGGTTTAACCAATGGCATCTATATTAATCTGGTTTAAGGTGTTCGGGGTTAACCTATGACACAAAGTAATATCTTCCCTATTAAATCAGGTAGTCAGATGTTTTGATGACCTCTGATAAGTTTGATTTGAGGAAGAAAGATAGGAAATGATCTAAAGAAAACAAAACCGGGAAAATATTTACATTTTTCTCCTTTGTGCTGGAGATTAGGAACGATTCACAGATATTTCTGCTAATAAAATCATTTATATGCATTATGGTATCTGCTTTTGTCCACTTAATCTGGTGACCCATCTTAAGCCTGTGGACAGCTAAAGCATTATTTGTATACCCCTTAGATACTTCATTGTGATGTTGCTTAATTCTTACAGAGGTATCTTTAGAAGTTTGACCTACATAGAATAAATATATTTCTGTGCTTATACATATCCAGCAATACAATTTATACCTTGTTTGCATTATATATATATATATATATATATATATATATATATATATATATATATATATATATATATATATATATATATATATATATATATATGAATTATTGGATTAAGTAAGCTGCCCTCGTCTCCTTCTCCGATTTATTTGCCAGCACCCATCGGAGAAAGCGTTTTCTGATATTGTGCTCTGAGCTGTCAATCAACTTATTACAGCTTGTGGTGAGTGTGATTGCGAACTTCGCCTAAAGATACAACGCAAAAACACCGTTCACATCACGCTCGTCGCCTTGGTGTATATTCATACTCAGACAAGAAAAGTGTAAGCCTCTCCACCCATGTTCAGCAGAAACCTCAAATTTAGATTTCTGTGGAACACCTGATTAGTATTTCTCATTTACCTTGCATATGTATGTATGTTTACATGTTGTTCGGGTTAAATTTGACCGTTTGCAGAAAATAAACTTGAAATATCTTAACGAAAAATAAATGTATTTAAAAAAAAAAAATATTAGGTAGAATATAGTTGGGAGATAACATTTTACTCAAAGTAGCCGCCTTCCGCTTCCATTACCTGAATTTTCCAGTAGCAAACCTCTCTAGCCAGGGTTTTATTACAATATCCAGCTGCTTCACATAGCCATCTGAATTGAGCCTAAAATTTTGCGTAACGTTGTGGACGGGAATGGCGTCATCATCACTGGGGAACACGTACAGACCATCATTTTGTAAGAGGGTTTTTACGGATGCCGATGAACTTTGATAGGCCCTTATTGCTTTTGTCATCCGTGAAATTATGTTTATTCTGAATTAAACTGTGTTTATCACTATTTATATTGTTGCTGTATCAGACTGATAAAACGTATCAATATAAAATTGGACTATTGTATTTGATAAATATTATATCTCAGTTTCACATTTTGTAAATTTTTTATTGTAACCATATAACAGTATTCTGTATTAAAGTGTCTTGATACTTACTTTTATTGCTGCTATACGAGTGGCGGTCATAAGTTTTGCAATTCGGATATAAGGAAACGAGATATGAGGAAAAGTGTTTTATTATTTTTCAATATAACTACCCTCGACTTCAATGCACTTGCGTCACTTCTTCCTGACGCTTCGAATTCCCGACAACCAGAAATCTCCCGAATGCTGTTCAATCTACTCCTGGACGGCGAGCTGGACATCTTCATCGTCCCCAAACCGGCGTCCACGCATTGCAGCCTTGAGCTGGCGGAATAAAAAGTAGCCGCTAGGGGCCAGATCTGGACTGTAGGGGGGGATGGCTGAGCTCCTCGAACCCGCACTCGCGCAAGGCAGCTTGTGCAACTCTGGCTTTGTGGACTTTGACGACGTTGAAGTCAATCATGGAGCGTGAGGTTTCTAGGGACCCAACAGGTAGAGACCTTGGTCATTGCCAAATTGTCATGGATGTTGATAACACTTCCATGTGATATTCCAAGTTCTCACTCAATTTCTTCGACCTTCCCTCGTCGATTTTCAAGGATCATCCTCTCCACACGAGCCACATTGTCCTCGTTGGTCACGTCTGACGGGCGTCATCTTCAAGGAGAC